>CM055104.1:28030252-28630252 GCA_029204225.1 Diphasiastrum complanatum | reverse complement strand
CACACACACACACACACACACACACACGCGCGCGCATACATTAACTATGTCAATTAGTTGCAACCTCCTTGTAAAGTTTCGAGGGTGGGAATATTAGGTGTGATTAGTGTTAGATTTTTTATGCTCAGCCTTAAACAAATCATTCAAGTAATGAGCATCCTGAAAATCCGAAGGCTGACTTTATATTTTCAGACATTCACATTTTTTTTTTCTTTTACCTTGAAACAATTTTTAGGCACCTTTGTCCTTTTTGCTCCTTAGCGAAAAATGCGACACACTGGCCAAGTGGCCAGAATGCCTTAGAAATCATTTTAAAGGCACCTTCGCCTTTTTCGCAACCTTTCAATCTAAGGCACCTTCGTCTTCTTCACTGCCTTTAGTGTAAGGCACTTTTTTCGGCTTTTTCGCCTTTTTCGCTTTCTTCGCTGTCTTAAATCTAAGGGCGCCTTAGGGATTTGCATACCTTTAGTGTAAGGGCACCTTCAGTCTAAGGGCACCTTCGGGTTTTTCACGTTTTTTGCGTTTTGCTACATTGGCTGACCGACGTTGCCAACTTCTCATCAACCCTATTTATCAGAGTGCAATTTTTGTCTCACTACTACGTCGTTCATTTGCGCATTCTGTATGAGTTCTTCTACTTGAATAATTTTACTGCTAACTGTTGCGTTTCCGTTCCTACACGCCACGCTCCAATCCTTGAGCTTCCACTGTCGCTCACACCCACACGCGATTTTATGACATGGTATCATAGCAGGCATTTTAAGTAATTTGCATTTCTACTGCGGATTATCAGTCTTGTTTCTATCAAGATGTCTTTTTGGCAAACGCACAACCAACAGTATGCCGACAGTCGTCGTTTCTACCAACGAACTCATTCAACCATAATGGATCCATCATCTAGTTCATCTCTCATTGACAAACTCGATGGAGATAACTACCATCTTTGGAAATTCAAGATGAAAGTTATACTTCTAACCAAAGAACTGTGTAATATAGTTGATGGCACAGAGCTCAATCCAGAAGGTGATGCAGCTGTCATCACCAAGTGGAGACTGAGAGATGGCAAAGCACTTGCCATGATCACTCTCAACATCAAGGATACTCAGATCAGCCACATACGTGCTACTCAAACAACTAAGGATGCATGGGACATCCTAGCAACTCTCTACGACATTAGAGACGTTAGTTTCATATGAGAAAGAAATTCTTCACCCTCAGAATGTGTGATGCAGATTGTGTTTCAAGCCACCTCAACACTTTCAAAAATCTTATGGAGCAGATGACTGCAACAAGCTCAGTCATAGAAGATTCCAATGCACTCATGACTCTATTATCGAGTCTACCTGAAGCCTACGAAAATTGGGTAATGGCAATTTCTACCCAAGAGCACCTCACTCTATCTAGAGTAATTTTGCTGCTCCTACAAAAGGAGATCAGAAGATCAACATCCTCCTCAGGCTCAGGATCGGATCCTCAAGCTCTGTATTCAAAAAATCAGAAGTTTAGATCCAAGAGATTTTCTACAAATATTGTAAGAGGATTGGCCATGAAATCAATAATTGTCGAACTTTGAAATACAACAACAAAAAGAAGCAGCAGTTCCAACAACAAGCACATAGTGCTACAGCCAGTCACTCAAATCAGCAACAACAAGAAGAAGAAGATGAAGTAGTTTTCATGACCAAAGTCGGAGAACAACAGGATATCAATTCCTGGTATTTAGACTCCGAAACAACTCAATACATGACTCACCATCGCGACTGGTTCAAAGACTACAAGTCATTCACCCACTCTCAAGTTGTGCAACTTGGAGACAACTCATCGCATTCAATCAAAGGTGAAGGAACAGTCAGAATTGAATTCAAAAAGGGTGAAGTCAAATTGTTGTCCAACTTTCTCCATGTACCAAATCTAACCAAGAATCTGCTCTCAGTTAATAGAATCACCGATTTAGGTTGAAGGGTCGAATTCGATACAGAAGGCTGCACAATTTTTGACAAATCCCAGAAGGTTCTATCCTACGGAAGAAGAAACAGCTATCTGTACAAACTCAGCCATTGCTATTCTTCTAACAATCAAGTTCTTCACACTATCACTTCTGAATATGTTGTGGCATTTCAGACTTGGCCACCTTAATTACAATAGTATTCAACAAATGTCAGCTCAGAGTCTAGTACAAGACCTACCTTCAGTCAGCAAGCCAGCTTCTCCATGAGAAAGTTGTATTATCAGCAAGCATGCTAGAAGTCCCTTTAGTTCAGACTCAGTTCACACATCCAAGGGCTTGCTTGACCTTGTACATAGCGACATTTGTGGCCCGATGCAGACTGCTTCCATAACGGGAGCTCTCTATTTCCTAACCTTCATCAACGACTTCTCCGAAGGACTGCAACCTACTATATGAAGAACAAATCCAAAGCATTCAAATTCTTTAAGCAGTTCAAGGCGTCTATAGAAAACCAGACCCAAAGGAAGATGAAGGCCCTATGCATAGATGGAGGGGGAGAGTACATCTCCACATAATTCAAGGAGTTTTGCAAGGCCAACGGAATACTTCAACAATACACAACCAGCTACTCACCTTAGTCAATGGTGTAGATGAGCGGAAGAATCGGACACTCATCAAAAGTGCCAAGAGCATGATGGCCCATGTCTCTCTTCCAAAGAAATTTTGGGCAGAAGTTGTTACTACAGCCGCCTACTTACTTTTCGATCCATCACCAAAGCCCTGAATGATAAGACACCTTATGAGGTGTGGACAGGATCAAAACCATCACTCAAACATATTCGAGTGTTTGGATGCATCACTTTCGCTCAGATCCCTGAGGATCTAAGAAGAAAACTAGATGACAAGAGCAAAAAAACGATTTTCATCGGCTATTCCCCAAATCACAAGGCATACAAGCTCTACAATTTGGATACCGAGAAGGCATTCAGCAGTAGAGATGTCATTTTTGTGGAAGACTAGTTCATCGACCACAAAGAGAAAGCTGCTGATAATTTTGACTCACGGATCGAGCAACCAGCCAATTCCGATCCAGAGAGTCAACTGCAGAATCTCGACGCTGACTCATACGATGAGTCAGAACCTCAACGAGTCAACCCACATCAGAGGTTTGAAGTTCAACCCAAAAGGTCGAACAGGTCCAGACAGCCTCCATCCAGATTTATGGATGATCCAGCTTGCTACTTCGTGCAGGAACCAAACACAATTGTTGAGTCGATGTCTACTTCTGATGCTGACTAGTGGAAAGCAGCGATGCACACCGAATTCAATTCTCTTATGGAGAATCAAACATGGACACTCACTGAGCTGCCAAAGGACCGAAAACCAATTCCATGCAAATGGATATTCAAGACAGAGTACGACGCTGAAGGCAAGCTAATCGTTACAAGGCCAAGCTAGTCGCCAAAGGCTTTTTCCAGATTCCAGATCTGGATTACTCATAAACCTTCAGTCCCATTGTCAAACATGCTTCAATTCGCCTACTCCTCTCCTTTGTAACCGCAGCAGATCTTGAAGTCCACCAGATGTCCAGACCGATTTCCTCAATGGAACCATCGAAGAGGAGATCTACATGATGCAGACAAAGGGATATGACCTCAATGGCAAGCAACAGCACCCTGTATGCAAAATTCACAAGGCGCTCTATAGGCTGAAACAGTCGCCCAGAGCCTGGTTCTGGAAGATCAGATAGAGAATGGTTTCTTTCTAGACTCAGCAGACTCGAATGTCTATTCAAGTTTGTATCATATTACTTCATCATCATCACTCTTTACGTAGATGATACTCTTAGTCAGTAATAATCTGAATCTGATGAAGCATACAAAATGCATACTGGCCTAGGAATACAAGATGACTAACATGGGTCTAGCCCGCTATTGTCTCAAAATCCAGATTCAATGAGATCGACCCAGCATCCTGATCTTTAAGTCAGCAATGATATCTCAACAACATGCTGAAAAAGTATGGAATGGTCAACTGCAAGTCTCTTTCCACTCGGCCCTGGACTAAAGCTATCAAAGGAACAATATCCTCAAACTGAGGTAGAAAAGGAGGGGATAAAGCGTTACCCGTTTCAATCCATCATCGGCTCACTGATGAACGCAATGATCTGCACGTGACCAAACCTTGCATATTCAGTCAGTGCACTCAGCTAGTTCCTGTCAAATCCAAGCATAGCTCATTGGAAAGCACTAACAAAGATCATGAAGTACATCCAAGCAATGACAACTCTCAACCAAACTGCCAACATCCTTGAAGCCTACACAGATGCGGATTGGGCAGGAGATGTCGACACCAGAAAATCAACTTCTGGATTTGTATTTTTATACAACCAAGGCTCAATCTCATGGAACAACCGGAAGCAGACCTCAATTGCATTATCATCAACAGAATCCAAATACATAGCTGCCACAAATGCAACCAAAGAGGCGATCTGGCTCAAGCAACTGCTTGCAGACCTCAATCTTACACAAACACTTCCTACAACAATCTATTGTGACAATCAAAGCACAATAGCGTTATTTCTCAATCCGAGATTTCACTTATGAAACAAACATATTGAAATCAGGTATCATTACCTTAGAGAGAAAGTGCACAGTAAGGAAGCAGAACTGATCTTCTGTAGAACAAATTACATGGTAGCAGATTCCTTCACAAAGGCTCTATCAAAGGAGCAACATTTCAGATTTAACGATATATTAAATTTGAAGTTCAAAGTTTTTCAAGATCCACATTAAGGTGGAGTGTTAGATTTTTTATGCTCAGACTTAAATAAATCATTCAAGTAATGAGCATCCTGAAAATCTGAAGGTCGACTTTATATTTTTGGACCTTCACATTTTTTTTTCCTTTACCTTAAAACAATTTTTAGGCACATTCGCCCTTTTCGCTCTTTAGCGAAAAATGCGACACACTGACCAAGTGGCCAAAATGTTAGAAATCATTTTTAAGGCACCTTTGCCCTTTTCGTCTTTAAATCTAAGGCACCTTCGCCTTCTTCACTGCTTATAAGTTTAAGGCACCTTCGCCTTCTTCGGTACCTTCAGTGTAAGGCACCTTTTTCGGCTTTTTCGCCTTCTTCGTTGCCTTGAATCTAAGGGCGCCTTAGGTATTTACATACCTTTAGTTTAAGGGCACCTTCAGGAGTTGCATACCTTCAGCCTAAGGGCTCTTTTGGAGTTTTTTGGGTTTTTCGCATTTTGGTACATTGGTTGACCGACGTCACCAACTTATCAGCAACCCTAAAACAATTGGACAACCAAATATCCCAAAGGCGGTTGGCGGTTACCAACTTTGTCTATATGCAAAGATGGCGTAAATAGTACTAAAGACTTGTAAGATATTTTGTTCCTCGACACTTATAAATCTATATACTAGCTAATTTAAGCTATGTAAGTGTTAATTTTGAATTGAGTTAATTGAATTTCTCTTTCAATCAAAGTTTTTATCTGTAGCCAGCGTTATCACGCTCAGCAAGCTGAAGGTATTACTTCAAGCTATTGTACTCACTATTGATATTTATCAGAGTGCAATTTTTGTCTCACTGCCACGTCATTCATTTGCGCATTCTATATGAATTCTTCTACTTGAATAATTCTGTTGCTAACTATCCCAGGATGAGACGGCCTACTCAGTCCATGTAGGGTTTTGGAAGGTGGGAGGGGACGAAAGCACCAAGTCCAGCGACTTGTAGGATGACATGGGAAGAGGAGTTAATCCAGTGAGAAAGCTCAATGGAGGTGGGGAGACGTAGGAGTGTGATAGTGCCATGAGAGAATCGAACTCTCTTGGTACTGCGCGGACAGGGGAGGCCTCGCCCTCCTCTTGCGGATCGTTAGATTTAGTGTCCGAACCTGAACCGGAGGCGTGCACAAGCATCTTACCTTTAGGCTCTCTATGGGGTCTCTTGGAAGGGTTTTGGCGGGTCAAAAAGGTGGATGTTGCGGTCAAGTTGGGTGTTAAGGTACATGTCCAGTATGAGAAATTTGGAGTATTTCTTGACATGGACAGCTAGTCACTCCAGTGTATATGGTAATTTGTTATGCATCATCATTCCAGGCTTGGCCTGTAAAGGTAATTAATAATCATATGAGGGCACAGACCTATAATTGGACATAGGAGCACTTGCATGGTGCTTGACTATTATAATGCAAGAATAGGAGGTCAATAGCTTATTATAGGCTGCATGGGGATCCTAAGGGAAATATTTTCTCCTCTTGGAGAGAATACTTACCATGGAAACTTGCTCATCTCCCTATTGGAATTTTAGATTCTTGAGCTAGGTTTCCTCTCCTCTCTTGCATTCATTCACCATGGCATGGGGGTGAAGTGGTTAGAGTATTGACTAGCCATTTCATGATTGTCGGTAGTTTTGCTCCACAGGTGTCCTTTTGGTTGTTTTGCAACAGGATCTAGTCCGATCTTCATAAGGCAATTTTTACAGTGGTATCAGAGCAAGGATTTGCATCAATCGGAAGGTGGAGCTGCTGCTTGTTTTTTCTCAATTTTTGGAGATTTCTCCTTGCATGTTACTTCCAAGTGGTGGAATTGATCTCTTGGTAGGTGGCTTCTCTGAATTTGGTGTACTTTCAAGCTAAAGATCGTAATTATGGATTTAATACATAGATTTTGAGGGAAATCAAAGGATTTTATATGGTTTTAGTAAAATTTTCACCTGGAATTCATATTTTTTGCTTGGACTTGGTGATAGCTACTAATGTAGTACGTTTTGCATATTGTACTTGATGTTTTATAGTCATATAGCTAAGAATCTATTGATGAAGTTGGAATTTAGACTTCTTGAACCCAAATATTTATCTCTATTTGATAGTTAATTGAGATGTAATATTTCTATCACTCGGGATAAGATATTCTGTGATTTTGAGGAAAAAGTCCGATTTGTAATAGTATTGGATACTCATTACTGACTTTTTTGAATCTTTTATATCTTATACGTTGTCTCCTGAGAACTTTTCAATCGAGATTATGCAATTTCTTTTTAAAATGGGGATAAGATAGGACTAAGACTTTTGAGGAAACAACCAGTTGCATAGATTTTTGAAAAAAAATCCAATATGTGTGCAAAGGTTGAACTATCCAGTGGAAATAGAGGAACTCTCTAAGTGATTATTTTGATTAATCTGGAGCTAGAGGAGTATTGGGGGTATTGAGCTGTGAGATATTCATGAATATGAGAAGTAGTGGTAAAGATTAAATTAAAGTTCACTGATTGTTACCAAGTACCATTTTGTTATGGATTGGATCAGAGGAATAAAGCTTTAATTTTAACTTTATGTCCAAAGATGTTTTGTATAAGTTAGCCTATGTGCACTAAGATCTGAAGTAACCTGATTGGTAGAAAAAATTTTGTTAATAAGAGTTAGATGGTTGGAAAACTTGTGATGTGAAATTATTCACTTCAAAGATTTCCCAGATATATTATTTACTCATGAGAAATAGAGGTGGTTTGTAGCTGTGAGTTGCAAGATTCTCAGTGAATTATGTGAGTAACATATGCGGATTATAGATATTTGCCAGTTTATAGCCTATGTTTATGTACATCTTAATCTTGTGGATCTACTATGTGTTTCCTATATGTACTGAGTTTATATTGTATACTTAAACTAGTCAAAGTGTATAGACATATGAACAAGTAATGTGAGAAACAGTTACTTGTAGGTTAATGGTTCTTTCTATGGAAAGGATAATTTATTAACTTTTGATAATGGTTTGGAAGAGGATCTAAATGTGGTGCTATACTAGTCGGCACTTAGACAATCATTTACAATTGACTCGAGTATTTGGATTACTCTTGATTTGAGGTTAATTGGTTGAATAAGTAGTGTGAAGAGAATTCATCAGGAACTGTTTATTTGGATCTATATTTCTTATAAGACACATGATTTGTGAGTCATCTGGATTCATTTATGAGAATTGTGGGCATAGAATATAAAAGATTCTTGATATAGAATATTTCTTGAAAGAGAAATATCCTAAGTTATTGATTGTATCCTAGTGAGCTCATATTTGGTTGACAGAGTCTAACTAATATCAAGGATAACCACTGAATTCAGTTGGAATTTAGCATAACTTTGTAATATCTAGATGTTGGTCTAGATGTATAAATTTTATATTGTTAAAGGCAGATGTTATAATGGTCTTTAATTACTTGGTTGAACTATAGTTTGTAGTCAAGGGATGCTTGGGTACTGTTTTAGAAGACAAACGTATCTATCAAGATTGAAGGTTGTTATTTTCTCGCATATGTTGTTACAAATAAGAGCACTTAACTCGAGAGTATCTGGGGTACTCAGGACTGAGTTAAAGTTGTTTTTTTATCTTGATGGATCTCCTAAGAGATTTTGGTGGGATGAGTTTTTGTACCTTAGTTTCTGAAAATATTCTAAGTGTATTTGTACCAAGAAGCATTTATGACTGGTTTGCAAGAAATTGTGGATAGTCTTGGACTATAATTGTTTGGATCTTTAACTTTTGGACATTGATTTCCAATTAAAGGTGACTTTTCACCGACAGATTCATGTAAATTGAGGTTACATGAAGGTGATGTTACTAGATTGGAGAGAATCAGGCCCAATAGGAAAATTTATCTCTTAACGTACTTCTAAAGGTCAATGTAGTACATCAGTGCAAAGATATATAATTTGATAAGTACTTATTTGGTATTGAAGTCAAACTAAGAATTGATTTTTAGGGTGAAGTTGAAAGTTAAATGATTGATTTGCTAGCTGTTGAATTTAATCTTCAGGTTTGGTTGACTGCTCATCCTGTGTATCATGTAAATTTAGTTTATATGATGATGACAATTAAATGTATTGAAGATTTTACACATTTGGAGGACTTATCCCTCAGTGTACCTTTGGACCCTAAAAGAGTACTCAGAATCAGAGATAAACAATTGAGAAATTGTTCTATCTCTGAGTGCTTGCTTAGGTTGGTTGGTCAAAATATAGGATAGTGATTCATGGGAAAGAGTTAAAAGCATACAAATTGGATCTTCCCTAATTATTCGTTCTGAGGACAGAACTTGTTTAAGGGGAGAAGAATGTTACGTCCATGTCCAGTATGAGGGATTTGGAGTAATTTTTGAGATGGATAGTTGGTCATTCCGGTGTATTTGGTTATTGGTTTTGTCTCGTCATTCCAGGCTTGGCCTGTAAAGATAATTAATAATCATATGAGGGCCCAGACCTATAATTGGACATAGGAGCACTTGCATAGTGTTAGACTGCTATAATGCAAGAATAGGAGGTCAGTAGCTTATTATAGGCTGCATGGGGATCCTAAGGGAAATATTCTCTCCTCTTGGAGAAAATACTTACCATGCCAAACTCGCCCATCTCCCTTTTGGAATTTCAAATTCTTGAGCCAAGTTTCCTCTCCTCTCTTGCATTCATTCACCATGGCATGGGGGTGAAGTGGTTAAGGTATTGACTAGCCATTTATTGTTGGTTGGGTGGTTTTGCAACAGAATCTAGTCCGATCTTCATAAGGCGATTCTTACACTGGGTCTAGGGGACAACTTACTTTTAAGCTGTTTTGGTGGGGGAGATCCCTTGCGACCTTTCGAAGTTAGTTTACGGCGGGTGTGGGTTTGTCGAAAGGTTGGTCTAACATGATGGACGAGGTTGGGGGGATGGGAGGGAGGGAAAGGTCGAAGGGGTACGAAAATGTAGGAATTGGATAAGAGCAGTAAGAGGATATATATATATACATATATATATATATACATATATATATATATATGTGAATAAAGGTGAAGGCCAGTATTTGAAAGTGAAGATGAGTATTTTGACAATGGGCAAGTATTTGGATAGTGGACGGGTATTTCTACAGTGGGCAAGTATTTGGAGAGAAGGCGACTATTTGAAATATTTTGGAAAAAAACTCGCAAGAAGTGCGTGGTGGAGAAAAATCAAAAAATACAAGTGTTGGGGATAGATTTAGATAGTAGGTGAGTGGTTGGGTGGATTGTAATATGTTTATCTATTATGATTCTTATTCCAATCCTACACTCTGTGTATATATGCAAATTAACAAAGTTTATCATCTATTTGGTTTCGTAAACGATGTGTTTAACTCAGTGTTTACAAGAAGAGACTAATCTGATAAGTACTTTCTACATTATGAACTATAGTCAATAGGCAGATAATGCTTTGTATCTGCATATAGTAGCATGATCGCAATGATGTTGTCTACATCGGATTCGACCTTTGATATGTTTTGAATATCCGTGTATTTGGTAGACTGTTTTAAATATGCATTTAAAATATAGTAGACTCTTTGAATGTGTGTACTTTTCACACGTGTGTGGCAAGGCAAGAGCACACAAGAATTCATCAATGATCACTCAACCTTTCTCACTCAAACCAACCACTTAGCATGAAAAAAACTAAAAACCAAAACACATTTGAAGAGTGAAAGAGAGCCCTTGCTCTCAAGTAGAGAGAGAAAGAGAGACTTGTACTTGAGTAGAGAGAGAATACATAGTGAAGAAAAAAACTACATTGTTATGTATAATGAGAGAGCTCTTCAATATAGTACTAGCTCAAGATATAGCATGAGGTATGTTTGAAATTGATTGGAACTCATGGATTCCACCTCTCATAAAGATTGGACCTCTAAATTCCCACCTCTCTCCATGATTGGACCAACTACCTTGGACCTCACAAATTGATTGGCTACGTGATTTGCACCTCTAAACAAAATTGGGCCAACCATTTTGCACCTCTCAATGTGATTGGCTTTAGTATTTGCACCTCTTAATTTGATTGGGCCATATTTGACATTGAGATGTGGATTTGGTTGCATACTAGCAAAAAACGAATCCTTACATTTTGTGACAACTGTCACCATCTCACTAGACTCGAGTTGGAGGCCTCTTGAATTTTCAAGCTCTACTTGAAAATATGTACAAGGCACTAATGGACATTTGTACATGAGATTGAAAAATCAATCAAGCTACTAATTTTTTTCTATTTTTCACACTCCTCATAAATTAGCTTGATGAGGTACTAGATCAACCAAATATCTTAAGATGCTAATGCTAGCATCTCAAGTGGACCCTTTGTCATGGATATGTTGTGCCGAGGGACTTGTGGTAGCATCCAATTCACCATTGCAATGAGAGGATTTCTTCGATGAAAATCCATTGCCACCTTCCTTGAAAATAGATGCAAAATAATGATTCAAATCCAAGGGCTAAATGCCTCACAATGATCATGGAGATCAAGATCACAAAGTAGGCACAAGTGTTGATTATCAAGATTTTGCATACTAGCTTGACTAGTTGACAAACTATGAACATTTTGCATAATATCTCTAATTTTGTAATCAATAGCAATCTTGAACTCATTGAGGCTTCTTACTTGCTCATGGATATAAATTTCCTTTGTGGATGATTCACTTATTCTCATGAGAAGTGTAGAATTTGCCTCACAAAATGAAAAAACACATTTTTTAACACTATGAATAAGAAAATCATTCTCGCTCTTACAAGATCCAAGAGCATACCTTTGATGAAATAACCACTTGCTTTACAATTGATCTAGAACCAATTATGAACCATTAAGAACATAAGATATGTCCTTCCAAGAGACATCGTACAAAACTAGTTTTGTCTCACTCCAAACTTGAGATGCAAAAATCTCATCAAAGCAAAGCGATTCATTAAATGATACAAGGAAAGCAAAAGTGAATGTGTTAAAGTAGATGCCACCTAAAATTTTATTCTTCTTCTTATGAAATGTGAGCTACATAGAGTCGGCCTTGTCTCTTAAGAAGCTTCTTGGGATCACAAGTTGAGAAGAAACCACCTCCTCTTCGACCCTTGACACACTTCCTTCTTCTTGGTGATCCTCCTTGATCCTTGCAAGCTCTTTGACATTAACATCATTAGAGACACAATCATTTGCAAAAGAAGTATCATTCTTGATAATAACATCTTTTGCAAAAATGTGGATAACGCTAATTGCAAATATCAATTAGGCTCTCAAACAAAACAAAATGAAGCGAAACTGGACGAAACGAAACTTGTACAAGCCTTGATATTGACCAAATTAATCGCGAACGAAAACAATTCGGATGGATTTCAGATATGATTGCTAGTCATTGCCGGCTATATCATCCCTACAATCCTCCAAAATGTAGACAGACACTACTGGTCTACGTTTTTTTTTTAGATTAACACAACATAGAAACGTTTTGTTTCTTCAGCTCCCTCTCAAAGCATGGTAGCTTGATGACTCCAAGATTGCTCCTCTGTTTTTCAAACATACCTTTGTCTAAGGCCTTTGTGAAAATGTCAGCCACCATCTCCTTTGTTCCAATGAAGATAGTCTTCAGCATCTTCTTCCCGATCAGATCCCTTATCAAGTGATACTTGATTGTGATGTGTTTTGTCCTTGAATGAAACACAGGATCCTTTGGCAGATGTATTGTAGTTGTATTGTTCATCTGCAAAATCAGAGACTCACTCCTTATTTTGCCCAGTTTGTCAAGGAACTGTTTGAGCCAAATGATTTCACTAGCCATCTTTTTTGCTGCAACATACTCGGCTTCGCAGGATGACTAAGCCACGATGGTCTGCTTCTTGCTGACCCAGAGAATTGCTGCTCTTGATGTGATGGTACATCCTCCTGAGACAAGTTTGCAGTCGTCCTTGAGAGATGCCCAACTAGCATCACTGTAGGAAAGCATCTACCCTACATCACGAGAATAACACAAACCAAAATCCTTCGTTAATTGGAGGTATTGCAAAATTCGTTTCGCAATCTTCCAATGAGTTGATCCTGGATATTGTGTAAGCTGCATCAACTCTCTTTCTTCTTTAGTCTTCGAACAATCTTCATTCGTCAAAATTGTTCCTACAAGCATGGGAGTATTTGCTCTCTTGCAACTCAGCATCCCAAAATCTTCTAGGATTTTCTGGGTATATCTAGACTGATGAAGGTACAACTTACCTCCCTCATAGTCCCTGTCAATTTGTAAGCCAAGATAACATCTACCTTCTCCTAGGTCTACAATCTCGAAATGTTTCAAGATGTATTAGCAATAAGCTCTTCACTTTTGTAGAATATCAAAGTGTTGTCAACATACACAACTACAATGATGATCTTGCCATCTATTATTTTTACATAAACATTAGAATCAGCAACTAGTGGCTTGAATCCTAAAGACTTAAGGGCTTGATATTTCTTCTTATGCCATTGTCGTACTGACTGCTTCAAACCGTAGATACTCCTATGAACTCTGCATGCATAAGTAGGAAGTGATTTGAAATGTAGCCTGGAGATTGATATATGTAGACTTCCTCGTCTAGCTCGCCATGCAAGAAGGCTGTCTTCTCGTCCACGATGTGAATCCTGAGATCATAAGCAACTGCATATGCAAACAGTAATGTAGGGACGAATGTTTCACGACAGGAGAGAAGGTCTCAACATAATAAATACCATATCTCTGAGAAAATCCCTTCGCTACAAGTCTTGCTTTATATTTAGAAATATCTCCATTCGGTCCGTACTTTAGGTTGTATATCCACTTGTATTTAATAGTCTTTCGCTTATCTGGTATGGCTGCAATGTCCATACCTGATTCTTTCTCATGGATTCCATCTCCTTGTTCACGGCTTGGATCCATTTGTCCTTTGCTGGACATTCAATTGCTTCCTCGAATGTTTGTGCTTCTCCACTGAATCCACAAAACTCTTCTGATGTAGAAGCTAAGCTGTCTGGCACAAATCTTGCTGGCGCTCTTCATGCTCTTGTTGATCTGAGATCCTTTTGAAACTACAATGTTCTTGTCTTTATTAGCTCTGTTAGGCCCGAATAAATTTTGGTTTACAGATACTGTAGCAACAGATTGGCTTGCAAATGTTTCTTCGTCTAATTTGTCACTCGAATGAGGTGCGACTCGAACATCTTCGTCTGAGTGTTCGTCGTCTGCTCCCTCTGTCACAGTTGGTAGATCATAGTATTGTCTGCCAAGGACTTCATAACTGATAGGATCATCATTGGCCATCGTTCTGCTCTCATCAAATTTGACATCTTTGACTGTCTTCACTATGTTCGTCTCTAACATATAGACTCTGTAGTATGACAAGATATCCCTATTTAGCTTTCTCATCAAGCTTCTTTCGAAGCTTATCAGAAACATGTGCATAAACTGCATAGCCAAAGATACGGATGTCCTATTCTGAATATAAGTAGTTGTAGCTTCTACTTCAGCCCACAACACTCTTGGAGCCTTTGAATAGGCCATCATGCACCTGGCAGCTTCCATTAGAGTCATGTTCTTTCTTTCTACAACATTGTTGTGCTGCAGTGTGTAAGATGCAGTTATTCTATGAATGATTCCACGATCATTGTAGAAGTCAGTGAATCGATTCAAGAGGTATTGCCCACCTCGATATGTTCTGATCTGCTTCACTTTATTACCAGTGCATCTTTATGTCCAGTTCACATACTCCGTGAGCTTGTCAAGTGCTTCTGATTTATTGTGAATAAAATAGACTCTGCCAAATTTAATGTAATCATCAATAAAGGTTATATATTACTTTGAGCCTCCTACTGAGATCACGTTGAAAGGTCCACAGATGTCAGAATGTACAAGCTCTAGAATCTTTGTAGGTTTGTAGGAGTCTTTTACAACAAGAGTACGTGACATCTTACCCTTCAGACATGCATCACAGGTCATCGAACTGCTTGCATTCGAGATGATCACCCCTGTGATTGCTCCATGATGGCTTGCCTGATATAGTGCCATTGAATTCATATGGCATAGTCTCATGTGCCATAGAGTATCTGGCGAATCATCATGAGTCTGATGTACTTGATTCATGCTTCGTCTAAGAACATCAGATGCATCCCTGCATCAGCCACTGATAGCAAGTCCTGTTGCAGTGTAGGCACAAACAGAATATCTTCGAGTCGTCTGGCTCTGCCATTTGTGTTGAGCCACAATGAACCAATGCCATTCATTTGACGCTTCGATTCATCTCCAAGAATATTATGCTATGCAAGTAGAGTATGATGCTCTTATTGAGAATCATACTTGGGATCTTGTGGATCTTCCTCAAGGGAAGAACCTCTTGATTGCAAGTGGGTGTTTAGATTGAAGTATAATCAAGATGGATCAATAAGCAAGCATAAATCTAGGCTTGTTGCCAAAGGTTTTTTACAAACCAAAGGCATTGACTATGATGAGACTTTTGCTCCTGTGGCTAAGCTTGTTACTATCAGGTTGATCATTAGTCTTGCTACAACCTTCAATTGGGAGCTATTCCAACTTGACTTCACAAATGCATTCCTCAATGGTTATTTGGAGGAAGAGATCTACATGAGGCAACCCGAGGGCTTCATCAAGGCAAAGCATGAAGGAAAGGTGTGTTTTTTGAAGAAGAGCCTTTATGGGCTCAAGCAAGCACCTAGAGCATGGTACTCTAGGCTAAACTCTTTTCTCATTTCCATCAATTTTGTAATGAGTGCCTATGATCCATCATTGTATATAAGTTTTCATGATGGCATGATCATTATTCTTGTTTTGTATGTAGATGACATTATCTTGAGTGGTAATGATCTAGATGGAATTAGAGATGTAAAAATTGCTTTAGCAAAAGAGTTTAAGATGGTAGATCTTGGCCTATTGAGCTTCATTCTTGGAATAGAGATTATTAGAGGATGTGATTTTAGCTTCATTTGTCAATCTAAATATGCTACATCCATCCTAGATAGATTTGGAATGAAGAATTGTAAAGGCATTGAGACACCAATGGAGCAACATGTAAAAGCATCTATTGGTTGTGATGAAGCATCCTTTGAGGACATCACATTATATAGAAGGCTTATTGGCTCCTTGATCTATTTAACTATAACTAGACCTGATCTTAGTTATAGTGTTGGAAAGTTAAGCCAATTCATGCAAAGTCCTCTAGTTTCACATTGGAAGATGGCCAAAAGAGTTCTCAGATACATTTCATTCACTAAGAATTTTGGTATCTTGTATAGAGGAACTAATCTTGGCTTAAGAGCCTATAGTGACTTGGATTTTGCAGGTGACAAAGTGGATAGAAGATCAACAAGTGCCTTTGCCACCTTCTATGTGATGGAGTAGTATCATGGCTTTCCAAAAAGCAAGATACCATCTCCCTATCTTCCACAGAATCCGAATACAAGGCCTTGACATCAACATGCAAGGAGGTCTTGTGGCTCAAAAGGCTATTGGTGGAGCTTCATGTCATGGAGGAGGAGATCCCTATCATCTATTGTGACAACCAATCAGCCCAATCACTTGCAACTAATCCTACATTCCATGCAAGGAGCAAACACATCGAAATTGCTCATCATTTCGTGAGGGAAAAAGTGCAAGCTAAAGAGATCAAGCTCCAACACATGCCATCATCAAGTTGCTTGGCTGATTTGTTTACTAAACCTTTCACTAAAGATTCATTTGTCAAGCTTAGATCTTCAATTGGAGTTATTGATAAAAGCATTGTGATCTCCAAGGCTAGATTTGAGGAGGAGCGTGAAAAATTGCCTACATTGGCAAATCTAGCCATGTAGAATATTGTACATTTTGTCAATATTGTTTGTTGGTTACTTGAATGGACAAAGTGCCACTTGTACATACACACCTAAAGTAGGTTACCACGAGTCAAGAGGAGTGGTTGTGTCTATTTGGTAGTGATTCCTACTTTGTAGGATCTAGACCATGATTTATGATGAGATTTGTACCTACCAAGCATGACTCTTGGATCTAGGCTAGGGTTTTCACATTAGGGCAAGAAAGTGGAGTCTACTTCCTTATTACATGCTGGATTTTCACCTAACTTTGCAAAGGAAGTGTGTTTTACTATGTATTTCCATTCTCCATAGTGAGAAGATAGAAACTTTTTGGAGCCTCAAGGAGAAACTCGAGTTTCCTCTCATTGTATGGTGATTACTCTATTTTTCCAATGAAACCCAGCTTTGGCACTTTGTAAACACTGTCTACAGGCCGTACTACAGCCTTATTTCCACACGTGTGGAGTTGGATTAGACTATTTGATCAATGCTTTGATTGTCTCTACTTGTTTCCTATCAAGCTGCTAAACTAGATCTTGTTTTCTGATGACTAGTTTCTGATAGATTGTTTAACAAGCATACAATCACCTTGTGGATCATTCAAAGATCCATTTATGGTCCTTAGTACTATACTTTTCACACTTTGAGCCCTTTGGCTCCTCAACATAGGATAAACTATTGTTATTCTCCTGTCTGCTTTGAGCTGATTTGTTTCTTGGATTTTGGCGGCAGCCCATGGCTACGTGACCCTTCTTATAACAATGAATACACTCAATTTTTGGATTGAGCCAACATAAATCGACAGTCTGTCCTTCGCGTTTGCATCTCACGCATGTCTTCTTGTCTCCACTCTGTTATTGCTCTTGAACTATGGCTGGTCTCTCTTCAGTTCCTGCAACTATGTCCATGAGTTCATTCAACTCAAGTAAGGACTCCATCCTCACTTTCCAGGTAGAGTAGTTTGATAAACTCAACCTGTCATTAGTTTCTAACATGATCCCACCATTGGAAGCCATGAATATAATGATTCTTCAACTTTTAGTTTTTGTCCTAATGCACCTAGCACTCACTTTTCTCTCAACAAATGATGGATAAGTGTTGGAAGTATTTCTAGTTTACACGATGGCTAGATCTACTCACGGGTGTAGTATAGTGTAGAGAGGATCGTCCACCTTTTAAGAACCCACCAAAGCTTTCAAAATGGAAATAAACAAACAAGAACGGGAGCACCAAGGCTTTCCCAACTGGTGCTCGATACGGAAATAGAACTAGCTTGGCTAAGGCTTCCCAACTAACCAAGATTAACAAAATAATAAGACCTTGCTAAGGCGGTACCCAACTAGCAAGAAGATTAAACTACTTCTAATTTAACACCCAAAAGGGAGATAGTAATAATAGATTGCGGCTAACTAAGCAAATAGCAAATAAGAACATGCCACAATATAGAAACCGATGAAAAGGAGTCAAGAGGAGGCCCAAGCAACTTCCCTCAAGCTATGAACCTTTCCAAAGGGAACACAAGTGAAATAGCAAGATAATCACAAGAGAGAGCAATTAGCATAATCTAAAAAGTGTTATTGCATGGCAAATACCTCTCCTTTTATGGCAAGGGGGGTCTTCAATAAGTATCCACTAACTTATGGGACTAACTTATTTCTAGCCATTCTAGAACTTCTAACTTAGGATTTAAAACTTCAAAGTTTCTAACTTAGGATAACTTAAGACAAATATTTCTAAGCTTAAGTTTCCTAAGTCTAAGTTCTAAATCCAAGTTTAAGCTATTTCATTATTATTTTAAGCTTCTACTCATGGACTTACAAAACACATGCCACGGTGGAAGTTTATTGACAGATACTCATACGTGGGCTTACAAAACACATGCCACAGAGTTTTATTTCTTTCTTTTTATTTTTCTTTGTGTTAGCACAGCTGCTAACATTATCCCCCTCCTTATTGGATTGGTGGTCCCACACCAATCGAAGCTTTTTCGTCCTAGATTTTTTGAGCTTCTTGGAAGCGAGATTGTTGTTGTTATGATTGGTAAATTTTGTTGCTAATGCCCTCCATCATTTGCCACCGTAATTTATTCAGGAAGGGCATGGGTTTGTAGTAATGGAGCATACCCTGTAAAAAATTGTGGGTTTTCCATAGCTCCACCATATCAACGTGCAGGGCCAAAGTAAGGGCGACGTGATAATAAAGCCTTGCTACGTTGATGTGGCCTTCTTGCGTGCACAATGGTTTATTGATATCAATGGCTATTGGGGAAAGCCCTCGATCCCAAAAACCTTTTAGTTCTGCCAGAAATGCAACCAGGCCACAATTGTTCACAAAATATCTGACGTCGCAATCTGGGTTGCCACACGGTATTTGGTGACCGTGTCTTCGGCTAAGTTGCCCGTATTGACGCCTGTGAGGTTGGGCCAAAATAGTCGATTCTTGGCCTTGGTGGCAAGAAATGGTTCTCGTCTCAGTACCAGATAATAATAGAGATTTGTACGCATGTAGGAGGGTGCTTTGAGATACTGTGCCATGGAGGTCTTGCTCTGTAGGAAGAGTTGGTGGTGCCAGAGGGGTTGTGGATCCAGGAGTTTGACTGCTTCTTTATGGGTTTTACACTGGTCCAGATCTGGCAATATGTAGCCACCGCATTCCTTTGTCGTTGGATATTGTTTGGCAAATTCTTGAGATGCACAGAACTCCTTGTTCGGTTCTGTGGACATGATTTTGTGCCCGATGGTTGGTGCTTCAAAGGCAATGGCATGCTGAATTTGTGGATCAGGTTCGCGGGAGAGAGGAGAGCAAGGGTTAGCTTCAACAATTCTTTGTGATTCAAGAAAAAATTGGCGTTGAATAAATGGGAGGTTAGTGGTGTCGATGGGGTTAGAAGCGGAGGAAGGAAAAAGATAGTGTTGGAAGCCGGTACCACTAGAGCCTTGTGGATTGGCTGATGCTTGAGCTCCTTTCCCCAGGGGTTGGGCTTGAAATGATGAGCCTTGAGTAGCAGGTGGAGGCTGCTAGAATCCTGCTCCATCTCCACCATCGGATCCATCAAAGTGGTGCCCAAAATCATGGAATTGGGCATGCTCTGCATGGACAGACGGCGTTGATTGGGCAGCTACCTTTAACCATTCCTCCAGGGGGTGACGATGTGCTGTTCAGGGCCTCGATGGAAGTAGTGTATGATTGTTGGAGTTTAGTGTGCTATTAACTCGTGGTTTTTAGCTTTTGGATCAGCGTTTGATAGGCCACCACTAGAATTGGAGTTCCCTCAGGAATAGCTGGTGGTGCGAAGTCATTGAGATCCACCAAATCCAATTGTTCCTTCATAGCGGAACATACGTTTGTGCATTTGCTATGGCCTCATCCCTTTCTGCTGTAATGTTATCAATGGCAGTCTCCATGTTGGATACCTTCAGTTGGAGGTGGATGAGTATTTGCTGCTATTGTTGATTATAAGCAATGAGATTTTGGATCTGCAACTGCTGTTGCTTTCGCCTCCAATTTTGTTTTTTTCCTTTTGAAGATCCACCCTGGCGCCATCATCAAATTGTCGCATGGTGTACTGTCCCCCTAGGTTGCCGAATAGATTATATTGGAGATCATTCACCAACCATACCGCTTTTTGTGTTGCAAGGGGTAACTGCTCCAAAGGTCCAATGTCAGGGAGAGTGCGTGTATAGTTAGGATATGGCATCGGGTTAAAAGGTAGAAAATTGAAAATGGGGAGAGAGGTTGGAGTGTGAGAAAATGGAGGGGGAGGTGACTGTGAGATGAGAGGAGGTGATTGTGGTATGATAGGAGGTGATTGAATGCATGTCGGAGACATGTGGAGGGGATTAGTGGTGGTGCTGGTGGATGTGGGTTGTGTTAGTGGTTGTAATGCAAAGTCGTCTACATTGACCGTAGAGTCAACTAGGGTGGAAGAATGTACAGGTGAGGGATTTGGTGGAATTGTGGAATCAAAGCCCGTGTTGAGAGTGATTGAGGGTGTGGAGCTCATCGCAAATGGTGGGGGTAGTGGTGGAAGAGTAGTGGTGATGGCAAGTAAAAAAATTGGAGTTGTGGAAGATGGCTAAGTGGATAGAACCACACCCACAGAACCAGAACCGAAGGCACCTGCATCGAGTGAACTGTTTGTTGTTGCTGCTACTTCTTGTTGGCATTGTTGGGCTTGTTGGATTAAGGTCTCTTGCTGTGTCAAAACCTCCTTTGGGACTTGAGAGGTTTTCAAGCTCTCGTTAGATTTAGCATATTCTGTCCCTATATTGCTAGATAAGATATCAAGAGAGATGGTGGCATCTGTGTTGAGTGTCTTGCCCTTCTACTTTTTTGTTGGTGGTGCGGGTGAGACAGGCTCAGCTGATATTTGTGGGGTGGCGTGCTTTCTGGTGCTCGAATAGACATCTTTGAGCTCTTTGATAACAGCGGCTGCTCGATGTCCCAACTGTTTGGTGACCAACATGTGGAGGAAATATCCACATTTGGTGTTGGTTTCCTGGCTTTTAGGGCCCTGCATAGTTTGTCTGATACCTTCTCTGTCCACTTGTAGTTTTGAGTGGGATCATCCATGGTGAGTGTCAAGGAGAAAAGATCGCTCGGTGGGATGCGATCCATTTTGACGGTATGAACCTCGATCATGGCAACGATGATCTCTGATGCTGCTCAGAGATGGGGATTGGTAAGGAGACAAATAGCGATCACTTGGTTGGTTTGGGCAATAGTTTTGTCGTCCTCTATTAGAGATGAAATATTTGGCATCATAACACGTCCCTTGTCATGGATCGTCGCTCCCAGATTAGGAAATCCAATACTCTGGATATGCTCAGGAGAGATGTTGATGATGGTAGAATGGCCACCCTTGGATGACTTTGAATGTGTAGAACTCATCTGAATATATTGAGTAGGCAGCTCGGATCAGGCTCTCACTCTGTTGGTCACGGAAGTGTGTGAGATCAAAACCGAGATTTGTCAGAATATCTTTGGCCAGGAGAAATGCTCAACATAATTTTTGATAGAGATCATAAAAATGTCCCTTGAATAAGGTTTAGGGGTCTTACGGTGATGGAGAGAGAGCGAGGAGTCTCGAGAGGCCATGGTGGCAATGATTCTAGATTGTCCTAGCAAGTTTGAAAATTTTGAAAAATTTCAGCATGAACTCGAGAGTAGGAATCTAGAATGAATTCGTGGGGAGGAGAGGGGAGGTCTATATATAGACTTTTTTGGTCAGAATTCACAACTCTACTTAGAATTCGTGCTCAGTGTCCACGATTTCCTATTGAGGTTCACAAATTTTGAGGTAGTGTTCTAAGGGTCGGCGAATTTTTATAAGTGATTTTTTGTGCACTAAAATAGGAAAAATGTCTGACAATGTAAAAATGTTTTTGATCAGAATTTGCGGAGATGATAGAGAAATCGTGGAGATGATTTTGAGCTTCAGCAAATTGTCTGCAAATTCTGTTAATGAGTATCTGATGCAAAAAACTAATTTTTTTCTATTTTTGAAAAGTTTGTCTCGGAGACAGAATTTTTGGAGGCCATAAATGAATCGTGCACTGCAAAAAAGGGGGTTGGGCAAATATAGCTGAGGTGGTTGTGAGACAAATTTTCTGAAAAGAATGATTTCTATGGTTTTCTCAAAAAAAATTGATTGTATGTCTGATCTGATAATATCTTGATGTTGTGAAACAAGAAACGTAAGCAGGCAGGAAAGAAAATTAAGGAAGCAAAATTAGAAAAGAAAACAACTAATACATATCAAGATAAAAACATGGCTCATTGTACTTTCTCAGTCTGCTCCCATTGACCACAATGTCTAAAAGATTACCTTGTAGGGTTTGGAGTTGGACATATCCGAAGACAAATATCTTTTGAATGACATAAGGTCCTTGGCCAGAAAATTTGAGTTTCCCTTTAAATGCTTTGGCTTGGTATAGCAGAACCTTATCTCTGACCTGAAACTCTTTGAGTTGTAAGGATCGATCATGTCATGTTTTTTGTGGACGTTTGTGGACTTGTTGAGCATGGATGTTGATCCGACGTATTTCACACAGTTGTTCCAAATGAAATAGCCTATTTGCTAGGACCTGTCGATTATCTAGCTCAAGATTATATGCTACTCGAAGGGATGGAATATGGAATTCTATAGGCATAACTGCTTCTTGGCCATATAGTAGCTGAAAAGGGGTTAAGCCTATGGCTCGCTTCGAGGTAGTGCGGTAGGCCCATAGAGTAGCATGAAGTTTTAGTTCCCAATCAGATCGGCTGGATTCGACGATTTTGGTGAGAACGCCACATAGGATTTTGTTTGTGAATTCCGCCTGGCCATTGCATCGTGGATAATATGGGAACTTTTGCGATGTACCACAAAATATTTGGAAAGGAGATTTGCTATGACAGAGATAAGAAAATGTGTACCCCTATCGCTGATAAGTTCTAGAGGGCATCCGAAATGAACGATAACCTGTTCATAGAGAAATTTTGTGGTAGAATGAGCGTCAGCATTGCGAACAGCTCTTGCTTCAGCCCATTTGGTACAATAGGCCGTAGCTACTACGATATAGTGGGATTGAGTTTTTCTAGTAGTAGGACTAATGGGTCCAACATAATCAATTTTCCATCTTTGAAAAGCTTGATCAGTTGTGACCGGGTGCAAAGGCATGTAGTCGGTCTTTTGAAATCGTTTGGTTCTTTGACAAACATCACAAGCATTGGTGTAGGTGTGCATATCTTTAAAGAGAGTTGGCCACCAAAATCTGGCCAAGAAGATTTTCTTAGCAGTCATTTCGGAAGAGAAATGACCTGCTCCAACACCTTCATGAGTGAGGGAGATGACAGAGGGTATTTCACCTTCAGTAAGACAACGTCGGATAATTCCATCTAACCCTTGTTTGTAAAGTTGGCTTTCAATTAACGTATAAAGTTTGGTTTTGAGGACCAACGCACGTTGTTCGGGTTTAGATCAGGATGGATCCATCTGCTCTAAAGTTAAATATTTTGTAATTTCCTTGGCCCAAACGGGTGTAGAGTTTACCTGAAATAAGATGGCATCGGGTAAATCATTGTTGATGCCTTGATCTGGGGTGGGTAGGTTAGAGATTCGAGATAGATGGTCTGCTAAAAAAATGTTGAACTCCCTTTCGAACCACGATCCTAAACTCAAATTCTCGCAGTAATAGGATCCATCGAGTGATACGACCAGTCGTGCAAGTCTTGTTGATGAGATATAGGAGTGCTTGATGATCAGTGAAGAAGGCAAAAAAATTTCCCAGAAGATAATGGCGAAACTTTTGAACCGCATATACCATTGCCAAAGCTTCACGTTTGGTAGTGGTATAATTGACTTCAGCAAGTATCAATTGTCTACTGAAAAATCAAATTGGATAAACTTTTTTGAATTTTCCCAATTGGGTGAGCACTGCTCCAATGGCATACTTGGATGCATCGGTATGCACATGGAATTCTTTGGAGTAATCAGGAGCCCGAAGCATAGGTGCATTGGTAAGGGCTTCTCTGAGTTGACTGAATGCAACGCGTTGTTCATCAATCCATTTGGGGACAACAACTACTTTGTAGATTGACCGTGTTTTATTAGCGAAGTCAAAACTAAAACATCGATAGTAGTTGGCGTGGCCAAGGAAAGAATACACTTCGTGAATGGTACCTGGTTCCGGTAGATTTTGAATGATGAGGATCTTTTTGGGGTCAGTTGCAATGCCATTTTTTGAAATTATATGGCCTAATACAATACCGTGTGTTATTAGATTTTTCGACGGTAACCGTGGCCACTGGTTCCGCTTTGGATAATTGTTGCGAAAAGGCCTTAAGTGGAAGTGCCTCCATATAGTTGAGCATTTGGATATCAAAAATGTCTGAATCTTCTGAGCAATTCTAAATTTGCAAGACATTTTTGTCATCTACAAAAAAAATTTCTGATTCATTAGTAGATAGCCATGCAACATTTAGCAACTCATCATTGTGTGGAAGAATATCAATGAAATTGATATTAATGATAGGGGTGTCTAGATCATGAATTTGTTTGTTATCGGTCAGAGGAGTATAGGTACAATCATCCTGATGTTGTGCACAAGAATTGACATTCACACAATCAATGGTAGCTAAACTGTGACTCCAGTTTATGATATCAGTAGATTCAACATAATGACCTTTTTCGTGGCTGGATTGGTATGGCTCAAATACTGAATTAGTGGTGGAGGATCCCTCGTCGTGAAACCGCGCAAGTTTGAGTTTGCCAGATGAATCAATGGTGACAGAACTGTCTCGATTTCAAAGGTGATGCGAACTTTGCTCCAGTCGTGAACGACTCGTGCATTGGTGAGCCATGGCCGACCAAGTACTAACTCATAGGAATCGGCATTATTGGGAATATCAAGTACTACTAGATATACAGAAAACTTTAGACCTCCTAGTTTGATCAGCGCTTGCGGAAGGAATCTGTAGACAGACTGTTTACCACCAAAGCCACCAACTTGCATTAATCCATTAGCAAGTAATTTCTCAGAAGTCCTAACTGGATGGAATCCAACACATTATAGCCAACTGGATGACACTTTTGATGACCTAATTGCTTAGTATAAATGGCTACCCATATTTCTAATTTTAACAATGCGATCGAGAGATCAGCAAGTATTGAATAGTTAGCTCTCTCTCAAGCCTGTGAGCTGGGACACTCCTGAGCATTCTAGCTCACTTCTTTAGAGTTGATTAGAGATTGCTATTGTGCTTACTGCTTATCAGCATTGCGCTTAATTCAGATTTATATTTAACCGCTCCCAGTCTCGTGCATTGTCCATTTCTTCCTTATCTGACGTGAATCTATATGACAAAAGCAATACTATTCTCGATTTGCTAATGTATTACATGAATAGTATCACATACGTCTCTTTGAATGATGTTGGAGATGTTGTTGATCTGAGGGAGGATGAAATATTATCAATTCTGTCTAATTCCATCAAAGAATTCTCAGACTTCATAGATCTTGAGGTGATGATCTATGTGCTTCTATTGATTACAAAGACGGAGATGAGTGGATGGATGAGACTGAAGCCCTGCAGTCAATCATGTCTGAAAGTAGGACATATGTAACTATTTTTTTGAGATGTTTCACTATGTTGTGTATTTCATGAAATGCTACTCTGGCTTGCCAATGCTATTTCTCCATTCCTTGCGATGACCAAATACTTAGACTACCGTAAGCTTTTGCAAAAAATGATGCATGATGTCGTAAAATGTGCTACAATATCAGAGATACAAACATTATCATATTAATCATTTTAAATTTAGTATATGTGTAATGAAATTATAATTCTAAGAGTTAGTTACATTGAAAAGAGATTTACCATATAATGCGTAATATGACCTTCACCCCAGGCGCCTTTGACTGCATCCACAAACTCAATTGTTGATTTCATAATCAGTAGGACATCAGTATCAGACAATTTATCTTTTCTAAGCAATTTGACCATGTTGTCAAACTTCAACTTTTTTAATCCTCGTTGTTCCTTTTTTTTCAATATCCTTTGTGGCATTGAGTACATCTATCCAAATTGAGTACTGGATTTTAGTCGGTTTTCCGGAATGATTTGATAAGAAACAATGAGCTTTGGATCCTCCTATGCTTGATTTGCATGGGATGTTTCCCATTTTTCCCTAAAGCTTCTCGTCCTTTTGTATTTTAATGTGTCCTTTATGAAGACCCACTTTTGATAGAACTTCCTCCAATCGAGCTATTGCTTTTTTGGCTAATGACTCTGGCTTAGTATCAGGCAAACCAAATATGAAGGTACATCAGTTTTTCGATAATTCTAACCTCTTCATGTAGTGTACAAATGTGGACATTTTTTAAGCGGAATCGATAGTATCGGTTTCCAAGTCGGATCTTCTGTTGTCTTCCTTGAGTCTCACGCTATTTTACCTGCCAGAATCTCCGAGGTGGCTTGTAAGTAAGGGTCGCATGTCAGAGGCAAAGAAGGTACTTCAACGACTTCGGGACAAGACTGATGTATCAGGTATGAATTTTCTGTTAATTGAAAATTCAACGACACAGTAGCCACCAAAAGCATGATGACCATCAGGAGTGGACAGGTAGTAGGTGATAAGTCTTCTTAGAAAATCTCCAATCAGATCCTTCACATGCTTCTCAGAAATTGCTACTTCTCATCTTTAAAATATAAAAATCATCTCAGCCTCAAAGAGTTTCTAGTGCTTTGGCTGTATTTCAACACAGCTAAATTCACTGGCTTAGAGGCTCACTTTCTAGCTAGGCATAAGGATCTTGAAGGACTTATAGCTACAGAAATCATTAGTATACCTGAGCTGTCTTTCTTCTCTAAGAAATTTAAGTAGCACTTTTCTTACAGAAAAATCAACATGTAATCAAGTTCCTCTTGACGACAAATTGAAGTTCTGTCAGTTCATCTTGAAGACAAAATGACGAAATAGAAATACGATCCAGAACACAAAGTATAGTACTTTGTCCGATGACGATAAATGGCACTCGTTTTCTCATGTGTCATAATTTGCGTGATTAAACTGTGTATAAGGATTATCAGATAGAAGAAAAATTTCTCCAGACAAGTTAGATCACTGAGAAGAACGTACCTGACCAAGAAACTTTGGCATTCTGAAGTCATTGTAACCTGATTTCTGTGGCGAATAATATGCATACCAAAGGATAATATCTAAAATGTGCTGAGATAGTATCCCTTCCAATTTCAAGATACAAACTTCAAGGTGAACAATGAAAGCCCAGTTGAGCCTCTTTCACGACACCTTTCTTGCTCCTCATTAGCATCACTGATCAGACTTACTTTTTCCCTGTGAAATGGCATTCACTCAAAGATCAGATGAAATTATTCTGGAACTTTTCTATACCTCGGTAAAAGTTTAACAACAAAAAATTTCTCTCGAAAGTTTACCAAATTTTGATGTCCTAAACACCAAGATATGTAGACTCATAAGAAATACATGCCTTCCATAGCAGCAAAATAAACTAACATGGCTTCTGTTCTCCTTGCAGCCTTAACTGTCCAGGTCGTTTTTTAATACTGTGTTTAGGAGGAACCATGAAATTGCCTTTAAGAGAAATGCTTGTGGCAATGAACAATTTTAGAGTAAATTTGATCGACAACCCTCTTGATTTTCCCATCTAAAAGTAGCTGTACGGATCAAAGTGAACTGAAGCTTAGATTGATTCTAGATTCTACAAGCATTCTGCTGTATGTGCAGACGAACTAGCACTACTGGTTGAAGGGCTTGGTGTAGGGGCAAGTACCTCTCTTGAAGAATGGCTACTTCAGCCAGCTGAACCTGTTGAGCAAGATGAGCTACTTAAAGATGGAAATCAGATTACAATCTATGAACCTAATGAAGGCATTTCTTGGGTTGCAAGGTCTTACGCTGATGAAACTGATATGCAAGGGATGCTTACAAGACGAGATACTGCAGAATCTCTTAAGCTCCCATTTGTGGATCCTGTGGTCACACTCTTTGGAAGTTTTCGTAACGCTCAGGAGCATATATCAGAGCACTACCCTGAATTCCCTCAGGATGGCAAAGATGAGCACTGGGATGAGGAAAGCCATCAAAGGACACCATTGGCCCATGGCTATCAATCTGATGATGGTATGATAGATGAAATGGATGAAGCTCTCACAACTCCTTTGCTGGATGTGCCACCTTTTTCCAGATCAAACTCCCAGACTGCACACGATCATTTTCAAAATGGAAGCAATCATGATTTTGGTGGCATTAATTCTCGGCATGGCTTAAAAAATGGGAGCTTCCATGATGTTTCTGGAAATTCCAATACCAGTCATTTTAACAACAAGACTGATCATCACAGCCCCAGGGATCTCAGACGAGACAGCCCATCAAGTGTCTTCTTCCATCCTGGTAGTTTACAGCATGGAAACGTGCAGATTGGTAGCATTGCTGAATCCATCGCAAATGTGGGGATAGGGGGTGGATGGCAGCTTGCTTGGCAGTGGGTGGGCCCTGAATGTCATGACGCCAATGGTGAAGGAGGAAGTTTCAAAAGGGTATTCCTGAAACAGGAAACGGCTGAACATGTGTCAAAAGTGTCTGCTTTATCACTTCCAGGTTTAGGTGGGGGATTAGAGATAGAATCAATTCCAGCTGCAGCATTGGTGGGACAACCAGCTCAATCTATGAGAGATGTGCTTCAGGAAACACCCGTAGGTCCAGCCATGATGCATCCTGCCGAGACAGCAACGAAAGGCCCTCCTTGGTCAGACTTACTTGATGGTGGAGTTCGGCATGCTCTTATAGTGGGGGTCGGCTTGCAAGTTTTGCAGCAGGTAACTTGTTGATGCACGGACTTCAAATCTTGTTCATGTAAGAGACAATAAGTTTAACTATGCTAGCAAACATTGGTCTGATTGCGTTTCCCAATTAGCCAATTCTTTTCCTCTGACTTTTTTCTTGGTTCAGTTAAGTGGCGTCAACGCAGTCCTGTACTTCGTACCACAAATACTCCAGCAGTCAGGTGCCGCTGTCCTACTTGAAAACGTGGGAGTGGGCCCAAATTCCGGCTCGATTCTAGCTAGTGGAGTTACGTGTTTGATGATGCTTCCCTGTATAATTCTGGCAATGAGGTTGATGGACAGGTCAGGTAGAAGGTGAGAGCACGACATCTGTTTCACGTACCTGTCATGCATGTTTTTATGATCATGCTATTTACCGAGTGAACTCAACAACTAGGTTGCAAATGGTTTTGCTTAGACAATTGGTGGACATGCCATTCCTCTGTCTTTGGAAGACAATGCTAACAATAAATCATTGTGGATGCAGGCAACTTCTCCTAGCAACTTTGCCAGTGTTAATTTTTTCCTTGGTTGCACTTGTTTTCACAAATTTGTTCGTACCTCCTGGCCTTTTTCAAGCTGCAGCTTCATTTATTGGTGTAGCAATCTACATTTGCACCTTTGTCATGGGATTTGGTCCTATTCCAAACATTTTATGTGCAGAGATTTTCCCTACTCGTGTTAGAGGAGTATGCATAGCTATATGCCAAGCAACTTTCTGGCTATGTAACCTTCTTGTTACCAATGCGTTTCCTGTTCTGTTGTTAGGAGTTGGCATAGGAGGTGTTTTTGGCATTTTTGCAGTGTTCAGCCTGTTAGCTTGGATATTTGTCTTTTTGAAGGTTCCTGAGACTAAGGGGATGCCTTTAGAGGTCATTTCCGAATTTTTCGCCATGTCTGCCAATGAGAAACAGAAGCCAGAACCTACCGATGTTTCTGTCAATGTCTAATTTTGTAACCAGCTACACCTCCTTAGAATTCCCCTATTCTGTGCCCGACTGCAGCAAAAAGATGGAGAAGTAATTTTACTCATTCAGAGTTTTTCAAAGAGTCAATAATGGCCACTGTTGTCAGTCTCAGAGTAACATCAGCTCTTTTGGAATCATGTTTCCAGCTTCCAACAGAATTACCTCAAATCCTTGAGTGTGAGTAACTGGATACGAAACAACACATTGTTTTGACTTGTGGGTATGATACTGATGGAACAAGCCACTTCACTAAGATTCCCAGTTTCACATGGTGATTCAAAGTTAGAAACGATCCATAACAGATGATGCTGTTTCAAATGAAAACTGCACCAAGCATGGACTCTCAAGCAAATGCCCAAGTTTGCAAAGAAATAGTTCAGAATATATGTACAGAAGAAGGTAGGGTATGTTGATTTGATGCTAGTTTGTAGCTGGTGATTCATTTGCTTAGTCCCTTGGATGAGATCTACTTGACAGCTTAGACTTCAAATCCATTGCCTGGTAATACGAAATATAAAAGATTGGTTATTTTTTTATTGCTTTTAGGCAAATTGTAGAAATGAGAGCATATTAGATTTGCAGAAATGATAGTCTCCAAATCACTGCAAATAAAGGTGCTTCAAGCTATGCTTCTCAATGAATCTTTGGAGTTTGTGTAGTGTATGAAATTTGTGGGTAACATGTTGCCTTACAAAGATAAAGGACAATGCCTATATGTCATCCATGCTTGTGTAGTGAATGAAATTTGTGGGTAGCATGTTGCCTTACAAAGATAAAGGACAATGTCTATATGTCATCCATGCTCGTGGGCCACATGCCTTGAAAGCAAGGCGTAGCATCCGGTTTCTTGAATGGAGTGAATTTCCAGCCACTCAGGTGTGGTTGTCACTAAAATTGAAGGTTGTAATAATCATGCAATGCAACATGTCAACGTGGTTCTTTGTGGTGTTACCTTGAGAAGAGGTGATCAATAGATTCTTACTAGTAGGTATTGGCCATTGGGAGGGCCACTATCACATATATTCCCGGACCTCGGCAGTCGATTGGTGATTGGCATAGGGGACGAGCTGCCGAAGGATCGAATTATGTGGCCCGCCGACCAATCGAACAATACCGCACGTAATTACATTTAGCAAGAATTTTCAGGCATTTATCTAATACATTTCTTTTTTAATTAGAAATTTATGGGGCCTATATTATGAAATAAATATAGGCCCAACCATAAATGCCTACAATTCATGCTAAAGGCAAATACATCTAAGGTATTAGATGTGGGATTGGAAGTTGCAAGATGTAGCAAAACCGTATGGTGGTCTGTGGTAGTGGGGAGACATACTATGATGCTTTTGGTTGCCTGCTCACCTGCTAATAATGTCTTCCACAACTGGAATGGGGGAGGCACTTTGCCCTCCCTCGCAAGCCTTTGCTTTTTGAACATTTAAAATGTATTGGGGAATGGTCTCTTTAGTGACCTTTGCACCCAGTAAAACGACTGTAAAATGATGTGACGATGTTATGCCACATCCTCTCCACAATTGAACGAATGTTAAACCGAGTGTAAAGGTCACTAGAAAGATCTTACCCAAGTGTAAAGGGTGGCAAGGAAGGCCCCTTTTTTATTGCTGAAAATTGTTTAACGAGTCTCGCATGCATTTATATGGGTTGTATTATATGCTTTTCAAATTTATTCACAACCCTTTATAAGCATAGTGCTTTTCGTAAAAATTTACTTTATGAATTTAAAATCTCATATTATGCAAGAAAGTAGGTGAGATCACGTTCAAGTTTCGTAAAGATTTTTTGATATGTCAACAAAGTAGGTGAGGTCATTTTCACTTTCCACAATATATTTGCCAAAGTTTTAATTCCATCTTATGTTCATGCATTTCAAGGAACATGGATTTCATGCATAATTTTCTAGGAATGGAGATCATTCCATTATTTCATGCTATTCAACAAGAAGTAATTTTTTTGAGCAAATCCTTTATACTTTTTAGGACAAGCATGAGAGGCGCACGAGAGACATATGCTCTCTCTCTCTCTCTCTCTCTCTCTCTCTCTCTCTCTCTCTCTCTCTCTCTCTCTCTCTCTCTCTCTCTCTCTCTCTCTCTCTCTCTCTCTCTCTCTCTCTCTCTCTCTCTCTCTCTCTCTCTCTCTCACACACACACACACACATACATTAACTATGTCAATTAGTTGCAACCTCCTTGTAAAGTTTCGAGGGTGTGAATATTAGGTGTGATTAGTGTTAGATTTTTTATGCTCAGCCTTAAACAAATCATTCAAGTAATGAGCATCCTGAAAATCCGAAGGCTGACTTTATATTTTCAGACCTTCACATTTCTTTTTCTTTTACCTTGAAACAATTTTTAGGCACCTTTGCCCTTTTTGCTCCTTACCAAAAAATGCGACACACTGGCCAAGTGGCCAGAATGCCTTAGAAATCATTTTAAAGACACCTTCGTCTTTTTCTCAACCTTTCAATCTAAGGCACCTTCGTCTTCTTTACTGCCTTTAGTGTAAGGCACTTTTTTCGGCTTTTTCGCCTTTTTCGCTTTCTTCGCTGTCTTAAATCTAAGGGCGCCTTAGGGATTTGCATACCTTTAGTGTAAGGGCACCATCGGGTTTTTCACGTTTTTTTGCGTTTTGCTACATTGACTGACCGACGTTGCCAACTTATCATCAACCCTATTTATCATAGTGCAATTTTTGTCTCACTACTACGTCGTTCATTTGCGCATTCTGTATGAGTTCTTCTACTTGAATAACTCTACTGCTAACTGTTGCGTTTCCGTTCCTACACGCCATCCTCCAATCCTTGAGCTTTCGTTGTCGCTCACACCCACACGCAATTTTATGACATGGTATCATAGCAGGCATTTTAAATAATTTGCATTTCTACTGCGGATTATCAGTCTTGTTTCTATCAAGACGTCTTTTTGGCAAACGCACAACCCACAGTATGTCGACAGTCGTCGTTTCTACCAATGAACTCGTTCAACCATAATGGATCCATCATCTAGTTCATCTCTCATTGACAAACTCGATGGAGATAACTACCATCTTTGGAAATTCAAGATGAGAGTTATACTTCTAACCAAAGAACTGTGTAATATAGTTGATGGCACAGAGCTCAATCCAGAAGGTGATGCAGTTGTCATCACCAAGTGGAGACTGAGAGATGGCAAAGCATTTGCCATGATCACTCTCAACATCAAGGATACTCAGATCAGCCACATACGTGCTACTCAAACAACTAAGGATGCATGGGACATCCTAGCAACTCTCTACGACATTAGAGACGTTAGCTTCATATGAGGAAGAAATTCTTCACCCTCAGAATGTCTGATGCAGATTGTGTTTCAAGCCACCTCAACAGTTTCAAAAATCTTATGGAGCAGATGACTGCAACAAGCTCAGTCATAGAAGATTCCAATGCACTCATGACTCTATTATCGAGTCTACCTGGAGCCTACGAAAATTGAGTAATGTCAATTTTTACCCAAGAGCACCTCACTCTATCTAGAGTAATTTTGCTGCTCCTACAAAAGGAGATCAGAAGATCAACATCCTCCTCAGGCTCAGGATCGGATCCTCAAGCTCTATATTCAAAAAATCAGAAGTTTAGATCCAAGAGATTTTCTGCAAATATTGTAAGAGGATTGGCCATGAAATCAATAATTGTCGAACTTTGAAATACAACAACAAAAAGAAGCAGTAGTTCCAACAACAAGCACATAGTGCTACAGCCAGTCACTCAAATCAGCAACAACAACAACAAAAAGATGAAGTAGTTTTCATGACCAAAGTCGGAGAACAACAGGATATCGATTCCTGGTATTTAGACTCCGAAACAACTCAACACATGACTCACCATCGCGACTGGTTCAAAGACTACAAGTCATTCAGCCACTCTCAAGTTGTGCAACTTGGAGACAACTCATCGCATTCAATCAAAGGTGAAGGAGCAGTCAGAATTGAATTCAGAAAGCGTGAAGTCAAATTGTTGTCCAACTTTCTCCATGTACCAAATCTAACCAAGAATCTGCTCTCAGTTAACAGAATCACCGATTTAGGTCGAAGGGTCGAATTCGATACAGAAGGCTGCAAAATTTTTGACAAATCCCGGAAGGTTCTATCCTACGGAAGAAGAAACGGCTATCTGTACAAACTCAGCCATTGCTATTCTTCTAACAATCAAGCTCTTCGCACAATCACTTCTGAATCAACTGATATGTTGTGGCATTTCAGACTTGGCCACCTTAATTACAATAGTATTCAACAAATGTCAGCTTAGAGTCTAGTACAAGACCTACCTTCAGTTAGCAAGCCAGCTTCTCCATGCGAAAGTTGTATTATCAACAAGCATGCTAGAAGTCCCTTTAGTTCAGACACAGTTCACACATCCAAGGGCTTGCTTGACCTTGTACATAGCGACATTTGTGGCCCGATGCAAACTGCTTCCATAGGGGGAGCTCTCTATTTCCTAACCTTCATCAACGACTTCTCCGAAGGACTGCAACCTACTATATGAAGAACAAATCCGAAGCATTCAAATTCTTCAAGCAGTTCAAGGCGTCTATAGAAAACCAGACCCAGAGGAAGATCAAGGCCCTATGCATAGATGGAGTGGGAGAGTACATCTCCACATAATTCAAGGAGTTTTGCAAGGCCAACGGAATACTTCAACAATACACAACCAGCTACTCACCTTAGTCAATGGTGTAGCTGAGCGGAAGAATTGGACACTCATCAAAAGTGCCAAGAGCATGATGGCCCATGTCTCTCTTCCAAAGAAATTTTGGGTAGAAGTTGTTACTACAGCCGCCTACTTACTTTTCGATCCATCACCAAAGCCCTGAATGACAAGACTCCTTATGAGGTGTGGACAGGATCAAAACCATCACTCAAACATATTCGAGTGTTTGGATGCATCACTTTCGCTCAGATCCCTGAGGATCTAAGAAGAAAACTAGATGACAAGAGCAAGAAAACGATTTTCATCGGCTATTCCCCAAATCACAAGGCATACAAGCTCTACAATTTGGATACCGAGAAGGCATTCAGCAGTAGAGATGTCATTTTTGTGGAAGACTAGTTCATCGACCACAAAGAGAAAGCTGCTGATAATTTTGACTCACGGATCGAACAACCAGCCAATTCCGATCCAGAGAGTCAACTGCAGAATCTCGACGCTGACTCAGACGATGAGTCAGAACCTCAACGAGTCAACCCACATCAGAGGTTCGAAGTTCAACCCAAAAGGTCGAACAGGTCCAGACAGCCTCCATCCAGATTTATGAATGATCCAGCTTGCTACTTCGTGCAGGAACCAAACACAATTGTTGAGTCGATGTCTATTTCTGATGCTGACTAGTGGAAAGCAGCGATGCACACCGAATTCAATTCTCTTATGGAGAATCAAACATGGACACTCACTGAGCTGCCAAAGGACCGAAAACCAATTCCATGCAAATGGATATTCAAGACAGAGTACGACGCTGAAGGCAAGCTAATCGTTACAAGGCTAGTCGCCAAAGGCTTTTTCCAGATTCCAGATCTGGATTACTCAGAAACCTTCAGCCCCATTGTCAAACATGCTTCAATTCGCCTACTCCTCTCCTTTGTAGCCGCAGCAGATCTTGAAGTCCACCAGATGTCCAGACCGCTTTCCTCAATGGAACCATCGAAGAGGAGATCTACATGATGCAGCCAAAGGGATATGACCTCAATGGAAAGCAACAGCACCCTGTATGCAAAATTCACAAGGCGCTCTACAGGCTGAAACAGTCGCTCAGAGCCTGGTTCTGGAAGATCAGATAGAGAATGGTTTCTTTCTAGACTCAGCAGACTCGAATGTCTATTCAAGTTTGTATCAGATTACTTCATCATCATCACTCTTTACGTAGATGATACTCTTATTCAGTAATAATCTGAATCTGATGAAGCATACAAAATGCATGCTGGCCCAAAATTACAAGATGACTAACATGGGTCCAGCCCGCTATTGTCTCAAAATCCAGATTCAATGAGATCGACCCAGCATACTAATCTTTAAGTCAGCAATGATATCTCAACAACATGCTGAAAAAGTATGGAATGGTCAACTGCAAGTCTCTTTCCACTCGGCCCTAGACTAAAGCTATCAAAGGAACAATATCCTCAAACTGAGGTAGAAAAGGACGAGATAAAGCGCTACCCGTTTCAATCCATCATCGGCTCACTGATGAACGCAATGATCTGCACGTGACCAAACCTTGCATATTCAGTCAGTGCACTCAGCTAGTTCCTGTCAAATCCAAGCATAGCTCATTGGAAAGCGCTAACAAAGGTCATGAAGTACATCCAAGCAATGACAACTCTCAACCAAACTGCCAACATCCTTGAATCACATATGCGGATTGGGTAGGAGATGTCGACACCATAAAATCAACTTCTGGATTTGTATTTTTATACAACCAAGGCCCAATCTCATGGAACAACCGGAAGCATACCTCAATTGCATTATCATCAACAGAATCCAAATACATAGCTGCCACAAATGCAACCAAAGAGGCGATCTGGCTCAAGCAACTGCTTGCAGACCTCAATCTTACACAAACACTTCCTACAACAATCTATTTTGACAATCAAAGCACAATAGCGTTATTGAAATCAGGCATCATTACCTTAGAGAGAAAGTGCACAGTAAGGAAGTAGAACTGATATTCTGCAGAACAAATTACATGGTAGCAGATTACTTCACAAAGGCTCTATCAAAGGAGCAACATCTCAGATTTAACGATATATTAAATTTGAAGTTCAATGTTTTTCAGGATCCACATTAAGGGGGAGTGTTAGATTTTTTATGCTCAGCCTTAAATAAATCATTCAAGTAATGAGCATCTTGAAAATCGGAAGGTCAACTTTATATTTTTGGACCTTCACATTTTTTTTTTCTTTTACCTTAAAACAATTTTTAGGCACATTCGCCCTTTTTGCTCTTTAGCAAAAAATGCGACACACTGGCCAAGTGGCCAAAATGTTAGAAATCATTTTTAAGGCACGTTTGCCTTTTTCGCCTTTAAATCTAAGGCACCTTCGCCTTCTTCACTGCTTATAAGTTTAAGGCACCTTCGCCTTCTTCGGTACCTTCAGTGTAAGGCACTTTTTTCGGCTTTTTCGCCTTCTTCGTTGCCTTGAATCTAAGGGCGCCTTAGGTATTTACATACCTTTAGTTTAAGGGCACCTTCAAGAGTTGCATACCTTCAATCTAAGGGCTCCTTTTGAGTTTTTTGGGTTTTTCGCATTTTGGTACATTGGTTGACCGACGTCGCCAACTTATCAGCCACCCTAAAACAACTGGACAACCAAATATCCCAAAGGCGGTTGGCGGTTACCAACTTTGTCTATATGCAAAGATGGCGTAAATAGTACTAAAGACTTGTAAGATATTTTGTTCCTCGACACTTATAAATCTATATACTAGCTAATTTAAGCTATGTAAGTGTTAATTTTGAATTGAGTTAATTGAATGTCTCTTTCAATTAAAGTTTTTATCTGTAGCCAGCATTATCACGCTCAACAAGCTGAAGTTATTACTTCAATCTATTGTATTCACTATTGATATTTATCAGAGTGCAATTTTTGTCTCACTGCCACGTCATTACGCATTCTATATGAATTCTTCTACTTGAATAATTCTGCTGCTAACTGTTGCGTTTTCGTTCCTACACGCCACGCTCCAATCCTCGAGCTTCCGCTACCACTCACGCCCACACACGATTTTACGACAATTAGTCCTATGGAATCATGATGTCAATGTGTGAAAGATCTATTTCTCATAAGTTGTCAACTTGGATACATGTTACCCTTATTTTTGTCACCTGTCATGGGCAAGAAAAAAGGACCGACTTCATTGTAGTATATAGAGGTAGGGAGTCTCCATTGGGGAACATGTGATCTATAGGTAAAACTATGTTGCTACAAACAAGGGAGCGACAATTTGTCAGGCTGTCTCTGTGCTACCTTCTTTTGAAGGATGAAAAATACAATTAAATCCTAGAAGATACACGAGAATCGAACTTAAATACTCCTACTTCATCATGGTTGTTTGTGGGCGTTGTAGAGTCATCATCCTGAGATGTGGGACGGAGCAATTGGAAGAGTTGGTTGAGAGTGGCTGAGTCAAACGAGGATGTAGGGGAGGACGAGCAAGGTGGAGAGGAGGTAGAGAGAGGTGTGTGGAGGTAAGGAGGTCTAATGGGTGGGGAAAGATTGTGGGCGGTGGTGGTAGTGTCGTCGATTGGTGATTGGGCCTGGGGGGAGTGAGAGGGGCTTTGGACGCTAGAAGTAGCAAGAAGGTGGAAAGAAGGGCTTGGCGAGCAACAATAGGGTTTGTAGGGCGGGGATGGGTGTCGAGAAGTTTGGCTACAATGATCTCGGTTAGTAAGCCACTAATAGTGACTTTATTGGGTTTTTTAAGAGGTAAACATAGCTCTTTGTAGACCGGGTGGGCCCAATTGTATGTGGGTTGGGGATGGGCATAGTCAATATGAAAATAGAAAAAAAGATATCGTAAGGGAGTTTTGGAGATCATGTCGACTCGAGCGGCGTCGATGATGAAACAGGTGGTGACCAACAAGGTTGCTGCCCGTAGTGGGGGTTCTACGATGGTGGACGAAATAAGAACGCCATCATCAAGGGAAGAATGGCGTTACGGTCAACATACGTGCCATACTACTTGGCGTGAGAAGCCCGACCTTTGAGGGCGAGCGTACGTGCGTTACGGTCAAGATATTGCCATACTGCTTGGTGTGAGAAGCTCGACCTTTGAGGGCGAGCGTACCAACAGGTGAGCCCAGGGACCAACTCTTCGAAGAGTTGGATGGTCATCCTTGTTCCATAGTCAGTGGTGATGGAAAACATGAAGGATCCATCCCAGGATGAGACGGCCTACTCAATCCATGTAGGGTTTTGGAAGGTGGGAGGGGACCAAGGCACCAAGTCCAGCGACTTGTAGGATGACATGGGAAGAGGGGTTAATCCAGTGAGAAAGCTCAATGGAGGTGGGAAGACGTAGGAGTGTGATAGTGCCATGAGAGAATCGATTTCTCTTGGTACTGCGAGGACAGGGGAGGCCTCGCCCTCCTCTTGCGGATCGTTAGATTTAGTGTCCGAACCTGAACCGGAGGCGTGCACAAGCATCTTACCTTTAGGCTCTCTATGGGGTCTCTTGGAAGGGTTTTGGCGGGTCAAAAAGGTGGATGTTGCGGTCAAGTTGGGTGTTAAGGTACATGTCCAGTATGAGAAATTTGGAGTATTTCTTGACATGGACAGCTAGTCACTCCAGTGTATATGGTAATTTGTTATGCATCATCATTCCAGGCTTGGCCTGTAAAGGTAATTAATAATCATATGAGGGCACAGACCTATAATTGGACATAGGAGCACTTGCATGGTGCTTGACTATTATAATTCAAGAATAGGAGGTCAATAGCTTATTATAGGCTGCATGGGGATCCTAAGGGAAATATTTTCTCCTCTTGGAGAGAATACTTACCATGGAAACTTGCTCATCTCCCTATTGGAATTTTAGATTCTTGAGCTAGGTTTCCTCTCCTCTCTTGCATTCATTCACCATGGCATGGGGGTGAAGTGGTTAGAGTATTGACTAGCCATTTCATGATTGTCGGTAGTTTTGCTCCACAGGTGTCCTTTTGGTTGTTTTGCAACAGGATCTAGTCCGATCTTCATAAGGCAATTTTTACAGTGGTATCAGAGCAAGGATTTGCATCAATCGGAAGGTGGAGCTACTGCTTGTTTTTTCTCAATTTTTGGAGATTTCTCCTTGCATGTTACTTCCAAGTGGTGGAATTGATCTCTAGGTAGGTGGCTTCTCTGAATTTGGTGTACTTTCAAGCTAAAGATCGTAATTATGGATTTAATACATAGATTTTGAGGGAAATCAAAGGATTTTATATGGTTTTAGTAAAATTTTCACCTGGAATTGGACTTGGTGATAGCTACTAATGTAGTATGTTTTGCATATTGTACTTGATGTTTTATAGTCATATAGCTAAGAATCTATTGATGAAGTTGGAATTTAGACTTCTTGAACCCAAATATTTATCTCTATTTGATAGTTAATTGAGATGTAATATTTCTATCACTCGGGATAAGATATTCTGTGATTTTGAGGAAAAAGTCCGATTTGTAATAGTATTGGATACTCATTACTAACTTTTTTGAATCTTTTATATCTTATACGTTGTCTCCTGAGAACTTTTCAATCGAAATTATGTAATTTCTTTTTAAAATGGGGATAAGATAGGACTAAGACTTTTGAGGAATCAACCAGTTGCATAGATTTTTGAAAAAAAATCCAGTATGTGTGCAAAGGTTGAACTATCTAGTAAAAATAGAGGAACTCTCTAAGTGATTATTTTGATTAATCTGGAGCTAGAGGAGTATTGGGGGTATTGAGCTGTGAGATATTCATGAATATGAGAAGTAGTGATAAAGATTAAATTAAAGTTCACTGATTGTTACCAAGTACCATTTTGTTATGGATTGGATCAGAGGAATAAAGCTTTAATTTTAACTTTATGTCCAAAGATGTTTTGTATAAGTTAGCCTATGTGCACTAAGATCTGAGGTAACCTGATTGGTAGAAGAAATTTTGTTAATAAGAGTTAGATGGTTGGAAAACTTGTGATGTGAAATTATTCACTTCAAAGATTTCCCAGATGTATTATTTACTCATGAGAAATAGAGGTGGTTTGTAGCTGTGAGTTGCAAGATTCTCAGTGAATTATGTGAGTAACATATGCGGATTATAGATATTTGCCAGTTTATAGCCTATGTTTATGTACATCTTAATCTTGTGGATCTACTATGTGTTTCCTATATGTACTGAGTTTATATCGTATACTTAAACTAGTCAGAGTGTATAGACATATGAACAAGTAATGTGAGAAACAGTTACTTGTAGGTTAATGGTTCTTTCTATGGAAAGGATAATTTATTAACTTTAATGATGGTTTGGAAGAGGATCTAAATGTGGTGTTATACTAGTCGACACTTAGACAATCATTTACAATTGACTCGAGTATTTGGATTACTCTTGATTTGAAGTTAATTGGTTGAATAAGTAGTGTGAAGAGAATTCATCAGGAGCTGTTTATTTGGACCTATATTTCTTATAAGACATGATTTGTGAGTCATCTGGATTCATTTATGAGAATTGTGGGCATAGAATATAAAAGATTCTTGATATAGAATATTTCCTAAAAGAGAAATATCCTAAGTTATTAATTGTATCCTAGTGAGCTCGTATTTGGTTGACAGAGTCTAACTTATATCAAGGATAACCACTGAATTCAGTTGGAATTTAGCATAACTTTGTAATATCTAGATGTTGGTCTAGATGTATAAATTTTATATTGTTAAAGGCAGATGTTATAATGGCCTTTAATTACTTGGTTGAACTATAGTTTGTAGTCAAGGGATGCTTGTGTACTGTTTTCAGCCTAAATCTCTGGTTAATTAGAAGACAAACGTATCTATCAAGATTGAAGGTTGTTATTTTCTCGCATATGTTGTTACGAATAAGAGCACTTAACTCGAGAATATCTGGGGTACTCAGGACTGAGTTAAAGTTGTTTTTTTATCTTGATGGATCTCCTAAGAGATTTTGGTGGGATGAGTTTTTGTACCTTAGTTTCTGAAAATATTCTAAGTGTATTTGTACCAAGAAGCATTTATGACTGGTTTGCAAGAAATTGTGGATAGTCTTGGACTATAATTGTTTGGATCTTTAACTTTTGGACATTGATTTCCAATTAAAAGTGACTTTTCACCGACAGATTCATGTAAATTGAGGTTACATGAAGGTGATGTTACTAGATTGGAGAGAATCAGGCCCAATAGAAAAATTTATCTCTTAACGTACTTCTAAAGGTCGATGTAGTACATCAGTGCAAAGATATATAATTTGATAAGTACTTATTTGGTATTGAAGTCAAACTAAGAATTGATTTTCAGGGTAAAGTTGAAAGTTAAATTATTGATTTGTTAGCTGTTGAATTTAATCTTCAGGTTTGGTCGACTGCTCATCCTGTGTATCATGTAAATTTAGTTTATATGATGATGACAATTAATTGTATTGAAGATTTTACACATTTGGAGGACTTATCCCTTAATGTACCTTTGGACCCTAAAAGAGTACTCAGAATCAGAGATAAACAATTGAGAAATTCTTCTATCTCTGAGTGCTTGCTTAGGTTGGTTGGTCAAAATATAGGATAGTGATTCATGGGCAAGAGTTAAAAGCATACAAATTGGATCTTCCCTAGTTATTCGTTCTGAGGACAGAACTTGTTTAAGGGGAGAAGAATGTTACGTCCATGTCCAGTATGAGGGATTTTGAGTAATTCTTGAGATGGATAGTTGGTCATTCCGGTGTATTTGGTTATTGGTTTTGTCTCGTCATTCCAGGCTTGGCTTGTAAAGATAATTAATAATCATATGAGGGCCCAGACATATAATTGGACATAGGAGCACTTGCATAGTGTTAGACTGCTATAATGCAAAAATAGGAGGTCAGTAGCTTATTATAGGCTGCATGGGGATCCTAAGGGAAATATTCTCTCCTCTTGGAGAAAATATTTACCATGCCAAACTCGCCCATCTCCCTTTTGGAATTTCAGATTCTTGAGCCAAGTTTTCTCTCCTCTCTTGCATTCATTCACCATGGCATGGGGGTGAAGTGGTTAAGGTATTGACTAGCCATTTATTGTTGGTTGGGTGGTTTTGCAACAGAATCTAGTCCGATTTTCATAAGGCGATTCTTACACTGAGTCTAGGGGACAACTTACTTTTAAGCTGTTTTGGTGGGGGAGATCCCTTGCGACCTTTCGAAGTTAGTTTACGGCGGGTGTGGGTTTGTCGGAAGGTTGGTCTAACATGATGGACGAGGTTGGGGAGATGGGAGGGAGGGAAAGGTCGAAGGGACGAAAATGTAGGAATTGGATAAGAGCAGTAAGAGGATATATATATATATATACATCTATATATATACATCTATATATATACATATATATATATACATATACATATATATATATATACATATATATACATATATATATATATATATATATATATATATATATATATATATATATATATATATATATATATATATATATATATATATATATATATATATATAATATATATATATATACATCTATATATATACATCTATATATATACATATATATATATATACATATACATATATATATATATATATATATATATATATATATATATATATATATATATATATATATATATATATATATATATATATATATATATATATACATATATATGTATATATATATATATATATATATATATATATATATATATATATACATATATATGTATATATATATATATATATATATATATATATATATATAAAGGTGAAGGCCAGTATTTGAAAGTGAAGATGAGTATTTTGACAATGGGCAAGTATTTGGATAGTGGACGGGTATTTCTACAGTGGGCAAGTATTTGGAGAGAAGGCGACTATTTGAAATATTTTGGAAAAAAACTCGCAAGAAGTGCGCGGTGGAGAAAAATCAAAAAATACAAGTGTTGGGGATAGATATAGATAGTAGGTGAGTGGTTGGGTGGATTGTAATATGTTTATCTATTATGATCCTTATTCCAATCCTACACTCTGTGTATATATGCAAAGTAACAAAGTTTATCATCTATTTGGTTTCGTAAACGATGTGTTTAACTCAGTGTTTACAAGAAGAGACTAATCTGATCAGTACTTTCTACATTATGAACTATAGTCAATAAGCAGATAGTGCTTTGTATCTGCATATAGTAGCATGATCGCAATGATGTTGTCTACATTGAATTCAACCTTTGATATGTTTTGAATATCCGTGTATTTTGTAGACTGTTTTAAATATGCATTTAAAATATAGTAGACTCTTTGAATGTGTGTACTTTTCACACGTGTGAGGACACACAAATTAATGTGTTTGATCTTCTAGGTTGGTGTGATTGCACATGAAATTATCACTTGATTATAGCAAGCAATCTTCCTAGACAATCTTCAAGGCAAGGGCACACAAGAATTCATCAATGATCACTCAACCTTTCTCACTCAAACCAACCACTTAGCATGAAAAAAACTAAAAACCAAAACACATTTGAAGAGTGAAAGGGAGCCCTTGCTCTCAAACAGAGAGAGAAACAGAGACTTGTACTCGCGTAGAGAGAGAATACATAGTGAAGAAAAAAACTACATTGTTATGTATAATGAGAGAGCTCTTCAATATAGTACTAGCTCAAGATATAGCATGAGGTATGTTTGAAATTGATTGGAACTCATGGATTCCACCTCTCATAAAGATTGGACCTCTAAATTCCCACCTCTCTCCATGATTGGACCAACTACCTTGGACCTCACAAATTGATTGGCTACGTGATTTGCACCTCTAAACAAGACTAGGCCAACCATTTTGCACCTCTCAATGTGATTGGCTTTAGTATTTGGACCTCTTAATTTGATTGGGCCATATTTGACATTGAGATGTGGATTTGGTTGCATACTAGCAAAAACGAATCCTTACATTTTGTGACAACTGTCACCATCTCACTAGACTCGAGTTGGAGACCTCTTGAATTTTCAGGCTCTACTTGAAAATATGTACAAGGCACTAATGGACATTTGTACATGAGATTGAAAAATCAATCAAGCTACTAATTTTTTTCTATTTTTCACACTCCTCATAAATTAGCTTGATGAGGTACTAGATCAACCAAATATCTTAAGATGCTAATGCTAGCATCTCAAGTGGACCCTTTGTCATGGATATGTTGTGCCGAGGGACTTGTGGTAGCATCCAATTCACCATTGCAATGAGAGGATTTCTTCGATGAAAATCCATTGCCACCTTCCTTGAAAATAGATGCAAAATAATGATTCAAATCCAAGGGCTAAATGCCTCACAATGATCATGGAGATCAAGATCACAAAGTAGGCACAAGTGTTGATTATCAAGATTTTGCATACTAGCTTGACTAGTTGACAAACTATGAACATTTTGCATAATATCTCTAATCTTGTAATCAATAGCAATCTTGAACTCATTGAGGATTCTTACTTGCTCATGGATATAAATTTCCTTTGTGGATGATTCACTTATCCTCATGAGAAGTGTAGAATTTGCCTCACAAAATGAAAAAACACATTTTTTAACACTATGAATAAGAAAATCATTCTCGCTCTTACAAGAACCAAGAGCATACCTTTGATGAATTAACCACTTGATTTACAATTGATCTAGAACCAATTATGAACCATTAAGAACATAAGATATGTCCTTCCAAGAGACATCGTACAAAACTAGTTTTGTCTCACTCCAAACTTGAGATGCAAAAATCTCATCAAAGCAAGCGATTCATTAAATGATACAAGGAAAGAAAAAGTGAATGTGTTAAAGTAGATACCACCTAAAATGTTATTCTTCTTCTTATGAAATGTGAGCTACATAGAATCGGCCTTGTCTCTTAAGAAGCTTCTTGGGATCACAAGTTGAGAAGAAACCACCTCCTCTTCGACCCTTGACACACTTCCTTCTTCATGGTGATCCGCCTTGATCCTTGCAAGCTCTTTGACATTAACATCATTAGAGACACAATCATTTGCAAAAGAAGTATCATTCTTGATACTAACATCTGATGCAAAAATGTGGATAACGCTAATTGCAAATATCAATCAGGCTCTCAAACAAAACAAAATGAAGCGAAACTGGAGGAAATGAGACTTGTACAAGCCTTGATATTGACCAAATTAATCGCAAACGAAAACAATTTGGATGGATTTCAGATATGATTGCTAGTCACTACCGGCTATATCATCCCTACAATCCTCCAAAATGTAGACAGACACTACTGGTCTACGTTTTTTTTTTAGATTAACACAACATAGAAACGTTTTGTTTCTTTAGCTCCCTCTCAAAGCATGGTAGCTTGATGACTCCAAGATTGCTCCTCTGTTTTTCAAACATACCTTTGTCTAAGGCCTTTGTGAAAATGTCAGCCACCATCTCCTTTGTTCCAATGAAGATAGTCTTCAGCATCTTCTTCCCGATCAGGTCCCTTATCAAGTGATACTTGATTGTGATGTGTTTTGTCCTTGAATGAAACACAGGATCCTTTGGCAGATGTATTGTAGTTGTATTGTTCATCTGCAAAATCAAAAACTCACTCCTTATTTTGCCCAGTTCGTCAAGGAACTATTTGAGCCAAATGATTTCATTAGGCATCTTTGTTGCTGCAACATACTCGGCTTCGCAGGATGACTAGCCACGATGGTCTGCTTCTTGTTGACCTAGAGAATTGGTGCTCCTGATGTGATGGTACATCCTCCTGAGACACGTTTGCAGTCGTCCTTGAGAGATGCCCAGCTAGCATCACTGTAGGAAAGCATCTACCCTACATCACGAGAATAACACAAACCAAAATCCTTCGTTAATTGGAGGTATTGCAAAATTCGTTTCGCAATCTTCCAATGAGTTGATCTTGGATATGGTGTAACCTGCATCAACTCTCTTTCTTCTTCAGTCTTCGAACAATCTTCATTCGTCAAAATTGTTCCTGCAAGCATGGGAGTATTTGCTCTCTTGCAACTCAGCATCCCAAAATCTTCTAGGATTTTCTGGGTATATCTAGATTGATGAAGGTACAACTTACCTCCCTCATAGTCCCTGTCAATTTGTAAGCCAAGATAACATCTGCCTTCTCCCAGGTCTGCAATCTCGAAATGTTTTAAGATGTATTAGCAATAAGCTCTTCACTTTTGTAGAATATCAAAGTGTTGTCAACATACACAACTACAATGATGATCTTGCCATCTATTATTTTTACATAAACATTAGAATCAGCAACTAGTGGCTTGAATCCTAAAGACTTAAAGGCTTTATATTTCTTCTTATGCCATTGTCGCACTGACTGCTTCAGACCATAGATACTCCTATGAACTCTGCATGCATAAGTAGGAAGTAATTTGAAATGTAGCTTGGGGGTTGATACATGTAGACTTCCTCGTCTAGCTCGCCATGCAAGAAGGCTATCTTCTCGTCCACGATGTGAATCCTGAGATCATAAGCAGCTGCATATGTGAACAGTAACGTAGGGACGAATGTTTCACGACAGGAGAGAAGGTCTCAGCATAATAAATACCATATCTCTGAGAAAATCCTTTCGCTACAAGTCTTGCTTTATATTTAGAAATATCTCCATTCGGTCTGTACTTCAGCTTGTATATCCACTTGTATTTAATAGTCTTTCGCTTATCTGGTATGGCTGCGACGTCCATACCTGATTCTTCCTCATGGATTCCATCTCCTTGTTCACAGCTTGCATCCATTTGTCCTTTTCTGGACATTCAACTGCTTCCTCGAATGTTTGTGCTTCTCCACTGAATTCACAAAACTCTTCTGATGTAGAAGCTAAGCTGTCTGGCACAAATCTTGCTGGCGCTCTTCATGCTCTTGTTGATCTGAGATCCTTTTGAAACTACAATGCTCTTGTCTTTATTAGCTCTGTTAGGCTCGAATAAATTATGGTTTACAGATACAGTAGCAATAGATTGGCTTGCAAATTTTTCTTCGTCTAATTCGTCACTCGAATGAGGTGCGACTCGAACATCTTCGCCTGAGTGTTCGTCATCTGCTCCCTCTGTCACAGTTGGTAGATCATAGTATTGTCTGCCAAGGACTTCATAACTGACAGGATCATCATTGGCCATCGTTCTGCTCTCATCAAATTTGATATCTTTGAATGTCTTCACTATGTTCGTCTCTAGCATATAGACTCTGTAGTATGACAAGATATCCCTATTCAGCTTTCTCATCAAGCTTCTTTCGAAGCTTATCAGAAACATGTGCATAAATAGCATAGCCAAAGATACAGATGTGAGTCAGATTGGGTTTTTTACCCCACCATAATTCATGTGGTGTCATGTGAGGAACACCAGACTTTCCTATCCTATTTAGAATATAAGTAGCTATAGCTACTACTTCAGCCCACAACACTCTTGGAGCCTTTGAATAGGCCATCATGCACCTGGCAGCTTCCATTAGAGTCATGTTCTTTCTTTCTACAACATCGTTGTGCTGCAGTGTGTAAGATGCAGTTATTCTATGAATGATTCCACGATCATTGTAGAAGTCAGTAAATCGATTCAAGATGTATTGCCCACCTCGATATATTCTGATCTGCTTCACTTTATTACCAGTGCATCTTTCTGCCCAGTTCACATACTCCGTGAACTTGTCAAGTGCTTCTGATTTATTGTGAATAAAATAGACTCTGGCAAATTTAATGTAATCATCAATAAAGGTTATATAATACTTTGAGCCTCCTACTGAGATCACGTTGAAAGGTCCACAGATGTCAGAATGTACAAGCTCCAGAATCTTTGTAGTTCTGTAGGAGTCTTTTACAACAAGAGTACGTGACATCTTACCCTTCAGACATGCATCACAGGTCATCGAACTGCTTGCATTCGAGATGATCACCCCTGTGATTGCTCCATGATGGCTTGCCTGATATAGTGCCATTGAATTCATATGGCATAGTCTCATGTGCCATAGAGTATCTGGTGAATCATCATGAGTCTGATGTACTTGATTCACGCTTCGTCTAAGAACATCAGACGCATCCCTGCATCAACCACTGATAGCAAGTCATGTTGCAGTGTAGGCACAAACAGAACATCTTCAAGTCGTTTGTCTCTGCCATTTGTGTTGAGCCACAATGAACCAATGCCATTCATTTGACGCTTCGATTCATCTCCAAGGATAATAAGTCTTGATGGATTTGCACTTTGGAAATCAGACATGATCCGTCTTGATGTAATGAAGTGTGAGATAGATCCTTAATCAAGGATTACCTCCTGTGTGTTAGGTGTTGACACTGCACACATATTTGCATAGATGTAGGCCGTCGAATTTCCGTAATTAGATCTTTCTTCACCCATCTTTGAGCCCTTTGGCTGCTCAACATAGGATAAAGTATTGTTATTCTCCTGTCTGCTTTGAGCTGCTTTGTTTCTTGGGTTCTGGTGGCAACCCATGGCTACATGACCCTTCTTATAACAATGAATACATTCATTTTTTGGATTGAGCCAACATAAATCGTCAGTCTGTCCTTCGCGTTTGCATCTCACGCATGTCTTCTTGTCTCCACTCTGTTATTGCTCTTGAACTATGGCTGGTCTCTCTTCAGTTCCTGCAACTATGTCCATGAGTTCATTCAACTCAAGTAAGGACTCCATCCTCACTTTCCAGGTAGAGTAGTTTGATAAACTCAACCTGTCATTAGTTTCTAACGTGATCCCACCATTGGAAGCCATGAATATAATGATTCTTCAACTTTTAGTTTTTGTCCTAATGCACCTAGCACTCACTTTTCTCTCAACAAATGATGGATAAGTGTTGGAAGTATTTCTAGTTTACGCGATGGCTAGATCTACTCACGGGTGTAGTATAGTGTAGAGAGGATCATCCACCTTTTAAGAACCCACCAAAGCTTTCAAAATGGAAGTAAACAAACAAGAACGGGAGCACCAAGGATTTCCCAACTGGTGCTTGATACGGAAATAGAACTAGCTTGGCTAAGGCTTCCCAACTAACCAAGATTAACAAAATAATAAGACCTTGCTAAGGCGGTACCCAACTAGCAAGAAGATTAAACTACTTCTAATTTAACACCCAAAAGGGAGATAGAAATAATAGATTGCGGCTAACTAAGCAAATAGCAAATAAGAACATGCCACAATATAGAAACCGATGAAAAGGAGTCAAGAGGAGGCCCAAGCAACTTCCCTCAAGCTATGCAACTTTCCAAAGGGAACACAAGTGAAATAGCAAGATAATCACAAGAGAGAGCAATTAGCATAATCTCAAAAGTGTTATTGCATGGCAAATACCTCTCCTTTTATGGCAAGGAGGGTCTTCAATAAGTATCCACTAACTTATGGGACTAACTTATTTCTAGCCATTCTAGAACTTCTAACTTAGGATTTAGAACTTCAAAGTTTCTAACTTAGGATAACTTAAGACAAATATTTCTAAGCTTAAGTTTCCTAAGTCTAAGTTCTAAATCTAAGTTTAAGCTATTTTATTATTATTTTAAGCTTCTACTCATGGACTTACAAAACACATGCCATGGTGGAAGTTTATTGACAGATACTCATACGTGGGCTTACAAAACACATGCCACAGAGTTTTATTTCTTTCTTTTTATTTTTCTCTGTGTTAGCACGGCTGCTAACATTATCCCCCTCCTTATTGGATTGGTGGTCCCACACCAATCGAAGCTTTTTCGTCCTAGATTTTTTGAGATTCTTGGAGGCGAGATTGTTGTTGTTATGATTGGTAAATTTTGTTGCTAATGCCCTCCATGATTTGCCACCGTAATTTGCTCAGGAAGGGCATGGGTTTGTAGTAATGGAGCATACCCTGTAGAAAATTGTGGGTTTTCCATAGCTCCCCCATATCAACATGCAGGGCCAAAGTAAGGGCGATGTGATAATAAAGCCTTGTTACGTTGATGTGGCCTTCTTGCGTGCACAATGATTTATTGATATCAATGGCTATTGGGGAAAGCCCTCGATGCCAAAAACCTTTTAGTTCTGCCAGAAATGCAACCAGGCCGCAATTGTTCACAAAATATCTGACGTCACAATCTGGGTTGCCATGGTGCTTCTGGTAGAAATCACGGTATTTGGTGACCGTGTCTTCGACTAAGTTGCCGGTATTGACGCCTGTGAGGTTGGGCCAAAATAGTTGATTCTTGGCCTTGGTGGCAAGAAATGGTTCTCGTCTCACTACCAAATAATAATAGAGATTTGTATGCATGTAGGAGGGTGCTTTGAGATACTGTGCCATGGCGGTCTTGCTCTGTAGGAAGAGCTAGTGGTGCCAGAGGGGTTGTGGATCCAGGAGTTTGACTGCTTCTTTATGGGTTTTACACTGGTCCAGATCTGGCAATATGTAGTCGTCGCATTCCTTTGTCGTTGGATATTGTTTGGCAAATTCTTGAGATGCACAGAACTCCTTGTTCGGTTCTGTGGACGTGATTTTGTGCCCGATGGTTGGTGCTTCAGAGGCAATGGCATGCTGAATTTGTGGATCAGGTTCGCGGGAGAGAGGAGAGCAAGGGTTAGCTTCAGCAATTCTTTGTGATTCAAGGAAAAATTGGCGTTGAATAAATGGGAGGTTAGTGGTGTCGATGGGGTTAGAAGCGGAGGAAGGAAAAAGATAGTGTTGGAAGCCAGTACCTCCAGAGCCTTGTGGATTAGTTGGTGCTTGAGCTCCTTGCCCCAGGGGTTGGGCTTGAAATGATGTGCCTTGAGTAGCAGGTGGAGGCTGCTGGAATCCTGCTCCATCTCCACCATCGGATCCATCAAAGTGGTGCCCGGAATCATGGAACTGGGCGTGCTTTGCATGGACAGACAGCATTGATTGGGCAGCTACCTTTAATCATTCCTCCAGGGGGTGACGATGTGCTGGTTCAGGGCCTCGATGGAAGTAGTATATGATTGTTGGAGTTTAGTGTGCTATTAAGTCGTGGCTTTTAGATTTTGGGCCAGCGTTTGATAGGCCACCACTAGAATTGGAGTTCCCTCAGGAATAGCTGGTGGTGCGAAGTCATTGAGATCCACCAAATCCAACTGTTCCTTCATAGCGGACCGTGCGTTTGTGCATTTGTTATGGCCTCACCCCTTTCTGCTGTAATGTTATCAATGGCAGTCTCCATGTTGGATACCTTCAGTTGGAGGTGGACGAGTATTTGGTGCTATTGTTGATTAAAAGCAATGAGATTTTGGATCTGCAACTCCTGTTGCTCTCGCCTCCAATTTTGTTTTTTTCCTTTTGAAGATCCACCTTGGCGCCATCATCAAATTGTCGCATGGTGTATTGTCCCCCTACGGTGCCGAATAGATTATATTGGAGATCATTCACCAACCATACCGCTTTCTGGGTTGCAAGGGGTAACTACTCCCAAGGGCCAATGTCAGGGAGAGTGCGTGTATAGTTAGGATATGGCATCAGGTTAAAAGTGTAGAAAATCAAAAATGGGGAGAGAGGTTGGAGTGTGAGAAAATGGAGGGGGAGGTGACTGTGAGATGAGAGGAGGTGATTGTGGTATGATAGGAGGTGATTGAATGCATGTCAGAGACGTGTGGAGGAGATTAGTGGTGGTGGTGGTGGATGTGGGTTGTGTTAGTGGTTGTAATGCAAAGTCGTCTACATTGACCGTAGAGTCAACTAGGGTGGAAGAATGTACAGGTGAGGGATTTGGTGGAATTGTGGAATCAAAGCCCGTGTTGAGAGTGATTGAGGGTGTGGAGGTCATCGTAAATGGTGGGGGTGGTGGTGGAAGAGTAGTGGTGATGGCAAGTAAAAAAATTGGAGTCGTGGAAGATGGCTAAGTGGATAGAACCACACCCACAGAACCAAAACCGAAGGCACCTACATCGAGTGAACTGTTTGCTGCTGCTGCTACTGCTTGTTGTTGTGGGCTTTTTGGAGTAAGGCCTCTTGCTGTGTCAAAACCTCCTTTGGGACTTGAGAGGTTTTCAAGCTCCCGTTAGATTTAGTATATTCTATCCCTATATTGCTAGATAGGATATCAAGAGAGATGGTGGCATCTGTGTTGAGTGTCTTGCCCTTCTACGTTTTTGTTGGTGGTGCGGGTGAGACATGCTCAGCTGATATTAGTGGGGTGGCATGCTTTCTGGTGCTCGAATAGACATCTTCAACCTCTTTGATAACAGCGGTGCTCGATGTCCCAACTGTTTGGTGACCAACATGTGGAGGAAATATCCACATTTGGTGGTTGGTTTCCTGGCTTTTAGGGCCCTGCATAGTTTCTCTGATACCTTCTCTATCCACTTGTAATTTTGAGTGGGATCATCCATGGTGAGTGTCAAGGAAAAAAGATCTCTCGGTGGGATGCGATCCATTTTGACGGTATGAATCTCGATCATGGCAACGATGATCTCTGATGCTTCTCAGAGATGGGAATTGGTAAGGAGACAAATAGCAATCACTTGGTTGGTTTGGGCAATAGTTTTGTCGTCCTCTATTAGAGATGAAATATTTGGCATCATAACACGTCCCTTGTCATGGATCGTCGCTCCCAGATTAGGAAATCCAATACTCTGGATATGCTCAGGAGAGATGTTGATGATGGTAGAATGGCCACACTTGGATGATTTTGAATGTGTAGAACTCATCCGAATATGTTGAGTAGGCAGCTCGGATCAGGGTCTCGCTCTTTTGGTCACGGAAGTGTGTGAGATCAAAACCGAGATTTGTCATAATATCTTTGGCCAGGAGAAATTGCTCAACATAATTTTTGATAGAGATCATAAAAATGTCCCTTGAATAAGGTTTAGGGGTCTTACGGCGATGGAGAGAAAGCGAGGAGTCTCGAGAGGCCATGGTGGCAGTGATTCTAGATTGTCCTGGCAAGTTTGAAAATTTTGAAAAATTTCAGCATGAACTCGAGAGTAGGAATCTAGAATGAATTCATGGGGAGGAGAGGGGAGGTCTATATATAGACTCTTTTGGTCAGAATTCACAACTCTACTTAGAATTCGTGCTCAGTGTCCACGATTTCCTATTGAGGTTCACAAATTTTGAGGTAGTGTTCTGAGGGTCGGCGAATTTTTATAAGTGATTTTTTGTGCACTAAAATAGAAAAAATGTCTGACAATGTAAAAATGTTTTTGATCAGAATTCGCGGAGATGATAAAGAAATCGTGGAGATGATTTTGAGCTCAGCAAATTGTCTACAAATTCTGTTAATGAGTATCTGATGCAAAAAACTAATTTTTTTCTATTTTTAAAAAGTTTGTCTCGGAGACAGAATTTTTGGAGGCCATAAATAAATCGTGCACTGCAAAAAAGGGGGTTGGGCAAATATAGCTGAGGTGGTTGTGAGACAAATTTTCTGAAAAGAATGATTTCTATGGTTTTCTCAAAAAAAATTGATTGTATGTCTGATCTGATAATATCTTGATGTTGTGAAACAAGAAACGTAAGCAGGCAGGAAAGAAAATTAAGGAAGCAAAATTAGAAAAGAAAACAACTAATACATATCAAGATAAAAACATGGCTCATTGTACTTTCTCAGTCTGCTCCCATTGACCACAATGTCTAAAAGATTACCTTGTAGGGTTTGGAGTTGGACATATCCGAAGACAAATATCTTTTGAATGACATAAGATCCTTGGCCAGAAAATTTGAGTTTTCCTTTAAATGCTTTGGCTTGGTATAGCAAAACCTTATCTCTGACCTGAAACTCTTTGAGTTGTAAGGATCGATCATGTCATGTTTTTTGTGGACGTTTGTGGACTTGTTGAGCATGGATGTTGATCCGACGTATTTCACATAGTTGTTCCAAATGAAATAGCCTATTTGCTAGGACCTGTCGATTATCTAGCTCAAGATTATATGCTACTCGAAGGGATGGAATATGGAATTCTATAGGCATAACTGCTTCTTGGCCATATAGTAGCTGGAAAGGGGTTAAGCCTATGGCTCGCTTCGAGGTAGTGCGGTAGGCCCATAGAGTAGCATGAAGTTTTAGTTCCCAATCAGATCGGCTGGATTCGACGATTTTGGTGAGAACGCCACATAGGATTTTGTTTGTGAATTCCGCCTGGCCATTGCATCATGGATAATATGGAAACTTTTGCGATGTACCACAAAAAATTTGGAAAGGAGATTTGCTATGACAGAGATAAGAAAATGTGTACCCCTATCGCTGATAAGTTCTAGAGGGCATCCGAAATGAATGATAACCTGTTCATAGAGAAATTTTGTGGTAGAATGAGCGTCAGCATTGCGAACAGCTCTTGCTTCAGCCCATTTGGTATAATAGTTCGTAGCTACTACGATATAGTGGGATTGAGTTTGTCTAGTAGTAGGACTAATGGGTCCAACATAATCAATTTTCCATCTTTGAAAAGCTTGATCAGTTGTGACCGGGTGCAAAGGCATGTAGTCGGTCTTTTGAAATCGTTTGGTTCTTTGACAAACATCACAAGCATTGGTGTAGGTGTGCATATCTTTAAAGAGAGTTGGCCACCAAAATCTGGCCAAGAGGATTTTCTTAGCAGTCATTTCGGAAGAGAAATGACCTGCTCCAACACCTTCATGAGTGAGGGAGATGACAGAGGGTATTTCACCTTCAGTAAGACAACGTTGGATCATTCCATCTAACCCTTGTTTGTAAAGTTGGCTTGCAATTAACGTATAAAGTTTGGTTTTGAGGACCAACGCACGTTGTTCGGGTTTAGATAAGGATGGATCCATCTGCTATAAAGTTAAATATTTTGTAATTTCCTTGGCCCAAACGGGTGTAGAGTTTACCTGAAATAAGATGGCATCGGGTAAATCATTGTTGATGCCTTGATCTGGGGTGGGTAGGTTAGAGATTCGAGATAGATGGTCTGCTAAAAAAATGTTGAACTCCCTTTCGAACCACGATCCTAAACTCAAGTTCTCGCAGTAATAGGATCCATCGAGTGATACGACCAGTCGTGCAAGTCTTGTTGATGAGATATAGGAGTGCTTGATGATCAGTGAAGAAGGCAAAAAATTTTCCCAGAAGATAATGGCGAAACTTTTGAACCGCATATACCATTCCCAAAGCTTCACATTTGGTAGTGGTATAATTGACTTCAACAAGTATCAATTGTCTACTGAAAAATCAAATTGGATAAACTTTTTTGAATTCTCCCAATTGGGTGAGCACTGCTCCAATGGCATACTTGGATGCATCGGTATGCACGTGGAATTCTTTGGAGTAATCAGGAGCCCGGAGGATAGGTGCATTGGTAAGGGCTTCTTTGAGTTGACTGAATGCAACGCGTTGTTCATCAGTCCATTTGGGGACAACAACTACTTTGTAGATTGACCGTGTTTTATTAGTGAAGTCAAAAATAAAGCATCAATAGTAGTTGGCGTGGCCAAGGAAAGAATACACTTCGTGGATGGTACCTAGTTCCGATAGATTTTGAATGATGAGGATCTTTTTGGGGTCAGTTGCAATGCCATTTTTTGAGATTATATGGCCTAACACAATACCGTGTATTATCAGATTTTTCGACGGTAACCGTGGCCACTGGTTCCACTTTGGATAATTGTTGCGAAAAGGCCTTAAGTGGAAGTGCCTCCATATAGTTGAGCATTTGGATATCAAAAAAGTCTGAATCTTCTGAGCAATTCTAAATTTGCAAGACATTTTTGTCATCTACAAAAAAAATTTCTGACTCATTAGTAGGTAGCCATGCAACATTTAGCAACTCATCATTGTGTGGAAGAATATCAATAAAATTGATATTAATGATAGGGGTGTCTAGATCATGAATTTGTTTGTTATCGGTCAGAGGAGTATAGGTACAATCATCCTGATGTTGTGCACAAGAATTGACATTCACACAATCAATGGTAGCTAAACTGTGACTCCAGTTTATGATATCAATAGATTCAACATAATGACCTTTTTCGTGGCTGGATTGGTATGGCCTCTGAATACATTAGCATGGAATAACGTGATAGGACTCTGGTCCTATTGTGTTGGTCTTCGGGACCGGAGTAATGATTAATAGGGACAGTTGGGGGCATTCGTATTTCATTGTCAGAGGTGAAATTCTTGGATTTATGAAAGACGAACTACTGCGAAAGCATTTGCCAAGGATGTTTTCATTAATCAAGAACGAAAGTTGGGGGCTCGAAGACGATCAGATACCGTCCTAGTCTCAACCATAAACGATGTCGACTAGGGATCGGCGGGTGTTAATTCGATGACCCCGCCGGCACCTTATGAGAAATCAAAGTTTTTGGGTTCCGGGGGGAGTATGGTCGCAAGGCTGAAACTTAAAGGAATTGATGGAAGGGCACCACCAGGAGTGGAGCCTGCGGCTTAATTTGACTCAACACGGGGTAACTTACCAGGTCCAGACATAGTAAGGATTGACAGATTGAGAGCTCTTTCTTGATTCTATGGGTGGTGGTGCATGGCCGTTCTTAGTTGGTGGAGTGATTTGTCTGGTTAATTCCATTAACGAACGAGACCTCAGCCTGCTAACTAGTTACACGAAGAATCTTCTTGGTGGCCAACTTCTTAGAGGGACTATTCGCGTCCAGCAGATGGAAGTTTGAGGCAATAACAGGTCTGTGATGCCCTTAGATGTTCTGGGCCGCACGCGCACTACACTGATGAATTCAACGAGTTTATGACCTGGGCCGATAGGCCTGGGTAATCTTTTGAAATTTCATCGTGATGGGGATAGATCATTGCAATTATTGATCTTCAACGAGGAATTCCTAGTAAGCGCGAGTCATCAGCTCGCGTTGACTACGTCCCTGCCCTTTGTACACACCGCCCGTCGCTCCTACCGATTGAATGGTCCGGTGAAGTTTTTGGATTGCGGTGACGCCGGCGGTTCGCCGCCTGAATTAGTGGTGGAGGATCCCTCGTCGTGAAACCGTGCAAGTTTGAGTTTGCCAGATGAATCAATGGTGAGAGAACTGTCTCGATTTCAAAGGTGATGCGAACTTTGCTCCAGTCGTGAACGACTCGTGCATTGGTGAGCCATGGCCAACCAAGTACTAACTCATAGGAATCGGCATTATTGGGAATATCAAGTACTACTAGATATACAGAAAACTTTAGACCTCCTAGTTTGATCAGCGCTTGCGGAAGGAATCTGTAGACAGACTGTTTACCACCAAAGCCACCAACTTGCATTAATCCATTAGCAAGTAATTTCTCAGAAGTCCTAACTGGATGGATGCCAACACATTATAGCCAACTGGATGACACTTTTGATGACCTAATTGCTTAGTATAAATGGCTACCCATATTTCTAATTTTAACAATGCGATCGAGAGATCAGCAAGTATTGAATAGTTAGCTCTCTCTCAAGCCTGTGAGCTGGGACACTCCTGAGCATTCTAGCTCACTTCTTTAGAGTTGATTAGAGATTGCTATTGTGCTTACTGCTTATCAGCATTGCGCTTAATTCAAATTTATATTTAACCGCTCCCATTCTCGTGCATTGTCCATTTCTTCCTTATATGACGTGAATCTATATGACAAAAGCAATACTATTCTCGATTTGCTAATGTATTACATGAATAGTATCACATACGTCTCTTTGAATGATGTTGGAGATGTTGTTGATCTGAGGGAGGATGAAATATTATCAATTTTGTCTAATTCCATCAAAGAATTCTCAGACTTCATAGATCTCGAGGTGATGATCTATGTGCTTCTATTGATTACAAAGACGGAGATGAGTGGATGGATGAGACTGAAGCCCTGCAGTCAATCATGTCTGAAAGTAGGACATATGTAACTATTTTTTTGAGATGTTTCACTATGTTGTGTATTTCATGAAATGCTACTCTGGCTTGCCAATGCGATTTCTCCATTCCTTGCGATGACCAAATACTTAGACTACCGTAAGCTTTTGCAAAAAATGATGCATGATGTCGTAAAATGTGCTACAATATCAGAGATACAAACATTATCATTTGTGGCATTGAGTACATCTATCCAAATTGAGTACTGGATTTTAGTCGGTTTTCTGGAATGATTTGATAAGAAACAACTAGCTTTTGATCCTCCTATGCTTGGTTTGCATGGGATGTTTCCCATTTTTCCCTAAAGCTTCTCGTCCTTTTGTATTTTAATGTGTCCTTTATGAAGACCCACTTTTGATAGAACTTCCTCCAATCAAGCTATTGCTTTTTTGGCTAATGACTCTGGCTGTATCAGGCAAACCAAATATGAAGGTACATCAGTTTTTCGATAATTCTAACCTCTTCATGTAGTGTACAAATGTGGACATTTTTTAAGCGGAATCGATAGTATCGGTTTCCAAGTCGGATCTTCTATATCCCTTGAAACTCTCGTCCTCTTCGACATGTCTTGTGTAGTTTTCATGCAATAGAGGCATGGATGTTTTGGATTTGCTCCATATGAGACATTGAACATGCACTTCAACGACTTCAGGTCTCCAGCCAAATGTCATTCCACCTTAAAATCACATATTCCAGGAACATTGAGTGGTGTGTCGCTCAAATGATTCTTAATTATCTCTGAATAATCTGTTTTACTAAAAATCCAAAATAGAATGTCATGATTTTCTTTTAAAACCTATTTGAAACACAAAATCATGAACTATTTTAAGAGAATCGAATAGTATTACTCGATCAAGTATTTTTAAAACTTAGACCTATTATAACAAAACAATATTATCTTACAAAACCATAAATTTTCGAAATGAATTAGTTGCTAGTACTCAATAAAATAACTTATTTTTAAGATATGATATATCAAACATGTGGGGGGTTACTGATGAAACTTCGATATTTTCATATATGGGACTACATTGTTGTGAATTGTACATTCAATTGTTAGCGTGTCTACTGTTTAAAGTCCTGTATGATTATAAAAACATGCCTATAAAATTGAATTTGGAGATCTATAAAGATAGATACGTGCATTCAAAGTTACTCTTTTAAGTGCTGATAAAAATCACCAAAATTGGAAATATTATATATGAGTGTATAATACCATGATTTTGACAATATTTTTTTGGTTTGTCTACTTTAAAAAGTATTATATGACCATAGAAACATGTCTCTCAAATGTTTTTCAGTTTGGAGTTATGTAGAGATAGATATGTGCATCTAAAGTTACTCATGTCAAGTGCTGAAAAGTATTGAAAATTATTGAAAGGTGCTAGAAAGTTTCAGCTCTTTTGGAGGTGGTTTTTACAACCCTTTCTTTGGTTGTCTACTTTCAAAAATTCTTTATGACCATAGAAACATGTATATAAAAAATAAATAAATTTGGAGTCCTATGGAGATATATATGGGTGCACCTAAAGTTACTCATGTGAAGTGTTGAAAATTGTTGGAAAGTGATGTATTTTGGGGGCAAATTGCCATCAATTGAGAGAAAAAAAAAATTTAAATCTTTCAATAACACAAGGAAGAGTCAAGTCTAGTTCCACATACAATTAAAAGATTAAAATTTCAATCATTTGATGGCATGTTATGTCTCGTCAAGTGACCAAGGGTTTATGCACACTTTTGTGCGCACACACACAAAAATGTGCTGAAAACAACTCTTGTGTTAAGGTTTAATATAATATTTTGCAAATGAGAATTATCTATTTTCAAGATTTCATTCTCTTCTTTTGTTTGCAACAAAAGAATTTCTTTTTCTCTGTAGTCAGTAAACAAACCATTCAACATATTTTCCAAATAATGGATTTTTTTCATTGAATTACTAATGCCATAACTTTTCAATCTTTCACAATAACCCAATAGACCATTATGTCTATCACACAAAAACATTATGAGTTATGTGACTAATCTAAAATTTGGATGTTGCATTGAGCTTGGATCTATTGGATATAAACCTCCATCAATTCATAGATCACAATGTTTCTTGTCCTTTATCATGTGATAGATGATTTGGTGAGCTGGTAAGGTGGATCCTTTCAAAAAAAAAAATCGACAGTGGAGCATATTCTGTAGGAAGATCAATATGGAGATGATACTTAGACATCTTAATAATCGATAGATTATTCTAGTAGAAAACCAAATTGTTATATATCTTGCAAGCTATTAAAACTCGTCTTAATCGAAACTAAAATTGGTACCTAAGTTCTAGAGAGAGGAGAGAGAGAGAGAGAGTTATCTCTCTCACCTATATTAGGCTGAAATTTGTGGAGAAATAGGTTGAATAAACTCTTGTATTATTTCAGACAGATCAATAGATCATTGTCAGTGTTTCTTCCTCCATTGTGAGCATTGTTGTGTGTATTGTCTTCAAGCTCTTGTGTATGATCTTAGGTGCTTTCCAGAAATGGTAGGCTACTATTGTAGGGCTGGTATGTTGCTGTTTTTGGCCATCCTCAGTACCTTTGAGTAGTTTCTTGGGTTCTTAGAATGCTTGTTCAAGTTCTTGTGCATAAAGGTAGCATTAGATTGTTTTACCATTTCTAGCTTTTGTAGCTTATTGTGCAAAGATCTTAGCTAGAACATTTGGGATCTTAGATCCATTCAAGGTCCACTTAGTTCACATGGTGTCAGAGCTGGCTGGCTATTATTTTTAGTAGGATTTCCATTTATGGTGATATTTGGATGTTTGATCAAGTTCTAGCATGATTATGCATTGCATTGTTGATCAAATCTTACTAACCTTTGTTTGTTGAGTTGAACTTGTGGATCAAAAGGATGTTTCAGGTCTATTGAAGATCAAAGGCTAAGAAGAAGCTATTTTGGATCATATCATCACACCTAATCATTTGTTGATTGTGGCTTGTGCATATTCAATACTAACAATGCTCTGTTCAAATGCTGCTCCATTTTATCAATTTGGGAGCACAAAATACATGTACTGATGCCCAACTTGGGCTTTCATTTATTGAATGAAAGAGTCTATACACAAATTTTTACTAAAATTTATTTGAAGCTATTGTTCTTCCATAATGGTGATTGTTGTAGGTAGATCTTTGCAACACCTTATCAGCTCATGTCTTTTTCGCATCTATGACATGACAAATATTAGTGAATGTGCAATTGCAAATTATGTCATGTTCAATTATTTTGTACTATTTTGAAATGGCAATAAATATAAAATACTTACGAATCTTTCGTTGATGATAAATCTGAAATATGTTGATAGATTGGTTTGAAATAGCATGAGCTATGTTCTGATAAAATCAAACTTCCAATGCTCTTCCACCTCGACCATACTCAAATATTTTTTATTGTAAATAATGTTTATCTCTATTTGGTTTGAGTGACCATTTATTTCAAAGTCTTTATCCAGTGGTAGCCATGTACCTTCAATTTTCTTGTATCTCTGATAACTAAATGTGAGACTGAACATTTGTTTTTGGATATGATAACGGAAGATCATTGACAACTTTTTAATCCTACATTCTATGTCATTATTTGTTTTACTATCCCAGCCTTGATCCATGAGATCTAACAAAGTCTCATCTGATAAATCCTTGCAAACAAATAAAGTTGGTGTCCTTCAAACACTAGCACTTGAGAAAAAATCAACAAACATATGCAATGAGATAAACTAACTTTGGTGAACAATTTTTGAGCCCATACTTATCTTCATAGCATTTCTAACATCAATGAGTACCTTGCATCTGAAGAATTCTAAAACAATACTGTCAAGAGTAGGCCACTCATCACTCTGAAAACTAGGCAATGGAATTGCTTCGAGCTTGCCAAAACCTCTATCCGTTTGTGGCATATATAAAGATTCATAAAAATATATTGCAATCTGCAAGTTCCTTTGAACTTCTTCCTCTGTATTGCAGCTTTCCAACATCAAAGTGAATCACGTCCAATATTCCTACAAGTGATTGTGCTGGCTCTCATTCACTTATGCATGATGGATATAAATCTGAAAGAAAAAATAACGTTGAAGCGTTTAAATCATAATCTGAAGAGCATCAATAAACAAAAACACCTATGATTATAGTAGAGTGCATATGTTTTGATATACTTACAGTTACATTTTCGATGATCATGAGAATTGATATCTTGTACTTTTATTTCTGAATGCATATATACATGTTGTACTAAAACTTTTGATATCGAGTGACCTCCCAAAGTAGTCTTAAACTCCAGAATTTTTGCTTTCCAATAAGATTTGTATGTCAATTTTGCTCTTTTCTTCTGTCAAAAGTTTTCCTTTGATGATGGATGCAACAACACCCATGAATTCTTTGTATATTTTGTTGGCTTCCAGTTATCAGCTTCATCTTTCTCATTGTAAAGAATCATAGACTCAACTATAGATCTTGATCTCCTTGCCATTGCTATTTCAAAAGCTTGGACGCCAAAAATCTCTCTGATATAATATTAATTTCAATTTTTCGTATCACATTTAATCTAATGTGAATGCCACTGTAGTCACAGTTACTATGCATACTCTAATTTAACTAATAACTATGCATACTATATTTCTATAATTGTAACTAGTATGGTTAGCAAATTTCATTATACTAACCAGCATAGTTAAGTAGATTTAACTTGAGGTATTGACGTCGGGCAGATCAACACGTGTCGGGTAGGAAGAGCAAACCAATGGGATACGTCCATGCTGCCTGGACACAAATTTCAAATTTTTCTATAATGTATTTTTGTTTCTCAATTTATTTGAGCTATGTTACGTAGATTTCAAATTTGTGCATTTTGATTGGGCCAGGTGACAGTCGAAACTAGAGAAAAAAAATAAAAATATCTCTACAAAGGGTCTTTTTTTATTTTGGAACTCTTCTAATGGTTGAGGTGCCCCATCCTTTTATGCCAAACCTCTTGAATAGGTATTTTCTCACTTGCCATACATCCAACTTGGTTAGCAATAACACCAACATCTAGTTTGAACAATTTCCTTTGCCTTTTACCTTTTGCAATCAAGACATCATTCCTTTTGATCATGCAAGCATCTCCATGAAACTCAACTTTGAAGCCTTTACTTAGCAATTGACTCACACTAAGTAAATTCTTGGTAATGGAAGGTATGAACAAAACATCCTTCAAATGAACATTCCTATTTGTAGAGAGAGAAATAGGAATTGCATCAATCCCTTTGATTGCACACTCACCATCATTGGCCGTGTACATCACCTTCTTGTCATCTCCATATGCCAACAAAGAAGTGAAGTACTCTTTGTGGAAAGTCATGTGCGAGCTTGCACCACTATCAATCCACCATGGATCTAGATCTCCATCATGAACAAGCAAACATGAAAACATCACAAAGCATCATCATTTGAGTTTTGAACATCCAAACCATCTTCATCATGAGTAAGATTACCTTGCTTGTCTCCTTGATCTCTCTTCTTCTTGTAGCACACTTGCAAAGTGTCCTTTGATGCCACAATAGAAGCACTTTAGCTTTGACCTACCTTTCTTTTTTCCATTCGAAGAAGCCTCCCCTTCATCTTTCCCTTTAGACCACTTACTTTTGTCTTGATGAACATAGCCTCCTCTCCAACTTGAGATGATGTAGATCCACCTCTTGCTTGAAGCCTATATTCTTCATTGATCAAGATCTCTTGAAGATCAATCAAACTTGGAAAAGTTCTTTGAATGACAATACATCCAACAAACCATTAAGAATAACTTGAACAAGCTCTCCTTCCTTAATTCTCTCATCCATGCAAGATAACTCATCTTTCAAAGACTTCACTCTCGAAACAAAAATATTTGGACTCTCTTCATTCTTTTGCAAACTTTGAAAGATTTGTCTTCTTAGAGTCAACACTCTAGAAGTAGACTTGGATTCATAAAGCATCTTTAATGAATCCCAAGCATCCTTTGATGAAGTCTTACCAACTTCCTTGAGAAGTTCATTGGTAATATTCATCTTTATCATGTGTAGAGCTCTTTTAGCTCTCTTGTCATACCTCAATTGTTCTTGTTGTATTGCTGGCCTCTCCTCCAAACCTACGACAATATCCAAAACATCATTCATCTCAAGAAGTGATTCCATCCTCACTTTCCACAATGAATAGTTGCTTGAGGTAAGCCTATCATTGCCTTCCAACATGTATCCACTTGATGTAGCCATGTTGCAATGACCTAATCCTTCTCTTTTAACTTGTTCCAATGCTAAAGCACTCTTTTGAAATACAACAAATGTTTCCAAAAAGAAATCACAAAAATACGGAACCTCTCAATTCTCTTTTAGCAGTTACATCTAGCAAATCAACACATAATACACTCTAATGAAATTCATTAACCTCACATAATAGAGATCCAATCCAAATTAGGGTTTTGACAAAATTACAAAAAATTTAATATCTCAAATTCTACATGCAATGGCTAAAAATTTGATATAGAATCTTGTAGCCTCAAATGAGACCTTCCTAATGCATCAAAAATCGACATTTCCAACAAGTATGGTGTGAAATCGGAATTCCTCAAGTTCATTGACCTAAATTGAGTTTTGACCTACAAAAGATCCAATCTACATATGCAAGAAACTCGATTTTTGAGGAAGTCAATCTAGCATGCTCTAGCATTGATATCTCCTCCAAATCCTTGATAGATGTGCTTGATCCTTTCATAACCTGCAACACAAGGTCTGATACCATGTGAAGAATTTCAAATCATTTAAGATCCAAATCCATAACCTGACCTTTTGGTTAGAAATAGATCAACTCTACCAATGTTGCCAATGTAAAAAAAATCAACATCTACTCAATGAAAGAGATGAAAACTCAATAAGAACCTGATCAAACATCAAACATATGATATAATAAAATTTCAGTTTAAAGGACATTAATGATTGTACTTAACAATCATAGAGAGTTATTGGTTGCTTAATCAATGGATCTATCAAGTTCTACACTTTAGATCTTGATCTAGATCCACTACACTTAGATTTAAGCAAGAGCAATGGATCAAAACTTCATAAACTAGTGAGAGTGGCCTCACACGTGTGGAGTACTGTCCACTATATGGCCTACACCTGAAACAACAAGTACTTTGGTTCTTGATAACAGTCATTCATAAAAATCGCAATTCTACTGACTAGAAATCTCACAAAAGTGTAGAATGCAAAAGTCTCATCAATCTCATTAGCAAAATGATGATTCTTTTATAGATCAAGTACATCCACGAGTCTGGTACAGTCCAGCAGGTCTTCACACGTGTGAAGAGTGCCACATCACTTAGATCTATCCATTTGATCCATCCTTGATCCTTATCCAAAGTTGACCTTCTAGAATATGGCTAAAATCCAAAGAGCTAGTCTCCTAGAATATAGAAATATTCTCTACAAAATAGGATCTAAGGAAAATGGTCAACTCTTATCTTCTAGAACTCTGTACATACATGTGAACATCCACTTGCCATGTGGGAGCATTTACTCATGCACATGCAAGGAAAAGCTAATTTCTAGGTGACTAGTCAACTTGACTAAAAACTAGTCATATCATGTTCACACTTAACTTGATTGATACAAAATCAAAATAGATATTTACAAGTATGATAAGTACTTTCTTTCACACGTGAGAACAAGCTCCACATGTGTGAAATTAGATCATGAACATTGTTCTCATGATTGATCTTTATTTACAATAAAAAATGACAAGTGAGAAGTGACAATTTTCAACACTCCTCACTTCTAACTTGGCAAATCTAATGTACATCTATCTACAATTCCAAGAGCATATCTTAACTTAAAAAATGGATTTTTGGATAATGGCTTGGTTAAAATATCAGCTATGCATTCGGATGATGTGACATGATGTAGTTGCACCTCCTTGGATTGTACTTTTTCTCTCACAAAGTGGTGAGCTATCTCAATATGCTTTGTTCTAGCATGGAAGATAGGATTGGAAGCAATTTGTTGAGAAGCTTGATTGTCACAATACATGTAAGGGATCTCCTCGGCCTCTAGCACATGTAGCCTATCAAGAGTCTTCTTAGCCATAGGAGTTCTTTGGTTGTTGAAGTCAATGCCTTGTACTCGGCTTCACAAGAAGATAGTGAGATAGTATCTTGCTTTTTGGAAAGCCAAGATATTACTCCTCCACAAAGGAATGTTGCAAATGCACTAATGGACTTTCTATCGATCTTGTCACCTGCAAAATCTGAATCTGAGTAGGCTCTCAAGTGCAAGTTAGATCCTTCATAATGTATGCCAAAAAATCTAGTACTAGAAACATATCTAAGCACTCTCTTGGCACTTTTTCAATGATGCACTAAAGGAGCTTGCATACTTTGACTCAACTTGCTTACACAAAAACTTAAGTCAGGTCTAGTGGTGGTTAAATAGATTAGGGAGCCTATAAGCTTTCTAAAGAGGGTGATGTCCTCAAAGGATGCTTCATCACCTTCATTAGTTGCTTTCACAACATGCTCCATAGGGGTGACAATCCCCTTACAATCTTTCATACCAAACTTTTCAAGAATGGAAGTAGCATACTTTGATTGACTTATGAAAGTAAAATTGCTACTTCTAGACACTTCTATCCCAAGTATAACCTCTAGGAAGCCTAGATCTACCATCTTGAACTCACTAGATAAATCAACTTTTACTTTGCTTATGCCTTCATCATCATTTTCTGTCATAATGATATCATCAACATAAAGCACCAAAATGATGATCTTTCCTTCATTACATTTGAAATATAAAGAAGGTTCATAAGCACTTAGTACAAAGCCAAAGGAATAGAGAAAATCATGCAACCTAGAGTACCAAGCTCTAGGTGCTTGCTTCAAGCCATATAGGCTCTTCCTTAAGTAGCACATTTTTTGCTCCTCACCAATCTTGATGAAGCCCTCGAGTTGCATCATGTAGATTTCCTCTTCTAAGAAGCCATTCAAGAAAGCATTTGTCACATCCATTTGGTAGAGATTCCACTTGAACAAAGTATCAATGCAAATGATTAATCTAATAGTTACAAGCTTAGCTACAGGTGCAAATGTTTCTTCAAAATCCAATCCTTTTACTTGAAGAAATCCTTTAGCAACAAGCCTAGCCTTGTACTTACTAATAGATCCATCTTGATTTACTTTATTCTATAAATCTACTTACATGCAAGTGGCTTCTTCCCTCTTGGAAGATTTACAAGATTCCAAGTATGATTTTCTTCTAATGCATCATACTCTACTTGCATTGCATCTCTCCAAACTTTAGATCTATATGCTTCTTCAAAAGATGATAGTTCTTCAAGCAATGTAGCTAAGAAGGAGTAAGAGGTAGAAGATGTATAGTCTTCCTTTTGCTTTCCCTTGTCCACATAGGTGAGCCTTGAGGGCTCGGCCTTGCTTCTTGATGATCTTCTCGGCCTCCTTTGACTAGGATCCTTGTCTCCGTCCTCGGGTTTGTCAAGATCCTCCTCAGCTTTGTCAAGATCTTCAATGCACAATGGGTTAGATCCATTAGACAAGCTTTTAGCAAATTGTGACTCATCAAAAAGTACATCCTTGCTTACCTTTACTTTCTTGGATATAGGATCATATATCTTATAGCCCTTGCTATTTTCTCCATAGCCAACAAAAATCCCTTTGAAGAAAGTAGCATCTTCCTTCCTTCTTGTCTCCAAAGGGATCTGGGCATAGCAAATACATCCAAAGATTTTAAAAATCTTTTGCATTGGGTTTCTTACCAAACAAAGCTTGATAAGGTGAGATCCCATCAATAGCACTACTAGGAAGTCTATTACACAAGTAATTAGCACATGTTATAGCTTCTCCCCAAAATGAGATGGGAAGTGATGCATCAAGTCTTAAATACTTTGCACATTCACGTAGACTCCTATTTTTCCTCTCAGCCACCCCATTTTGTTGGGGGGTGTAGGAACAAGTGTATTGCAATTTAATGGCATTGATCTCACAAAAGCCTTTCATTTTATTGGAGGTGTACTCTCCTCCATTATCACACCTTAGTGCTTTGATGGAAGTACTAAGTTTCTTCTAAACTAGAAGGCTTGAACTTAATGAAAGCTTCATATACAAGACTTTTCTTTGATAGTAACTCAATCCATTTGAATCTAGTACAATCATCTATAAAAGTTACATACATCAAGGCACCTCCATTACTTGCATGTGAAAAACTATGTACATCAGAATGTATGAGATCCAAGGGAGAGGGAGATCTTGATGAAGATCTCTTGTAAGAAGATTTGTGTGACTTTGCAAGGCCACATGCCTCACACATCTTTCCACACTTTTTGAAAGCTCTTGGTAGGCCGAGAGCTAGTTCCTTGCTTACCATTGACTCCATGGATTGAAGATTAGGATGGCCTAATCTCTTATGCCAAAGCTCCACTTAAGATAGCTCCTCCCTAGCCAAGTTCACACTTTTAATTGCAACATTAGCATCCAACTTGAAAAGTCTACCTTGCTTAATGCCACTAGCTATGCACTTATCATTTTTCAAGATGGAACAAACTCCATTCTTGAAATGTACATCTAGTCCATTGTCCATTAATTGTCCTACACTAAGCAAGTTTCTTGAAATGGTAGGAACATACAAAACATTATCTAGATCTATCCTTTTAGATGTGCCTAAGCAAAGAGGAATAGATCCTATGCCATCTATCTTGCATTCTTGATCACTAGCGGTGTATATTGACTTCTTAGAGTCATTACAAGAGAAAAGAGTAGAAAAATAATGCTTGTTAAAAGACATGTGGGAACTAGCCCCACTATCTATCCACCATGTGTCTTGACTTGAATAGCAAATGATTGGACCAAGTTGGTGAACTCTCCACCTAGGCCATTCAATATGATTTGTACTAGCTCTTGATCTTGGATCTTATCTCCTGTAGCACTCAATTCCTTGTTAAGAGATTTGATCCTAAGGACATACTCTTGTCCACTCTCTCCACTTCCTTTCATGCGTTGAAAAACTTGATTTCTTAGCATGAGGATTCTTGAAGTGTTATTGGATTCATAGATATTCTTTAATGAATCTCAAGCCTCTTTTGATGAGGCACAAGAAGACACCTCCTTCAAGAGGTCATTGCATACATTCAACTTTATGCAATGTAGAGCTAATCTTACTCTCTTCTCGTATTTGGTTTGTTCTTGGGTAGCTTGAGGCTCTTCCTCAACTCCTAGAACTATGTCAAAGAGGTCATGGATCACTAGGAGTGATTTCATCCTCACTTTCCAAGTGGAATAATTTGTGGAAGTGAGTCTCTCACTTGATTCCAACAAATAACCACCCATGGATGACATTGTAGAATGAATGCTCTTCTAAAATCACAAAGATTTCTGAATTTTAAAGATCTATGAAAGGCCTAAAGCTCACAAGATTGCCTATAGCCTTGTCTTTATCAAACTAGCACACAAGCTTGAATGATACACAACTAGATCTTGACAAAAATTCCTAGCTTTCACTCTCACAAAAAATTTTGCTTTACACTTTTCTTAGAGGTTTCACTTCAACTAAGGATCTGATCTTAAACTCCAAATTTCAATGATCCAAAACTCTATTTTGTCATAGGCATTAGCTAGATTGACTCTAGATCAATACTATGCTTCAAAAAGCACTAAATTTGGACTAGAATTGAGATTATAGGACCAAAAAACACAAAGTAACTTGAAATGAAAGTTGTTGTACGATTTCACACGTGAAAAGTACATACACAGCCTCCAAGTCGATTTGATCCAAATAGAAACAAGCTATCACTCTAGATGAACTCGCTCTCACTAGTATTGGCCAAAAACAATTTTGCCAATGATCTTTGCAAGTTTTATGAATCAAATGATCACTCTCTTACTTGGCTCTGATACCATGATAAAATTTTAGTTTAAAAGACATTAATGATTGTACTTGACAATCATAGAGAGTTATTGGTTGCTTAATCAATGGATCTATCAAGTTCTACACTTTAGATCTTGATCTAGATTCAATAAACTTAGATTTAAGCAAGAGCAATGGATCAAAACTTCATAAACTAGTGAGAGCGGCCTCACACGTGTGGAGTATTGTCCACTGTACGGCCTGCACCTAAAACAACAAGTACTTTGGTTCTTGATAGCAATCATTCATAAATCACAATTCTATTGACTAGAAATCTCACAAAAGTATAGAATGCAAAAGTCTCATCAATCTCATTAGCAAAATGATGATCCTTTTATGGATCAAGTACATCCACGAGTCTGGTATAGTCCATCAGGTCTTCACACGTGTGAAGAGTGCCACATCACTTAGATTTATCCATTTGATCCATCCTTGATCCTTATCCAAAGTTTACCTTCTAGAATAGGGCTAAAATCCAAAGAGCTAATCTCCTAGAAAATAGGAATATTTCTTACAAAATAGGATCTAAGGAAAATGGTCAACTCTTATCTTCTAGAACTCTATACACACGTGTGAACATCCACTTGCCATGTGGGAGCATTTACACATGCACATGCAAGAAAAAGCTAATTTCTAGGTGACAGTTTGTATGAATGCAACTGAGGATGCTGTGTCATTTGATTTTGAAGAGAGGATAAGTTTTGCAGTCTTTCCCTCCTTACAAGGTGGTCCACACAACAATCACATTGCGTCAACTTGACTAAAAACTAGTCATATCATGTTCACACTTAACTTGATTGATACAAAATCAAAATAGATATTTACAAGTATGAAAAAGACTTTCTTTCACACGTGGGAACAGGCTCCACACGTGTGAAATCAGATCATGAACATTGTTCTCATGATTGATCTTTATTTACAATAAAAAATGACAAGTGAGAAGTAACTATTTTCAACATGATATGATGAAGTTGTTGTCCATATAAAAATACTAAGCTACTGTATTTCACACGTGTGGATCCGTGTTGGGGGTACTCCCAACATATTGTAAATAAATAAGTCGGAAAAATAGAATTAGTTGCAAGGGTCATGGCATCCTGCGTGTATAAGCCCATGGCCCAATGAGCACTTGTAAATACATAATTTTGGCATAAACTTGACTTTGAACCATGTAATCAAAAATAATAGTAGAAGGCCAAAGTTAAGCTTAAACTTAAGTTCCTAAGTTTGATTAATTAGTCAAAGTCAATTGGTGGTAGGTGAAGTGTGTTTCTTTCTCCACCATTGATTAGTTTGTGTTTTTGGTGAAGGTGTATATTTTAATCCCACCTTCATTAGAATAGCCAATAGGAGAAAGGGGCAAGGGCCTTTCCCATCCATAAAAAAGCACCAATTGTAACATATTTGCATGCATAATGAGGAGGAGGAGACTCTACCATTTTGGAGAGCCAAAGCATCCTCATTTGCTAATCCCTCATGCTAATGCTATTGTTATGTTTTCCATTTGCTTTCTATTTCCTTGTTCTTGTTTTGAGTAGTCATGGTTTTTCCACTAGCATTCACATTGAGCATTTGAGCTAACCTCCCTCCTCTCTCTCTCTCTCTCTCTTCTCTTCTCTTCTTCTCTTCACATTTCATCCTAAATCATGTTGAATGCTTGTTAAGTGGAGTAGAGTTAGTGGGAGTAGTGTTAAAGGGGAGTAGAGTTAAGGGAAAAAGTAGGAAGCAACTAAAAGTAGCATCTTGACATAGTTAGGCACCTATCTAGTGAACTAACCCTCTTTGACAGGCAGAAGGGTTGCTCATGCTATATCTACACACCCTACAGTGGCGTCGTTGTCGGGAATAGGTTTCACTAACTAGTTTCGTTATTTGTTTAGTTGTTTTTGCTTTTTTAGAGTGTTTTTAGGTGGATTTTGGGTAGAGTTAGCTTGTTTTCTGCATTATCTTATGCTTGGACTGTTCACAGCTAGTGGAGGAGGTGTGAGAGAGTAGAGGAGGCCCAAACAGTCTCTAAGGGCTTGACATCCAGCCAAAAACCTTGGAAAACCCATAAAAATATTCAAATTTGCATTTTGGAGGGAAAAGAGACAAAACTCTCATCAGATTTTGTTTTCTCCAAAACCAATGGAACCAACCTTCGCATGACTGACAGCAGCTCTAGGGTATTGTCCAAGACATTCACAAAAGCCTACGAGAGTTAGTTTTAAGCAAACCTCGAAAAATCAGAGAAAAGCCATAAAAATTTCAAAAAACCCTTGTAAAAAATCAAAAAAATTCAGATCTTCATAAGAACCTTCGCAGAGCTCTCTGAGGTTCCATCGCAGTGAGACAAGGACACAAAAGAGTCTGCGAAGGTTAGTTTGATTCCAGTGAGCATAAATTTGGATTTGAGTGCCTAAAAATCACTAAAATCATAAGATCCATCAAATTCTCACACAAGTAACCTTCACAGACCATTCCATTGGCTCCAAAATGTCATTTTACATAAGTGATAAAGTTTGCGAGAGTTAATACAAATTATTGGTGAAGATCAAAGCAAAAAGGTGTTCTTGAACCCTCATAGACTATGAAATTTTCATTTCTTGCGAGAGTTAACCTTTGTAGAGAATTTCAGAGCTAGATTGATACCAGATACAGTTCCTATAAACCCTGCAAGAATTACTTCCCAGTAATTTTTGAAAAATCAAGTTTTTTTACTACAAAACAATGAATGAACCTTTGTACAGCCAACCCTTGCACGAGTAACCTTTGAAAACCATATCAATAGTTAAATCTGCACCAGATCCAGCTATTGTGAAAATCTCAGGCCAATCAGAGCAAGGATTAAAAAGTTATCAAGGAAAAACCACTGTAAGAAGCCTAAAATCACACTATCGGCCTATCTTATTGATCAGATCTCTTAAGATCCAGATTGAATTCCACTATATCAGCAAGATCCAACATCCTTGGACTATACCGCCGAATGAATCTGAGATCCGGAAGATCAATCGCGAGAAGAACAACAAATCAAGCACCAAACCTTTCTAGAGTAGCAGCTGCGCAAGCCGAGGCAGAACCAGAACTAGCACCAATGGACTCTATGGATCAACCTGTATCTGTCGCACCATTGCAAGCAGTCCGGAGGGCACCACGTATGGAAATACCTAAATATGATGGGTAATCAGATCTATCAAATTCCTCCATATCTACAAGCAAGTCTGCAAAATTTACAACAAGCGGACGTCGGCAGAGAAATTGATGTTGTTCTCGTTGTCTCTGGTAGCAGTAGCACAAGATTGGTTCTTCAACCTATCGAAAGAAGAGAAAAGCACTTGGGAAGCGGTTGAGGCGACTCTCATCACATGATTTAGACCAAGAAAGTTCCTAGAAGATCCGCTTCTCCTGCTGAGCAAAGTGAAGATGGGAAAAAGGGAAGGGGTCAAACATCTAAGATCCGTGTGCAATGCAGCCCTAACTCCCGATCATGCGGTTATCATGTGGTTCCTTGTGGGGTTGCCACAGAGTATCAGAAGAGAAATTAAAAGACGGGAGTAGTATGCTACATTGCAAGAAGCAATGGAAGATGCCATCAAGGTGGAAGATGAGGGTTCAGGCGATAAATCTTATCCAACCACCCACACTCCAACGCCTTTGGTAGCACCATCATCCAATGCATCCAACGCATCCAACCTATCCATAGAACTGTTGATGGAGCAAATGACGAAGTTTCACAAATAGTAGATGGAACAACTGACAACTCAGTTTGATCAGAAATTGAAGGTCTTGCAGGGAGCTGTAACACCAATTTCCAATTCAACGAAACAGAACCAGCTGTAGTATCCCCGCCGCAAAAATGTATGGTGCTCAGTTTACACTCAAAACCATACAACCAATGAGTATCCGGTATTAAAGCAAAACCTGATATTGACACAAAGATTTTGCCATCTATGCAATGCATCATCGCACGAGACGACATTTTGCCCATTCAACCCTCAGATCATACAACAAAAGAAAAATCCTTATCAAACCTCTTATCCTTATCATCAAGGGGCACCCAATGCGGCACCGAGGTATGGCACGCCGAACAATCAGCAGCGCATGGCCTTACCTACACCACCAGGGCCAGCCAATCACCAAGTGGCCCATGTGAACTTAGCAGCGGTGGAATGTGAAGCACCAACATCGCCTCAACCTGAGCAGCAGCAAGAGTACAGGCCAGAAGAGATATTTGTAGATCCATCTATTAACAAGTACTATGCGACCTATGCGGCTTAGCCTCAGTGTCAAGGTGGTAGAAATTGCGGCTGCTACGGATGTGGCGAAGGTCGAATATTCTTACAAGAGACAATATACTGCCTTATGCCGAGAATGCGAATATGGACACTACTACAAGGACTATCTATTAAAACCTGGAACGAGTGCACCATCAGAGTACACCCTACAGCAGTTCTAGGAGGGACGCCACCAGAAAAACAACATTGGCATGCCCTAGTGCTAGCAGTCACGTGAGCACAAAAGCAAAAGGAAGTGGCTCCCTCACCACCCCCATCAGTATCCGATGATCAACCCTTAGCTGCAGGGCCGTATCTGAATTTGAGGTAAGAAGGAAGACAGTCTCACAAGATACGCCATTGGGTATAGAAAGTGCAAGTGGAGGAAAAAGCACAAGTAAAAGACGTACCTGCAGAACCTCATGTTGATGAAGAACCAGTACCACAAGCGGGCTCACCACTGCGAACTGATCAGAACGACCAATTGCATCATCATGGACCACCTTTCCACATGGTGGAGCCCAAGAATCCGCACATTGAGGTGTTCACAAGTTTGCTAGCAAATGGTGTTAACTTATATCTTGGGGAATTACTACAGATTGCGCCACAAGCCAAGATCCTCCTGGCTAAATGGGCCAAAGCTGAAGCGGAACCAGTAACACCAGATTTCATATATTGTGCGGGCTATGAAGAAACAAGCAATGTCTTCCACATTCGGGCAGGGTGGAAAAGCGAAGAACACAATATTACCCTACCGATCAAACACAAGAGATTCAAGGACGAGGCAATAGTGATAGATGGAGGATCAGGTGTAAATTTGATCTCCACTACCTTGTACCAGAAATGGGGTCTGAAAGGATTGAAGCCAGCCAAATTTGGCGTCAAACTAGCATATCAATCATGTGTTAAACCAAAAGGTGTAGTTGATGACATCCTTGTAAAAATAGCGAGAATGCAATTTGTGATGACTGTTGTGGTGATGGACATACTAGAGTCCCCTTCTACCTACCGCGTTTTACTAGGAAGACCGTGGTTGAGGACCGCGCAAGTGGTTCATAGCTAGGGAACCGGAAAACTCACCTTCAAAAATAAAGAACAGGCTGTAAAGGTAGATCCAACCACACGGGCGGTTAAACCAATTACAACAAAAGCTGATGACGAATCATCCACCACTAATTATACAATTGATCGCCCAAAGCAAGCCAGGGGAGGTCATTACGACTCCAAAACGGATATTATGAGATGGACGGATGGATTGGCAATTGTTGACTATACGGCTGGCCATGCTTGTCAACCATATTCAGATCCAGTACCCAGCACATCTTCACCCAAGTGCTATACATTAGACACACCAATCACTTTCAGGGTGAACATGATCAATGTAGCATGGCTGTCAACAAAAGCTATTGAGAACCATGTGGACGATGATTTAGTCCCTTGGCAACATGCTTTTACCTACAACAAGGAGACTGAGCTGACAGATGAGTAGGTCCTTCAACATATGGACTCAGATCGTTATGGAATAAGAAAATACCAGGTCAGCCACCACAAAAATCCGAAATGGCTAAAGTTTCCAAGATAGATCCACCCAAGACACCTGCCAACAAGAAGAACCAACTGAGACAACATTATAACCAGGTGATCCGATGGAGCGATCTACCGAAGGAGGCCATAGTTACGGTGGATGTGGATATTCACAATCATGAAGAGAATGTCACACAACTACGTGAGCATAAAAGAAAAAAAAAAGGTGTTGGACTCCTTGAAGTCAGTTCGAATGGACCCAAATGCAACGTCATCTTCATCACAGATGACTGATAACCCAATGATTACGAGTCAGGCTAAGATCAATATGCTGAAGGAGGAATCTCGCCAAACGCTAGTTCACGAGATGCCAAAAACCTTCAAGAATTATACCTTAGACGACGTAGTAATCATGATGCTGCAAGCTCAATGAGAACTTGATCAAAGTCATGAACCAGCGAAACAAGTCTTCAAAGGACCTGCACGAACGCAACCTATGAATCTAGCTGAGCCAGGTGAAGAAGAAAAGATCGTGCATGTGGGAGAATAGTTAACACCCACTTAATTCAGAAGACTACGCTCATTATTGGTGGAATACAAGGATTGTTTCACGTGGAATTACAGTGATCTGAAGGATATCCCACCAACCGTAGTCCAGCATACCATACTATGCTGGATGGAGCGGTCCCCAAGGTGAGCCATTACTATCCTTGCAACCCGAACGATACAAAGTTTATCAAGCAAGAGTTGCAGAAATGCTAGATGCTGATTTCATTATGAGATCGAGCACACTGAATTGGTGTCGCCAATAGTCATAGTACCCAAGAAGAACAGCAAAATGCAAATATGTGTGAACCTGAAAGCATTCAATGCGATCATTTTCCCTTACCATTTACAAAAAGTGTTCTAGACCGAGCATCAAGAGCAGAAGCCTACAGTTTCTTGGACGGTTTCAGCAGCTACAATCAGGTGAAAATAGCGCCACAAGATCAGCACAAGACAACATTCGCCACGGAATGGAGAACCTATGCCTACAAGGTGATGTCGTTTGGACTTTGCAATGCCCCAAGTACCTTTCAGCGAGTTATGCAGGCGGCATTCAAAGAGTACTTGCAAAAAAATTTGAAGATTTTCTTGGAGGATCTGTGCATGCACGGACCTAACTTGGAGCACTTATCCAATCTGGAAAAGGTGCTGAAGAAATACCGTGAATATCAGATATTCTTGAACCCAGAGAAGTGTCAGTCTTGGGTGACACATGGCCTAATTCTCGGCCATATAGTATCTAGACATGAGATCTCCACGGACCTATCAAAGATAAGGATCATTGTCGATCTGCCACCACCAGGAACAATCCGCGGAGTCTACATTTTCATGGGTCACGCTAACTACTACTGAATCTTCATTTTAGACTTTGCGGAATTAGCATCTCAGCGCCAATATTACGCCCACCCAATTGGTCCATAGAGTTTCATGTGCATACGGATGCATCGAAGTATGCAATGGGAGCTGTCTTAACCCAGCCAGGAAAACACAAAAAGCATTTCCCAATCCGATTTGCAAGCTGACATCTTAGTTACTCATAGATGAATTAGGTTCACGGATAAACTAAGGCCATATTTCTAAAAAATTCAAGAGAAGGATTTGTACTCTAAGAATAGCTTGCCATTTTCCAGCTTCTTGGTAGAGTATAGTAGTGAGTGCCAATGTCAGGTTGCTACAAGCATTAAGGGTATAGGGATCCTAAACATAACCTACACAGAGTCCATAAATGAGCTAAATACATTGTGAGACCACGCTTAGCCATTGCATATAGAATTGCTACAAGAGTGTCCCATTATCAAACCATTATCAAACATTTAACGCAATACCTTACTCTTGATCCAGTAATTGAGGCCACGAGCTTAGTCACACAAGACATACCTTGCAAGCACAAAACCAACCAGATCCACCTCCCAGGTCTAGAACTGGGTCAGAAGAATGAGCAAGCTACTACTGATAGGTTGTGAAGGTATTGTTACCATCAACTGCCAGTACTTCAACAAGGAATTAAGGGGCATATTTTTAAAATGTAGAGAATTCTTGTCTAGTATTGTACCGACGTGATTACCGTAAGACCACCTCACAGATGATGATTAGGACATGGCCCACATCTTAGACCTCGTGGCGATACTGTCTGATTCTCATAATCAGTGGACTTTTTTGTTGCAATTGGAAGGTTCAACACCACCATACATGATATACACACTAGTATTGGATCTACCCTTGCCCGGGGATTTTTATCAAACAATGTACTAAGGTGTGGCCTACTGCCACTTCTATAATTGATATGTTCATTGATACTTGATACTAGGGGATAGACTATTTCAACTTTGGCATAAAGCAAAGGAGAGCTCCCTACACATGTACGAGTTATTCACCAATATGACTTGGATTAGTGTGGGTATAGCTACTATTCAGTATATTGAACTCTCTGTAGGTCGGCACAGTCCACTCATGATCCTCCATCAATAGTATTATGTGTTTTGCATTCTTCTACCATATAAAATTGTCTTGAGGCTTGTTAGGGCACTCAATAATCTTGTGATTTGCTCTACATCCATAGCATTTAATGGGAGATCTAATTCCAGTTTCACGAAGCTGATTGAAAAAGATTGGTATTGACTCATCACTCGTTAAGTGCACTAAAATATTTTTCGGTGCCTCATCCTCTAGGTAATAAGAATCGTTGGTTGCTTCCACCAAATTCAATTGCTGAGTAGCTGGTTGTGGATTTTGCACCACTAATCCTTGGGTTCTACCTGGAAAGGGAGACAAGACCAATCTCAGTGGTGGTTAGAGTAAGGCACCTTGTCATTGCACTAAAGGAACATGATTTGGAGCTAGGTAAATAGCTTGGGTTCAGATTTGTTGCACTATGCCGGTCTCCCAACTAGTCTACGCTATGGCTTCTCCAACTAGCTTGAGCAAGAGGATGGGAAGAGCACAATGAGCATAGGGTGAGTATAGGACTCTTCTTTCTTTTCTCTCCTTAGCAACTAAAGCCACAAATGATGAAATCCTAAACTAAATATCCTCTTCTAAGGCTTAACCTACTTGAGAATGGAGCGCCTAGATTTACTTAACTTGTTGCAAGATCAAATAGTATACAATACAATGTGAAGTAACACAACAGATGAAACCACACAAGGGAGAACACTCAAAGAAGAAAAGATAGGCATGTATTGCAAATGAGGTTCTTATCAAAATGGACTCAGCTCACTCATATATAACTTGAGTGGTGGTCACTTACAAAGGGTACCATGGGAAAAACCCCCAATGGTCCTCATGACTATCTTTTTTATGAACTTAATTACAAAGGTTCCATGGGACAAACCCCCAATGGACCATGAACAATCTGAAATAACTTTAAATTAAACTAACTTAGATTAACTTAAGTTACAATGTTCTAGACCTAGGCTCAAAACTAAATAACCTTAAGTCGTTACAATCTGGTGTAAAGGCCTAAATTTGACTAATCCAGTTCTAGGCTTAAGTCTGTATCCTTTTCAGGATGGTTCAAAGATTTCTTGGAATATCATCCCACAAGATGTTATATCGATGGTCGTTGGTGTCATGGGTCATATTGTAGATATGGCACTATCGGGTGGACAGCTCTAACCTATGTCTCAACTGTGGGCATTCATTTTTCATGTGACTATGTGAGAACACTACGTAGATTCTTTTCTAGGGTATGCTCGGGTGTTTTTAGGCTACAAGCCTTTCAACTTTTGGTCAACGGCTGTGGTAAGGTCAGAAGTGAGCTTTCTAAAGTGTTCGGTTGCTCTATGTATGCAACTTTTCTATGGTCGAGATTATCATGTTAGCACTATTGGCCGTAGAGGTTGAAGCATTGTCATGAAATTTATTCTTATGCTTAGCCCATCATTCTATTTGTAGTGTCAGTGAGGCACATGTTAAAAAATAGGGCCCTTTCTGAACTCAAAAAGGGCCTCTTCCTTGCCTATACATGTTTGCTAATTAGTATTAATTAACTCATTGTCCTACATGGTAGGTCGCCTCAGGTTTATCATGGGTTAACTCACACTTCACTTAAGCCTAGTGTAATAAAGAAAGGACAAATGATTTTAATGTAGCCTAAAATTTCGAGGCCTTCAAAAGTTGTTATTAGTAACTTAGAATGAGAAAAAAGAGGGTCCAATACTTCTTTAGGCCCCCATATTGGAAAAGAATTTAGGGGAGGAGGGGAGGAGGAGAGGACAAATCCCTCCCCTCTCTCCTTAAAAATATGTAAGGGGCCGTGCATGCAAGCATGACCCCTCCTCCCCCTCCCTCCCCTCCCCCCCCCCAGGTGGGCATGCACAACATGCGTGCCCCTAGGCCCCCTCCCTCCCTCATTGTCTAGATAATTGGGGGGTGGGGAGCTTTTCCTCTAATCCCCCTTCGAGGGATTTTCAAGTTCTAGGCCCGAATTCCCCGACAAAAGTTTGTGTTTATACATGCATGATCACTTTCTCATATATGTTATCCTAATACCAATTTTTTGTAGTGATCGCAAATGTGACTATAATACAATACTTCTTATTTTGAAGTTGGATCCATGGCCCATGTAAGTTCATTTTGAATGTGGAGATTGCAAAGGCTTGATTTGGTGTAAAAGACACATAGTAGATGATCACATGAGAAAGAGAATCTCGCTGCATGTTTGTAGGTTGAAATCCAATCCTATAATACATGTCATTTTGGAGGATTATTGTGTTTGACATGGAAAAGCTATTGTAGATGGGATGATTTTTTTTGTAATTTGTTTTTAATATCATAATCTGTTGGAAATCGAATGACTCTTTGGTGCATGAACTACGTCTATTGTATTTGAGCTATCTTCAATAATTCAATGGTAGCTCTACTTGATCCAAGTTTTGAAGTCGCAAGGATTGATACAGTCGATTCTGTAGACACGCACAAACTCATTCAATTGCGAAAACGTGTAAAAACAAATCAGATAACGAACGTTACAATCAACATCCACCATCGGTCACAAAATGATTCAATCTACAAGTTATTTCACTCCAAACTTCGACTTAGATGAAATAGTAAGGTATGCAAGCGAAGCGACACTACATGACAGAATGTGCTGGAACGAATTTTATTGGTTCAAAAGAGTGTACATGTCTGAATGCTTGCAAGTGCGCGATCTCTTTAAAACAATACTCTGGTAGTTAAAGAGAGAGATTGAATAGAGCTCTTTGTTTCACATTAATTCATAGAGTTGTGGGACGATTATTCGAATAGCGATGCGCTATTAGGTATATATATACATGGTAGTCACAATCAAAAGAAAAGTTTATTGAATGCATTTACAAGATGGATTAAGGCACTATGTTGAGCTGTTTATTGTCGCCATTTGATAAAATCTTATTATGTTGAAGATTATGCCCGATCGTGAAAGATAAGGCTAGAAATCACTCAAGGTCAAAAGATGGTGGAATCGAAATAGTCTATACTTTGAATTGCCTTCGACAATTGTCTTCTATAGTTGACTTTGATTCGATAGTTTGTCATTGTTGATTCGATAGTTCATTACGCAAACAATTGTTGGCAATTCCTATGTATTTATGTATATTGTTCGATAATCCCATGTATTTCTACAGACTGTGTGACTGTACAATAATTGTATATAAGAATGAATGGATCTAGATTAGTTATAGGATTATGGGGAGAGAGAGAATTTAATTTGAATTTTCTTTCAAGTACATATACCACGTGATTGTGATAAAGTTAATGTTGTCAGCACTACAAATGATTATGACTCAACAACATCCACTTATGATCACATAGAATTCTGCCCTTTTAGAGGATCTCAACATTTTCTTGTCTTGCCTTGATACACATCCAATGCATTTGTAGAGAGAATTGTTGAGACATGTCCACCTAAACCACCTCATCCAATGCATTTATAGAGAGGATAATTGGAACATGTCTATCTACACCGTCTAAGTTAAGTAGTGCATGGTTGGAGAGGATGGAATACATTTGGATTTCAGGCTAGTTTTGGCATTAGATAAACCCTTATCAAGTGATAGTTTGGAGGAAGATGAAAAAGTGATCTTAGGTCCTACCAATGAAAATATGACACCGTTTTTTTGATTCTTTGCCAAACTCCATACACTTTGATTCTCCAAGCCCTTATGACTTCACCATACAATTTTTGATTGAGTTCAAAAATGGTGGATCCATGCCTTTGAGAACTTAACAACTCCAGGTATGAAGATTATCCATCTTGTATTGAATCCTATATTGGACAAGGCTCAAAAGATTCAATGCACATTTTTTAAAATATTGGAGAATCTTTATGGAAACACTCCAATCAAGGAGAAAATATGTATGCACATGTACATGATGAGTTAAGGTATAGTTAGTTTTACCTACTCACAATGGCCTAGCATTCAAGATAGGATGTCAAAACTTTACTCAAATAAATCGCAAATCATCCATTCGAATCCAATCTTACGATTCCATTTGGCCCTTGACAATCCACTTGGAACCATTTTACATCAAATAATAAAGTCTTGACAGATCTATAGTTGACTTTCACTATCTATGGAATGGTTCCCACGTATTTTAGCCACATCTCTCTCTCTCTCTCTCTCTCTCTCTCTCTCTCTCTCTCTCTCTCTCTCTCTCTCTCTCTCTCTCTCTCTCTCTCTCTCTCTCTCTCTTCTCTCTCTCTCTCTCATGCACATTATGACTCAATTTCATTGACAAAGCTTGATAATAATAATATTTCACTATCTCAATCAATCTTAACATATCTAGAAGTAACTAGAAATAGACAACATAAATTCAACTCGATAAATAATAATGTAAAAAAGAATGATCGATAAATCAAATGAAGGCTTCATATAAATTGGCTACTTTGGTTTTACTTATATTAATGCATACATTTTAAACTCTATTATTTCTTTTTTTGTTTAGTGTGCATGTATAAGTTGCTTTTTCATTAATTTCGAGAGCTATCGCAAATCTAGGTCTGTTGGTGTTTAGCACAATATTTATTGAGATTAAATGTATTGTCTGTATTGCCATGGACCATTATTTAAAATTGTAGCTTTCAAGTATTTCCTTAAAATTTGAATCCAGACACACATTATCTAGTCTATAGATGACAAGATTTTACAATATGTTCTCTAATTTGTACAATAGAATGCAATATGTCATTAACATATTTGTACAATGATTTAGGATCGCTACTCACAACATACTATGAAAGTTTATTGATTGCTAGAATTAACATTTCATCTATTCGTTGAAAGTGAATTTTCCTACTTGTGAAGTTTTTACAGATTTGGTTATAAATTTCAATTTTAAACACCTTTTTTTCATGTTTTATCATTTTTTTGAAAGGGTGGATTTATGTTAGGGTTGGCTTACAAATATTCTATGACTAGAACATGTTGCAGTATGTCAAAAGTACCAACTTATGGAACATATGATCAATACTCTTAAAAAATTGATTAAGTGTAAGTTTACTTTATAGGTTTCATTACTACAGATTTTATTTTGGAGTTTAATCACTCCCATTAAAGAGCTCAAGATGTTTTATAAAGTTTTTAAAAATATATTTCATGCGCTATGGATGATTCACATCATAGCTTATAGTAGATGGTAATCTTGAAGACATACAAACTTTTGAACAATTTTCACCATATAAATTAATAAAAACTCAAAAGCTAAGTTTGAAAGTTGAGGTATTTTTAACCTTTCGACATTGCCACATTCAAGAATAAAGTAAAAATATCTCTCACAAATATACTTAGCATAAATATCTTGCTGAATTTAAGATATAATAAGAAAGTTATCTCTCACTAGGCTGAGGTATACAAGTAAGAAATAGAAATGTGTTAAAATCAAGACTAGGAATAAGTAAGGAATTTTCCTAGTCATGGGTAACTAGATTTTTATTTTCTCGAAAATACTAACCATAGATTAATGACTTTATACAAAGTACAGACTGCAATCTGAAAGTAGCCACTTATAGGAGAATTAGTTTACTAGCCTCCTTGAAAAGCAATAAGGGTGAAATGACAAAGTCACCATTCCCAAATTCCCTACTATTTCTATCTAGCCAGATGTTCCAGAGGGAAATAAGACATTGCCAAAAAATATTGGCAGCTGCATCATCACTTTTGTCCTTTGACAAATATACCCCAATCATTGTCCATTTAGTAAATATTATAAGTACATTATGCTTGAAGTGTTTTATAGAACTTATCCATTTGTCACCATTAGTGTAATTTGGATCTTCGTATGTCCAAAAGTAAGTTTGTATTCAAAAATAATGTTTTTGCCATCAAAATAATATTTGTGAGAGTTTGCATTGAGCTTCACTAGAATTTAATTTAACATTGTTAAGATAAAAATACTTGCTGAGTTGGGATTTATCTAAGAAAATGTGTTCTTAGCAATTTTCTTATATGTCTGATTTTGCGGTTTAGTTGGATCAATCACTTTTAAATACAACCTACATAAGGTAATGCTTATTGTTCAATTGAGTGACCATTCTCCAAGTATTCACCCAATATAAAAGCTGGGCCCTACATTAGAACTTGCGATAGATATGGAACACCAAAGTTGCTATCATCTTAACACAAGAGCCAAGACCTCTAACCTCCACTAAAAAACATGTCCATTTGAGTGCTTTTTGTTGTTTCAATGGCTTACGATTTGTTATCATGCGTCAACCCGTCACTTAATGTTTTGCCACTCTATATGTTATGCAAGAGCCACATTGTTGATAATGAATTTGATGCTACCAAGTAGGGGTCGCCAAGACACTCAAAGGATGACATTTGTCTTTATGAGGGCCTCCCTTGTCCTAGCTTCCCTGATTCTGTTAATCCAAAAGTTGAGACAACCATAGCTAAGCTTCATGGCTTTCACTAGTTGCAAATCTAGAGGTAAGACTAGGCTTATCAATCTATGCTTAAAAGTTGGCCACCCAACAACAACATTGGTGGTGACAGAGCTTCCACATATACCGAGAACCACCAATGTTGTGCTCATAGACCTAGGTGCAAACTCAAAAGCTACTGTTTAGGCCTCTCAAAAAGGAAGGCAAGCCATATCCCTACTCGATCTGGAAGAAACTCGAGAGTATGACTGACCTTTTCTTCTACCCCTAGAGAAATACTTGTGCTACATTCAAGGACCAATGCAACTGATGACTGTGACACTAAAATCAAAGTAGCAAGCAAAGAGCATAACTTTTTCAAGATCAGTCACTAGGTCTCCAGAAGGTTACAAAGGATTGGATGCCAATATTAGTTGCACCACATGCATAATGAAGCCAATATCTCGTAAAATGCAGGGAACATAGTTTCCACAGAGAGAGAGAGAGAGAGAGAGAGAGAGAGAGAGAGAGAGAGAGAGAGAGAGAGAGAGAGAGATTGCAATTGAAAAAAGGATTCACAGTTACACGGGGCATCTTTTCTGGCCCTGCTGTGCATGTTACAATTCAAATATATAGTTCACAGGCTTAACATTAACAGCTCTTTACAGCGAAAAAACATTTTCAAACAGAACCATATCATACAATCAATAGAGTGCACGAAGAACCAACGAGGCAAAGGCTAATAAACCTATTTACATATGGACAACTCACATGGTCATAAACTGAAATCAATTCCTTTTGCAGAAAAGTCATATTTACAGAAACCACCCAACCTCCAATGCCTCTCTATGAACAAATGCTGAATTCACCTGCAGATGTCACCAGTCCTCTTTCATTACCTTTGCTTTTTCAAGGATATACTTCCCCTCTTTGTATTTTTGAGATGCCTCGTAAGCTCTCTCATATTTCCACCCCAATACTTCTCGACAATGGGTACAGGAAATATCAGCCACAGTGTGCAAACCTGTCATCAGCTGCCGGTCTTCTTTTGGACCAACTGTCACGTTCACAACGTTTGCGAAAAGGTATGCCCTGCCATTTCTTCCCTGTGTATTATAGAAAAAATTATCTCTCTCTCTCTCTCTCTCTCTCTCTCTCTCTCTCTCTCTCTCTCTCTCTCTCTCTCTCTCTCTCTCTCTCTCTCTCTAACCACTAGGATTTGAATGTTGCAAAGTGCTAATCAGGTTAATCAAGACACCAATCATGTGAAATATTTTTATATTGTTCAATATCTCAGTTAAGACTTACTGACGCAAGTCCAGATTATTTTCTGCAATCAAAACCTAGAAGAGAGTCCATGATGTTTCCATCTTTTCATGTTAATAATAGCACAAAAACTATCTTGCTCCAAAAACCTTAACATGTACCAAACAACCTTCCCAGCAGCACATTCTCCAAATTTTCTTCTGAAGTTGATAAAGCCAGAAAAATATATCCTGCTAAATTTTATTTAGTCACAAATCATGCACAAAGGGACAAGAAAAACATCGATTCACTGCTTGCTTTTGATCGTCCCTGAAATGGAAGAAACAAACATGCTATCAAGAATTCTAAAACAAGAAAAAATGCAGCTCATCAAAAGACCAGGAAAGTACATAAGCAACATTCAAGATATTCTAGAAGAAATGCTCATCAACATTTCTCCTGTGAAGGTCCAAAAACATTAACCTTATAAAGGGACTACATCAGAATGCACAGTATATTACACTTTCGTGCCATATCATGGTACAGAGATCAGTTCAAACTAGGTACACGCTACAAACTATAGTTTCAACAATCCATAAGATCATTCAAACTGCATTATCTTTGACAGGTTCCAGAAAAGGTCACCAAGAAACACAGTAGCTGTGCCATGTTTCAATACATAATTCAACTTTCTTAAACTAAAACATGAACTAGTTTTATGGAAAAGGACCAACAAATAAGATGGTAATACACAAGCATAAACGATAAGAATCCAAGAAGAGAATTTTAAGCGATCCAAAAGCAATATAAGCTAGTGACTGTAACGCCTAGCTCTCCACCACAGTCCACAGCTAAGCACTCAATCTTGGTGCATCAAGGCCAGTAGGTCAATTTTCATCTATCTAGTTTCAAGATATGGTTGAGCATAAGTTCAAGATCAGCAATCCAAAGACTGCTGTGAGAATCTACCAAAAAATCCATCCACACTACCAAAAATATATTTATCTAATTGCACAAATATAAACAATTTACAGGTGAAGGTAACCTGATAGGTGGAGACAATTTTCTTTTCATAGCCGTGCATAGGAGGCTTTTGGGATGCTCAAGACCTAGATCAACTGTAGCATTTTCCATCTAGAGTAGACTAATTTCCATGGTATGCTGCTTGATTATTTAATATTACCCCATGTCTTCTTGCCAGCCATATTAGCAAAGTTTGAAAGGAAAGCTTGGCCAATGCGTGCTTCACGGCAGTTCTGCTGAAGTGGAATTGCAAAATAATCAAGGATCATAGTCTTCTCAAAAACATGAAAAGACCAAGGATAGAAAAGGAGATCAAAGTGAATCTCAATGAGACCTAAATGTAACGCGTGGTATGTGCCAAGGCTAAGGAAATTTAGTGGCTGAAGATGGAAGCATCAAGCCACAAGATTTAGGAAATGTTCAGAGCCTTTATACTGGAGGCTCAAGAATAATAATCTTACAGTTGAAAAGGGTTTTTTCTTTTCAAACAAGAATAGAAAGTTCAATAAGCTATCGAAGTTTCCAACAACATTGGAAAACAACATTTCAAAATAGAATTGTACCCAACAAGCAAATATGTTTCTAAGAAGTGGGATGCAACAAGCTTATTTTTCAAAACAGTTACAAATTCCTACTTCTACTAAAACTTACCATTGTTATGTAAACTTTATAAATCCAAAAATAACAAAGAGCATTGAACCAATGAATGGGTGGGGACACAAACGCACACGCACACACACAGACACACACACATATGTATATATACCCAATTTCCATTTCTTGACTACATGCTTTCAACAACTCCACCAGACCTAGAGCTCGTTGCCCAGGAGACGGAATGAAACTATGATGGGTGACCTTCTCCAAGAGAAGGATGCAATCACAAATTAATATTGTCTGTCTACATCGAGGGGAGGTAATGAATGGCAAAAACTCATGTTGCTGGCACAAGAGACCAATCAGTCTTGAACCAAGTGGAAGGAGCAGTTATAACTTTCTTTGTGGCATCATGCCCAAGGGCATACCTCACGGTCCTCAGCTTGCTACTATTCGAGTAGGTTGAGTTGGATCCAACCTTGCTCTTGAATTTCATCAGTTGGCTTTGTTGGAACTCGCAGTGTGTTGGCTTGGTTGAATAGCTTGCTTAGATGATCGAGGCTGATTCTGTGAAGCTCTTGCCGGCATGGTGCCAGGGTGACCTTCCTCGCGCCAATATCTGATGTCTAAGTTAGGTTAGCCTCCAAAAGAGGGTCGTTCTGTGGAGAAAGTGCTTGTTGGCAGGTTGGCCAATGTGATCGATTGCTTGGTTGGTTAGGCAAATGGTTGAAGACAAGAACCTAAGTTGGTTGTCCCGAACAATCAAACAAAACGAGTTAATCAAACGATGGAGCAGATTCTACGAGCATATGTCTCCCAACTGCAATGTCATTGAGAAAGGTACCTACCTTTGATTTAGTTTGCCTATAATAGTAGTAAGTATTCGGCTATCATTTATAACCCGTTCATGCTTATGTACGGATATCAACCTAGATTGCCTATCTTTGTAGAAAACTTGAACGATCAAGTGCTAACATGAAAAGATCACCTAAAGATTTCTACGTAGGGGACTGGGTATATTTGTGAATACCGAAGGATTCCAGAGTAATGTACACCGACAAGCATTACGAATTGTCTGCTCGATATAGGGACCATACAAAACTGTTAAAAAAATTGGATCTCTAGCTTACCAATTAGAACTTCCAGAAGGCACTCATGTACACTCGATATTTCAAATAAGTCGACTAAAGAAAAGTCTACATAAAAGGGATCAGCTTGGTTCTAGAGATTTATTGGAGCTATCAAAGGAATCATTTAGTGTGACCCAATTTGAATACTAGAACTAGTTACTAAACGATTACGTAATCATATAGTTACCAAGCATCTGGATCGATGGAAACGTGATTCACATGATGATGACTCTTGGAACTTGAAGAGAGCGTTAGAAAGAGCTTCCATGACTTTAAGTTTTGAGGACAGAACTTGTTTAAGGGGAGAACTATGTCATGCTCAAAAATTATATGGCCTTATGGCTTGCAAGGAGGTCAAAAGCCCTAAGTCAACCCATAAACTAATTATGGTTAAGAGGAGGAGTTGAGGCTCTGATAGTATAAAATCATAATTGGAGGTCTTAAACATATGATGGTGGATTTATATGGAACTAGCAGCGACTCATCAGTCAGTGGCAGATGTGTCCCAGTTAGGCTACTGATGTGTCTCAATGGCTCCCCCAAATATTACTAGTGGAAGTAGAGCCTTGGAGGGTAGAAGTATACCCACAGGCCTCTCCAGAAGGAAAGCCTGATGTGTGAATGGTAGCCACAAGTTGCTGGTGGACATTTGTCAATCAATCAGGATGTGACTAATCACAATATAGACGAATGCCGCAATTGCAAACCAGATAAAGGAGTAGGTATGTCTCATTCTAATTCCAACCTATACATCTGCTGATGCTTGGGAGCAGCGATAGACTTAGGCCAAGACCTCGGGCCTCTAGGCGTATAGAAAAGTGTTCTGTAATGTTCTTTTCACAATAAAATCCCTGTCGAGACATAAAATGTATTCTACATCTGGGATTTGGGCATCAATGTTACCAATGTTTCAAAACTCACACTTGCCTAAGATTCTGGCAACATGCACATTGTAGATGTGCAATTGCGCTACCTCAAAAGACTTATCTAAAGCAGGAGAGAGTAACAAAGGCATAATCACGAACATAATAGAAATGTGGTTTTGAGAAAAGCACCGGTAATAAGAAACACGAGTAATTTTTGAGTTTGAACTAGACTGGTAGGCTCTCTACAGGTAGCTCTATAAATTAAAAGCCCAAATCATGCCAGAATCCTCCAAGTTGTTAACATAGAAATCAAAATTGGCTATTGTAAAAAGGGCCTGAAGCATGCTTCTACCGTGATATGCTAACCTTCTTAGCCAGCTATCAACATTCGGTGCCGATTCATGGTTTTCACTCTTTCGAGTAAAAGATTTTTAAAAAAACGTTTTATGAAGTTAGAGCTGAAAATTTTGCAGTTCCCACTTTAGATCATCAAAAGTACTGAGCCTCTCAAAAGTATATAGGAAAGATAAGTTTTCAGGTGAGTGAAGCCGGAAGTGCAAGAGCCATTATGGCTAAGGGAACCCTTGAATATTTCTAAAAATAACCTTTGTAACGTTTTGAATGACAAACCAAAGTTAAGAAAAATCACAACTTACAAACCGTGGGCTCAATTGATTTGTGCATAAGCAGGCATCATATTGAAAAAGTCACAAATGATGCGTGTTCTACAAGAAAAACATCAGCAAGTAATCCAGATGAACTGACAGTTGTGGAATGACTCTTGATTGCATGTCAGTTTCAGATAGAACGACTCTTGATCACGCACTTATGAATACAAAAACAACCAGATACGGGCTTTGTTATGATGATGCAGCAACCGAAATAGAATAAAACCAGCAGCACCTGAAAAGCCTTCGAAATCACGTCGTCATGATCAGCAATATCGCTGCGGCAATTACAGCAGCTGTAAATTCGAGGCCCGATCTTCACCTGATTGTTAGCCCACTCGCCTCCCATGCCGCCCAAATCCCTCTTCTTCTGCCTTCCGTCCCACCCAATTCAGCACTGAAAGCGCACGCAAGCCCGAGCAAAAGCCCAGAAAACAATCAAACTGGCACCGAGCGAGCTCATAAGAAGTCCCTTGGAAGACAATTCAATGCTTGAGGTGCGAGGCAACGAGCGATGGCAGAAAAGCAAGCGCTCGAGAGAGACAGAGAGCGCGCGAGAGCGAGAGAAAGGGAGAGCGCGCGAGAGCGAGAGGGGCTGGATGGGCTGTCTCTCTCTCGTTTGTTTTCTTTTTTCTTTTTCTTTTTTGGAAAGGAGGAAAGAGGGAAGGGGGGGGGGGGGGGGGGGGGGGGTGGGAGCCATTTAGAAGGTCTTGGAGTCCAACACAAGCTACTTTATTACTTTCTAGAATTTATGCTACAAGTACCCCTTTTAATAGTCACAGATACTTCAATGGGGAGTAGATATCCCTTATGTATATGCAAGTGTGTTTATGCCTTTGCCTTTGCCTAGAAGTTGTAAGCTATCATCATATGCTCAAAGTAGACGTGTCGCTCCATGGTGAATTTTCAAAAAAAAAAACTATTTTCTTAACCTTTTTGAGATTGCAATCTTTTTATTAAGTTGTTTTTTAACATTTTAATATATATTTTACTTTAAAGCAAAGCTTGTGGAGATGTCAAAGATCACCTTGTTGTTTGTTAAATTGTATTTTGAAGTCAACTTAGAAAAATGATTTACATAACAAGGTTTTAGACCTTTTACCAAAACTCCCATGCAGAGAAGGAGAGTTAACAAGAGATTGACACCTATACATGAAACATTTTGGCATAAGCTGCATAGGGATAGTCAATGATTGACTCCCACATACTACTTTCTTTTGATTAAACGAAATTATAACTACGAAAAGAAAAATTCTCACCATGACATGCGTAGGAAAAACTCCATTTTCCTTGAGCCCTCAACCTTGGTAGATGCCCTCTGTGCTCTTGCCCTCTTGAAGCCATGCTCCTAGGGTGGAAGGCCTAGGCACACACACAAATCCCCCCCCCCCCCCCCCCAAAAGCCCCCTCCAAAAAAAAGTAAAAGTTTTATGACTAATTAATGATTTTATTTTTAGTGCATGTCCCTTCTAATGCATGCACAAGTGAATTTGAATTGAACACCTCAAATCCAAACAAATTTTTGTAACAATTTATTGGCATTTTTTTTTTGGTCAAGAAAGTTTCATAATGTAAAAAAATTCTTAAAATTTTGGACATGTATTTCAATAGTAGTAGACAATAGGCGCTTTAGGTTTTTATACTTCTGTATAAAGTGGTGAGGGAAAAAACAAGGCCTTGCTCTAGAATGCATTTATTTTTCTTTCGCATGTTATGCTCCAAAAATTCACACGTTTCACATAAAAGTAGAAAAGATAAAATAAATAAATAAATAACTTAGAGATTTTTTGTAGTTTTCTCTAATTGGATACCTTTATAAAGCATGCAAGTAACAAAGAACAAAAGCATTGATATATTCCAAAGGCAGGTACATTGTACTACAGAGAGAGAGAGAGAGAGAGAGAGAGAGAGAGAGAGAGAGAGAGAGAGAGAGAGAGAGAGAGAGAGAGAGAGAGAGAGAGAGAGAGAGAGAGAGAGATATGTAAGAGACTCAAATAGCGCCACCTCTCATTATTTAATCTAGTTTTAGAACAACAATTATTCTATTGTATTTTTTTTATTGAATGTTTTACATAGTATCATTGTAATAACAAATCTATCCAACTTGCCAGCTAGGATTTTGTGCTCGATATAAACATAGTCATGATTACAGAAATAAATTGCCAATATTCTCTCTATAGTTGCATTAGAAGAATTGTCATGTATTTGACCTAATTCATCTTTAGAAACAAGCAAATAAGCTTATTTTAAGTCTACTAATTACATGAAAGACACAATCACCTTAATTTCTCTCAATAAGTTCTAACTTGAGGAGCACTAGTTTTATTATATTGAGAGGTCCACAATAATTTATAGATAGTTTGTAATGTTTTCCAATTTGTGTGACTTTTGAGTCTTTTGAGAATTGTTGAATGAATGTGTAAAGACCACTAGGGAAAACTCCTAAGATGAGGAGAGGAAAACACAACAGGAGACAAGTTGGAGCAAAACCTCCCAACCAAACCTAGATCAATCCTGGATCTAGCCCCCGAGCCATGCTATGTGAAAGCAAGAGAAGAAGAGAGCAACCGGTAACCTGAACCCAAGTTGTCAACAGGAGAATCCCTACCTCAATATATAGAGAGTAGTTTATGTGCATGAACCCATGCAATCCCCATGTAGGTCAAACTATAAATAGGTCACATTTGTTCATGCAGTCCTCTTGCCTATATCTGTCACACGTACATGCACTGCTCCATATGTCTCAATTAGAGTGTCTGGGTCCTCTCAACGTAAATAGCACAAATAGGCCTTGACATGGAATTAAATCTCGGCGTGACCGATAATCTTGAACACCGGAGGGCCCATCTACCATGTTAGGACTATTCCATGTACTTAACAAAATATGGCCATGACATTCTTCCTCCCTTAAACTGGTTTTGTCCCCAAAATGGAGAAGAGAAGACATGAAATTATTCCTTAAGCTTTCAGTTTTTAACCAGGAATTATTATCCTTAGTCTGATCTTTCCTTTTGAATAATTACTCAGACGCAACATTCATACAATTGCTTGACTCTACACAGGAGTACCAACTCAAAATCCAAAGATACACTAAGCAATAAATATTTCAAACGGGTTGATCTTCTCCAAATAAAAGTTCATCACCTTCGTGTAATTCCAATTACATGAATCACTGGATGAATCAACTTCTTTATTTCAGAGATCAAAACCAAAAGCTAAAAAGAAATTCATTTTTTAGATAGTCTAAAATCCATCCACAATTTCTTGTAGATGATAGTGCTTCTTGGTACAAATATTCTTAGAATATCCAAAAAAATTTAAAATACAACAATTCAATCAACTAAAATCTCTAGGAGATCCATCAAGTCTCGGACAATTATAACTCAAACTAGAGTACTGTAGTTACTCTAACAAGTTAATAGATTGAACTTGTACACAAACACATATAGACTACAATCTGTAGTAGAATACAATCCACTAAGGTTAGCAAAACTCTTGATAAGCAAAAGCAATTCACTTAACAAAAAATGCGAGATCCATAGGACTCAATAAAATACTGGAGTAAATAGATTTACACTTCCAAAGTGCTAATCTGAAATCTCAACTCAAGTAGAATTGGAAATTACTCAACATACCTAAGAATCATGTGCTGTCATGAAATTGTTAAATATTGAATATCAAACTAAATATGGCATGATATACTCGAAAATGAAGATATGAGCTGGATAAATATAAATCATGAAGAGGCCTAAGTCATTTTTCGGGAATATATCTCCTAAGTACTTGCCTTGTATTTAAGGGCAAGACCTTTAAAAGGGAAGACATTGTCTTGGATAGCCTTCATTAGGTCGTCCACGACTAGATATGAATCGACATGCTAAACTAGAGTAATTTTAACCCTTAGTTAAATATACCTCTTATGGTATAATTGAACATATACTCAATCTAATTGTTAACTAGACTTTTTCGCGGGAGCGACGCACCTATTGTTTGAGAGGTGTGTTTGTTCGTCCCGTAGAACATATATTGATCTCATGCTTCAGTCTTGACCATCGAGAGAGAAGAGTTTATGTATTTGTAAGAGGTTGAAGAAGTGAATAGAGTGTTGAGAGTTATTCTCCCTTATCTCTGTTCCGCATTGTTGAGTGTGAGTGATCCTGAGTCTACTAGCAATCTCTAACGCATTACATGAATTACTCTCTGATCAGACAGACTCTCTAGCGCATTATAGTCGTTTGTTGTGTATCCATAAAACATGCTCTAAAGAATTGTCTTAAAATCATCTTATTCGTCTATCGCGAATACTTTCTTTTCGGCACTCGAATAACGTCTGCATTTGGTACAGTCTAGCACAATCATTGAATTAAACTGTATGTATAAATTTGAGACGACAGTCTCTGTCTGAAGAATTGAGTCTTTGATCTGTGTTCCTGATTGTAATTGACATAAGTTTCTAATGTGCTCTAAAACTATTCGTGCTCTTTAACCAAAACCTTGGACTTAAGTTGTTGAGGACTTCTGTCTAGAAACGAACAGTTTGCGAACGCGATTAATTAATTGTCTACACAACCATGAATACATCGAACATTTTACGACTCTCTGTTGACACCTTAATCAGCTGGAGTGTAGTATTGTTGTACTACTCCGATAAAATCTCATCTGAACGTGTTTCATTCGATTTGATAGAGGCAAGACTGCTGTTTTGGAATTATTAACACTACACACCCCAACATAAGTAATACTGGTTACTTTCTAATGTCTGTTGACAACCAAAATAACACCCGAAGCCACTTCACTCAAAATAAATCATAAATTGTACCAAATACATAACTTTCTAACGTTGTCCTCTGTGGGTTCGACATCATTTACTACAAAATCTATATTAACCTTGTTGGTATAATACGACATATACCAATTTTTGGCGCCGTTGCTGGGGATAGCTTAGGAAAGTTATAAGAAAACTGACACATCCATCTCCATTTCTAGTGTATGTCAGATACAGAATCCCGATTAGAACGATACCGTAAGCTTAGAGAGGAATTTTTACGAAGACAGAGTGAGAGTGCGAGTCGAAGAAATCTCGACGAGATTGTTGGAGAGAGGGAGATGAACGAGTTGAGAAAATGTGTCGTATGTTAGAAACGAAAAATAAGCTCAAAGAGGTAAGACGAACACGAACGAGACACGAACTCGAACAAGAAACAAACGAGAAATGAACTCGAACAGAAAATGTTCATGAGCAGCGGAACGAGCTATACGACTCTCTCCGTAAGCATGACTATGCCTATCAAAACGAACAAAACGGTAGTGATGGGAATCACAGTCGTTCTTGATTATGTAGCCAAACTTTAATAAATGAATGAAGCTCCAGAAGAATGGTTTGTCGCGAATATTAAGACAAACTATTCATTGCAAATGATTCGCGAAGAGATAGACGGTGCTCGAATGATAATTAGTCGCGAATGATTCACGAAAGACAAGACCAAATGTTAGTCGTCTATTACCAGAAAGATCAGACAGAATGAATGATAAGCATAGCAATATTAACATAGATCTGAACGCAAAACAAAGAACTGTATCAGATTAAGTATATCATGTATACATGTCAATAATGCGGTAGAGCACAAGACAATAGCAAATGAAACCGCGTGTCCTACGAAGCTTATGCAATCTGTAAAGAGATAAAACCTTATTGCTGACAATCAAGAATCAATGCGCAAGGCATAAATAATTAATCTCGTTAACCTGAATACACAAATGGTATCCAGTATATATACATTATATTACAGGTGTGCAGATGTGGAAAGTACAGAGTGAATGTGTTGTCTGTAAGAGATCGTAGGTGGCTGCAGTCGTTGTCCAGTCTATTAGCGCAACTGCATGGGGTGAGCGTGAAAAGGGTGCGACGTCAGTCAGTGCTGAAGTGATCGTTGGTGATGACAATGCAAAAAGTGCGTCACTCTTACGAGTAGCCTTAGGATAAGATTTACAGGGTGCCTTTGCTTTTAGGGCAACTTTGGCATTCTGTAAGACAGTGTTCTCTTTTCTTCATCTGTGCAAATTTGCGTGTAAATATGCAGACTGCGGGACAACGTTAGTAGATATGCAGCATGAATGGAGGCAGATTAAAATGGGATTTGAGGAGAGTAGAGGGAATAAATCCAACACCCCCCCTTAATCTGGATCCGTGAATGCCTTGATCTTCAGACTGAGTAATGCACAAAATTTGTTGTGTGCATTAACACTGAGTGCTTTCGTGAAGATCTCTGCAACCATGTCCTGCGTTTTGCAGTACGTTAAGCTCACCTCTCTGTCGAGAACCTTGCCCCTGATGTAGTGATATCTCATCTCAATGTGCTTACTCCTAGAATGAAATCTAGGGTTGGCTGATGTAGTGATATCTGATCTCAATGTGCTTACTCCTAGATGTACTTCGAGGTCGGCAGTTGCAGCATAAGACAAGAGCATTTGGATCGATGAATGTTTGACGACTGGACTAAAAGTCTCACTGTAGTCGACATTCAGGATCTGGGTGAATCCTCGTGCTACCAGTCTAGCCTTCCTTCGATCAATTGCTTACTTGATCTTAAAGATCCATTTGCAATCAATGATATTGCAACCAATAGGAGCTTCGACTAATGACCATGTCTGATTCTTGATCAGAGAGGAATACTCTATGTCCATGGCTTCTCTCCAGAGATCAGAGTCTGGGTGGCTAAGTGCCACTTCGACTGTCGTCGGTTCTTGCATTAAGAGACAAGCAGACTCAGGAGTATACCTTGTGGGCTATGTGCGCACTCGGCTTGATCTTCTGGGAGGATTCGATTGATGAACCGCTCCTGGGACTTGTTGTTGGGTAGCAGCAACATCTTCGTCTGATTTGATGTCTCGAAGTGGGTCGACAATACATATGCCTGAGACTGAAGCTCGGACTATTGTGTTAATGGCAGGTGATTGAGGTTCTTCTTGAGCAATATCCTTGCCTTTGAGGCTGACGAACTGATCCTCGATAAAGACTCTATCCGGGCTATACAAGATTTGCTGGGTATCATGATCGTACAACTTGTAAGTGTTATCAGACGAAGTATATCCGATCAGGATGGTCTTGAGACCTTGGAAGTCCAATTTCTTCCTTGTGTCCTTTGGGATATGCGCGTAGGCAATGCTTTTAGGTTCTTCAAAGAAGGCTTAGAGCCTATCCACACCTCGTGGGGTGTCTTGTCTGAGAGGGCCTTGGTTGAACATCTATTCTGGACGTAAGCTGCAGTGGAGACAGCTTCAGCTTAAAATCTCTTGGGCAACGATGCATGCGATAGCATACATTTAGCATATTCGACCAGAGGTAAGAACTCTTATTGTCTACAAGGACTGTCGAGTTAGAGTCTAGCATTTGAGCAAGATTCTCGAGTGCCCCAACTAGGAGGTTGTCGATAGCTGGAAGTGGCAACAATCCGGTCTAGTAGACAATATCGTGCATTGTGGCACCAACGAGCCACTCGTGGGATCCCATCTCCACTGCCTAGCCAACCATCTTTTTCTCACTTGACCCCAAAAGTGGCTAGTATCATAGCCAAGTGGATTCCTATACGAGCAAATGGGGGTGTCATTCGCCATGTGCTTGCTTAGTGGGGTGTTGGAGCAGGCAAGCCACGCAAAGTGTGGCTGCTTTTGTAAAGGCACCAAAAAGAGTGCATTTTATCATAGTCAATGGAGACTGGAACATCACCTTCCTCTCAGCTAAGCCATTAGACTGAGGACTGTAAGGAGTGATGAATTGCTGCTCAATGACTTGGCTTTGGCAGTACTCCTTAAACTCAACAGAGATATATTCTCCACCGTTGTTTGACCTTAGGGCCTTGATCGTCCTCCCAATCTCCTTTTTTGCACGCTCCTTGAAGATTCTGAAGTAGTTGAAGGCTTCTGATTTCTTCTTTATGAAGTACACCATAGTCCTTCTGGAGAATTCGTCAATAAAGGTTATAAAATACTTGGCATCCTTCAGTGAAGGATTTTTCATCGGGCCACAAATATCTGAATGTACAACATCTAGCAATCCTCTAGCAACATGCTGATGGCTTGACTTAAATGGTTTCCTAGTCTGTTTACCAACTAGACAGTCTTGACAGACAGGTAACTTGACCTTTTCGCGAGGATAGTCGAGATCAAGAACAATAGATTGTCTAGACATTCGTTGTACACCAGCATGATTTAAATGACCAAGTCTATAATGCCAAAGTAAACCTTTATTTGAATGAATTGAAGTACTGAGAGCCTGACTAGAGGCAGAAAAGCAATGACTCAACTTATGCAAGTATCCATGCCTCTTTCCGAGTGCTAGGATCTTGTCTTTCCTAGATCACATTCGAACTCTATTCTATGTCCTAGATCTGTGATTCTGCTTACAGAGAGCAGATTCGTAGATAACTTTGGTACATACAGGACTTTAGAGAGTAGCTTAGACTGATCATTTGCAAAGCATAATCTTACAGTACCTTCACCTTTAATAGCTTGTGTGCTATTGTCGCCAAGATGAACGAATTTCCGAGTATTGTAAGGTGTATAGGACTTGAAACAGCCAATGAGGCTAGTCATGTGCTGAGTGGCTCCAGAATCCAGGAACCAAGAACTGTCGCCAGATGCTCCTTGATGATTGGTCATGAAGGCATCATGATCCGCTTCTTGAATAGGCTGTGGAGTTTCTGCAGTTGCATTTGCCACTTGATTCGACTGCCCTTTGATGTTGTTCTTGGCTTGAAGTATTCGGCTGTCTTGTATTTCGTGGTTGTTTCGTTTGCGATATCTGCAGAACAGCTTCTTCTTTGTCTGCGGATTCGACCGTTCCTCGTGCTGAGCTAGTTTTTGGTCTGGCTTTGATTGCTTCGGGCCTTTCTTCTTCTTCTGCTTTGTCGTGCTCTTGTTGGTGTACAAGGTGTGAGAATTAGCTAAGAAACTCGAGGCTATGGGGGTGAGAAATTGTCCCATTTAGTTTCTATCCCCATTAGATGCTCTAAGTCTCGGGCGTAAGTGGCTGTTGCGCGAACTGTTGGATCAAGATAGTCGATATAGTGATTCGCGAATGTGGTGAGAGCCCTTCTGGCATCTACATTCATAGTCCAACCGTACTCTGATGGAATGATCGGCCAGTTGAAGTTTTGGATTGTGAACTTGTCCAGAGGGGTGGCGCATTCCGCCCATTTGGATCGTCGTGTACATGGTAGGAAGTGCGCGTTCACCCGTAATTGTTGCGGACCTGTCACATGGGCCTTGATGGCCGCAGAGTCTCTTTCAAACAACTGCTGACGCCACTCTGGTTGTGATTGGAGGGCAGGCAATGCTTGCAGTACCTTGCCCTTTATTGTTTGAGCTGAAAACGATATCTACCAGCCATCTCTTGATGACTTGTGGGGATACTTTGATAGGAATTCATTTATTTTCTCCTCCACGGACTTTGGTCTTTGGAAGGCCCAGCTGGCAGATATCGTGCGTGAACCTTTGGATGATGTGGCCTATCCTTTCTCTTGGCTTTGGCTGGTACCTGCGCCTTGGCCCTGGTCTTGCGTCTCAGCACCCGTATCCGTTGGTCCTTGGTCTTGGCCTTCAGACCCTTGATCTTGACTAAATCCCCCTGTTGCTTGCTGGCTTTGGTCCCGGCTTGTACTGGCCTGTGTAGCATCAAAAACATGTGGCGGTGGAATCACCACAGGGGTGGGCTGGGCCTTCTTCTCCATGAACTGTTGGCAAGCCTTGAGGGCTTGTTTCGCGTGAATCATTCTCAACATTATGGATACCCAGATCAGCCATGTATCTGAGGCGAAAGAAGTCTGGGACATCTTGAGCACACTAAACGAAATGCGAGATATAGCTTCCAAGCTACATCTCAAGAAGAAATTTTACTCCCTCAAGATAGCGAATGGTGATTCCCTGCAGAATTACATCAATCAATTCAAGAACCTGCTAAGGCAAATGGCCGCTGTCGGATCTATCATAGACGATTAAGACACAGTGATGCAACACACCATAGTCCTTCTAGAAAATTCATCAATAAAAGTTATAAAATACTTTGCATCCTTCAGCGAAAGATTTTTCATCGGGCCACAAATGTTTGAATGTACAATGTCTAACAATCCTCTAGCAATGTGCTGATGGCTTGATTTAAATGGTTTCCTAGTTTGTTTACCAACTAGACAGTCTTGACAGACAAATAACTCGACTTTACCACGAGGATAGTCAAGATCAAGAACAATAGATTGTCTAGACATTTGTTGTACAATAGCATGATTCAAGTGACCAAGTCTATAATGCCAAAGTAAACTTTTATTTGCATGAATAGAAGTACTAAGCGTCTGACTAGAGGCTGAAAAGCAATGACTTAATTTATACAAGTATCCATGCCTCTTTCCGAGTTCTAGACTGAGTTCAACTGATAATCAGAAAAGAGTAATATAGCTCATTCCACTGCGCACGAACACTTTCTGTTCAAGTTCGTTTCTTGTTCGAGTTTCGAGTTCGCTTCTTTTCGTGTTCGTTTTCTTTTTGAGCTATTTTAGTTCCTCAAACTCACACACCCTCTTTTTCCAACACTGAGTCCATTTTTTACCAATATATGATCACTTAGTGTATTTTTCAAGGAAATCGTGTTGTTGTGGGAGCCCTAGCCATGAATGCCAAAAAAGTCAACCACAGAAGAAAAAAACCGAGAAAGAAAAATTTTGGGTAAAAACGAGACCAGGAAAGATGGATTTAGTGTCGAGGAATTACAGAAATCCTAATGGCAAAGTTTGGACAATTTATGGGCAATTAACGAAATGTGCGGGCCAAGTGGCTACCTAACAGGCCAAAAACCCTTAAAAACGAGCAGTATGTGCACGACCCTTGAAAAAAATGAAGAAAGGCCAAAAAACGAAGGTACCCAAAGAAAAATGAAGGCCGCCTACTAAAAATAGGGGCTAAAAAAGGGCCTCACCCAAAATTTGGATAATAAATGCCAAACCACCTTGGAGGCTAAAAAATTTGGGAGGTGCACTCACTAGCCATTGACATTTTGGGTTTCTAGGGTGTACAAAAGGGGAAACTTGAATGGCCTCCCTAGCCTTTGAAAAAAATGGCATCTTGGCTAGTTTTGGAAGAGAGCCTTGAATGCACCACTCCCCCACTCTCTTATGGAGGCCACTAGGTGTACTATCAAATGGGTTGGGGACAAATGGCAAAGAGGGCTTGAAGGGCATGAAGAATAGCAAGATGGCATTGTGATGGGGATCCATTGGATTTTCCTATAAGAAGGAGCCAACTCCTTGTATTTCAAATGTTAGTGGGTTAGTATTTTTAGGAGTTGCTGATTGGGGAGTTGATAGTTTTGAGAGTAGCTTGACAATGTGGAATGTTGTTGTTGTCTTGTATTGCTCCATGCTTGTTAGTAGAGGTTGGGTTTGTTGCTTAGTGTTGTTTGGTTGCCTGATATGTCTTGCTTCATGTTAACCAATGCCAGTGCTTTGTGTGGGATGTGTTAGATGAACTTTACTTTGTGTGTCTTGTAGTTTCATTGCTTCCCATGTTAGTATTGCCATTTGGGAGAGTACTATGCTGAATCTTGAGTGATGGTCGTTCAATGCCAATGGCTTGAGAGTGGTGAGAGTATTTTGAGAGATGGGTTCATTGCAGAATGATTGTGAGTTGGTTGGGAGAGTTCATTGTGAGTGTTCGAAATTGTTTGTGGTCAATTGCCTATTAGATGGTGTTGGTAACTATGGTGGGAAGGGTTGTTAGTATTGTGAATGTTATCTTGTTATTGGAAGTTGGTGGATTGTTTGTTGATAATACTTACATTGCTTGCTTGCATAGTTGAGGGATGCGCTGGAGCATATTTCTTTGTGTGATCATTTGTAGTTGAAGGTTGAGAGACATGCACACGTGGGGAGTGAATGGATCGTTTACATCTCAATGATTAAAGTTTGATTGCTTTGAAGTTAGCTTTGGTCCTTGAGTCTTATGGGTTGTGAGGAGTGTTGAAGGTTGTGTGATGAGTGTGTTGAGTGTTAAGACTTAATGGTTCGTGTGATGTTTTGGTTAAGTATTAGGGAGAGTTATGTGAAATACGTGTTGTTTGTTCGGAATAAGTGCAACTTTAGGGTGAACTTTGTTAAGTAAGGGATGGTTTATTGCAAGTTGATGTTGTTCGGAATTTCGTATTGTAGTGATCAATTGGGCAAGTAGTCCGAGTTTTCTTTTGTTGTCACGACCCTGCTTTCACAAGAAGTTTGATCCTATGGCAAATGTGATTCCTATAACACATTTCTAAGTGGATTCGGAGCGTATTGGTGCTGTCTACAACTCGCTGAACCTTGTGCTCCATCGCTGGTCCTGCATTTGTATCATCAGTGATCCATAATCGATGGATTGCAACACTAGTTCGTTGTCCACATCCTAGCAACCATCCCAGCAGCCAACCACCAGTTTGCCAGTGACCTCCAAGCCCTATTTGCGGCCTCCTACTGTGTTTCAGACCTGCGGCGACCCGTTTGCGGTCTACTATGACCTACCCATCACTGGAAATCACCAAAAATCAAAAGTTTTCTACCTCTTATCGCTGCCCACAGCTTGCAAAAGTCTGTCACAATTTGTCTGCGGCCAGTTTGCAGGCCCTTTTGTTGTTCCGCGACCTGTACCGCCTGCCCACAGCCTGGTAAATGCTCGTGTGACTTGTCTGCGACCCTATGTAGCCAAAAATCAATTATTTGCGACATCCAAGACTTGTTACGACCTGTTTTGGGGCCTGCAAAGCCTGTCAACGGCCTATTACACCTATCTATGGGCTGTACCAGCCAGCCAGTGACTTGCACAGTCTATCTGAGGCCTGGTTATAGCCTTTGGTCTGTCTGCGACCTTTTGAGGTCCTACGGTCATGAATCAGATCAATTGTGGCTTCCCCATCGTTGTTTACAGTGAAAAATCAGGCCCAAAGCATGTAGACGATCTCAAAACCCTATTTGGGCCCTACCTTTTTAATCTGAGGCAAAGATCAGACCTATTGCAGTCTCTGATCGTTGCCCACAGCCAAAAATCAGATCTACGATGGTTTGTTCTTCACTGACCGACTGTGACAAAGCAAGTGCCAAATGGTAAACGGAATAGGATTGCATGGGCAATGGAAAACGACATTCATGACTAGTTGGACTGTCCAATACTCCGGTAATCTTAGACATATCTGAGGTAATGTGATTCGCACCCAATATCGTTGTCTAAATTACAATTTGTAAATGATGTTTCATGTGTAGTACTGTATTCCATACTTAGTGAATCAACATATCAATTTCAAAATTGTGATTACTATTTGCATTGAACGATTCATCTTTATATCCCATTAGAAAATCGCACTTATACTGTGGTAGAGAAAGCAACTATTTTTAACACTTGTAATGAATATGAATCAGTTGTGGTGTAGATGTTTAGTTTGTGTAGGTTATCTAGCTAGCTATAGGAAATTGTCAAAGTTACAAATGACATCATTTTACGTGTTATGGGGGTTTTTACAAGTGTTCTAGGAAAGTAGGTCTTGGGGGACAAATTATGTCATTTTAAAAAATGAGACCATACCGGTCTTCAAGTTCAAAAACGCATTGGTTAAAGCTTAAATTTCTTGTGGTTGTACCCATTTAAATCAAATGACTAAGTTGGGGATTGGTAGTGAATCATTTTTATCACAAATTAGGGAAGGTGTTTTTTTTTTTCTTTGTTGAACCGTCTAGCATGTTGCTTACTAGTTAAACTGCTATACGGAATCGTCAAGTTGTGAAGTGTCTATTCCGGTTTGGTCAATTATGAAGTGTATCAATTGGACCCAGAGCGGGCCGTCCACCGTCGGCGGTTGAAATACACCGCCTTGGTTAAGTGTCACACTAGTCACACTCGCCGTCGGTACTGTCTAGCGAAGTACCTAGACCCGACGATTGGTGAAAATATCACCGCTTATCAAACAAAGCGGTGCGTATAACTTGCACCCCACGAGCACATCATAGGGCATAAATCGGTTTCAAGCCCATGTAAGATTTTTACTAACTGTAAGCCGAATTCAATTGGGAAAGAGACATTAGCAAGATCCTAACGCGAATTAGTGATCAAAAGTTTTACGGAACCGTAACCCTAGAAAACTAGTGAATCATTGCACCAAAAGTGATAGCACCCCTCCTTGCAACCGTATCTCTGAGAGCCTGAAAAATTCTCATCGGTTGGGGAGCACGGGGCAATAGAGACAGCCATCAGGGTTGGAAGTGGCAAATCCTCTATTGCTCACGTAGGGCCGAACTGCCATTAGAGGTGGGGCCCCTTGACCCTTTTAGGACGTTTTGGCTGGACCAACTCCCCGTCAAAATAGGCCCTAACATGGGTATTCTCAAGTCAAGAGTCTAAATTATGAAGAGACTTTTGCTCTGGCAAAGATGGTCACACAATAGAATCTTGATTGCCTTGTCATCTTATTTCAATTGGTTCATTTATCACATGGATGTGACTAATGCTTTACTCAATGGCTATCTTGAGGAGGAGATCTTTACATGCGCCAACCCGAGGGATTCATCATGCAAGGGCTAGAGGACAACGCTTGAATGCTCTTCAAGAGCTTGTATGGTCTCAAACAAGCTCCAAAATCTTGGTATTCTCGACTTAATACTTTCCTTCTCTCACTAGGATACACTCTTAGTGAATATGATCCATCTTTGTATTTCAAATTTGTAGATGGTGATGTGATCATCCTTGTACATTATGTAGATGACATCATTTTTTGTGGAAATAATGTCAAACTCATTGATGAGGCAAAATAAGCTCTAGGAAAAGAGTTTAAAATGCAAGATCTTGGATCTTTGCACTATATTTTGGGTCTTGAAGTAGATAGGACATCATCTTATAGTTTTATTTGTCAATACAAGTATGCTACTCCACTTCTTAAGAGATTCAATACGGATAAGTGCAAAGGCATAGATACTCCATGGAGCACCATGTAAGAGATCTAATAGATGGTGATGAAAGATCCTTCATGGACATTGTTGGAGAAAGAGGGTGTATTGTGCGTGAGAAATGAAAATAGCTCGAAAAGAAAACGAACACGAAAAAGGAGCGAACTCGAAACTCGAACGAGAAACAAACTCGAACAGAAAGTGTTCGGATGCAATGCGTCGGATGCAATGTGTCGGATGCAATGAAGAAGTGTAAAATCAATGGGTTTTTAGCAATGGTGGCAAGAAAAAAAAAAAGGGTAAAATATTTATAGAAGGGATAAAAAAAGTACGAGGTAAAATACCATAGTAACACATGGCTACATAAGACTTACAAATAAATTATCCTCATAGTACCTTCGTAGTTGGCTACCATTGACTAAGGTGTTAAGGGAAATACCTTCTAGGGTCTCTAATTGGACTGCATCATTGGTGAAACTTTTCTTGACAACATAGGGGCCTTGGCTACGGAATTTCAATTTCCCAGGATGGACCTTGGAAGATGTATAAAGTAAAACATTATCACCATCATGGATATCCTTAGTCCTAACATGACAATCATGCCAAGCCTTTTGTTGTCGTTTATGAACTAACTGTGCATGATAAGAGATAAGATGTGTTTCACATAGTTTTGTCAATATAAAGAGTCGATTATGAACTTGGCATTGATAGGTACTATCGTCACACAAGTCAATGGCATATGCTAAAGTGACGCATAGAGAAGGAATTAAAAACTCTACTGGCATAACAGCCTCTCGACCATATACAAGCCCAAACGATGTTTTCCAACCCGTGGCTCGCTTTGGTGTTGTTCAATATGCCCAGACAACATAAAATAATTTTGTTTCCCAGTTAGATTGACTTGTTTCTACTATCGTTTTATTCGTGGACTCAGCTAATCCATTACATCTAGGATAGTACGGGGTGCTCTTTCGATGTATAACGAAGTAATGCGTTAGTAAACTGTTGATTATTTCATTAAGGAAGTGAGAAACTCGATCACTAACAAGCCCGATTGGACAACCAAATCTAGTGATAATGTTTTCATAGATGAAGCGTGCTACAGATTTTGCATTTGCTTTGCGCGTCGCTCGAGCCTCTATCCACTTGGTTGCATAATCAGTGGCAATCAAGATATATCGAGATTGGGTGCCACGTGCTACTGGACTAATAGGTCCAACAAAGTCGATACCCCATTTGTGGAACGCTTCGCTTTCAAGTATTGGGGTAAGGAGATTGTGGTCGGCTTTCTTGGTATTCTTTGCACGTTGGCAAATGTCGCAAACTTTTATATAAGTGTAAGTGTTTTTGAAAAGGGTTGGCCACAAAATCCAGCCAGAAGAATTGCCCTAGCAGTAGCATCGGGGGAGAAATGTCCACCCCCAATACCCTCGTGAGTCAAGGCAATAATCTGCCGGACTTCAGACTCATGTGCAGATCATCAACTACCTCAGGTGGAATCTTAGGAATATCCTCTACAGGTGAGCTTGTAGATGATGAAGTGTGAGTAGGATTTTTTTGGTTTTGTATCAGGGGTCTAATTGGGTGTTTCAGCTTTTCACGCATTTGGAATTGCTTATCAGTCAATCGTACATCAACCCTTTATTTGTTTTTTAGCATGCGGGATATTTGTGAATTTGTAGTGGTAGGCATGCATGGATTTTTTGGTGGTTTTTCTCGGACTAAGTCGTCTTCAATGGTGTTCAAAACTTCATCATTGTGTACGTCTGTTATGGCCATATTCGGTTAAGGACCTGGAATAGTCTTAATATGGTAGACCGGCCCTCCAGTACTCGCGATTATTGGTCACGCCATGATTTAATTCCATGTCAAGGCCTGTTTGTGATAATTACCTTGAGAGGACCCAGACACTCTAATTTAGACATATGGAGTATTGCATGTCTGTGTGACGGATATAGGCAAGAGGACTGCATGAAGAGATGTGATCTATTATAGTTGACCTACATGGGGGTTGCATGGTTTCATGCACAAGACTCTACTCTCTATATAATGAGGTATATAATGAGGTGGGGATTCTCCCATCGACATATTGGGTTTAGGTTACCGGTTTCTCTCTTCTCCTCTTACTTCACATGGCATGGCTTGGGGGCAAGATCCAGTTTGATCTAGGATTGGTTGGGCGGTTTGGCTCCATAGTCTCTCCTATTGTGTTCTCCTATCCTCATCTTAGGGGTTATCCCTTTAGGGTCCTTATATTGTTATCAGAGCACGGCTAAGTGCGATCTTGGATAGGAACAGAGACAAGCTTTACATCGGTTTTGGAAGATAGAGGCACTTGGATTTACATCCCGGTGGGAGTGTTTTTTTTCTCTCAAGGGAGTTATGGTTGGATTCACTAATTCAGGCTTGTACATGCTTTTCAAAATTGGGGTAGAGTGTTCTTCTACTTGTTCAATTCTGAGTAATAGTGCAAAGAAGTAGTGTGAATTTTGCAATTCCCTATTTTTGTTTTGAGAAATCTTTCAAACCTTCTAGAAAGTTTGACCCTCTTAAATCAGGTTGCTTTTTTCTATACAGGATCCTGATAGCATACTTTAATCCATAATGTTCTGAATCATGCCATCCTGTTTGGTTCATGTGAAAGTGAAAATTACTGTTTTTTTTCTCACTTATATGGACTGTAAACAGTTAAGCATGATTCCAGTGTTTGCATGTGGAGGATGATACGGTTTTCACCTATGTAAATCCTCCAGAAAATCAGCATGCTTAGGAACATAGAATGGAAAGGCTGTTGACAAACTTTTTAATTCTAAACAAATTGTAGAAACATGAATTTATCTCTCCATCAACCTCGCTGGATTTGTTTCAGCAGTTTTTGATCTTCTTCTTTGTTGCTTTTGTGAACCTGTTCATATATGAGAAAAGCATGGAGAAGATCCAGCATAAAATTGTTGTGAAATCATGTAAGTTGGGAGGTGTTTTGGTTGCACTGTTTCCCAGAGGAACGTAGATTAGCAGGATTTTGCAAATCCTTCATCCAGAGATGCAGCTGGCTGTCCCAAAGGGGGGGGAGGGATGCATGAAGTGCGCCCTTGCCTGTCAGCCCTGGCAGCTGTATGATGAATTGCAGACGTTGATTGAAGACAAATCTGTGGCAGCCATGAAACGTAAAGTTTCCAGTTCGTTAATAGCTGTGACACCTGCTGCTAGCACGATGGTGAATGGTGAAGAGGTAGCCAGGGGTGAAAACGAGGTTGATGGGCTGTGAAAACGCAATCCAGCCCTGTTCTTACCTGTTTTCTGCTCAGAAATGGGACAACGAGAGCTGTCATGTTAGAAAGGCCATGCTTGAGCGGTGGTCGGGTAGATCCATCAAAGATTCACGACCTGTTCATAGATCTATGAATAGCAACCTGCTTGGAGTTCCCTCTTTCTTTCTATCTCGGCTTTGTCATCACGCCCTCGCGTAATCCTGTTTTGAAGTGCTCGCTCGCTCGCTCGCGCGCGCTCTCTCTCTCTCTCTCTCTCTCTCTCTACCTCTACGACAGCACTGCAGCATTACTAAAGTTAAACGTTTGTGCAATCATTAACTAGAGCAAAAACATGATCAACGATGAACTCTTCGAGTTCGAGGTCTTTGAGTTCTATATATTCTTCGACCTGTTTTCAAGTGCTCCCTCGCTCTCTCTCTCTCTCTCTCAAGTGCTCCCTCTCTCTCTCTCTCTCTCTCGAATTGATGGAGAGAGGCTTTTCTTGAAGCCCCTTAGGGAAGCGGCTGGTAGGGTTTGTGTGAAGAGTGGTGGCTGTGAGGAGTTTAGGGTTTTGCCCTTTCTTCTTGTGAACCCATGACCTTTTTGTTTTTTTTTTAAAAACCTTTTTTTTGGGCTTTGTTAGCATTGCATGTTCAAGGTGTTCGAAGAGGATTGGTGCATGAGAATGGTCAGCAATTCGGGTAGTTGTTTGGTTGTCTGCATCAATGCAATTACATGCCGGTACGAAGTGATTTTGACATTTAGTAGCTTTGAGTTGGTTTGAAATGGGTTTTCTAGATCAACTCCAGTTATAGAAATTTCGATTTTTTGGTGTCAGATAATCAAAGTTTGACCTTGGAGTTAAATATTGTTCCCGTATAGCAAGTTGAAGGAATTTAAATTTCCTTTCTCTAGGAACAGTATGCATGTTTTGGACTTTATCACTTTAACTTTTTGCTAAGCCAGAAAATTAAACCTTTAGTACTGTTTGATCTTTGGTCAAGTTGTATAGTCGATTTTGAAAATGAAGTTTTTTAAGCCGATCTTGACAGAAAGGGATGAATAGTACAGTTCTCAGACATATACCCAGTTTAGGAATTTGATTCCTTGGTACGATGCTATTTAAACCGTTTAACTCTGGAGTATTGGTACTCCTAGTAAATGGAGTTAAATTGTGTTTTTTTTTTTTTTCGATTTTCTCCTTTTCAAATCAGTGAAATACCGATCAGTAGGTTATTGTGGTTTTGATGATTTAGGTCATTAAAATTGAACAAACCAAAAGGTTTTGGAATACTTGTTAAATAGTTAGTGGTGGAAAAATTATAGTATTTGGAGGTAATTCTTTATCCAACGATATTATTTTGGGGTGAATACAGTGTAGGAAGTACCCGAATCCAAATCTTATTCCATTAATTACATATAATTTTAACGAAGTAATTCTTAAGCCAGTAAGCGAAATGTCCAACTTTATTGGAAAAATCGTAATAATAGGAACTGATCAAAAGTAAAACTGATTCACCTAACAGCTTGCATGCTGAATTTGCACCTAACTCCTACTTACTTTGCCAAATGTGCGGTTCATCAGGAAAATCTAGGACTACACACTCTATAGTGAGAATCAAACCGACAATTTTGATCAGTAAATTGCTTATGTGATTGGCAGGTGTCGTCATTCGTTGGTCAACCATACGTAACTTGTACTTAGGCTTTTTCAATGTGGATATTCTCCATGCCTTTGCTAAGGACAAGGTGATAATATTCATGCCAGACCCACTATCGAGAATGGCTTGTACGGATGGATAAGATTTGTTGTGCAATGGTAAAGTGATGATGTTACCTTTAGCAACACCTACATGAAGTAAGCTCATGTCAACGTTATGAACCACTTCAGTGTTTTCCAGACATCTTGACTCATCTGGTACATCAGGCTGCTGGGAGCTATGTAATATGGCATCCCGTAGGGATTTGGAAAACTTCACGACCATGTAGAAGGACATGGTAATTTGAGCTTGTAGGAGATCGAAAAGAACCTCTATTCGTCGTGGTGGTTGCACCTGCGTAGGTAATTGGGCGGATGGCAGAGTAGAAATCCTAGCTTCAGCTCTATCAAACTCATCTCGGAACTCATGGTATTGCCTTTGAGCTTCTACAGGGTCAGGGTAAGATTGTGGAATCATGGAAGTATTAGCAGGAGGATGTGGTTGTGCTGGGTCCTTGTTCTCATCTAAGGCCTGATGTTGCGCATGTGTGACAACATGCAACGACTCTTCAAATACCCTACGTGCTGGAACTGTCTTCTTGGTTTGGTTAGGGCAATCCTTATAGCAATGCCTTCTAATACAATCAACACACTCAACTACAAAGTTATAACAAAGTCTACATTCTCTTTGAAAGTGAGTGATTTCTCTGCATACAAAACATCACTTCTGAAGTGCTGAAGGGAAGATGGCATAACTATTTTAGTCAACTTGAATAGGTTGTTCCTCAGAATAATATTGCTCATCGGAATAGGAGGTAGAGGCCTCATCTACGTATGAGTTAGGATTACCGTCATCATAATTAGGCTCATAGGCTGGGGTATGTAAGAACACAATGTCGCGAATCATTCGCCTTTTCTTTGTCTGTGCGAATTTGCGTATAGAAAATGCAGACCGCGTGACAACGTTAGAAAAATATGCAACGTTAGAAAAATATGCAGCATGAATGGAGGCAGATTAAAATTGGGATTTAGGAGAGTAGGAGGAGTAAATCCAACAGTGACAACAAAGACGGAAGGAGAAGGTTGCACGGAAGAAGAAGTGGCGGTGGTTGATGGAGCCGTTAGTGTAGTAGTGGAGGCACGTCATCGGGTAGTAGGTGGAGATGAAGATGTAGAGGCAGCGCCACGCATTCATTTGCTGGCCGTTGTGTTAGTAACTGTAGGTTGGGAGGATGTGGATGTTTGAGATGGCGGATAAAGGTTAGTGTGTGGCACGAGAGTAGACAAAAGGGATGAGCGTTGGAAACTGCGCACTTTCGCCACGAGAAGTGCACAGGCAAAGTTACACTATAAGGGGCCTGCTGAGATACGCTCACGGTTGTTGGGTTTGATGGAGTTGGTTAGTTCACGAATAAGGAAGCTATGCCAGTCGTATGGCACAACTGAGGGGCTAGGGGATTCCAGAAAGGATTCCACTATCTGACTCAGCAGCTTAGATTGGATTCTGATGCGCAGCCGCCTGAATGACGGGTTCCATGATAGCATCTATCAAGTAATCTTTGTTAGTCTAGATTGGGATTTCTGGTGCAGTTTGGGTGACGAAAAGTTTGATCAGAGTTTTGGCGTGGCGATGGGAGATGGGCTGACGATCACCGGACATAATGTCAATGGTGACCATCGAGTCTGCGTTAATTCTGACCTTGTACATGGTACCTTGGTACATGAAGTGGAAACGTGTCTTTTGCTCATCCCATGTGGCGTAATCATGAAGGGCGAGGCCCATGTTAATCTCATAATGAAAAAGCGCCGGGTAAAAACCCATTGCCTCTAGAAGTGGGCCGACTATCTGTAGCCATGGTTGGATTAGAGCGTCAGAGGGTAAGGGCCAAATTTGTGTGGCCTCGGGGATTTCACGCTGGATCACCTGTTTGGTGCCAGAGTCTTCAGAGGGTGAGGAAGCCATGTTAGCGGTGATGATTAAAGGACAAAAAAGTAGAAAAAACGGTGGCTTTAGGCTTGATCTGACTGTTGGTAGTTCTCTGGAAGTTTTGATGGATAGTTGGTAGCAGATCCATCAGTCTTTGGTGAATTTTGCCCTTTAATTTGCCATAGTTACTGAGATTGAGGTCTCTGATATGCAAATTTAGAGGACTTATTGGCATAATCTGATGATCTGCTTCTTTTTTTATCTCGTCTGGATCTGGATCCTTCTTGGATTTTGCTAGATTTTCAAGATCTTGCCAGATCTGGCCAAATCTTGATGGATCTAGCTTGATTTGGCTTGATCTTCCTAGATCTAGCGGTGATGGTTTAGCAGATTAGCTTTTCGTAACGTGCCCTCTCCAATCCGGAGCGAAGATCCTTCTTTTGTAACCTGCGATCATGCCATGCTTTGTGTCTTTCCTTTTCAGCTGCCAGTGCATGCACAGCTAGTAAGCGTGTTTCACAGAGTTTATGCAGAGATTTGGACTCATTAAGACGTTGCGTGGTGGCAATCCTTAATGAAGGAACTAGAAACTCTTCTGGCATTACAACATTCTGACCATATACCAATTGGAAGGGTGTTTGATCAGTGCTTCCTTTATATGTTGTCCTGAATGCCCACAGAGCAGCATGCAACTTATGTTCCCAATTTGATCTGCTAGCTTCAACTGTTTTCGTGAGCACGCTACATAGGATCTTATTGGATGATTCTGCTTGCCCATTACCACGAGGATAATAAGACGTACTGGTTTTGTGGATAACAAAGAATTCCTCCAACAGGACCTTGATGGTCTCATTGATGAAATGGCTTCCGCGATCGTTGACTAGCTCCACCGGGCATCCAAAGTGCACAATGATATTTTCAAAAGAACTTGGCAGTGGTCCTAGCATCAACTACTCTTACTGCCTTGGCTTCGACCCACTTGGTCAGGTAGTCTGTGGCTACGAATATGTATCGATCCTGGGAACTCCTTGCTGCAGGGTGAATTGGACAAATGTAATCCAATCCCCACTTTTCGAATGGTGCTTGGGCTAAGACCGGGTGCAGTAGGTCATAATTCAATCTCGTTGGTCTCCTTGCCCTTTGGCACACATCGCACTTTTTCAAATATTCCTCCGTATCCTTATGAATCGTTGGCCACCAACATTCTGATTGTAGGATCTTGCGAACTGTAATGTCGGATGCAAAATGGCTTCCACCCATGCCTTCATGTGAAAGCGAAATGATCTAGGTGGCCTCATGAGGAAGAATACACCGCCAAAGAATTCGGTCTGGTCCTCTTCGATACAACTGGTTGGCAATCAGCAGATAAGGTCTAGTCTTCAAGATCAATTTCCGATGTTCCGCCTTTGGTAGTGATTTGTCTAGTTGGCCCCGCATTAGATATTCAACAATGTTGGCAGCCCATTTGGGTACTGTGTCCACGTAAAATAAGGCAGCATCTACCAGCTCATCGTCATGTTGGATTGCAATCTCCTTCCCCTTGATTCGTGACACATGATTTGCCATGTAGTGTTGTATCCCTTGCGAACTACTATCCGAAAATCAAATTCCAACAACAGAAGTAGCCATCTAGTGATTCTTCCAGTGTTGCAAGTTTTATTTAGGAGATAGAGCAAGGGTTGATGGTCCGTATAAAAAGCAAAATGTGTGGCCATCAGGTAGGGATGAAATTTTTTAACCGCATAGATCATTGCTAGTGCTTTCAACTCTATGGTTGAATAGTTCATAAACCGTCTAGAAAATTGTAGGCTTCAGTGCCAGCTACTCTATCGAGGACACTTTCCGTAAATGGTAAAGGGAAATGATCTTTTTTGGTGACTACTTTTAGCGCCTTCAGATTCACACAAATCCGCATTTTGTCGTTCTTCTTGGGTACTATAACTATCGGTGATACCCATTCCGTGTGCTCGATTTCATAGATGAAATATGCATCCATCAGCTTTTGCAACTCCTGCTTGATCAGCTCAGTATAATTTGGGTTGCAGCGGTAATAACGGCTTACCTTGGGGACTGCTCCGTCCACCAAGGGTATGGTGTGTTGGACTACTGTTGGTGGAATGCCCTTCAGGTCACTATAACTCCAAGCAAAACAGTCTTTATATTCCACCAACAATGATCGTAGTCTCTTGAACTGTGTGGGTGTTCGGATTCGAACCCTACATCGATAAGTCACTACACAAGTATGTCTTTTGGAAAAACCATGCTATAACGGTTTGGCCACTCCTTAATGCATTTTTGGCAAAAGAACATACCTACGCAAAATTTGATTCTTAAGGAAGAATGTTAGACGTTATGTGATAAAGACTCTATGTATCGCTATGTTTAAAAGAAAACAAACTGCTCGTGGGAATAGCATGGCATCCTGTCACTTTTTGAAGCACTCACTAGCAAAATGTCTTTTGATTCCACAATAGAAACATTTGAGCTTAGATCTATTCTTGCTAACAAAAGTAGAAGGCTCACCTTGATTTTGTCCTTTAGATCACTTGCCTTTGCTCTTTCCCTTGAACTTTCCCTTTGAGAACATAGCCTCCTCCTCTCCAACTTGAAATATGGAAGTAGATTCTCCTTGATAGAAGCCTAAACTCCTCGTTCACCAACATTTCTTGCAAGTCCTACATACTTGGCAATGTCTTTTGAATAGCAAAACTTTGAACAAAATTAGCATGATCATCCAACAAGCATATGTGTCGCATATGCCTCTCTTGGTGTGAGGCTGCAACAAGAAGATCCGTCAAGACAGAGGCTCTTCCTGCTATTGTCCATTCTAGTGTAAAGTGTAAATATGATCTCATAGAGCAGAATGTTGCGAGCCCTAGGACACCATATCTCCTAGGGTATATGGTGTCTCCAACCAATATAGTTCTCCATATGGTGGTTGTAGATAGTGAGTCTACATCGAACAATGTCATCCAAGTATGACTTCTCTTAACGAATTTCAGGTTATATATAAACCACATACATCTTGGACATGGTTCGGTTACATGTGGTAAATAACAGATATTCAGGAAATGATGCTTCCGTTCTACTTACGTATTCAACTTTCTATGCAGTTTTTTTCATAAATAAAGACATTCAGACCTTTATCCAAATTTAGGGTGATATACAATACCCCTTCAAACTTTACTTTTGTTGTGGATGGTCAAGATCTATCCTAAAATATCCTACGGATGAAAACAATTACTTATTCCACAAGTTATGTATTGGATAGGTTTGCTTAACCTCAGATGAAACCTATATAAGAGTGACTTATGTCTACACTCCCACCACTCTTTTTCTTCTTCTCCTTCTTCTTCCTCTCTCCTTTCTTTGAAGGAGGCTTGATCAGTGGTGCCCATCTACTTGCAGGAATTCAACCACCTAATAATCTTGAAGGCGAGACCTTATCAGCTGATTGCCAGCCAGTTGTATCGAAGAGGATCAGACGAAATTCTTCGACGGTGTATTCTCCCTCATGAGGCCACCCAGATCATTTTGCTTTCACATGAAGGCATGGGTGGAGGCCATTTTGCATCCGACATTACAGTTCGCAAGATCCTACAATCAAAATGTTGGTGGCCAATGATTCATAAGGATACGGAGGAATACCTGAAAAAGTTCGATGTGTGCCAAAGGGCAAGGAGACCAACGAGATTGAATTATGACCTACTGCAACCGGTCTTAGCCCAAGCACCATTCGAAAAGTGAGGATTGGATTACATCAGTCCAAATCACTCTGCGGCAAGGAGTTCTGAGGCTTGATACATAATTGTAGCCACAGACTATCTCACCAAGTGGGTCAAAGCCAAGGCAGTAAGAGTAGCTGATGCTAGGACCACTGCCAAGTTCCTTTATGAAAATATCATTGTGCGCTTTGGATGCCCGGTGGAGCTAGTCAGCGATCGCGAAATTCATTTCATCACTGAGACCATCAAGGTCCTGTTGGAGGAATTCTTTGTGATCCAGAGAACCAGTACGTCTTATTATCCTCATGGTAATGGGCAAGCAGAATCATCCAATAAGATCCTATGTAGTGTGCTTACAAAACAGTTGAAGCTAGCAGGTCAAATTGGGAATATAAGTTGCATGCTGCTCTGTGGGCATTCAGGATAACATATAAGGAAGCACTGATCAAACACCCTTCCAATTGGTATATGGTCAGGATGTTGTAATGCCAGAAGATTTTCTAGTTCCGTCATTAAGGATTGCTACAACACAACGTCTGAATGAATCCAAATCTCTACAACTACGCCACGAAGCTCTGCATAAACTCTGTGAAACACGCTTACTAGCTGTGCATGCACTGGCAGCTGAAAAGAAAAGATGCAAAGCATGGCACTATCGCAGGTTACACAAGAAGGATCTTCGTTCTAGAGATCTGGTCCTGATGTATAAAACCAAGGCGATCAATTGAAAATTAAAATTCACAGGCGAAGGTCCTTATCGGATCAAGGAAATTCTTAATCATGGAACCGTGAATTTAGAGAAGCTAGATGAGACACCATTCGATACACCCATCAACGGTAGCCGGTTGCACAAGTATTGGCCACCACAGTAAGATAGATCCAGATTGGTGGTGGCACGCTACGAAAGGCTATTATGCTAAACCATCACCGCTAGATCTAGGAAGATCAAGCCAAATCAAGCTAGATCCATCAAGATTCGGCCAGATCTGGCAAGATCGGAGAAATCCATCAGAATCCAAGAAGTATCCAGATCCATAGGGGATCAAGAAGGAAGCTAATCATCATATTATGCCAATAAGTCCACTAAATTTGCAGATCCGAGACCTCAATCTCAGTAACTATGGCAAATTAAGGGCAAACTTCACCAAAAACTGATGGATCTGTTACCATATGTCCATCAGAACTTCTAGAGAACTACCAACAGTCAGATCAAGCATGGATGAAGCTGATTGCCAGATTGCAAAAGTTAAAAATCAGAAAATCTCAAAATCTTGTCAAAAAACACTCTAAAAGAGTACTTTTTTCATGATTTTTAGACATCCCCTGGGAGATAGCTCTTGAAACTTGGACAGTCACCAGATCTGACCCAGATGCATCCATGAAAATCTCTGCGAGAGTTCATGATGGAGGAATCATCATTTTTTAGTGTGTGCGAGGGTTCCTAGAAGCTGAATTTTCAGAACCCTCGCAGAGCATCAAGATCATTCTACCAACCCTTGCAAGGTGCCTAAATGGAATCAGAGTATTGAAATTAGCCTGTCTACATGGTCTGATCTTGAAAATCCAACCACAAGAACAAGTTGTGCGAGAGATCATTTCCTGCAAGAGTTGAACCCTCGCAAACAATCTGAACCCTCGCAGAACCTTCGCAGGGCAGTCAAATCACCTTCTGAACTCTCGCAGACTTCCCTGAGGAGGTCTTAGAATTTTGTGAAGAAGGTCCCTGCCAAAATTTGGGTGGAACTGAACAAGGAAAAGTGGATTTTACCTAATACGCACTCTAGATTCCGCTATATAAGGGCTGAATTCGAGTCATTTGTCACCTTTGCTAGCGAAGCTCTGTCGAACAAAAATTACCAAGTTCTCTGTTTGACCATATTTTCTACAAGCTATCATCTGCTCATACTGAACCTAGCCATTACACTCGATATAGCTAAAATATTGATGTTTATCACTCGAAAAAATTTGAATTTGATTCCTACATGTGAGAAACTTCAAAACTGCGCTCTGAACTATAATTGCCATCCGACACTCGTAATTCATAGTTTTCTGTCGTTTCCACATCTTTTTACCTTTTCCACCATTTTTTCTTTTTTTTTGACCTTTAATCATCACTGCTAACATGGCCTCCTCATCCTCTGAAGACTTTGGCACCAAGCAGGTGATCAAGTGTGAAATCCCCGAGGCCACACAGATTTGGACCTTACCCACTGACGCTTTAATCCAACCATGGCTACAGACAGCCGGCCCACTTCTAGAGGCAATGTGTTTTCAATCTGAAGTGTCCCACTGACTTGCTCCCATCCAGACGCAATTACAAATATTGGAAGCAAAGAATACGCGCCTGGGAGCGGAAGTCAAGGCCCTACAAAGTGAAAAGCTCGTCTGGTTAGCTCAACCTGCACCAGACTCAAGGCCGCTATCTGAATCAGAAATGAATCTCTTTCGGCGTCAGGTGCAGGTCTATAGCCAAACCTTAAACAACTATGAAGCAAAGTTCAATAAATATCGGGCAAGCGCAACTCAGGAGCTCGCCCTTTCCATCCTTTAGCTTCCATCTGGCGATTGTTGTGTCGTCTGCTTCGGGTTTCCCTTCTACACCTGTAACAACGTCATACAATTATTTAGCCATTAGTACACTTTTCATCTTAAATTTCCACAAATGGTAATTGGCTCCATCAAGCTTGTCCATGATGGGACTGGCTTTCCCTTGGGAATTCATGTGGAAGATTAGTCTAGGTGATAAAAAAAAAAAATTATCAGTGACTTAAGTATGAAAATTTGATACTGAATTACAGAACAAGAAGACAATTACTCTATCAACTAGTAGAGTCTTGTACTATGGAAGCTTATCAAGCTACAACAATAGCTCTGATATCATGTTGGAGAAAGAGGGTGTGTGAGTGTGAGGAACTAAAATAGCTCGAAAAGAAAACAAACATGAAAAGAAACGAAATCGAAACTCGAACAAGAAACGAACTCGAACAGAAATTGTTCGTGCGCAGCGGAATGAGCTATATTACTCTTTTTCTAGGCATAACTACGCCGAACATTAGTGATAGAAATTGTGGTCAATCTGATTACGTAGCCAAACATTAACAAAACATTAGAAGAATAATTTGTCGTGAACAACTAGACAAATTATTAGTCGCGAATGATTCGTGAAGAGCTAGACTGAGTTCGACTGATAATCAGTCGCGAAAGGCAAGACTAAATATTAGTCGTCAGCAGCTAGACTAATAATAATTCGCTAAGAACAGATTACCAGATTGAGCAACAAGAGAGAGTCAGACAGAATGAAGAAAAGCATAGCAATATCAACACAAATCTGAACGCAGAACAACAGAGCTGTTATCAGATTAAGTATAGCAAAATATACATGTCAATAATGTTGTGGAGCACAAGACAATAGCGGATGAAACTGCGTGCTCTACAAAGCTAATTCAATCTATAAAAGAGATGAACCTATTACTGACAATACAAAAGAATCAATGCGCAAGGCATCTACTTCATCTATCTTTGATAAGCTTCTGATGCTATTATTTTACACACACTACACATTGAATACGCAAGTGGTATTCAATATATATATATATATATACAATGTTACAGGTGTGAAGATGAAGAAAGTACAAAGTGGATGTATTGTCTGTAGGAGATCATGGGTGGCTGTTGTCGTTGTCAAATTTGTTAGCACAGTTGCATGGGATGAGTGTGAAAAGGGCCGCGACGTCAGCCTTTGCTAAAATGAACGTTGGTGAAGATGCAAAAAATGCAACACTATGACGAAATGCCTCAGGATTTGACTAACAGGGTGCCTTTGCTTTTCCTAGGGCACCTTCGACATTTTGTAAGGCAGTATCACCTTTTTCGCCTGTCACAAATCACGTGTAAAAACACAGTGTCGCATTTTTCATCTTTTTTGCCTGTGGAAAATTACTTGTATTTATGGGAGTTAATTGCTTCGGCTAGGCTCTCTGGTTCTTCTAATGAAGTTCAAAATGATTGAGGTGTATACCTCTCAGAAACTGTCCGAGTCCGTGAGGATCTGCAGACGTTTGGTTGACTAGGATGCGATCTACTATAGCTGTAGCTGCAAGTTCTATAGAAGACACATTATTGTTGGAAGATTCCATGCTACGTAAAATAGGATGAAATGACATAGCATCGTTTATCGATGGCTGTTTGAAATCATAGTATGTATGTTCTTGAGATATTACATCCCTAGAGACAAATACTACATTGGTGGATGGATCATAAACTTTATAAGCTTCATGTTCATCAGGATAGCCAATGAAAATACATTTATTTGTCCTATGATCCAGCTTCTTTCTAAGCTATTTAGGAATGTGAACAAAACATATACAACCAAAGATTTTTAAATGGTTGACACTAGGCTTGTGCCTGTGCCAAACTTCATGAGGAGTCTTGTTGTTGACGACTTTGGTGCTGGATCTGTTCTGCACATAATAGGCTGTGGCAGTAGCTTCTGCCCAGAACTTCGCAGGTAGGTGTGTTTGATGTAGCATGGATCTGGCTGAGTTGAGAAGAGTTCGACTCTTCCTTTTTGCAATTCCGTTTTGTTGAGGTGAATAAGAAGTGGTGAACTATCTTCTAATGCCATGTTAAGCCATGTAGTCGGACATCTCATTAGAGAGGATTCGTCGCTACCATCAGTTCGGAGTGCCTTCACTTTTGTACACGTTTGTGTCTCAGCCATGGCCTTGAATCTCTTAAAGCATTCAAAGGCTTCAGATTTGTGCTTAATGAACATGACTGTAGAACATCTAGAATAATCATCTATGAAAGTAATAAAATAGATTGCATATCCTAAGGACGGAGTTGGCATTGGACCACAAAGATCGATATGTACAAGATCCAATACATGCTTTGTTTTGATGGATGCGATTTGGGAAACAGAGTGTTTGCCATAGATGCATGATTCACAAAAGAAAGATTTCCTATCTAATGAAGAAGGGAAATGTGAAAAATTGTCAACTAGTAGTATTTTCCTAACTTGAGATTTTGTAGGCCTATGGCCAAATAAAAGTTAGAGATAGGTTCATACATGTATGTAGAGGCCCAAAGTATGTGTACACTACTTTTGAGGTCACATTAATTAGAGGAGGTCGAGTGTGGAGCTCTTCTATTGGCTCATAATTTGGTGCATTCCTATTTGACCAAATTTCTAGGTAGATGGGTGAATCCTATTGGACCCCAATTTTAGCCTATCATAAGACAAGTGGCCAAGAGGCACTATGGCTGCTATAAATAGCCATCTCCACGAGTATGTACACATCTCATTTTCATTCTATTGAATGAATGTTATGCTCTTTGAAGATCCATCTTCTTCTCTCTCACTTTTTTGTTCATATCTTGCATTCTAGCCACTAGAATTGTGATTTCTTTGTTGCTATGGCTTCACACGTGTGAAATGCAGGTTGTAGGCTCTGAAGTACGGACAGGGACAGCAAGTTTCTGTTTGTGGAAGCTTATGATCAGATTTTGATGTTTAGTTGATGTTTAGTATGCTTAACATCACAATTTCTATCATTTTTTCAATCTAGATGTGCATAACTTCCATGGCCAAGATCTTTATGAAACTTTAGCATCTTTTGGATCTGAGTTTTTCACATGGTATCAGAGCATTAGGCGGCCAAATGTGCAGGTTTTGCCAGATTTAGAAGAGATTTGTGGGCGAGTTTGCTTTTGTAGCATTCCAATCAAGTTTCTAGCTAAAAATCTTGTTGATTTATGTGTAGAAATTGGATCTTTGTGATCAAAACATCATTTGTATGCATTTCAATTGAAGTAGGGCGAATTCCCTCTGTACTTATCAGAATAAGGAGACAAAAATTGTTTTGGAAAGAGGGAGATGCAAGATCCAACAAGATCCTATTAGTTTTCCATTCTAGCATATAGTTTTTTGATTCAATTTCTTGCTTCTTCATGTCAAAAACTTCAAAATTGATGTAACCCTCTGATTTTCAGTTTGCTGAATGATTCAAGAGTGTATTTCAATCTTAGGAGTGAGGGAAAAGCAAGTATATTGAGGTTTGGTCTTGGTTTGATCAAGAAATCATAAAACTAGTGGCTAAAATTAAGGAAAAAGTGAGGAAAAGAGAGAAAAAGTAAGGTTTTAGGTTCCAAATCTTTGTGATTTCTTCTTGTGTTTCATTTGTTGATTCAAGAGAGTGCTTAGTGCATTGGAACAGGTCAAAGATCAGAGATCAATCATTGCAACATGGCTACAAATGGAGGCTACATGTTGGAAAGCAATGATAGGCTTACCTCCCTCAACTATTCTACTTGGAAAGTAAGGATGGAGTCTTTGCTTGAGATGAATGAGTTGATGGATATTGTTGTAGGTGTGGAGGAGAGACCTTTGGCACCTCAAGAACAATTGAGGTATGACAAGAGGGCAAAGAAAGCCCTTCACATGATCAAGATGAATGTGACAAATGAGCTTATCAAAGAGGTTGGTAAGTGCACATCATCTAGTGAAGCTTGGGAAGCCTTGAAGAAGGTTTATGAATCCAAGTCTACTTCTAGAGTGTTGACTTTAAGAAGGCAAATCTTTTCTTGTATGCAAAAGAAGAGTGAGAGTGGACATGCTTTTGTTTTGAGAGTTAAAGCATTGAATGATGAGTTAGCATGCATTAATGATGGCATAAATAATGAGGAGCTTGTTCAAGTGATTCTCAATGGCTTGTTGGATGATCATGCTAATCTTGTTCAAAGTTATGCTATCCAAAAATGTTTACCAAGTGTTGGAGACTTGCAAGAGGTCTTGTTGGCTGAAGAATTCAGGTTGCAAGCAAGAGTGGGAGCATCTTCTACATCTCAAGGAGGAGAAGAGGAGGCAATGTTCTCTAAAGGCAAGTTCAAGGGCAAAGGTAAAAGCAATTGGTCTAAAGGGCAAGACCAAGGTGAGCACTCTACTTTTGGCAAAAAGAAGGATAGATCTAAGCTAAAATGTTTCTATTGTGGAGTCAAAGGGCATTTTGCTAGTGATTGTTTTAAGAAAAAGAGGGATCAAGGGGAAAAGCAAACCAATCTAACTATTGATGAGGGTGGGGATGAGCTTCTTTCAAATGATGCTTTTGTTATGTCATCTTGCTTGTTGGCTAATCATGGAGACATTGATCCTTGGTGGATTGATAGTGGAGCCACTTCTCATATGACATATCATAAAGAGTATTTTTCATCTTTAATGGCATTTGATGGTGATAGGAAGGTAATCTATACCGCAAATGATGGTGAGTGTGCAATCAAGGGGATTGGCACAATTCCTATTTCACTTTCTACAAATAGGAATATAGAATTGAAAGATGTTTTGCTCATTCCATCCATTACCAAGAACTTACTTAGTGTAAGCCAAATGCTTGACAAAGGATTCAAAGTTGAGTTTGATGGTGATGCTTGCTTGATCAAAAAGGGGTGTAGTATCATTGCAAAAGGGAAAAGGCAAGGGAAATTGTTCAAGCTTGATGCATGTGTTGTTGCTAACCAAGTTGGATGCATGGCAAATGAACAAATGTCAATTCAAGAGGTATGGCATAAAAGGATGGGACATCTCAACTACAAGGCCTTGGAGGTAATAGCCAAAAAGGAGGTAGTAAGGGGACTTCCCAAGTCTCTTACTTGCTTGAATCATGTTTGTGAAGAATGTGCTTTGTCTAAATCACATAGATTGCCATATACTAGATCTATATCTAGATCTAAGATGCCTTTTTCTCTCTTGCATTCGGATATTCATGGTGTTACTACAATTAGCAATGGAGGTGCTAAGATGTATGTAACTTTCATTGATGATTTTAGTAGATTTTGTTGGGTTTATCTACTAAAGAGCAAGGATGAGGTGTTTGATGTGTTTGTCAAGTTCAAAGTTGCTATTGAGACTCAATTTACAACCAAAATCAAATGCTTGAGGAGCGACAATGGTGGTGAATACATTTCTAACAAATTCAAAGCCTTTTGCGATGAGCATGGGATCAAGAGGGAGTACACATGTCCAAGAACACCACAACAAAATGGAGTGGCCGAGAGGAAGAATAGAACCTTGTGTGAGAGTGCAAAGGCAATGAGATTGAATGCTAATCTTCCTAAACCTTTTTGGAGTGATGCTTTGTTGTGTGCAAATTTCCTATGCAATAGATGGCCAAGTGTTGTATTGGAAGGAAAAACCCCTTTTGAAGCTTTGTTTGGTATGAAGCCTAATGTCAAGTTTCTAAGAACTTTTGGATGCATTTGCTACTTCAACATTACTCTTGATGATAGAACTAAGGAGGATCCATCTTCAAGAAAGGGCATTTTTGTTGGTTATAGTGAAGTAAGCAAAGCATATAGGATTTATGTTCCTTCAATCAAGAAAGTGTTCACAAGTAGGGATGTCATTTTTGATGAAAGTAACATTCCAAAAGTTGTTTCAAGTGATGATGGTGTTGTTGCAACTAATGTGCTTGATGACAATGGAGTTGATGACACATTGGATGTGGATGTTGAAGAAGCCTCTTCAAGTCAAATTCCAAGGAGAACTCCAAGGCATAAAGTGAAACCCTCAAGGCTCACTTATGATGGCAAAGGTAAGCAAGTGGTGGATGGATCCAACTATGCTTTCCTAACTTCTTTTGATGTACCTTCATGTGTAGATGAAGCAAGGCAAAAAGAGGAATGGATCCAAGCAATGGATCTTGAGTTTGAAGCACTTATGAAGAACAACACATGGAGATTGGTGGAGCTTCCAAAGGGCAAAAGTGCAATTGGATGCAAATGGATCTTCAAGGTAAAGACAAATCAAGATGGATCTATCAACAAGTTGAAGGCAAGGTTGGTGGCTAAAGGTTATGCTCAAGAGCATGGCATTGACTATGAGGAAACCTTTGCACCCGTGGCAAAGATGGTGAGCATAAGAGTAATCATTTCCCTTGCAACTCTTTATGGATGGGATCTTTGGCAATTAGACATTTCTAATGCTTTCTTGAATGGTGATCTTGAAGAGGAAGTCTACATGGAGCAACCCGAGAGCTATGTTTCTCATAGCAAGCCTAATCATGTGTGTTTTCTACAAAAAAGTTTGTATGGTCTTAAGCAAGCACCAAGGAGTTGGTATGCTAGGCTTAACTCTTTTCTACTTTCTCAAAACTTCACTATGAGTGAGTATGATCATTCACTTTACTTTAGAATTAGTGCTAATGATGTTACAATCCTTCTAATTTATGTGGATGACATTATTTTAAGTGGAGGGAACAAGGAAGATATAGAAGATATCAAGAAAGCACTAAAAAAGGAATTTGAAGTGCATGATCTTGGTCTTTTGAGCTATATCTTAGGAATAGAAGTAATTAGAACTTCTCAAATCACTTTTATTTCACAAGAGAAGTATGCTATTTCTATTCTCAATAGATTTCATATGGTAGATGCAAATCCTATTGATACACCTATGGAATCACATGTAAAGCTAACTATAAGAGGTAATGAAAGATCCTTCGAGGACATTACTCTCTATAGGAAGCTAATAGGTTCTCTTATATATCTAACCATCACAAGACCTGATTTATCTTATTGTGTTGGTAGATTAAGCCAATTCATGCAAGATCCTAGCATAGAACATTGGAAACTAGGAAAGAGGATCTTGAGATACATCTCGGGAACAAAAGATTTTGGCATTGTTTATAGAGGCTCATCACCTAACTTATTTGGTTTTTCAGATTCAGATTTTGCAGGAGACCTTATGGATAGAAAATCCATAAATGCACATGCTATTTTCATAGGTGATGGAGCTATCTCATGGATGTCGAAGAAACAAGCAACTATATCACTTTCTTCTAGTGAGGCCGAGTACAAAGCTTTGACATCATGCACAAAGGAGATGGTGTGGATCAAGAGGATGATTATGGAGCTTCATTTGCTGGATTTTTCAGAGAGTCCAATCATCTTTTGTGACAACCTTTCAGCCCAAAGTCTAGCAAGCAATCCGGTTTTCCATGCAAGGAGCAAACATATCGAGGTGGCTTACCATTTTGTGAGAGAACAAGTGTTGGCAAAAGAGATCAAGCTTGAACATGTCCCATCAAAGGAATGTGTGGCTGATATCTTTACCAAAGCATTGGGAAAGGACTTATTTTTCAAGCATAGAACAAGTCTTGGTGTACTTTCTAAATCTATGCTAAAACTAGTTGAAGAGGGAGTGTGAAAAATTGTCAACTAGTAGTATTTTCCTAACTTGAGATTTTGTAGGCCTATGGCCAAATAAAAGTTAGAGATAGGTTCATACATGTATGTAGAGGCCCAAAGTATGTGTACACTACTTTTGAGGTCACATTAATTAGAGGAGGTCGAGTGTGGAGCTCTTCTATTGGCTCATAATTTGGTGCATTCCTATTTGACCAAATTTCTAGGTAGATGGGTGAATCCTATTGGACCCCAATTTTAGCCTATCATAAGACAAGTGGCCAAGAGGCACTATGGCTGCTATAAATAGCCATCTCCACGAGTATGTACACATCTCATTTTCATTCTATTGAATGAATGTTATGCTCTTTGAAGATCCATCTTCTTCTCTCTCACTTTTTTGTTCATATCTTGCATTCTAGCCACTAGAATTGTGATTTCTTTGTTGCTATGGCTTCACACGTGTGAAATGCAGGTTGTAGGCTCTGAAGTACGGACAGGGACAGCAAGTTTCTGTTTGTGGAAGCTTATGATCAGATTTTGATGTTTAGTTGATGTTTAGTATGCTTAACATCACAATTTCTATCATTTTTTCAATCTAGATGTGCATAACTTCCATGGCCAAGATCTTTATGAAACTTTAGCATCTTTTGGATCTGAGTTTTTCACAGGAAATGCAATCCATCAACTAAGTTATTACAACGCATATAGGAAAGTGATCTTGTATTCACGTGTCCAAATCAACTATGCCACAGAATAGCATTATCGTTTATGTTTTCATTAGAGATACTAGCTAATGCAACTGAATTAGAGAGTACATAAAGATTTCCGACTCTAGTGCATGTAGTCAGAGTAGTATCTTTCTCGAATATTGTACACTGCTCAGATGAGAAAGTAACAGTGTAGCTCTCATCAGTTAACTTAGAGACTGATAACAGGTTCTTTGATAGCTAAGGAATGTGAAGGACGTTGAGAACACAAATAGATAGATCGTTGTTGAATGTGATCTTAACTGTCACACGTATGGTGTTGATCCACCACCAAGAGTTGGTTTGCGAAACCAGAGACTCTGGGTCCGTCGTATGGGGACCATAATACTCAGCGAGGGTAGTCGTTAATGTTAGCTGATATTTTCGCACGGAAAATTGGGCTACTATTGAAGTTTAAATTCACAAAATTGGAAAAATCGGCATGTAAAACCCGGTTATTCAAGAAAAATTTGGCACAAATTTGCCTTAGAACTGGATCTCAGCCCGTCCCTAAAGTGGCTAGACACAGTTTAAAAGTAAGAAATTGACTTTTCAAAAAACCGTCAAAAATATTTTGTGGTCAAGTTTTGTAAGACCGAGCCAAGAGTGTCGGTCCACCTAGAACTGGGTCCCAACCCGTCCTAAATGAGGCTAGAGCAAATTTTGCAGCCTTAGAAATGGCCGATAAATATTTTACGGCTTTTCAAAAAATGGCCAGTTGTTAAAAAAAATAGTCGGTATGACCGTGCTAAAATATCACCATGTACTGAGTGTTGGATTTATCTCCTCTACTCTCCTAAATCCTATTTTAATCTGCCTCCATTCATGCTGCATTTTTACTCATGTTGTCGCACAATCTGCATATTTACATGTAAAATAAGACAGGCAAAAAACTATATTGTCTACATAAATACAAGTAATTTTCCACAGGTGAAAAAGGCAAAAAACGCGACACTGTGTTTTTACAAGTGATTTGTGACAGGCGAAAAAGACAACACTGCCTTACAAAATGCCAAAGGTGCCGTATGAAAAGCGAAGGCACCCTGTAAATCAAATCTTGAGGCATTTCATCATAGTGTCATATTTTTGCAACTTCACCAACGTTCATTTCAGCAAAAACTGACATCGCGGCCCCTTTCACACTCATCCCATGCAACTGTGCTAACAGATTTGACAATGACAGCAGCCACCCACGATCTCCTACAGACAGCACATCCACTTTGTATTTTCTTCATCTGCACACCTGTAAAATTGTATATATATATATATATATATATATATATATATATAGATATATTGAATACCACTTGCGCATTCAATGTGTAGTGTGTGTAAAATAATAGCATCAGAAGCTTATTAGAGATAGACGAAGTAGATGCCTTGCGCATTGATTCTTTTGTATTGTCAGTAATAGATTCATCTCTTTTACAGATTGAATTAGCTTTGTAGAACACGCGGTTTTGTCCACTATTGTCTTGTGCTCCACAACATTATTGACATGTATATTTTGCTATACCAATCTGATAACAGTTTTGTTGTTCTGCATTTAGATTTGTGTTGATATTGCTATGATTTTCTTCATTCTGTTTGACTCTCTCTTGTTGCTCAATTTGGTAAAATGTTCTTAGCAAACATTAGTCTAGCTATTGAAGACTAATATTTAGTCTTGCCTTTCACGACTAATTCGCGATTGATTATCAGTCTAGCTCTTCCCGAATCATTTGCAACTAATACTTTGTGTAGCTGTTCTTGACAAATTATTCTTCAGATGTTTTGTTAATGTTTGGCTACGTAATCAGATCGACCGCAATTTCTATCACTAATGTTCGGCATAGTCACGCGGTTTCGTCCGCTACAGTCTTGTGCTCTACCGCATTATTGACTTGTATACTTGATATACTTAATCTGATATGGTTCATTTGTTCTGTGTTTTAGATATGTCAATATTGCTATATGTATTCTTCATTCGGTTTGATCTTGTTGCTCTTTCTGGTAATAGACGATTAACTTTTAGTCTTGTCTTTCGCAAATAATTCGCGACTAATTATCAATCAGGCACAGTCAAGCGAGGGTAGTCGTTAATGTTAGCTGATATTTTCGCACGGAAAATTGGGCTACTATTGAAGTTTAAATTCACAAAATTGGAAAAATCGGCATGTAAAACCCGGTTATTCAAGAAAAAATTGGCACAAATTTGCCTTAAAACTGGATCCCAGCCCGTCCCTAAAGTGGCTAGACACAGTTTAAAAGTAAGAAATTGACTTTTCAAAAAACCGTCAAAAATATTTTGTGGTCAAGTTTTGTAAGACCGAGCCAAGAGTGTCGGTCCACCTAGAACTGGGTCCCAACCCGTCCTAAATGAGGCTAGAGCAAATTTTGCAGCCTTAGAAATGGCCGATAAATATTTTACGGCTTTTCAAAAAATGGCCAGTTGTTAAAAAAATAGTCGGTATGACCGTGCTAAAATCTCACCATGTACTGAGTGTTGGATTTATCTCCTCTACTCTCCTAAATCCTATTTTAATCTGCCTCCATTCATGCTGCATTTTTAATCATGTTGTCGCACAATCTGCATATTTACATGTAAAATAAGACAGGCAAAAAACTCTATTGTCTACATAAATACAAGTAATTTTCCACAGGTGAAAAAGGCGAAAAACGCGACACTGTGTTTTTACACGTGATTTGTGACAGGCAAAAAAGACAACACTACCTTACAAAATGCCAAAGGTGCCCTATGAAAAGCGAAGGCACCCTGTAAATCAAATCTTGAGGCATTTCATCATAGTGTCATATTTTTGCATCTTCACCAACGTTCATTTCAGCAAAAACTGACATCGCGGCCCCTTTCACACTCATCCCATGCAATTGTGCTAACAGATTTGACAACGACAGCAGCCACCCACGATCTCCTACAGACAGCACATCCACTTTGTATTTTCTTCATCTGCACACCTGTAAAATTATATATATATATATATATATATTGAATACCACTTGCGCATTCAATGTGTAGTGTGTGTAAAATAATAGCATCAGAAGCTTATTAGAGATAGACGAAGTAGATGCCTTGCGCATTGATTCTTTTGTATTGTCAGTAATAGATTCATCCCTTTTACAGATTGAATTAGCTTTGTAGAACACGCGGTTTTGTCCACTATTGTCTTGTGCTCCACAACATTATTGACATGTATATTTTGCTATACTAATCTGATAACAGTTCTGTTGTTCTGCGTTTAGATTTGTGTTGATATTGCTATGATTTTCTTCATTCTGTTTGACTCTCTCTTGTTGCTCAATTTGGTAATATGTTCTTAGCGAACATTAGTCTAGCTATTGAAGACTAATATTTAGTCTTGCCTTTCACGACTAATTCGCGATTGATTATCAGTCGAGCTCAGTCTAGCTCTTCCCGAATCATTCGCGACTAATACTTTGTGTAGCTGTTCTTGACAAATTATTCTTCAGATGTTTTGTTAATGTTTGGCTACGTAATCAGATCGACCGCAATTTCTATCACTAATGTTCGACATAGTCACGCGGTTTCGTCCGCTACAGTCTTGTGCTTACCGCATTATTGACTTGTATACTTGATATACTTAATCTGATATGGTTCATTTGTTCTGTGTTTTAGATATGTCAATATTGCTATATGTATTCTTCATTCTGTTTGATCTTGTTGCTCTTTCTGGTAATAGACGATTAACTTTTAGTCTTGTCTTTCGCAAATAATTCGCGACTAATTATCAATCAGGCACAGTCAAGCTCTTCGCTAATCATTCGCGACAAATAATTTGTCTTGCAATTCGCGACAAATTATTCATCTAGCGCTTCATCCATTGTTTGGCTACGTAACCTAGAATGACTGTGATTTCTATCACTAAAGTTCTGTTCATTCTGATAGGCGTAGTCATGCTTACGGAGAGAGACAAATAATTCATTCCGCTGCGCACGAACATTTTATGTTCGAGTTTGTTTTTTGTTCGTTTCTTGTTCGAGTTCGTTTCTCGTTCGTGTTCATCATTTATTCTTCCTCCCTCTCTCCCAACATGGTATCAGAGCTATCTTTATATCCAATTAGCTCCCACAGTACAAGACTCTACTAGCCGATAGAGTAATTGTTTTCTTGTTTTGTATTTTTCAGTATCATATTTTCACACTTAAGTCATTGATAGTCTCTTATCACTTAGACTAATTCTTTCACATGGATTCCCAAGGAAAAGCCAGTCCTCTCATGGACAAGCTTGATGGAGCCAATTACCATCTGTGAAAATTTAAGATGAAGACTGTACTAATGGCAAAATAATTGTACGACGTTGTTACAAGTGCAGAAGGGAAACCCGAAGCGGACAACGCGGCAATCGCCAGATGGAAGTAGAAGGATGGAAAAGCTTTCGCGCTGATCATCCTCAACATCACAGATACACAGATCGGCCATGTATCCGAGGCTCAGACATCAAAAGAAGTCTGGGACATCTTGAGCACACTATATGAAGTGCGAGATATAGCTTCCAAGCTACATCTTAGGAAGAAATTCTCCATATGCTACTGTACAACAAATGTCTAGACAATCTGTTGTTCTTGATCAACAAAGGTTGCCGAGGGCAACCAACCGTTGTCTGATGACGCATTTGTCCACAGTTTTTGTACCATTGCCAGATCGGACTGATCCCATCGTCCCAGATGACATTAGGTCCAACGAGAACCTAATAGAAGATGATGACGACGGAACTCCACAAGTCATCGAGGCCGATACAACACAAACTCCTATCAGTGCCACCGTACCGGCTGCTCTCACAGACTTAATGACGGTGTACCAGACTCTAGGCAAATTCATCCTGGATGCGGTAGTAGCCAAAGCTATCTTGGAAGGCATGGTACTACACTTGGAAACAAGCAACACACAACTGCGAGCAAAACTCACCAAGTTGCAGCACGAGCTGATTTTGGCTTAGCAACATGAACAAGTAGGGCACCAAGAGATCGCCAAGCTATAGCAGAAGGAGTTGGGCCTAAATAATTATATCCAAAGCCTCTCCAAAGCGTTGACAGAGGCCTCCACGAAGGTGCGGGAGCTTCAATATGAAGCGTCTCAACGACTTGCTCCCATCCAGATGCAACTAAACCTTTTGGAAGTAGAGAATACGTGCCTGGGGATGGAGGTCAAAGCCCTACAAGATGAAAAGCTCGTATGATTAGCTCAACTTGCACCAGACTCAAGGTCGCTCTCTCAATCAGAAATGAATCTTCTTTGGCATCAAGTGCAGGTTTATAGCCAAACCTTAAATAACTACTAGGCAAAGTTCAATAAATATCGGGCAAGCGCAACTCATGAGCTCACCCAGGCCAAGCAAGTCCTCAAGGCTTGCCAAAAATTCATGAAAATGAAGGCCCAGCCCACCCCCGTGGTAATTTCACCGCCACCTATTTTTGACGCTGCACAGGCCAGTACAAGCCAAGACCAAAGCCAGCTGGCAACATGGGGATTTAACCAAGATCAAGGGTCCGAAGGCCGAGACCAAGGACAAACGGATATGGCTGCTGAGACGCGAGACCAGGGCCAAGGCGCAGACACCAGCCAAAGCCAAGCCACATCATCTAGAGGTTCGCGCACGATATCTGCCAGCTGGGCCTTCCGAAGACCAAAGTCCGTGGAGGAGAAAATAAACAAATTCCTATCAAAGTATCCTCACGATTCATCAAGAGGCAGCTGACAGATATCGTTTTCAGCCCAGAAAAATGACAAAGAACTGCAAGCATTACCCGCCCTCCAACCACAACCACAACCACAGTGGCGTCAGCAGTTGTTCGAAAGAGACCCTGCGGCCATCAGGGCCTACGTGATGAGTCCGCAACAATTACGGGTGAACGCGCACTTCCTGCCATGTACACGACTATCCAAATGGGCGGAATGCGGCACCCCTCTAGAAAAACTCACAATTCAAAACTTTAATTGGCCGATCATTCATTCAGAGTGTGGTTGGACTACAGATGTGGATGCCAGCAGGGCTCTCACCACATTCGCGAATCACTATGTCAACTGTCCTGATTCAACAGTCCGCGCGGCAACCACTTACGTCCGGGACTTAGAACATCTAATGGGGATCGAAACTAAATGGGACAATTTTCTTTCCCCCATATTCTTTGACATTAATAAGGCGCTACCTTCAAACAAAGTCGAAGATCAGCTGCCAATCGCTCGTGTGTATTACCGAGCTGCGCTTCTGGGCAATCCATGGACATGCAGATTCCAAGCATGGGTCAACCAAGATTGGCTAAGAGGAGTCCACAAGTCCCTTCACACGCCCAAGGACTTGAAGAAACTGGACCGGTCTCAACTTCATGGAGGACGTCACGACCTACCTGATCCAGCAAAGGCTGACGAAGAAAACTCTTTACTAAACCGGCAGAGTGCCGAGGGACCGGCACTACTTCAGGCCGTGGGTCATGTCGGGGGTATTCCCAACAAAGTGTAAATAAATAAAATCGTCCAATAAAATGTGTTGCGAGGGCATGACATCCTGCGCGCGTAAGCCCATGGCTCAATGAGCACGCAAGCTTAAGTGTAAATAAAATAAAATAGACTTGGGCCTTGGAATTAAAATAAAACTATAGAGATCACTTTTTAGAGTTGGGTCCAAATTGGGACTCACATGAATCTTGTGAAGTTTAATGTACTTTATATGGACCCTTGGATCAAGTTGGGTCCAAGATGAATGGATAGGATCAATGTGATTATTAGCCAATAGGATTGAGCGGCAAGGGCCTTTTCCATTTTATAAAAATGCACCATTTGTACACTATTTTCATGCTTAATAGAGAGGAGGAGACTCTATCATTTTGAGAGCTCAAGCATCTTCATTTGCTAATCACTCTTGCTTATGCTATTGTTGGGATTGCTTGTTATTTCCATTTCTTCCATCCTTTTTGTTTGTGATTAGTTAAGGTTTCTCCATAAGCAATGACATTGAGCATTTGAGCTAACCTCCATCTCATCTCTCTCTTTCTTTCTCTCTTCTCTTCTCTCTTCCTCTTCTTTTCTACCCCTTCCCTTCACCCAAAACCATGAAGAATGTTAGTGTAGAGGAGTAGAGTCAAGGGAGAGTAGTGTTAGTGGTGAATAGAGTTAAGGGAGAAAGTAGGAAACTAACTAAAAATAGCATCTATGCATAGTTAGGTACCTATCCAGTGATCTAACCCTTGTTGACAGGCGGGAGGGCTATACTACGCAAGATCTTCGACCCTACAGTGTTGTGAGAAAAAATAGTCGAAACAAAATAATATATAGTGCTCTATGGTGAAGCTTCATGGAAGGTGGCATATTGTCTTGATAGAGAAGCAACAAATTTTGTCCATTCGTCATAGCTAAGCTTAAAACCTTTGTAGAGCTTATCAGAAAAAAAAAAGGGGGCGGGGGGTGGGGGGGGGGGGTTTGAAATGTTATAGTGCAGGTTAGGGGTGGTATTGGTGTAGGACCTTAAATTGAATTTTCGATAGTTTGGACATAGTATAGCATAAGGAGGTGTTTTTAAGTGAAGAAGCATCCATGAGAGAGAGAGAGAGAGAGAGAGAGAGAGAGAGAGAGAGAGAGAGAGAGAGAGAGAGAGAGCCCACCAATCATCTCACAATTAGTAAATTCCTTAAGAGGTAGTTAGCCCCCCGTAAGGGATAGCTAATTGCCCACCAAAAGACCGTTAATATTGTGTGGTAGAACGTAAGATAGTTTCGAAAAGGAGTAAAAAAGAAGAAGTTTTTGATAATAAGACAAAGTTTATCCCTTATGAAACCATTTATTTGAAAAGCATTCACTAAAATTCCTACCTTTTTTGGGAAGGTTTCCTGTTTGTTACAACAATACATTGCCACAATAACTTGGGAGATAATTACCTTATATGAGTTATAGATTGGTCTATTAGAGGCCAAATGTATATAGTGTAAAAAAGAAAAAGACAATTCCCGTCTCTTGTCAAATTTTGAAAGATGCATCAAACCTGTCACCTGATTAAAAGCGATAGAAATATTCAAAAAACTAATAGTGTTAGCTTCAAAGGACTTTCTTCCTATTTACTCAGCTTCCAAAGTTTAGTCACCATCAAGCACAATACCTAAAAAATTAAATTTTCTTAAACTAGGTACCGTCTTGGGAAAAAATAACCATAATGAACCAATATCTTGATGTTTATCCTAAATCTGTGAACCCTAGTTCATCGACTTACGGTTAGGATAACAAAATTTAAATTGTTTCACCCATATTTTTATGTTTTAGTATAAAAAGAACAAATTGTTCCCATGCATCCCTAAAGTAGCCAACTATGGAATACCATTACCTATCATAGGCTCCCTTTTCATGCAAAAATACTCCAAACATATCCCTCGCAGAAAACCAAGCATCCAAAAAATTCATGCAGCTTAAAGGCCTTAGCACAACCCCCAATCAGCTGCCACCATATCCACACAAGCCCTAGTAGCCGCCATCCTAATGGACTTTTGAGAGCCTCTCATATTCAAACCATCGAGAGAGGGCTTCGAAGCTCCAAAGCAGAATCATGCGAGGGCGTGAGGACAAGGGAGGGAGATCCAGACAGATCGCTATTCACAGATCCATCAATGGGTTTGAAACTTCCAAGATCGATCCAGACCAGCCGTTTCTGACCTCCATGCAGTCCTAGCGAAGCACTCCTTGGCTGACTAATCCGCTGTCAAACGCGCTCCTTCACTAATCCTTTCCATCGACCCCATTCAAAACTGGAATGAGCTGGATTCATTTCTCATGAAACTTCTTTGAAGAATCCAAAGTTTCTACTGGAAACCAGTTTCCCAAGGGATGCTTCAAAATCAAATCCATCACAAGAAAACGAGCTTCCAGCCACTCTTGAAGAATCCATTGGATGAGGAATCCAATCCAGAGCTTCAAGGAGGTCATTGTTAGAATATAGGCAACAGATAAAGGCTTGCCAGAGGAGGCATGCAGTTAGCACTACTCCTGCCTTCACCTATCTTACGCCTTCTGACAGTCCACACAAAGGATTCAGGTCTCAGTAAACCGCCTGTTTGATATGGCATCATCCATCTATAACCAAAGACAGAGACACAAGTATTAACAAAGATAACAAACAAATTTTTTGTCCAACAAGGTTATCTTTCGGAGAATCAACCCCATGTCTGTCTTGCAGGGAACAGCAACTTTGTCAACAGTTCTTCCAATCTATGTTCCTAAGCATGCAGATTCACTGGAGGATCTACTTAGGCAAACCTTTTAATCCTCAATCTGCAGCCACCAGAATCCTAACCAATATTGTCTAAAGTCATAGAAGCTAAAAAGAATCAAATTCATTGATAATTTTACTATGAAACTCAAACAAGATGTCAGAATTTGGAACATTATGGACTCACATAGCAGATTCTTCTACATCATTTGAAAGTTTTCTCAAGAAACTCGAATTTACAAGTGAATTCACACAAATTCTCAGCATCATTCAATCAAAATTAACCTTGTAAAAGAGCACTCTACCATAGTTTCGAAAAGTATGCTACTTATCCGGAATTTGTGAATCCAACTCCATAATTCCCTTGAGAAAAAATAGCACTTCAACTGGGATGTAATCCAAGCGCTTCAACTTCCAAATCGATGTAGGCTTGTCTCCACACCTATCCAAGACCGCATCTTAGTCGGGCTCTGATACCAAATGTAGAGACCCTAAAGGATTGTTCCTAAGATGAGGATAGGAGAACACAATAAGAGATACCATGGAGCCAAACTGCCCAACCAATCCTAGATCTTACAGATCTAGCCCCCAAGCCATGCCATGTGAAGCAAGAGGAGAAGAGAGAAACTGGTGACCTAAACCCAATATGTCGACGGAAGAATCCTTACCTCATTATATAGAGAGTAGAGTCCTGTGCATGAAACCATGAAACCCCCATGTAGGTCAACTATAAATAGGTCTCATCTCTTCATGCAGTCCTCCTGCCTATATCCGTCACACAGACATGCAATACTCCATATGTCTCAATTAGAGTGTCTGGGTCCTCTCAAGGTAATTAGTCACAACCAGGCCTTGACATGGAATTAAATCACGGCATGACCAATAATCTCGAACACTGGAGGGCCGATCTACCATATTAGGACTATTCTAGATCCTTAACCGAATATGGCCATAACAATATCCTTTATGGACAAATTGTGATTTCGCAGTAATGTTTTTTATATTTGTGTTTGATAGAATTATATTTGTAACATAATACTACACAACAATATTTTCTATCACTCACAGATATAATCTATAAGCGAATGATCGAACCAATATGTAGATTTTTTTTGGATTGTAAATTTTTTTGTTTTGTTTTTGTTTTTGTTTTTGTTTTTTTAAACTACCAATATGGGTATCATGTGAAAGGATTTTCAAAACATCAGTTTTGTTGCTTGGTTTCAGATAGTTAACCCCCAATTTATATTATTAACTTCAATTATAAATTGAAGCAAATCATTTTTGCAGAGAGATTAACTGGCTATAAATTTCAATTCTATTTGATTTAGTATTTTTGCTATTCATTTGGATTGCAACCAACGATGGATCCCTACCCAATCTGAAAAAAATTGTAAATTTTTTTGTGATCCGAAAAAGTGTTTTTGATCTCAGATCGTTGGCGATCCGGATCGCACGATCAAGATCATTTTTGTAGCAAATCGCGATCCGTTGCAACATAGATGCATACGTAGATCACAATACATTTTTTGAATTTTGTAAATTTGTCAATATAGGATGTAATTGTATACCATGTAAAGTTGTCACTTGTCGAAAGGTTTTTTGATTTCGTATATTGAGTTTTGTGCTATCTATTGAGGATATTAAATCAATGCAATCGATTTTGAATGTTTAAGAAAAGACTTGTTCTACTAGCTGGCTTGTCTACATTCCTCGTACTATTTATTGTTTTTAGAGATGTCATGTTTGATGAATCTAGAATGCATAAGCTTGATAATGATGCAATCGAGTCTACTAGCAAACCTATTATCAAAGAAATAGTAGAGAAACCACGAGGAAGCAAGCCTGCATACTTTATGAACTCTCCAAAAATGTTAAGTTGAGCAAGAATGCAACCATCAAGGCTCACATACAATGAAAGAGAAAAGCAATTGCAAGTTGAGGTTGACCTTATACTATTTTTGATGATGTTTCTGAATCAAAATTCAACAACAAAAGAGTGATTTGATGCAATTAAGAGTGCGTATGACACATTGCTTGAGATTGATACTTGTAAAACTATTGATCCTCCATCAAATAAAAGGTTACTACTTGCTAATTGATCTTTAAGATCAAGCTTAGTCAAGATGGTAGTGTGAACAATTACAAAACAAGACTAGTTGCCAAAGGACATGTTCAATCCAAGGACATTGACTATGATGAGACACATGACATAGTTTGTGGTGGATTCTATTAACTCACATGTTAGTGATTTAATGCCTTTGCAACATTCATTGAAAAATGAGAATTTTCTTGGTTAATCAAGAAACATGACATCGTACATCTCTCTTCGCCGAGCTCGAGTATAAAGAGATTGACATTCAAAAAATAGATTTGAAAAAAAAAACTATGTCTAATCTTTTCACTCAATTAATTGACCAAAAATGAGATTCTGTTTTTAGCTAAATAGCTATCGTCTCTCTCTCTCTCTCTCTCTCTCTCTCTCTCTCTCTCTCTCTCTCTCTCTCTCTCTCTCTCTCTCTCTCTCTCTCGCCATAGAATAAATGAAACTTAACCTTTTTATTCGAAATTGCAAGAATCAATTTCATCAGTGACAACATCTTGCAATTCATCTCCTCTTAGATGAGTTTCATCATCACTCTCACTTTCAAAATGATTTCATCGTTATAACTATTAAAATTTCTATTCTCGACATCTATGGAAGTGGGTGCTTCATGTATGGTTTGAAGATTTACTACATCTCTGGGTAGCTCAATATCATGGTCAACTAGTATGCTCTCCAAATGAAAAATTTCCATCTCATTCTCAACATCCGCACCCTCAAATACTCGTCGTGCTCGTGGTTCAACTTGAGCTAAAAACCGCCAAGTATCGTTTGATTGATCTAGTTGAAAAAACACCTAAAAAATCACTATTTTAGAATATATTGAAAACTCAAATACTTAAATCGCCCATAATAAAACCAAAAACATGACATATAATAAATATAAATATAAGAATTTGAACTCTTGCATTGGCCAGGAATAAGAAGCGTCAACGTAATGTGTCCCTTTTGTGTACTCAACCAAGGTGGTATATTATAATTTACCAAGCAAACAGGCCAAATGGACCACGTAGTTGCTCGTACACCAAAGGGGTTCATACCATCTGTTGCAAGACCAAATCTCACATTTCTTGACTCATTGGAAAAGCTTGGATACTCTTTGTTGATGTGTTTCCATGTAGGTGAATCTGAAGGTACCCTCATTATTCCATCTGTAGAGGTATGATGTGCATGCCAGTGCATAAGTTGTGTAAGAGATTTACAATGAAATAAACATTACAATTATGGATTTATTGGAACATGTCATGAAACTTTGCATGGAGTGGTTGCCCCTTGCAAATCATCTCTATATCGAGGAGTATCACAAATGGGACATCTCTTGAGTGTTTAGTACATGCATGATATTGCTTGTAGTCCATCCCAATGTTGGACAACATCTTTCGTGCCTCATCTCTTGTCTCAGGCATAAAATTCTCTTCTGAAAGAATTTTGTTTTTCAATAGTATGTACATGACAAAAGAAGTCATTTCAGAAAATTATCACTAGGTGTCCAAATTGTACAGAGTTTGTTTCAAAGCAAATTTGACAAGTAGAAGAAAAAAATTTCACTCAAATAATGATGTGAGACTTTGGTCACTCCTTCCATATTTGGCTTGAAGATTTAATAGAAGTAGATAAGTCACCAAACAAGATGTCTCTGCTCCAAGGTACAATATTGTACATTGTGTCTATTTGCATTATTGTTCTCATACATAGCATCCAACATGTCTCTCATGGCATCAAATTCTTCATTTATTGGAAGCTCATTTTCATTGTTGGAAGTTGTTTGCCAGGAGGTAGATGAGCTAGATTCAGATGCATTGGTCTCTTGATTAATGCGCTCATCAATTTCCATCATCTCTCTTAAGCCTTGACGTTGACAATGAGATAATTGTTCTATATGAGGACCATTGTATGACATTCGTCGTCTACGTTGGCCATTATGAGGATTGTTGTCTCCAACGCTAAATGAGGATGAAGAAACAAATAGTTGAAACTATGCTTGATAGACATTTCCTCCCCATAATTGATAGATCTAAATGTTGCATGAATATAAATTTTTTCTTTGTTAAAAAAATACGCACATAACAATGTATCTTTTAGACCATTATTCTTTCCAACTTGTTAACATTCAACGAGCTCAAATCATTATAGCAACAATAAAACTACCAATATACCAACATACCAATGTATCTTTTAGAACATTCTTCATTCCAACTTGTTAACATTCAATAAACTCAAAGAATTGCATGCTTTTATGTATTTACATATCTATAAATTTCACATACATTAGCTTTCACTTATTATCTTTTGTAAACATCCAGGCTTTCAAATATGGATTACAATAAAAATCACAATAATAAACATGATGCTGGAATGAAAATCATCATAACAACATAATACTACCAATATATCAACAATATACCAACATACCAATGTATCTTTTAGAACATTTTTCAATCCAACTTGTTAACATTCAATAAACTCTTTGAATTGCATGCTTCTATGTATTTACATATTTACTAATTTCACATACATTAGCCAAATAGTTCTCCTAAAATTTGACAAATTTGCAACTTGTTAACCTCCAACGAGTGGAGAAGGTGAATAGATTTGCATGGAGAGGATGACACTGACCCGTTCATCCTATTTTGACGTCATTCTCAAGGGGTAAAAAAAGATCCAAGGGTTGGTTGAGTTGGTTAGCTAGGCATCCAAAGTTTCTTTGGTCCCATGTTCAAGCACCCCTTGGAAACTCGGATGCGTTTTCAAGGAGTGATCTGGTTATTGTAAATAGAAAGGTGCCCATAACATTGCAATAATATTGCACAATTGCATATACACATGCTAGTAAGTAGTGATTGAGTTGATGCATGGTGCTCGTAAACAAATTGAAGGGCCGTGAAATCTTACTTGATATGATATGGAATTAGGAGGAAGGACAATAAATAGAAGTGAGGTGGGAATAGGGCCACATGTGCAAGTACAGCCCTAAGGCTACACCAAGGTGAGCATAGGATCTTTAGGGCCACAAAGAGAAGAGAGGAGCCAGTCAAGGCACAAAAAGACACCCATTCTTTCTCTCTTTTTAGTATTGACGACTAAAGAGAAACAAAGAGAAAGAGAAGAAAAAAGAGAAACAAAGAAGCTAAAAATAAGAAGAAGAAGAGCGATAGAAAAAGGAGGAGAAGAGGGGCGGGTGCAAGAGCGATGGCATCGAGCCTCCCTTTCTGGACATCACCATCATCATCGTCATCGTCCTCCATGGCTTTTCGCTCTGCGCTTTTCCGATGCGTGTATACATTTTTGCTGATCGCTTTAACCTTCTTTGGATCCTCAGGTACGAACGAAGTCCATGCTGTTTGGATCGAACTTCAATCGTGTAAAATAGAGGGAGACAAAAATCTCCTTTAATAGTGGGTGCGTTGATATATCAGCAGCTTCCATCTCTTTTGCCAGGGGTATTTAGGAAAACTCTATTGCATACTGTACAGACTGGTTGTTCTAGTACAGTGCACGATCACCGATAATATCAACCTTTGTTGCGATCCTGGAATGCTTGCACCTATAGTGGTCTGTTTTATTCGTCTCTGAATTGCTAGCAGAAATTTGACTGTGCATTTGAATGGCTAGCACTGCGCGAAGCAAGATATGTTTTGTAGCTGTACTTCAATGTTCAATTTTGAAAGATTTCAGATCATTTCCCTAGAGAGTAGCCATCTGCCCGTGCCCTAAATAGTACTTTCTCACATGTGCATGTGAGGGAGACGGACATGTGTGCAATCTATGTAGACTTTGTTGGACTCTCTACTGAGGGATTTTACTAAGAGAGCTGAAGCATAATCACTTTTTAATTTCAATCAAAACCTTTCTAGACTAGAGTTAATGATTTGACATAATCTCTAGTTATACAATTCCACGACTCACTCAATCATTCACATTATAGGAACAGAGTTGTTGCCAAGCATATGACTCACTCCCTAACATGGTATATTTGTCAACTAGGAAGATTTTTGTTGCCTAATGAGGCCATCCTCACCATGGTGCGCCCACGAAGAGGAATCCTCTCCGCAAGAATCATAGTCTCATCTCATGGTCATTGCCTCCACCATCGTACATTTGTGACCTGAATTGATGCCTACATTTCAAGATCGACACGCATTGCTAATAGACAACTAGGATAGAGCTAAGCATAAAGCAAAAGGCCGTAGCTTGATAGTACATTCGACAACATGAAAATCTAAATTCATCAAATCATCATCTTCTACATCTGCACGCGGTAACCTTTAACATGGAGAGGAAGGGATTCCTCTTGCTATGGTTTCTACAATCTTGCAACATAAATGTAGCAACTTGAGCTCATAAAAAACTGGAGTTATGAATTGAATCATAGATTTTAGAATTAATGAAGCATAAATTGGCACTATGTGAAGCAATCGAACAATCTCACATGAAGAATGGCAAATAACATCACATAGAATTGATGGCAAAAGCCCTTCAATCATCAACAAAGGCAAGAGTTCTCCCATGAAGAACTTAACTCAATACTAAATCATAAGTTGCAAATTGAATACGGCCTATTTATACCCACCCAACATGAACCCTAGAATCGCGTTTCTGACTGCGTTTTTGGAAGGGTGGTGCAACTATGGTCCCAAGCTATAGGGAAAGAGAATGTGTGTTAACCTCCAACAAAAGAAACATAATGACTCTTTGAATGCCTTTCTTGTGGGAGTTGGGAACTCAATGGACACTTTAGAAGGGCGCCCTCCTACTAGGTCCTAGACCATTAAAGTGATATGGTTCAAGGTTGAGGCCCCAAGGTTTAGAAAAATAGTCATCCAATGACTTTCTAACACCTCTCTAGGTTCCATACCTCCATCCAAGGCATAGACACCTACCTGTCCTTAACCAAGGACACTAGTACCTTAATCTAAGGCACCTACCCTTAATTCTAAGGGTACCCCTTATCCAAGGGTCACGTGACTACATACCTTCGACCAAGGTATAGTCACTTGCCTGCCCTTATCCAAAGGCACATCCCTTAATCTTAAGGGTAACCCTTATCCAAGGGTAACTTGCCATTTAGCCCCCAACACTAAATGGACCAATAGGGGTTTGAAGTACTGCTAGTTACATAGGTATGTAACATTCCTTCTCCCTAAACTTAAATTTTTCTTTGTAGGGAAAAATTTGGAAAATTCTTTTGGAGATCAGCCTCCTTTTCCCAGATATTCTCTTCTTTTGATTTGCCCCTCCACCTGACTAAACATTCCCGAAGCACTCTACTCCGTAGAGTCCTCTGCTGGCTATTAACAATCGCCTCGGGTTCAGGTGGTCCACTCACGGACTCATCACGAAGAAGTTTCACTAGATCTTCCACAGGGACCAGGGTCTTCCCAACTCCCAACAAGGGTTTCAACTTTTAACGTGGAAAACAGGATGAATTCCAACGTTAGCTGGAAGGTCTAGTTTGTATGCGACCTTGTTTATCACTTGGATAACCTTAAAAGGACCGCAATACCTAGGCGCCAACTTTGTACACTTAATAGTTTTCAAGCCCCTAGAGTGACTAGGGACTCTCAAAAACACCCAGTCGTTGACCATGAATACCTTGTGCTTCCGAGATAGATCAACATAGTGCCTTGCCCTGTCTTGGGCACTTCTTATGCTATCTTTAGCCAACTGTAACATTTCTTGCATATCCGCAAGGAAATCAGCTGCGGCTTGCACCCGTAGGTTTTTCATGCCAACACTAATTGGTGATCGAGGTTGAAAACTATACATAAGCATGAAAGGGCTGAATCCGGTTGTTGAATGTTTTGCACTGTTATATGCAAATTCCACCAGTGGAAGGTACTGCTCCTAATCAGACTGCCGATGGCCCCATATGCTCGAAGCATATCCTCCATCGTCTGATTGGTCCTTTCCGTTTGACCGTCTGATTCCGGATGATCTGTAGAACTCAAACTCAAGTTGTTTCCAACTTTTCAAATGCTGGTTGCCAAAAATTCCTAGTGAATTTGGGTCACGGTCATTGACAATATTGCAAGGCAGCCCGTACAAGTTGAAAAAGCTTCTCAACAAACAGTTGAGCTAGTTCTGAAGCTGTAACAGTAGTTTTCGTTGGGATAAATTGAGCAAACTTCGTAAGTCTGTCAACAATGACCCAAACCGAATCGTGGCCCTTCCCTGTACGTGGAAGCCCAATCACAAAATCCATAGATATACTTTCCCACTTTCTGTTAGGAATATCTAAAGGATGTAGTATGCCACTAGCTTTTAGCCTCTCTGCTTTATTTAACTGGCACTTAGTACATTTAAGTACATAGGCCTCTACCTGACTCTTCATCTTAGGCCACCAAAATTGCCTTTGAGCTAAGTCAAGTGTTCTTTGTATACCCGGATGTCCTGCGCATGGACTATCATGACACTCATGCAAGATTTGGGCCCTTACAGTGTCATTCTCCGGTACACACACCTTTCCTTTACGAAACAAAATCCTGTTTCGAATTAGAAAATCTGTTTCAGTCTTTCCCTGATTCGAGGAATCTTGCAAACCTGAATCGACCCCCGAAAGTACTTGTTGCCAATACTTTCCAAAAAAAGGATCGAACTCATATAGTCCTTGAAGAGATTGAAACAACCCCGGTTCTATAACAGTAAAGCACAATTGATTAATAACCGGTAACCGACTCAAAGCATCCGCTAGAGTATTTTGACTTCCTTTACAATAACGTATAGAAAAGTCAAAGATTTGCATCAGCTTAGCCCATCTAGCTTGCCTCCCCTTTAAATCTGTAGCATCACAGAAATATCGAAGAGTCTGATGATCCGTCAAAACTTCATATCTGGCTCCATACAAATATTGTCGCCAAATTTTCAAGGAATGAACGATTGCAAACAGTTCCTTCTCATAGGTACAATACCTAGACTGAGCAGGATTGAGTTTCTTGCTTTCATAAGCCACATGATGTCCATCCTGCATCAAAACAGCTCCAATAGCATAATCACTGGCATCGGTCCTAACCACAAAAGTCTTATTAGGATTGGCAATGATTAGTATTGGTGCCGAAGTGACACTTTTCTTAAGCAACTCAAAACAATAATTCATATCCTCCGTCCACACCACTAGTGGACTCTTAGCCCTCCGACTTAGCTTCTTATAGCCTTTCAAGGCCTGGGTAAGGGGAAATGCCAATCGAGCAAATTGGGAAATATGTCGACGGAAAAATCCTACAAACCCCAAGAAAGACTTGATTTCCCGAACTGTGGTGAGGATAGGCCAATCAATAACCCTTTGGATACGATCGGTCTCAATCTCCACTCCTCGTTCGGAAATCTTATGCCCCAAGTAAGACAATTCCTTAGCAAAAAAGTCACACTTAGACTCCTTGGCAAAGAGCTTTTCCCTTCTTAGGATGTCCAAGACAATCCTAAGATGCTCTTTATGTTCCACCAAAGTCTTACTGAACACTAGGATATCATCTAAGAATACCACTGCGAATCTTCCCAAATATGGCTTGAACAAATCGTTCATCATCTTTTGGAAAGTTGCCGGTGCATTGGTCAAATCAAAAGGCAACACCAAAAATTCGTAGTGACCAAAGCGAGTTCGAAATCCAGTTTTTGGTATATCTTTTGCCTTAATGCGTATCTGATGGTAGCCCGATCTTAGATCTATCTTGGTAAAGTACCCCCGCGGCAGTGGATATCTATTCTTAACGATTATCTTGTTCAATTTCTTATAATCGACGCAAAACCTTATAGTCCCATCCTTCTTGGCAACCAGATGTTAGGAATTAATGGATTAATTAATTCCTTGTAGAGGCCAGCCTACGTGCTAGAAGGCCTATTTCTATTTTTAGTATAGGTGCTATCTATTTTAGTATAGGTACCTGTAAATTGTATAGACCAAAGAAATAGAGGCTAGGGGTTGTCCATCCAATGGAGTGTGACACAAAGGGTGATCAGTCCTTGGGTTTCTTCTCCAAATCTTTATAGACTCGATTGAGCCTTCTTTATAGACTCGATTTGAGCCTTCTTTATAGACTTTGGAAAAAGCCTTCTTCAAGTACCATGTTTAAGCTTTAAGAAGCTTCTTCAGTTCATTCTTCAGGCAGTCTTCTTAGTAACTGCACATAGCCTTAAGAAAAGGTTAGGAGTCATACCATAAAATGGTTTATCATTAGATTCTATTTCTAGAACCTGCACATCAAACTGTTAGCGTTGATCTACAGTTTCATTTCTTGTCTTCAAGTAATGATACCTGCACACATATTTCATCAGTTGGAGTAATAAGCTCTAATATTCAAAATATGTTTCATACCAAAAGAATGGAAGACCTAAGAATTGATGAAAATTATGCAAGATAAGATGGACATATACAAAGCCTTTCCCATGTTATGAAAAACACTTGGGGTGAATCCCAATGTTGTAAGCCAAGAAAAATACAATTTGAAAGTGGCTAACAATAAATGCTAAGCTACCTACCTTCATCCTTATCAATATGTAACTTACCTACTTTGCCACATGGCTTGTAAGCCATAAGACACCTAAGAAAATGCGGCCTTCTACTTCTCCCCTTTTGCTTTAACAAGTTGTTAAACACCCTCTCACACCTATACACCTCACCCTCTCACTCTACTTCTCCTAGAGTCTCCCTTACACCTCTCACACTTATTTTGGACACCTCAGCGACTCCCTCAAGGCTACACATTCCCTATAAAAGGAGTAACTCGCCCCTCTCCCTCATTATTCATCTCCTTTTCATTTTTGGTTTGCCTCTTGTTCTTATTTCTATGTGTGTAGGTGCTTGGAAGGAAGCTTGGAGCTATGGCATAAGGAGGATCTACCAAGCTTGGTTTGGAACCATTTTGGAACCACACACACACACACTCACTTTCTCTTACTTACACTTCATCTCTCTCTCTCTCTCTCTCTCATCTCTAAAACTTACACACCATCCATAGCCTGATGGCCCTGCATGTCACACCATCCATAGCTTGATGGCCATGCATGTCACCACAATAAGCACCTCAATGATGGAAATGGAGCCTTTACCCCCATCCCACTCCTTTTCCTTCCAAAAAGGCCTTGTTGGGTGGCGGGCCTTATGGTCGCCACCTAGCAAGCACATGAGTCCCAAAAACAAGTGGCATCTCCTTATGGGGTCTACCTACCCTCAAATCACATGGCCACCACCCTCCCTACGACACCTCACCCAAGGGTCACTTGGATCACGTCCCCATCCACCTTTTGGGTCACCTCCTTGACCTCATGGCCTGATGGCCCAAAGACACACCTAAATCTCCTCTAAGGCTTGTCCTTATACTTAGGAGAAGGTGCTGGTACAACCGTATGTTCATGAGGAGGAGGTGGAAGGTAAAAACTTCAAATTTCTTCCCCAAACCCAAAAGTGAAAAGGATGGAGGATTTGCCATTTTTTTTTGTGTGTGCAGGTGGAAGATTACAAGGAGGTGGATTAAGCCCAAGAAAGAGGCTAAGAAAGATAAGAAGAAGGGCACACAGGTCTGTACTTGCAGCAAGTACAGCTATGTACTTTTATTTTATTTTCCCCCCCTTTCTTAATAATTTTCATAACCAAGCCATGGTTCAACAATAGCTTTATGTCTTTGAAAGTTTGCAAAATCAACTTTTAAACTCAAAGTTGTCTTTTATAACTTTCGAAACAAACTTTGAAAACTTAACTTATAGATTTAACATGTACTTGCAAAGTACATAATAGTTTAATCATAAACTTTATTAGTTTCAAGCTTACAAAGTTGAATAGTGAAGGTTACAAAACTTTGAGTAGACAGTCTGCTTTTCGTTTCTTGAAAAGCTTTGTTTTGACTAAAGTCTAAAACTTTTTGCAACATCACATCATAAATAAGTACTTAGTACTTTGTGAAAAGTACCTATGATTCATGGCTTCTCCCCACAACAATATGTTGCTGTTTGCGGCTCCCTGTAGCTACGGCCGCTGAGCACCAGGCCCAAAATCTGAAAGTCGGCCGTACGGATCTGCGCGCGCTAGCGCGGAGGTGCCCGGCGATTTTTTTTTTCTTTTCAAATTTTTTTTGCATTACGCAAAAACTCTGAATGCAAAATTTTTTTCGACTTCCAAGTCCCAAAATAAGGCTAGAAAACGAAATCGGCTTTTGAAGATTTTTAAAACTGCAAAAATTCAAAAAAAACCAACCGACTACTACCACCATAGCCAAAGGTACTACCATAGAGGTACTACCACCTCGGATCTCATGTAAGCCATGGTGTCCCATACCACCATGCCTTACCCTCGACCCTCGCCTACCTACATCCTGAGGCCTAGATACTCGTCCTGACTTGACCACCAGTGGAAGAGCTCTTCATTTTCCAGGAGAGAATGAATTGCCAAGCTCATGGAGATCCACCTCTTATACATAGTCCAGGTGGGTCATCTCCCTCCACAGGAGTCACGCATGACCAACGACACGCGGCAGTTGTGCACACTGACAAAGGTCCATAACGAGTCACCGCGCGCCAATGAGACATTGACACGTGGCACCCAAAAGACCTATAGCTCCAGATCAGCGTTCCGTCCCATTACTGAGACCGTCACCTCAGGTTTCCTGTTGTGTACCCTTGTGGGTACGTAAAACCTAGAGTCTCCCTTACACCTCTCACACTTATTTTGGACACCTCAGCCACTCCCTCAAGGCTACACATTCCCTATAAAAGGAGTAACTCGCCCCTCTCCCTCATTATTCATCTCCTTTTTATTTTTTGGTTTGCCTCTTGTTCTTATTTCTATTTGTGTAGCATAAGGAGGATCTACCAAGCTTGGATTGGAACCATTTTGAAAACACACACACTCACTTTCTCTTACCTCTTTCATCTCTCTCTCTCTCTTTCTCTCTCTCAACCCCCTAGAAAAACCTAAGTCCCCATCTTGACCCCTCAACAAGTCTCATGAATGAATGCTTTTGTGATTGAATGATGAATTACTTCATTAAGCTTTGAGTTCTTTTCGGATATATTCATCAGTGTTTTATTGATTTGGTTCTTTTTAAGACACAATGTTTAAGTCAAGACTTTAGAATTTAGGAGACCTTCACTTCAAGTTCACAGTACCCAAGTTAGTACCAATTTTGCTAGAATAGTATAGAAATCTATTTTAACCAAGTTAGCATAGATTTCTATTGTTAAGACTTCATAATTAGCATTTCAATTGCTATTGTAGAAGGATAGCTTTTGCTTTTCATTGTGGGCAGTCTCTATAAGAGTAGATGGGCGCCCACCTCCATTGTTATCTCAATTTTCAACTTATGAAGCATAGCTTCTTGCAGTCTCTCTTCTTCTTCAGCTTGTGGTTGATGATTTGTGTGAGTAATAATAAGATTAGTCTACTCCGATTAGAGAATCTCTTCGATTCTAACACCAGAACCACTGGTGATGCCCAAGGAGACTTATTAGGTTGTACCCACCCCTTTTTCAGGTAATCATGTAAATGCCTACTTACCTCAGCCTCTTCTGATGCACTCATCCTATAAGGATGCTGTGCGATTGGAATTGCTCCAAGTATGAGGTCAATTTTATGATCAACTGTCCTTTTTGGTGGTAAACTTACAGGAAGGTCTAAAAAAACATCATTGAATTCCTGCCTAAGTTCATTATAGACTTCAAGTTCTGTAGTGTTCTCACCGGGTATATTTATGGCATTTATTTTAAAATCTTCATCATTGCAGCAAAGGATATCATTATGAAAACATAAAAAAACTTTAAAATCAGAATTCTTCATAATAGAATTAAGTTCCTGTTTAGAATAAGGGTTAACATTTTTAGTGTCAACACTTAAACTAGCCATGATCTTAATTAAAGAATTCTCATGCATAAAAGATAAAGATTTTTAAACAAAATCAAGTCTCAATGACTTGTTCTTATCAAAACGCCATTGTTGCCCGAGAACAATATATACATTAGCTAATGCAACAACATGGAATTCTGGTTTTTCAGAATAATCCTGAATGTACAATTCTACATCAGGAACAACAAAATCCATCAAATCGGAATCACTTCCCGATGCCATTGTCACACGGTATTTTTTTTCACTTTTTCTGGTAGGAAGGTTTAGCGTATGCACCAAATTTACATTAATAAAGTTATGAGTGCATCCCGTGTCGAAAAGAACATTAACAACCTGATCATTAACTTTACCTTTAATGCAAATAAGGTCATTAGGTCCAAAAACTAAAGAACTAAGGAAACAAACATCCATCTCATTACTTCGAGATAGAAGCTTGTTTTATGATGCAATCACTGTTAGGAATTAATGGATTAATTAATTAGTTGTATAGGCCAGCCTGCGTGCTAGAAGGCCTAATTCTATTTTTAGTATAGCTGCTCTCTATTTTTAGTATAGGTACCTAAGTGTTACGAGCTCGTAACCAGTGCCGAACCCTAGAGAACACAGATAGGTCAGATACCACAGTCAGGGTCGTGTCCAGCGTACATGACCAACAGGGCAAGACAGTGTGAGTAGTGTGCCCCAGCACGGTCTATAGCCATGGCGGGCCTAACACAGCCTAGGGACCCTGTCAGCAGGATAGGGCCCCCAGTTGGGTCCCGACGTGCAGTCGGCCACGTCAGTGCCACGTGGCCGACACTTGGCAGTAGCATGCTACCAGTCCTCACACTGGGCTAGGAGGGGCTTACTCTATATCAGGGAGTAGGCAAGGTTGGGTGGATCAGTTAGTGTTTGCCCTACTGTGGTGTTAGGATCTATTACACTGGTATCAGAGCCATCTCCATCCTAGGGAGTTCAGGACAGCAGTAGAGAAAGCTATCAGAAGATAGGAAAGATTTCTCAGTTTCTCAGGAAAGAATTGAGGAGGAAAATCGCTGTAGGAACAGCTTTCAAATCCTTGAAATTTGCTGGGAATTTACAGTTGTTTGAGGCACAATCCCTTGTAGAAGCTCAGCGCTGAAAAATCAGGGATTTACCCTTGATTTTTATGTATCAGTTGTGGATTTTTGAGCACATTTTAAATAGAAAACGTGGATCAGGTCCAGCGCTGCCAAATTGGGTGGAAACTTCGAATTTGGAGTGAAATTTTCTGGAATTTGGAGCGGACCCGAGACAGAATCGTGGGTGCAGGTCCAGCGCTGAAGGTCTTTGGCAGAAACCACAAGTTTGCAACTGTTTTGGGTCCTAAAACGGGAATTTTGGAGCAAAAAGTATACACCTCAGACAGCGAGGGAAGGGGCCAAGACGATCAGAAGTTTGTTTCTTTTTCTTGGTACCTTGATCTCTGATTTTTCCGGACAGCAGATCTAAAAGCAGTGGAGGAAGAGCTGAAAGGGCTTTTCTTGATTCTCTCTGAGGAAGTACAGTTCTCAGAAAGAGCTAAGTTTTCTTTCCCTCTTGTACAGTTGTAAATTAGTCTTTTAGACTTTTTTTCCTTCAGAAGTTAAGGTAGCTCTCTTTCAGTTCCGAAGATGACCACTCCTCAGGGACCTGATCAACCCCCGGAGAGAGGCTTCGACGAACTTGAAACAGAAGCCTTGGCTTACAGAAAAAGGAAGGAACCCATGGAAGTGGAAGAACAGGAACAGTTCGCCGAAGAACTCGACGAACTGGTTACCAAGGAGCAGTTCCTCCAATTGGTAACAGAAGTGGATGAACTGAAGCTAGCATTAGCCAATTTCAAGTCCAGTGTGGACGACTCGTTCGCTGAACTCAAAAACTTGTTTTTGAGTTCCGCGAAAGGAAGCCTTCCCTCCACTTCTCAGTTATCCCCTTCTCCACTTCCATCAGTTTCGGGTGAGACTTTACGGTCTCACCCCAGTGTTTTTAAAGATTTAAAGCCTCCTACTTTTAATGGGGAAGAGAAGGATAGAAATGCAGATATTCTACAAACCTTCCTCAGCAAATGGAAGAACATTCATGCTCTTAAACAGACCCCTGACCATTTGCAAGCAATTGAGGCCAGTCTTTCTTTAGGGCCTATGGCCTATAGTGGTGGTTAACTCTCCAGGAGACTGGGCAGACTCCCCGGTCATGGAAAGCTTTTGAAGAAGCTTTCCTAGAGAATTTTCTACCAAAGAATGAACTTGATAGAGCCTGGAAGCCTGGGAAAGAACAGTAATGGACAAGTCCCTCATCAATATATCTCGTAGTATCGAGAGGCAATTTTAAAGATTAAAAATATGGATGACTATCAAAAAATCAGGGGATTTGTCCGTGGCCTCAAAGATGAATATAAAGTAGAGGTCCAGAGAAACTCGCCTACTACCCTTGAGCAAGCTCTCAGATATGCTCAAATCTATGATGATCAGTGGGTAGGAAGAGAGCGAGACAGCAACCACTTTCTGAACAGCTTCCTCAGAAAGACTTTCAATTTAAAAAGAAATTTTTTAAAAAGAAAGAAAGAAGATAAATTTAAAGGTGAAGCTCCTCAGAAACGCCCTTCACTCATACAGCCCTTAAACCAGATGATTTTGAGAAAGCCAAACAAGAACGTTTGTGCTTTGTGTGTATGGGCAAGGGACACACAGTCAGACAGTGTCCCAAGGGACCTTTCACTAAAAAAGATAAAAAACAAGTTCATCTTGTTCAGACTGTATGTTTCCCCCAGTGACTCGGCAGCTTCCGAGATCAAAGTGTATCATGAAGATCATGAACACTGTTGCCAGCTGACCTCTGCAATGCTAGCAAGACCCTTCAGCTTGGGCCGCATGACCTAGTACGTATGCATGGGAAAGTTGGTAACCAGTCAGTAAGAGTCATGGTTGATGATGGGGCAACCCATAATTTCATCAACCACACCCTGGTTTAAAAAGCTTAAACTACCAAAGTACCTAGTCAGCATAGGTACATAGTTTCATTAGCTAAGGGTGAAGATAAAAAAATATGGGAAACTATGGTAAGTAAGTTAAATCTTGGTATTCAGGGGTACCAAGATCAAATAAACTTTCAGATAATGCACCTGGATCGAACAGACATTTGTTTCTCGGAGAGATTGGCTCTACAGTTTAGGACCTTCCCTCCACAGAAACTATCAGGAGAACACCCTCAGCTTTGCACATAAAGGCCGAGAGATCCAGTTGCATGGGGAGCATGATGTTCCCAACAGCCCTATGGTCTGCAGTTCAGAGCTCTGTCAGCTAATCGAGACGAAGACCATCAGGTATTCTTATGTGACTTTCAGTTTATTCCTGAAGTTTCTATTTCCATTTCTATTCAGCAGAAAATCAGTAAATTAGAAACTTTATTGTCTAAATTTAAAGATGTTTTTCCTGAAGATTTGCCACAATGGTTACCACCTAGCAGAGAGGTAGATCATGGAATAAACCTAGTACCAGGTACAGCACCTGTTTCTAAACCTCCGTATCGGGTCAGCCGAATAGAGGATGAAGAAATAACTAGGCAGTTAGCAGACTATCTTGGGAAGGCCAAATTCAGACCAGTAGTTCACCATGGGCCTCACCAGTCCTATTGGTGAAAAAGAAGGAGGGGTCTATGCGTCTTTGCGTAGATTACAGAGCCCTCAATAAAGTCACAATTAAGAATAAATACCCTATGCCTCGGGCAGACGAGTTGTTTGATCAACTCGACGGGGCTAAGTTTTTCAGTAAAATAGACCTTAGATCAGGATATCATCAAGTCCGTATAAAATCGGAAGATGTCTCAAAAACAGCCTTTAGGACTCGTCACGGTCATTATGAGTTTAAGGTGATGCCATTTGGGCTCACAAATGCTCCAGCTACCTTTATGGACCTTGATGAACAGTGTCCTCAGACCATACTTGGGTAAGTTTGTAGTCGTATTTTTAGATGACATCCTCGTTTACAGCAAAACCAGGAAGGAGCATCTAAAACACCTCAGAAAGGTGTTTCGACTGCTCAGAAAGCATAAGCTTTATGCTAAACAATCCAAGTGTGAATTCTTCGTTGAAGAAGTAGCATATTTGGGTCACATTATCTCTTCAGATGGGATTAAAGATGGACCCAAATAAGGTTAAAGCCATACTCAGTTGGCTGAGACCTCAGAATATTTTGGAACTTCAAATCTTTCTTGGTCTGGCGGGATATTACAGACGATTTGTCAAGGAATATGCTCAGATAGCAGTCCCTATGACAAATCTCCTTAAGGGGAAGGGAAAGGAGTTCATTTGGGAGTCCGCACAACAGGAGAGCTTTGATGCTCTCAAAACAGCCTTAGCTACAGCACCAGTTTTTAAAGGTCGTCGACCCCAATCAGCCATTTGTGGTCGAAACAGATGCTAGCAACTTTGCAGTAGGTGCTGTGCTAACTCAGGGTGGACGACCAGTTGCGTTCAAGAGTAAAAAACTCGAGCCAGCACAGACTAGGTATAGTGCCTATGAAAAGGAACTCTTTTCTATAGTCCATGCCCTTAAGACTTGGAGGCATTATTTGTATGGTGCCAACTTTGAGGTCCTGACAGACCATGAGAGTCTCAGATACCTTTGCAATCAACCTGAGCTTAGAGGTCGGAAAGCTCGTTGGGCAGAGTTGATGCAAGAGTTTGACATGTCTATCAGATATAGGCGTGGAAAATTCAATACAGTAGCAGATGCCCTTAGCAGAATGCCTATGATAAACGAGCTGAGTTTTACTCAGATTCGTAATGAGTTACTCGAGTCCTTGAGAGGGAAATGCCAGCATGATGCATTCTTCTCTATTATCTGGAACTCAGTCCAGAACAGACAGTTACAGACTCCAGAACCAGTTCCCGGGGCTGGTGCCAGTTCATCCAAGAATACGGCAGCTTCCGTTGAGGATGATGATGAGTCCGAGTATACGTCATCAGATGACGTTGAGGATTCTGAGCCTGTATCACCCAAGCAAACCCCAGTGGTTGAGGGTCAGTTGACTCAAGGATTCAAATGGAAACAGTATTCCATTCAGGATGAGTACTTGCTCTATAGAGATAGAGTATGTGTCCCCAATTCAGAGGATTATAGGCAGCAGGTCCTATATGAATGTCATGACAATCCTAGCGCGGGACACCCAGCATACAGAAGACCTATGAGCTTCTTCGTAGGCAATTTTTCTGGCCCAGTATGAAAAAGGACGTCCACCAGTATGTAACCAGTTGCCAGAAATGTCAAGTAAATAAAGCAGAGCGTTTTAAAGGCAGGAGGGTTGTTGCATCCCTTAGAAATACCAGCTGGTAAATGGGAGAGTATCTCCATGGATTTTATAGTAGGCCTGCCTAAAACCCAAAAGGGTAATGACGCTATATGGGTCACAGTTGACCGTCTGACCAAAATGGCTCATTTTATTCCGACCAAAACAACCGTTAGAGCTCCAGAGTTAGCGAGGTTGTTTGTAGACGGGCTATTTAAATTGTACGGTCTACCTTCCGGCATAGTCAGCGACCGGGACAGTAAGTTTACTGGAAATTTTTGGAAGGCAGTATTCCATCATCTCCATACTAAACTTAATATGAGTACCACCGACCATCCACAGACGGACGGTCAAACAGAATGGGTAAATCAAGTGCTGGAGGATATGCTTCGTGCATACGTCAGCAAGAGGCAGACTAATTGGGAGGAGTATCTCTCGATATTAGAGTTTGCTTACAACAGTACCAAACATTCAGCTACGGGATACAAGCCCATTTATGCTGATGTACGGTTTTCAGCCACGCTCACCCACAGCTGTAGGGTTTAAACAAGAAAAAGTTGAAGCAGCCAGAAACTTTTTAGAAGACCTAAACCAGATGATAGAACATGCTAAGCGTAGCATTAGACAATCCCAGGATCGAGCCAGGCATTATGCAGATCCACACAGACGGGATGTGCAGTTCTCCACTGGTGAGAAAGTCTACTTGAGAGTCCCAGTTGACTCTAAAACCCTCAAATCAGGAGTGTGTGCTAAGTTGTCTCCAAGGTATTGTGGTCCCTTTACCATCAGTAGGAGACTAGGCGAGGTCACCTATGAACTAGAACTCCCACATAGCAGTAAGGTTTTTCCAGTTTTTCATGTAAGTCAGTTACGAAAAGCCTTAACCAGATCAGATAATCTGGTAGGGGACAGTGTTCTAGTTCTCCCATTGGATCCTCAACAACCTCCACATGAACCAGAGGAAATTCTTGATAGTAGAGAGACGCAGACTCGTCATACTCTATACCGAGAATATCTGGTTAAGTGGAATGATCAGCCTGTTGAGAATGCCACTTGGGAAAGAGGCAGCGTCCTTCGCAAGATTTTTCCAGACTTTGTCTTAGAGGACCAAGACGGTTCTTAAGGGGGAGGGAGTGTTACGAGCTCGTAACCAGTGCCGAACCCTAGAGAACACAGATAGGTCAGATACCACAGTCAGGGTCGTGTCCAGCGTACATGACCAACAGGGCAAGACAGTGTGAGTAGTGTGCCCCAGCACGGTCCATAGCCATGGCGGGCCTAACACAGCCTAGGGACCCTGTCAGCAGGATAGGGCCCCCAGTTGGGTCCCGACGTGCAGTCGGCCACGTCAGTGCCACGTGGCCGACACTTGGCAGTAGCATGCTACCAGTCCTCACACTGGGCTAGGAGGGGCTTACTCTATATCAGGGAGTAGGCAAGGTTGGGTGGATCAGTTAGTGTTTGCCCTACTGTGGTGTTAGGATCTATTACACTAAGTTAGTACCAATTTTGCTAGAATAGTATGGTAATCTATTTTAACCAAGTTAGCATAGATTTCTATTGTTAAGACTTCATAATTAGCATTTCAATTGCTATTGTAGAAGGATAGTTTGCTTTTTATTGTGGGTAGTCTCTATAAGAGTAGATGGGCGCCCACCTCCATTGTTATCTCAATTTTCAGCTTATGAAGCATAGCTTTTTGCAGTCTCTCTTCTTCTTCAGCTTGTGGTTGATGATCTGTGTGAGTACTAATAAGATTAGTCTACTCCGATTAGAGAATCTCTTCGATTCTAACACCAGAACCACTGGTGATGCCCAAAGAGACTTATTAGGTTGTACCCACCTCTTTTTTAGGTAATCATATAAATGCCTACTTACCTTAGCCTCTTCCGATGCTCCCATCCTATAAGGATGTTGTGCAATTGGAATTGCTCCAAGTATGAGGTCAACTTTTTGATCAACTGTCCTTTTTGGTGGTAAACTTACAGGAAGGTCTAAAAAAACATCATTGAATTCCTGCCTAAGTTCATTATAGACTTCAAATTCTGTAGTGTTCTAACCGAGAACAATATATACATTAGCTAATGCAACAACATGGAATTCTAGTTTTTCAGAATAATCCTGAATATACAATTCTACATCAGGAACAACAAAATCCATCAAATCGGAATCACTTCCCGATGCCATTGTCACGGTATTTTTTCTCACTTTTTATGGTAGGAAGGTTTAGCGTATGCACCAAATTTACATTAATAAAGTTATGAGTGGATCCCGTGTCGAAAAGAACATTAACAACTTGATCATTAACTTTACCTGTAATGCAAATAAGGTCATTAGGTCCAAAAACTAAAGAACTAAGGAAACAAACATCCATCTCATATGGGCGCCCACCTCCATTGTTATCTCAGTTTCCAGCTTATGAAGCATAGCTTCTTGCTCTTCTTCTTCAGCTTGTGGTTTTTGTGTGAGTACTAATAAGGTTAGTCTACTCTGATTAGAGAATCTCTTCGATTTTAACAATCACGTGCAAGGTGACCCTCGCCATTGCACTTGAAGCACAGGTTCTTCTTACGAGCTTCAGCTTTATCAATGCCATCTTGATGGTTTTTAAAGTTTTTTTTGGTTTTTTTAGGATTGTTGGAATTGGAATGTGTTTCACTAACAACTTCCCTATTCTTCCCTTAAATTGAAAACCTTTTTTCTGCTCATTAGGCTGTTGACTCCTAGGTGGCTTAGGTGTGTCATCAAAGTATTTTGTAGCCCTAATAATATCTTCTAGGGTTTTTGGATGGTTCCTACGAACATCCACTTGATAATCTTTTGGTAACCCATCAATGAACATTAACATTTGTACCTTAGGCGAAATGTCACTATAAAGTGGATTCAGGTACTCATGAAAATCTTGAATAAATTGTTCCAAACCTTTATTCATGGTTAGATGACTCAACTTTTGGAAGTGTTCATAGTCATCTGAAAGTGGTAGAAAATAATCCCTAAAAAGCTTGCAAAAATCGTCCCATGTACAAGGTTGATTGCCCTTTGCAACTAAGTCATCCCACCAAACTAAGGCTCTTCCTTCAAAGAACATGGTGACAGTGGATAACTGTTTTCATTGGTTTGATCCATTGGGGTTGCTTGTGTGTTTTCCTATTATGCAAATACAACAACAAGTGCTCAAATTAGAATGATAGAAATGCTTTAATTCTTACATCCAATGCAAATAAAAACCATTTACTTCTACTCATTCAATCTTATTGTTTGTAAGCTCAATCCAAGCCTACTATTTGCAAGCTCAATCCAAGCTTAAGAGAAAAACAAAAAGCTACATTTGCCTTAATCCAAAGGAAAAATGAAAACCAAATCTTTATGTAAACTTCAATTAACTAATCCAAGCTAATGTTTACATAAAGTTCCCATTCCAATTCAATTTCCATTTGTCATTTAAAAAGAAACCAAAATTCTCACATTTCTCACTATTTCCAAATCCATGAAACTAGTGTCTAGAAAAGGAAAACTAATGAAGCTCTATGAAAACTTCAATTTTCAGATCTGATTTTCAGATTTACATATCTGAAAATCAGAACTTCAAAATGACAAAAAATAGAACTTCAAAACTTGTTTTATGCACAAAGTTACACTACCATTCTCTTCCTACATTGCCATTTTCATGAAACTAAGAGATAGAAAGGTGTAACTAATGAAGTTTGGATGAAAACTTCACTTTTCAAATCTAATTTTCAAATTTACAAGTCTGAAAAACAGAACTTCAAAATGAAAATCAAAACTTCAAACACTTCATTTATGCAAAAAAACACTAGTTTTGATCAAAACACATAGCTAGAATCAATCTTTTTGCAAAAAAAGTTTATGTATGTAGAGGAAGACTTCCTCTAACCATCCCACAAATCTTTTTTTTCAGAACTTTAAAAAACCCAAAGCTTACTTAAAAACTTCTCTAACATGATAAAAAATCAGCCCCTAAACAATACTATAATAATCACTACTCTCTTCCAAAGAGAACTAGATTCATTGGGTACTTCAACTACAAGCTTCCTACAACTAGAAAAGCCAATAATCTTCCTCAAAAAAAAATTTAGTTGGTGATCTTAATAGGACTTGAAGAAGGTTAGAAAGGTTACCATCCTTTGTCTAGCTCTGATACCACTTTTACAAGTAGAGGTGAGGAAGTTCTCCAAATCCAAGGTAGAGCCTTCAAATGTCCTCCAAGCAACCTGCAAGCTCCAAGATGCTCCCCAACTCCAAGCTAGGATGCCTCCACCTGCAGGTAAGGATCTGCAAGCATCCAAGGATCTCTCCTCCACCTTTGTCCCTACTCTTAAACACAAAGATAGATAACAAGTTGGCCTCAAGTATTCACCACCCAACCATAGCTAGATCCAAGCTCCAAGCAAGACCTATTTAGCACCCCCTTGTTAACCTTAAACAAATCACAAGCATACCACAACAGGCTATAACATACTCAAGATCCAAACCCTACTTATGTCCCATACCATAAGCAAGATCCAAACCCTAAGCATACTACACACAAAAAAGTACTCTACACACTAGTAGCAACAGTAGAGCATAAGCAAAGCAAGCAAGAGAGATCTCTCCCCCTCCCAATGGGCGCCCTACTACCCTCATATAAATGGCCCATGGTCCCCTCCAGTGCATTATGGATTTCCATGCCCATTCAATGAGAGAGAGAGAGCGAAGCCTAGGGGAGTTAAAGAATCTCCAAGAACCTCCATAGGCTTATGGAAGGTCAAGAGACTCCTTCCATAACCTATGACTCTTTGAATGCCTTTCTTGTGGGAGTTGGGAACTCAATGGACATTTTAGAAGGGTGCCCTCTTATTAGGTCCCATTGCCCAAGTTGTGCATGTATACTTTGGTCCTAGAACATTAAAGTGATATGGTTCAAGGTTGAGGCCCAAGGTTTAGAAAATTAGTCATCCAATGACTTTCTAACACCTCTTTAGGTTCCATACCTCCATCCAAGGCATAGACACCTACCTGCCCTTAACCAATGACACTAGTACCTTAATCTAAGGCACCTACCCTTAATCCTAAGGCTACCTCTTATCCAAGGGTCACGTGACTCCATGCCTCCGACCAAGGTATAGTCACTTGCTTGCTCTTATCCAAAGGCACATACCCTTAATTCTAAGGGTAACTCTTATCCAAGGGTAACTTGCCATTTAGCCCCTAACACTAAATGGACCAATAGGGGTTTGAAGTACTGCTAGTTACATAGGTATGTAACATGCCCATATTCCCAAGGATAACAGGAAGAAACTGGATGCAAAATCAGCAAAGTGCATTTTCTTGGGATATAGTGAGAAAAGCAAAGCTTACCGACTTTACGATCTTACTAGCAAGAAGAGGGTTATAAGTTGAGATGTGATCTTTGAAGAAGATCAAACACCTCCTATGGAGGAACATGAGATGGAGGGTACAAGTGAGTTTGTGCCAATACTTGATGATCCACATGCATATATTGGGGAGCCTTAGGATGATCATATGAGTGATCAAGAGGAAGAATCCGAGGAGGCTGGGAAGCGGAAGGGAAGGGGCAAAGCTGTTGAGTCCTAGTCACCGTCTTCATCACCAATTGCAAGGAAGAAGTTTTCCAAGTGGTATTGGCAAACTGTGCAGGATGGTTCGATATTGAATGAGGGAGAGAGTAGCAATCCAGGGGCTAGGAGGTCTCAAAGGCAAGCCCAACAGCATGGACACTAGGAGACAAACTATGCACTTATGACTACTATTTTGGATTCACAAGATCCGCATACATTCGTTGAGGCAGTAGATGAGAAGGTATGGCAACATGCTATGCAAGAGGAGTACGACTCCATTCTCAAGAATGATACATGGGACTTGGTGAAGTTACCAAAAGGAAAGCGTCCTATTGGTTGTAAATGGGTCTACAGGACCAAATACAAATTGGATGGGAGCATCAAAAAGCATAAGGCAAGGCTGGTTGCCAAAGGCTATGCACAGGAGGGCTTGGACTATGATGAGATGTTTGCACTTGTAGCTAAGATGACGTCTATCAGGTTGGTTTTAGCATTGGCTGCATTTTTTGGTTGGGAGGTCCATCAAATGGACGTGAAGAGTGCTTTTCTCAATGACAATTGGCTGACGAAGTCTGCATGGACTAGCCACAAGGTTTTGAGGCTAAGGGCAAGGAAACTATGGTATGCAGGCTTAAGAAGGCCTTGTATGGTTTGAAGCAGGCACCCAGGGCCTGGTATAGTCGTATTGATGACTATTTTGCCAAGGAGCAATTCATAAAGAGTCAGTCGGATTGCAACCTGTTCGTGGAGGAAGATGGAAACATTGTTTTGACAGTTCACTATGTGGATGACTTGGTCATCACGGGTAACAATGGGCAGCTGATTGAAAAGGTGAAGGCTCATGTAGGAAATCAAAGTGCCAAGATCCTTCTAACATTCAATCTCCATATACAAGAAGAAGAAGAAGAAGAAGAGGGAGAGGGTTAGGCGGCCTCAAGGAGAGAGAAAGTAGTAGCAATGCAAACCCACTACTAAATATAGGGCACCCCCGAAAGTTAAGATAGGATCCCTTAACATAATTAGACTTTACTTGGACCCATGAGTTGCTACTAGACCAAAATTGGGTCCAACTTAACTAAAACTGACTTAACATGGACTAAATAATAAAACCTAACCCATGGTTACACAGGTCTCGACCTTTTGGGTCAACGTAACCTATGGGAAACTAAGATTATCATTTATTATTTCTAACACCCTCCTTAAATGATAATGTAAAAACATAACATGACATGAAGTATGAAAAATTGCAACAAAATGTAAAATGTTGCTTGCTGCCCAAAACTTCATGTAGCCAAAAAAAAAAAAAAAACTACTCGAAGTAGTTGAAGTAGCCAAAATCTCAGCCCCAATCATGCTTAATGTAAAAGAAACCAGCCACAAGCTGAAACATGGATTTGCAATCCATCAATGGTTCCCACATGATTCCATAAGTCTTCTTACCACAAGAAACATAAAGAAGAGTATGATACTCTTTTACCATCACATCCTCCCGAATCTTACTATCAATGATCTGCTCACCAACACTAGGTAAGACAACACCGTCATCATAAGAAGTAAGCATCCAAACAGGAAAATCAGCATAAGGTACTGATTTTGGTGAGGCATGTGCATTTCCTCGAAGGTAAAAAGATGATTTGCTATCTAGAGGGAGAGGGTTAGGCGCCCTCAAGGAGAGAGAAAGGAGTAGCAATGCTTGAAAGGGAATGAATTACAAATGAATAATGAGTACATATAAATAGGTCTTCTAAGGACCTAGACTCTTCCAAACCCTAAGTTCTAGAACCTTCCAAATCCACTACTAATTATAGGGCACCCCCAAAAGTCAAGATAGGTCCCTTAACATAATTAGACTTTACTTGGACCCACGAGTTGCTACTAGACCAAAATTGGGTCCAACTTAACTAAAACTGACTTAACATGGTCTAAATAATAAACCTAACCCATGGTTACACAAGTCTCGACCTTTTGGGTCAAAGTAACCTATGGGAAACTAACATTATCATTTATTATTTCTAATAGCTCATTTATCAAATGAGTTTGAGATGAAGGATTTGGGTCTAATCCACTATTGTCTTGGCTTGGAGGTTTGGAAAAAGAAAAATTGTGTGTTTATTTCCCAAGCTAACTATGCACGTGAAGTCTTGAACAGGTTCAACATGCAGGATTGCAAACTCGTATCCACTCCCATTAATACCAGCAGCAAACCATCTAGAGATGATGGCACTCCTTTTGTGGGCGAGACTCTTTATAGGCAGCTTGTGGGTAGCCTGATTTATCACCACTACGAGACCAGACATTTCCTATGCGGTTGGTGTAGCAAGCCAGTTTATGAGTTCTCCAACTGGCGCCCTTTGGAAAGCAGCTAAGAGGGTTTTGAGGTCTGTCAAAGGGACAATCTGTTATGGGATTGAGTACACAGATGACGAGAAGCTTCAGCTTCGAGGCTTTACTGATTCGGATTGGGTAGGTGATAGGGATGATCGGAAGTTGACCACTGGTTACACATTCACCCTTGGTCATTTCTTGGTGCAGCAAGAAACAGCCCACCGTTATCTTATCATCGACAGAGGCCGAGTACAGGGCAGCGACGAAAGCTACCTGCGAGGCGATATGGCTTAGGAGACTTCTTGGGGAGGTGCAGATCCCACAGGATGGTTCTACTATTCTTTATTGTTATAGCCAGAGTTGCATCTAGCCTGCCAAAAATCCTGTGTACCATGCTCGTACGAAGCATATTGAGGTGGACCAACACTTCTTACGAGAGAAGATACAAAGTGGAGAAATTCAGCTCGAGTATTGTGATACCAATGATCAAGCAGGAGATATCTTTACTAAGGCACTTAGTAGAGAAAAATTTGAAAAATTTCGTAGCATGCTAGGTGTTGGTATGAACAAAATAGCCATTGAGAGGGGGGTGTTGAAATAAATGCCTATTTTGCCCCTTAAGGCTTTTATACTTGTAACTTGTAAGTTGTGCATAAGACATGGGGGTAAAACATTTATGTACATAGTACACCCCACTTGTGCTAATTAGGCAAGTAATAACAAGTAGGCTGAGGACCAATGTGGGGTCTAGAATTAGTATGACACCACCTCTATACATTACATGCTATATGTGGCCCTTAGTTTGGAGGTTGAGCTAGAATTAGTATGACACCACCTCTATACATTACATGCTATATGTGGCCCTTAGTTTGGAGGGGTTTCCACGCCCTACTACTCTTTCAATAATCATTCAAATTGTGTGAGCTTTGAAGTCTTCTCTCTCTTGCTTTTGTCTTGCTTTCATAGTGTGCTTACTATGTTGTTATGATACTCCATAGCTAGGCCTTGGATTTTGTCACTTAGTTCACACTAAGATAAAGCTGATCACAACCCACAAGGAACTAGATTCAACAAACCACTTTCTTACAATGGAATTCTCTAGTTCTGATACAAATCGATCGGACTTGTATTCAACAACTTTTTTTACTAGAAGAGTGTTTTCTAATTTCTCTTCCCTTACGTCTTCTAACTAGGTTTTTAAGACAATCCTTAGAAGATTCCAATACAATCAAAAACATTCTATCCATTCTAATTCCAAAAACAGGTCCTCCATCTACACATTACAGATTTGTTTTGCAAAGAAAATCTCGAAAATCAGGAAAAGTCCTTTCTACATGTGTTACATCAATGTATCTTAATAACACTAATGTCTGAACACATTTAGATAAATGACTTATCCAAATATTTTCTTTGGTGGTGAAATAATTTGTTACCTCTTAGTAAAATTGACTCGTATAATTAGAAAAGGATTATTGATTCTCTAGGCATAATTACAAATTAAACAATCTGGTTATCCATGTGACATTGTCCAAGGTCGACGGGTAATAATAATTACCTTTTCAAGGAATCACATGAAATTGGGTTAATTTGGAAAAAGAAATTTACTAATATACTATTAGAATAGAAAATAGCTTGTAGGGTTTTTGGTTTATAAATTTGAGATATACATAAGGGGTCATGACCAATACCTCAAATTTTCGACAAAACACCCTCTTGTGACCATTAGTATCTGGCATCATTTTAGATTTACGGCCGTACAATGGTCAAGCCGATCCAGTTAGTTTCAGATCTCCCCTTTGGAATTGCCTACGTCCCATACCACAAGTTCTTCCTCCAAGAAAACCATCCACTTCCCGATCTAAACGTCCAAAAATCAGTTTTTGGAAATACTCATATAACTTTTGAGCAAATCGGTACTATGCGAAGTTCTCGGGAATTGTCACAAATTCCAATTTCATAGTACAATTTCCAACTCATGTTTTCTATTTTCCCTTCTCATAATCCCTACGGTTACATCAGGGAAATTTTGGTCTTCCAAAAATTCCTGAAGTTGACAGATTTAGAACTCGGAAGGAATGAGTAGGAATTACTCCATTAAAGAACAAATTTGCCGACTAGGATTCAACTAGAAATTCTCTATCAATGAGGTGAATTAATTATTCGTGCAATGAAAGTTGCAATTAATTTGCCTTAGATTTACATAGTTGAGTCCCTCTTACAAATTTCTTGCTTCTTTTAAGTGTGTCACCTAGAAAATCAAATTCTAGAAAAGTTCTGATCGGGTCTTATGATCCTTTCTAACTAATTTGATTTGAAACTTTTTCAGGTGCCAAAATAACTATCGGGTTCTTGTTTTTGTATTTTGGTGATAGCATCATCAAAATTTTCTCTCCAATTGCAGCAAGCTTTACTCTTCAAAATTGGGGAAATTTGACCGCTATTAGGTCAAGAAACAGTGAATTTGCGGACATCAGACACACATTCATAGTTGTCCAACATTGAACATTTATTTTGGGTCCAAAAACGGGAGGAAAAGCCCTCGGAATTTCACAAGGAATGCAGCCTTTTTGCCAGGCCCTATGGAATTTTTTCTTCCTAAAAAATATGACCAATAAAATTCACTTTTGGTCTAAGATTTTATATGAATGTATTAAAGGTATACAGGTATTGCGTTTTTGCCATAATAAAGCCCTTTAACCATTAACAATGTTACATGGTTATAACAAGCCAATCCTTCCAAACGAGAGAGATTGGACAAAATGACGGGAGATATAAGTCTTCTTCGATTGTGAGGGTCTTCATTTGAGTGACAATTTGCTTGGGTTCAAAAATGCCACTAATGCAAATACCAACCTATAATAATCTTATATAAAGTGTCTCTAATTGTGAGAGAGGAAATAAAGCCCGGTGCCTAGGTAGATATCAATCTGCGATGGAGAGGAAAATCGGAAAACCCCAAGGAATAAGTATTACCCCACCCCACCCCCATTTTAGAAAATTAAAAATTTTAAAAAACTCCCTTAGCACCCCCCCCCCCCCTTTTGGCGCTCAAAAATAGAAAAAGAGCCAGCTCGGGCTTTGCTGGCCCGAGCTCCCTTTCACGCTCCCACATCCAGCAGAGAATGCCCTACACAGCCGGCAGAGCACGCCATGGACGCTATGGAGCCCGAGAGAGAGAGAGAGAGAGAGAGAGAGAGAGAGAGAGAGAGAGAGAGAGAGAGAGAGAGAGAGAGAGAGAGAGAGAATTTAGAATTAGAATTATTATTATTAACGTCTTTTGGTATCCAAAGGTGCATAAGACAAAAGAGAGTACAAAGAGTGAGGAGCATTGTTCGCATACGGACTTATTTACTAGTAAAAAGAAAAGAAACTAGCATATCTATCTTTCTATCTCAAGAATAAGTATCAAAGCTTGACCACCAGCTTGCGAGGAACAATGCAAGAGCTTAACCACCTGCTCTGCGGAGGAGACTAGCTACAAGCAAGTTGGAAATAATGAGTGATAGTAGTAGTGGAGCGTGCTGTAGACTGGCGGGAAGCCTGTGAAGAGCTGGTGGTCCTGGATCTAGCAAAAGTATGTGAGACTCTCTGTGTCTTCGATCTCTGAATGGGGACTTCAAAATCCACAACTGAAATATCCTCTCTGACTCGCGTTTGGAAAAACTGGGTAATATGAGTTTGGCTGTGATCCATACCTGTGGTAGGTAGTAGTGAAGCTCGTAGAGTATACACTCTATCAAAAGAAGACCTACACATCTGGAGTCTGGATACTCGAGGAAGGATCGCAACGTGAGAGGGGTATCTCTGTATAAACAGTCGTATCACCCCCTGATCTCATAATATACTGGACAGCGAAAGATGAAATGGATTTCATCCTCCACCTCATGAAGAGAACAAAGCTGACATATCCGCTGCAATCTCGGAGTGACCGTGTATCTACCCGTCTCGATAGCCAGCTGATGAGAAGAGACTCGAAGCTGTCCCATACGATACCTCAGACCAAAAGATAATGGCCGTGTAAGATATGCTGGAAGGATAGGAGTGCCCGAAATATCCAACTGTAATAAATGTGTGCCATAGAAATGTATCTTGACCTTATCAGGGTCCGGCTGTGACCATATACTACGTATGTAGCTCCGATAAATATGCTGTCTGATATACGCATGGGTCCCGCTCGGAAGATCAAGTACAAATAAGCCCCAAGTCTGAAAAAGGGTTGAGACACTGCCAAACCAAGAATGCTTGGCCCCCTGTCCAACAATGGTGCGTGATGAAGTGAGAGCAACCACAATATATCTGGAAGTGTCTGACTCTGATATCCTGTGAAGAAAGGTAATGATCTGAAACATAGCACCGATAACCAGGGGAGGGAAAGCAAACTTCGCTAATATGATATCATGTGGCATCGAGGGCTTAGCCCTAATCATCCTGTTTGGATCAGTTGTTTTCTATGGGAAGTGCTTGGCAGGGTTGCTTCTTCTAGTTTTCAATCTGTTTGTAGGAGTTAGATCCATATAAAAGCTCTAGCAAGCGACCAGGAAGGAAGGGTGGCCATAAGTAGATTGAATGCATCTGCAGCAGAGCGTTTCAGCCTGCTGACTACCTTCAATCTTTCTTCTACTAAAAAATTCTTGCGAACCACAACCTTTCTGCTGTTTTGCTACTCTTTTATGGATTACAAATAATACTATTGCAAACTCATACAAGAAGCCTTTCTGTTACTTAGTCACTTGCCGGTTATGATTCTCTTCTCAGTTTACTTTTTTCTTGCTAGTGTAAAACAGTGAATAAGGATGCCCAAAAGTTTGTGCTGATAACAAGCTTTCTTATGAAAACACTGTAGGAAATAGAAGGATCCAGGATCTTAACTATTCAATCACACAAAGCATTCCAAAGAGAAAGAGAGAGATGGCTGGTCGCCCTCTTGTAAACACTCATGGAATTCCAAGAGATTAGTTATAATGCTTACAATTGTAAAATACAAAGGAAATGCACACATCTATATACCCTTCCAAAGGACTATCTAACTTCTTGTAGATGATTATTTAATTTCTCCTACAAGTTACTTTTAGAATAAATAAGGTCACCCCCATAAGTCAAGTTGGGTCCTTAAATGTCAATAATAGGCCTTGAATAGCCACGAGCTACTACCACCCCAAAATTGGGTCCAACTTAGCAAAGTCTAAGTTATAAAGGCCTAACTATATTTTTACCCATGGTTACACATGTCTCGACCTTGTGGGTCAAAGTAACCTATGGTTTTTTAAGCAATTCCATTTACATTCCAACAAACACCAAAAGCAAGAAGGAATCGATTAGTAAATTGCAATCTTCCCTCACAAGCTTGAAATTTCCATTTATTAGCAATTTCAACAGTGCCATGAATAATTTCTACTCTCTCTCGATGGCTCTAGCTCGCGATGGCTCCTCTCACGACGGCTCCTCTCGCGATGGCTCCAGCTCGCGATGGTGATGGCGCCCCAGCCCGTGGCCTAACGTCAGCTCATGATGATGCCCTGAATACGCCCAACAGTCATCACTCCAGGTTTGCCACGGATCTACGATGACCTACTGCTGCTTGTGGATTCAGGTTAGGCATTCCAAATGGCCAAGAAAGGAAACACCAAGGGAGGCCTTCGGCTCCCTCCCCATGCACCTCTGCTTGCACATACAGCTGAGATAGTATCGCTGCCTGAGCAGTCAGCAGGGATGCCTGTGGATTTTCCTCCTACCTCCACCCCAGATCTGCCTATAGTCATGTCTCTCTCCCCTTCAAACCCTATTTTGGATCTTAATGAACCCAGTATTGATTCTCCCTTTAACCTTCAATTATGATCACGATTTGATTCCTCCATCACTCTCTTCAATAGTCTTTGTACTAAGTGCAGATAGTATAAGACTATTCCAGCTTCTTGCCAACCACCGAAAGGAGATGGATGATTTTATCTGTGCAATCACACCTTCAACGGACAAATGCATCAATTAAAGAACTCAGATGAGAAATTACGACCATCAAATGTGCAGCATCCTCCCAAGCAGCTACTTCAAATACGATCCAACAACTCGAAAACAAAGTGGAGCAGCACCATACGGCTGTCCAGTCTTGGGCAGACGTTCTCAAAGGTCTAGGTAAAGCGGATGCTCCAGTTTCCTTCATCTCTGCTACACTTACGGAGAGTCGGTTGCGAGAGCAAAAAGGCTCTTAATGTTCGTGTTAGAGGCGTCCCAGACTCCCAGGATGCTCTTAAGGAAGCCAAGGAGTTTTTGGAAACTAATCTGCAGCACCATGACAATGGTTTGGACTCAGCTTGGTGTACCAAGAAAGATGCTAGCACTCTTGTCCTACGCTTCACTTTGTTGGAGTCTAGGCGTGAGGTACTACGTTAGAGACATAAGCTAAAAAATACCAAGATCTTCCTGGATGAAGATCTCACATTTGTCGAAGTTGTGGAAAGGAAAAAGGCTTTGCAGAATGCAAAGGATACAGGGAGACGCTTAATATATAGAGACGGCAATATCCGTTTTGTTGACGCTAAACCTTTAGTTGAAACTAAATAGACAATTGTCATAAAGATATCTGAGATTGATCAGAGTTAGAGTCAGAGTTAGAGAATTGAAGAGATGTCTAGTTGAACCTGTAAATGGTCTACGTACCATACTATCCTGGCCATTAATTTCTTCTTAGTTATTATCAAATGTAGAATGGAATGCTTTTGAGTAGCATAACTTTTTCACTTTTTGGCCAAAATTTGACGCTTTTAGGAAAGACGACTTTGAAGAACTTTGCTTCGTATATTGAAGTATTGGGATTTCTATTCCTTAGTAGTGGCTTTATGTTAGGAAGCCAACACATTTTTCAGTTTTGGATTTCAGATTTGGATTTGATCATGATAGACAAAATTTGTAATAAAACTTCGACAATATGAGCTTTTTCTTTGCTTTTTGACCCATTGATTATGTCTACGAATGAAATGAATTAGTATCGCTTCCTGACGAATATTTGGGTAGAATGCGACACCCATTTTTCCCTTCCAAATCAATGCTTTGACACAAAATTATACTCAAGTTTACATACAATTGCTAGAGATAACACAATATGTAAATTGAAGGGTGTGTACTTTTGTGATGGAGAACAATGAAAAAAGTAGTTGCTAAGTGAAACTTAAAAAAACTTGGAAACTAATAGCTTGAAATGAAAATAGCTACTCTATACTCTCCAACCTATACTACGCTATCGATGTGTATAATAAGTTTTTAGTGTAAAATAATGTTTGCTTTAAAGAGTGATAGTATATTAGTATGACGATTTCTCCAATGGAAAGCTTTTGCACATTTTTATTGTGTTCTTGTTTGTCTTCTAGCAGAGTGCACTTCATTACAGTCAGTACCAGATTTGGAAAAAGCTATGTATCATATCGTGGATGGAGTTCCATGTGTACGACTGCTTAGCTTATATGGTGAAATTGGATGTGCAAGTAAGAAATCTATCATGACTTCATAAATGTGTGTTTTAGGACCTGAGCTTGTGTATGAGTAAAACTTACGGTATGATTTTAAAATTTATACTTGGGATGATCCAAGGTTGGTTCTAATGTGTGCATGTTCAAAATTTCAAGCTTCTGCAAGGTGGTTCTCTTTCTTGTTTATTGGTAGTCCTTCACATGTCAATCTTTAAAATTTCACAGGTCAATTTTTAGAATTTTGGAAGTTAAAAAGTCACAGCTTGATTGTTCTTGATGACTTCAGTTGTTTTCTCAATGGTTCTCAACACATTTTTCCTAGTAACAAACGGTATGGAAGTGCTACTTTTGTGTGAAGTGAGAAATTGGCATGAATTCGGGCTGTTTGCAAAGGTATCAAAGATGTTTTATACTAGAAATGAGAGGGGGCCCTTGATATTCGCTCCTTAACTAGAACATTATGAAAGTGCTAGTTTGCATCAAAACAATATTTGTTAAAGGGAAGTTATACAACTATGTGGGAAATCTCAAGTTGACGACTGACTGTATTTCCTCGTTATCCCTTTGTATTGAATCTTTAAGTTTAAGCCTAAGCACCCTTATGTTTTTGTGATGATTTTGATAACCCTGTACTTATTTTTGCAGAAACTTCAATGAGTTTTCTTTCTCAAAACTTCAAATAGGCTTTAGGATCTCAATTGATGACCACTACAGCTAACCATTTTGCTATAGACCATGTAGCTGCTTTAGTAGTTAGTGTACCATATGGAATTGCATATGAATTGGGCAGCTTTGTTGTATATTGTTACTTCTGAAAGCTCTTTTTTACAATCTGAAAACTTGAGCAGAATATTCAGCTTTTAGCCCACAGAAAAGAGGTTCAGTTGGCCCATCTTGAGGACAATTTCTTAGGTAAGTATGGGGGTGACAATGTGGCTAGTAAAGATTAAAGCTTCTACAAATCAATAATGGAAAGTGTAGAAGAATTGAAAATTGGGCAAAGGGTTGAAATGTGAAAAGGGCTGTTTTTGTGAAGATCCTTGGTTTGACAAAAAATGCAAAGAGGTTAGAAGGACTTCAAAACAAATTGGTGGTGTAGGTGCTGCCTTTCGTGGCTAAGAATATTTGTTTCAAAGAAAAAATCAGCTTCTTTACAAGGCCAACAAGACTTTTTGCCCCACGTGTGGAGAAAAGCTTCTAAAGACTAAGAGCTTTTGGAAACAAACTTCTCGATGAATCTAAAGCTTATGGAGCCATAATCATGGTATAATGATGCAAAATAATTGTATGAAGCCATCCATCCACAAACATGGTAGGTTCTTCATGGAGGAAGAAGTTGGGAATGGAATTTCTAGTTCTTCGAAGGGCGGGGCTCAATACACCGAGAGGGTTTGTAGGCTGAATTTCATCAAAATGGGAAAAAGGCCTCTTGGTCCCTATATTATGGATTTTATTCAATCAAGCATTGGTTGAAGATATTGACATATGTTTTGTAGCATAATAGTTCCTTTGCTCAAGAGTGATGATGAAAGTGACCCTTCCAACTATATGACAATTATGATTGTGCATTTTTTGGCAAGATTCAGGGGGAGCATACTGGAAAAGAAACCGAGTTGTTGGGTCGCATGTAAAAGAACAAGTAGATTTTTGTAGATCTCACTCTGCTATTGATCATTTGGTTACTTTAAGATCCATTATTGTTATTTGAGGAAAGCTGAAGGAAACAAAAGTTGTTCGTTACTTTGTAGGCAAAGCCTTTGACATGGTTCCAAGCCATGATCTATGGAAAAGAATGGAATAAATGTGCGTCCCTATTCAATCTAGACATGTAGGTAGACATAATACTAAAAAGTGATAGCAAAGTTGCAATTTTTAAAGGATTCACCGTAGATAGGTGTAAGACAAGGTTGTCCTTTGTCCCTGTAGTGTACATTTCCTATCCTACCCTCAACCCTAGATCCAAGCACACAAGCATCAGAGAGATGATGAGGAGTTCCCATGAGAGCAATAACATAGTTCATGATCCAGCAAATGCATATGATTCATGTCTAACACTAAGATCCATTAGCACTAATAGATCCACAACAATGATACAGACTTACTCTTCTCTCTCTCCCTTTCTCTCTCACAAAAAGCATAAGAATGATCAATTCCAATAAGCATCAAATTTAACAATTAGCAAATCCAAAGAAAGCATGAGAGTTAGACAAGGAAAGATGAAGAGCAAGGACATTCCATATCCATTCCATAAGAGGGCCAACCTGCTTGTATTGAAATGAAGAGAATATGTACAAATGATTCGAATTTACCACTATATATAGTGGATTTTAGGGCTTTGGCCGCAGATCCTATTAGCCAATTTCTACCTCCCTAACTATTTGAATTTGAATTTTAGAGGGAACCATTTTGAAAATTGATGGGAACCCCTTTTATTCACCAACTTGACCATTAGGGCCTACGACATTAAAAGTCCCGCAAAAAGGCCTAAAGTCCTTTTATTGGCTTCTAACTAATCAATTATCTATGTGATCATCGGGTTGGACTTACACACGTAGGGTGCCAAATCCCTCACTCATTAACTATGGTTAGGGTTGCCTTGGGTTCCGCAAACCCTCCAACAGTATCCCCCACCTAAACTGGTGGCGGTCCTGCGCCTTTGGGCTCTGGTTGGCCTCTCATCGAAACCTTGATTAGATGGTATTAGATTTTGTCCATCAACTCCAAGCGTGCTGTGTTGAAATCGGTTTTGTGCGGAAGAAAGCACTTATTCGCGCCAGAGAGCCAATTTCAAGTTGTCCAAGAAATGAACTTATTCTCCCATGAACCACCCAACATCGTGACACGATAGTACAATATCGACAATTGATCCTGGACTTTGTTGAACGCCATGGGAAGATTCGGATCGAAGCAGAGGGTTGGTAAACAATCGTCCCACCGTGCTTGAATTGACGCCAACATAGCCAAATCTTTTGCGAATATAGCTGATTGCCTAACTGTCAGATCTGGTGAGAACACATACTTCCTGGAGTAAGCCTGTAGGGCTCGGTTAAAATCCACTGCTATCGTCCAACTGTATGGTTGATAGATCATGGGCCAATTTGGGGTATGGATGGTGATTTTATCCATTGGTACACCCAAATCTTTCCATTTATTCCTGCGCGGCATCGGAACATAGTATGGAGCCACCCGGAGCTGGCGAGGGCTCGCTACATAACTTCTAATTGAGGCTAGAGTCTTTTCAAAAACAGTTCTATGCCATGGTGGTTGCTCACCCAATGCGGGTAGCTTATCCAGCTCCATTCCTGTGTCTATTTCCGAAGTCTTGAATTTTATAACTCAACCACCCCTCGAGGATTCAAACGGATGCTGATGTAAGAATGTCTGTATCTGTTCCTCGATGGTGACCGGTTTCTGAAACAATGGGATGACCCTTGATGTAGATGGCCCTGCGTCTGTGGCTTGAGAAGCTGGGGTTGCTTCTTCTTCTGCCCCTTGATCCATGCCTATATCTTGCTATGGAGGCGAGAAAGGTGGCATTAGTGGTACTTGAATCTGGGGGGTTGTCTCTAGAACCTGAGCGGTGGCTTTTCCATATTCTATTATTATAGACTTTGCCTTTGCCAACTCAGCCGATGCCGTTCCTTTGAATCTATCAAATCTTCCCTGGAATTCGGCCAACGCTTTATGATATGTCTCAATATTTTTGAACAAATATCTGACCTCCTCTGGTGGAACAGGACGGTGTGGAGCTTTTGCATACAAATAATTATCATGCTCCGTGGCTGTAGCATCCAATTCTCCTAGGGTCTGTTTTTGTCAAGGTTGGCCATATCCAGTTGCCCTTGCAATAATAAAGCTTGCTGCCTGTGTGGCGTCCCTTCTGGAGATTTGCTACGTATTTTTCAAAGGCATCTGCATGTTGTTGTGCCTTCTTCAGCTCGGCTTCTGATTCATCTTCATGCTGTTGGCGATCTTCAACTCTCGGTTTAGCTGGATGAGTTTCTGGCGGATAAGAGTGTTTTCTGATCCCAAATTTGAAATTCACTTTTCCATTGTGGTCTTTTCATCCATCATGGTCTGGATCATTCGGCCAATATGTGAAACTATGCCAAGGGCGTCACCAGAATCCAAGGGTACTGAAGTAGTAGCAGCAGCAAGAGGAGTTCCAAATCCCGTAGCTTGTCGTGCTTCGCCTTGAATAGTTGCCTGTGGATCTTCCTCTTCGAAGATATCTTCTTCTTCAAATCCTTTCGGTACTTCGGCGTCAAACTACTTCGGAGATACTACCGCAGGAGCGACTCGGACAATGTCGGGTGCCTGATCTGCTTGATTTGCTTGTTGGCTTGACTGGAATTGTGGTGCTCAATCAAAAGCATCGAAGGTTTCATGGAATTGATCGAATCCTCTTCCGGGGGAGTTTGGATAAAATGGCGCAGCGCTCAAAGGCATCGCAAATCGTTCATCTGCCTGTAGAGGATTGGAATCATCAAACAATTCCATAAACCGCTGGGTTGCTGGTGACATAGCTGATGTTTCTGGGGGTGAGGCGGCTTGGCTAACTAGAATTGGAATGGTAGTTCCAATTGTCACAGATTGCCCTTGGGAGGAATTAGAGGCGAGGGTTGTTGCAGTGGCTGAGGGGATGGGTAGTTCAGAGCAAGTTGCAGCAGGGGGTATGGGCGCAGTTGACAGTGGTGGCTGAGTGCAACGTCAAGACGCGGAGGCGGGTGTGACAATCTCGCTGCGTACTCTATGACGACTCCGAGAGCTGGATGCTTGGTGGGACGATTCGGCTAGTGCTACTTCGGAGGTGGCTAGCATGTTATCAGCGCGAAGGCGGCTAAGGAGGACAGAAGAGAGCCAACAGCGAATTGCTGTTTGGTATTACTCTTGATCGCTCTCTTCAGATCCCCGAAGACCATCTTGTACTAGTCGTACTGTTGCACGGTTCCCTTATCTAACTCGTAGTTAGATTCTACCAAGTGATTGAGGATCTGGGAAGAAATCCTTTCCTTCCTGGGGTTGCCAACCATCAGGAAGTTGTTCAGAAGTTGCGCGGCAGCATGGAGGGCCGGATCTCGAATGGCTTCTAACATGTAATCATCATTTGTGTGGTACTAATTGATGGTGGTGTGAGCGAAAGGTTTGATGACAGACTTGGCATGCTTGTGGTTTGGAGTGAGTCGAGACCCATAAATGATACCTATGGCAGCAAGGGCAGCCTCAGTGACACCCACCACCCCCCTTTTGGGTGGCTCCCTGGAAGATAATATAAAATTTGGACTTGGTTTCATTCCAAGTACTAAATGCCACAGTAATAAAGTACATACTTATTTTATTTGAAAAGGCACGCTCATGGATCCCCACTACCGTGAGCAAGGGCACAACAAGGTTCAGCCATTCCGCCACCTTGCTTGTGCTAGGAAGCGACATGATGTTTGTTGAAGTCGGAACATCACGTAGAAGAACAGAGCAAGGTGAGGTACTAGTATCACTAGAAGACATGATGGCAATAAGTAAAACTGAGAGTAAGAGGCTTGAGAGTATATCAGAAAGCTGTAAAAAAGTTTGGTCGCGGGAAAAATTTGCAAGAGCTTCGCTAGCACAAGTGTGAAATGAAATCGAATGCAGCCCTTTTATAGGCTAATCTTGAGGGTCTATTAGACAAAGTACTAGTTTGGCTCATCAGATCTGGACAAAAAATTGCAAGCATATTCACTATTGTAAAAATAGCTTCCAGAATTATTGGTGAAGGTTCCTAACCAATGGTGTAGCTCGGCAAAGGTTCTAAAGGTCTGGCGAGGGTTCAACTCTCGCTTAAGTGCATCCTTTGCCTAGGTACTGTATTTAATGAAAAATTTCAGGATCTGAACCTATGTCCAGCCAAATTTTGGCATTCTAAATCCATCTGTCAAGTCGGCGAAGGTTCATAATGAGGGTAACATGCTCGGCAAAGGTTTCCAAAGTGGTAAGCTTCCGAACTCTCGCCTAACTTCAAAACAAGTACTTATTCTGCAAGATAATCTTCGCCCAACTCAATATAGGTAAATCTGAGCTGTATGTATGATCTGGCAACTCGGCGAATGTCCTATGACTGTTTGTTCAAGATCTGACTATAAAAGTGTTTTTTTGTGTAAATGGCGATCATGCCATGCCTTGCGGCGAGCTTTTTCTGCTGCTAGTGCATGGACTATCGTCAATCTGGTTTCGCAAAGTTTATGCAAAGACTCATGACACATTTTTAAAGATTTCGCATCATCCAACCGTTCCGTTGCTGCTATGCATAAGGATGGTACCAAAAATTCGATCGGCAGAACTGCATCTTGACTATAGACAAGTTGAAATGGTGTCTGATTCGTGCTAGCTTAATAAGCTGTTCTGAATGCCTATAATGCTGCATGAAGTTTATGTTCCCAATCAGATTGACTTGCTTCAACCGTTTTTGTCATAATATTATAGAGAATTCTATTGGAAGATTCTGCTTGTCCATCACCCCTCGGATAATACGGAGTAATAAACCGATGTATAACAAAAAAATCTTTCAACAAACACTTGATCGTTTCATTGACAAAGTGTGTTCCACGACCACTTACGATTTGAATAAGACATCCAAATCTAATAGTGATATTCTCGTATATGAACCTAGCTGTAGACTTTGCATTGGCAACTCGAACTGCTTTTGCTTCGACCCACTTGGTCATCTAATCTGTTGCTACGATGATATATCTGGCTTGAGATCCTCTTGCCGCAGGATGAATAGGACCAACATAGTCAAGTCCCCATTTTTCAAACGGTGTTTGTGATAGAACCGGATGCAAAGGCTCATAGTTTTGTTTCGTAGGACGACGTGCTTGTTGACATACATCACAAGATTGAATAAAGTTTTCTGTATCCTTATGAAGTGTAGGCCCCAACACCCTGATTGTAAAAGCTTCGAACAATGATATCAGTTGAAAAATGTCCACCTCCCATCCCATCATGTGAAAACATGATTAGATCAGGTACTTCGTGTGGTAAAACACATCTTCTTAGAATATCATTCGTTCCACGACGATACAATTGGCCTGCAATCAATTGATAAGGTTGTGCCCAATCAATTGTTTCTTTTGAACTTTTGTAAGAGAGTCGTTAGGTTGACCTAACATCAAATATTCAACAACTGCATGTCTTGTTTACTAGATAAAGCAATGGTTGATGGTCGGTATAAAATGCAAAATGTGTCGCCTTTAGATAATGTCGAAATTTCTTCACTGAAAATACCATGGCCAACACTTTTCGTTTTGTTGTAGAGTAATTTTTCTCAGGATCAGTAAGTTGTCGACTAGCAAATCTGATAGGATAGTCTTTCTTGTATTCTCCTGGCTGCATCAAAACTGATCCAATAGCATATTTTGATGCATCAGTATGAACATGAAATTCAATTGTCCAGTTTGAAGCTCGTAGAATTGGTGCAGAAGCTAAAGCTTTTTTCAATATCTCAAATGCTTCCAACGCCTCAGTTGTCCAAATAGGTATAATGTTCAACTTATGTATAGGTCGTGCTAAGTCCGAAACGAATAAAATGAATATCCGATAATAGTTTGCATGACCCATGAAAATATAAACTCCTCGAATTATTCCTGGTGGCGGTAGCTCCACAATGACTTTGATTTTGGAATAATCCGTAGAAATGCCATGTCTTGATATCACATGTCCAAGAACAACTCCATGAGTAACCCAAATCTGACACTTTTCTGGATTTAAGGAGTTTTGATACTTGCGTCAACGTTCAAATACTTTTTCCAAACGATCCAGATGGTTTGTATCGGCACTATGGACTCCAAGATCATCCAAGTGAATTTTAAGGAATTTCTGCAAATAGTCTTTGAAGCATCACTCTTTGAAATGAACTAGGTGCATAACAAAGTCCAAATGACATAATTTTATAAGCATATGTTCCCCATTTTGTTGCAAAAGCTATTTTATGTCAATCCGCAAGTGCGATTTTAACTTGGTTATAACCACTGAATCCATCCAAAAAACTGTAGGCTTCCGCTCCAGCAAGGCAGTCCAATATGCTTTTTGTAAAGGGTAACGGAAAGTGATCCTTCCGCGTCACTTTGTTCAAGGCTTTGAGATTCACACAAATTCTCATCTTCCCATTCTTCTTAGGATCGACAACAATTGGCGAAACCCATTCAGTATGCTCAATTTCGTAAATAAAATCTGCTTCAAGTAATCTTTGTAACTCCTTGATAAGATCAGTAACATTCGGATTACAACGATAAAATCTTGTCACTTTTGGAACTACATCAGGTATCAAGGGTATTGTATGCTCAATCACTGATGTCGGAATCCCTTTTAGATCCTTATATGTCCAAGCAAAACAATCTTGATATTTAATCAAGAACTTCCTCAACGCTTGAAATTGTTCTAGGGTAAGTTGTGTTCCAACTTGAACAATCTTCTCTTGTTCTCCTGGTTTAGCAAGATTCATAGGCTGAGTTCTAGTTGGACGTCCTAGTAAAACACGATAAACGTTTGGTGCGTCAGGTAAGTCCATTACTACAAAAGTAATGACAAATTGAACTCCAGCAATCTTGACAAGTATGTCTTATAATATGCCCTTAGGACGGACTGTCGTTTGATCAACTAGCTTGATAGCAAAAGTTGCAGGCATCCTTGTAAGGCCCCATTTGGCACATAGCTTTGTGAAATCAGATTAGTCCTGAACCTCCATCTATCACGGCTGCCTCTTTACCAAACTGTCTGTGTTGTATTGGCAGGGTGATGTTTCTTTGCTCACTTTCCCAAGTTGCCCCTACATTTAGTACTTTGTTTGATTCTTTAAACCCAGCACAAAATAGTGGCTCTTGATGAATTGTTGGTTCACCAACTTAAGAAATTCTCCCAATGTAATATCCATCTTGCTAGATATAATATTCACGATCAGTTCTGTTTGCAGCGCTTCAGGTTCTGTCATCTTGAAGGGTTCTTCATGATAATGCAACTGAGTATTAACATTTGTTCGTGGATTATGTACTTCGACTGCAGCTTTAGCGGCTTCCAAGGCCTCTTCTTCTTGCATTTGTTTAATCCACTGCCTCATGTTTTGGTATTTCGTCTTTTCTGAGTTGAGATTCGGATACACCTCTGATGCAGTAGGTATATTAGTAGATGGCACTGATTCAACAGGTGCTGGATCAACTGGAACTTCTTTTTGCTTCTAAGCTCTGGTAACAACCATCAATGGTACACTTGGTTCAGTAGGCTGAGCTGCTAGTCTTTGCTTGATTGTAATCAAATCCGATGGAGCAGTTACTGGCGGTGGTTTTGGTCTTGCTGGACAGTCCTTGTAACAATGTTCATAACCGCATTCCCGACAGAATGGGATAAACTTTCCTTTGTTAGGACATTCTGCAACTCTATGATTTTCGCCACATGCAAAGCATCCAAGTGGTGCTCTGATCCATTGTCTAGCCTGTTGTTGTTGCGTAGCAACATAGATAGCATATTGTTCTGAAGAACCAATATCTTGATCGGTATTGTAATTCCATTGCTCATTACCAACTGCATAGTCTGGTTCCATTAGATTCACAAGAGGAGCATGTTATGCTGGTGTAGCTGGCAAAGCTAGTCGTTCAGGAAATCCAAGGCCAAAGTTTTGGGCCTGGTTCTTAGCATTAGGTCCCTTCCAGGTAGTAGGTTCCTGATATTGAAGCTTAGCGTATTTTGGCTGGATAATCCGAGGATTAAACAAGCAAAAAGTTGTTTCGTGTCCAGTAGAGTTGCACAGATGTCATTGTTGGACACTCATTTATGGTGTGATTTCTTGCACAGATTGTACACCGAACATTTTCTCGACTAGGATATGTCTTAGCAAACTTTTCTCCTGCTTTGGCACTCTTTTCTTGCTACTCTTCCAATGCTTTCATCTTCTCATCGAACTGTGACTGCATCTTTTCCAACTGCATCTGCTGCTTTTGACCAGTTTTTCGAATTCGTTAATTATCAACTCTGCTATTGCATTGATATTCGTGGATGCAATAGTGGTGGATGTTGTGGTAGTTTGCCCTGCTGTATATGGCAGCATTCCAATATTTGGTTCATCATCTGAATCTTCATCCTCCTCTTGTATTGCATCGTCCATAGCATGTTGTAAGGACACATAATCAGTTCGGCATCTAAGCTCGCGTCTAATCCTTTTAGGTAGACCTACTAAAAACCACATGATCATGGCATCATTATTGCTTAATTCTGGATCACTCGTTCAATATAATCTTGCACAATTTTTCTCTTTCCCATTTAGATTTTACTTAAAAGTAGAAAAGGATCTTTTATAAATTTTCTAGGTTTGAATCTTGTGATTAGGCCAGCTTTAACCACCTCCCAATCCATACGTTCAGTCTCATCTTGGTTATAAAACCAATCTTGTGCGGCTCCAATAAGGCCGTAGGAAATAGCTTAAGTTTATCTTGTGGGAAAACTTCGCCATAAACCTCACATGATTCAGAAAAGATCTTGAGAAATCTGACTGGATCAGATAACCCATTATACTTTCAACTTTGGTATATCTAGACGAGGTGACCTTCTAACAATAAGTTGTGGAGCGACGAATGGTTCAAGTGGCTCACGTTCATCCCCTATTTCAGACATCTTTGTAAATAACTTAAACAATGAGATTGGGTCTAGATTTTTCAATCAAACAGAATGTTCCAGAAATTTGATAGCAGCTAGATCTGATAGATCAAAACTCGAAAATAGTATTGGCGAAGGTTACCTTGGCGAGGGTTCTTTCACTGCTATTTTGGGTAAAAATCACTTATCTGGCTGTTTCTGACAAATCTGGTAAAATTAAGCTTCGCCTAATTGACAATAGGTATATTGGTACTGATAAGGCTAGGGTAGAACTAGCGAAGGTTCTTTCTGGCGAACAAGAATTTTTTGCAGCTTGATGAGGATTAAATAGAATATTTGGATATCCTGATAGATCTAACCTTTGCCGAACTCAAAAACGATAGAATACTATATTTGGAATCCTCAAAAAAGTCGGCGAAGGTTCTGGCGAAGGATCAAGAGTGATACTGTTATTTTTGCAAAAAAGAGTACTTTTTTGACAAAAATAGATCAATATGACAACTGACCTTGGCTTATCATTCGAACTTCACCCAACTCACTGATTATTTAAAGGACTTGTTCTTGTTCAAAGAAAATCTTCAGGCTTCAACATCTACCATGCTTGTTTGAATGAATAGTGCCAGTGCGGTTTAAAATTTTGCCACATTGGTGTTATGGCTTTTGAATCAATCCAATTTTAGAAAGGTTTACAATCACTTTTTTTTTAATCAAGAAGCTGTAAAATATAGTACATGCGCAGAATGAATCTCTAGAGTTTGGACAGTGTGACATGTCTTCCTTTGTGTCTGCTGTAATAGCTCCTCAATTTGATTTCTCTTACCGCATGACTGGGAGGTGTATATCTTTCTGTATCCTCACTGAAATGCATGCAATTTTTTTGTTTACTGAGCTTCTATTGGTTATTATGGACTGGTAGTCTTGCCAACCGTGAGTCTTGTATTTTCTTAGGTGTGGTTGTTTTTAACTTCAGTCATCTCTTTCTTTGTACCTGATCACTTGTTCATGACTTTGTTCTGCTATTTTTCAGCTTCCAAGTGTCTTGATATGTTGCAAGCTGGGCTAACTTGTGACTACTGTAGCCAGGGCTTTAGTGGCATAAAGTTAAGAATCTGGAGCTATGTTTGATGTTCATATCATGATTTTTGTCTTGAGAACTGTATTTGCTTGGGCTGCAGATCCAGGATCAAAAACAGTAATTGCTCCTATTAAAAGGGTGACAAGCCTTTCTTTCAAGCTAACAAGACCAACAGCTGTCCTCTTGCCATATATGCTGCTGCTAAAGTTCTTACAAAGGTTAGTTTTTACAAAGGCTGAATTCTCGGCCCTGCCAATTCAGCTTTTTCTCTCATGGCTTGTGAGGGAAAGCAGCTGCATTCATAAGCAATACAGTGCAACTAATTGGCAGTCCATTCATTGATGATGGTAGGTCCTTCGAGGAACCTTCATTTGCAGAATATGTGGCAGGTATCCTCGTTGAGTTCGTTCTTGAAAGAAACAATGGAACGAAAGGAAGTCCAGGTACATGCTCCCTTCTGCACCTACTCCATGTTAGAAATTAATGTTTATTTGACACCCCTTAATGATAGTTTGGCCATGCCTGCGTGCTATTTTTAGGGGCCATACTATTTATAGTAAGTCATATTTTAGGGTCATTACTATTTATAGTAAATTCGTTTTTTAGTCATGCATATAGGTGGGTGCACTACTACTAGAATAGGATTTGCTTTTATCACTTGGAAACTCATCTTGGGTGTTTACCCAATATAGGTAGTAATTATAGCAATTAGCTTTTTGTTTTTTGCTATTTACTTTAGGCTCATTAGCTTTTATCAATCATTAAAGAAACTATTTAAGAAGGCTGGCGCCCCACCACAATTATTCCATTCGATTCAATGAGCTAGAGCAATTGCTCAATTCTCCTGAATTCTCTCTATGCTTGGTTTTGTGTGAGTGCTAGTAGGACTAGTAACTCCATCTAGAATTTGTATTACAAATTCTGACATGGTATCAGAGCAGGCTCTTTGGTGAGAGAGAGAGTTTGTATTTGCAGGTGTGCAATTAGATTGGAGGAGCTGAAGCTGCATGTGGAGTCAACGTTGTTAGGAAAACAACGGGAATCTTCTAGGAGAAGATTGACGGAAAGTTACTGGTTGTCGACAGATCTGAATCAGAATTTTTCTGGTTGTTTGCTAGTTTTCTGGTGCAGGTCACATCTGAGGAAGGTAGTATCTGAACAGGTGACTTCTGAGACAGGCAGATCTGAACAGGTGTTTTTTAGGTGCATGCACATCTAAACAGGCATGTCTGAGGGCAGCAGTACCTAGTGCAGGCACTTCCGAGGGCAGCAGTAGCTGGGGCAGGCACTTCTGAGGGCAGCAGGATCTGGTGCAGGCCCGGCAGGCAGCATCTGAGGTAGGTGGACCTGGTGCAGGCCCGGACAGGCAACATCTAAGGTAGGTGGACCTGGTGCAGGCCCGGACAGCAGCAGCTAAGGAAGGCGGTACCTGGTGCAGGTGGTAACTGAGCAGGTGCAGACTCAGACAGGCAATACCTGGGACAGGTGATATCTAGGACAGGTCTGAATCAGGGCAGGTGATATTGAGAGAAGGCTGTTTCTGGACAGATCTGCTAAATTCAGGTTGTTGAGATTTGTTACGGATCAGTATTATGGCAGGATTGAACGACGCTGTGTTACCGGAGTCTAGCAAGCTAGATGGAACAAACTACAGTATATGGAAGTTCAAGATGCAAAATATTCTCCAAGACAGAGAATATTGGGAGATCGTCACAGGTGTTGAGATACCTCCTACTATTGACAGAGAGTTGCGGGTGTATCAGAAACGTAGGGGAAGAAGAAGAAGAAAAAGCAGCAAGATGTGGAGGAGAATCAATCAAATCAGTCAGAAGATGGAAAGAAAGTGGTTCGAAAAGGAAACTGCTTCATTTGCGGAAAATTAGGACATTATTCAAAGGAGTGTTGGCACAGCAAGTTCAAGAAAAAGCAGGATGGAAATTTTGTTGAAGAAGAAGAAACTTCTAATGCAAAATTGAGTGCTTTAGATCTTGAAGACTATGAGTTGTTTTCGGCATCGACATCTTTTGGTAGTGCCTTCTCGAAGGAAGAAGACTATTGGTTTATTGATTCAAGAGCTTCTAAGCACATGACACCTAGGCGAGACTGGCTATCTAATTTTCAAAAATTAGATGATAGGTCAAATGTGAAGTTGGGAGACAACTACACATGATATAAAGGGAGTTGGAAAAGTACAAGTACAACTACCTTCAGGGAAGATTGGAAACATAAAGGATGTGCTTTATGTACCAGGAATAAAGAAAAACTTGCTCTCAGTATCAGCTATTGCAAAGCAACACATAGTGGGTGCAATTTGATGAACAACGGTGTCTCATCAAGAGGAAAAATGATGAAGTAGTAGCTGAGGGCATACTTGCAGGGCGGTTGTATAAACTTCAAGCTCAGGTGGTGGATCATCATGCAAGTGTTGCGGATACTGAATCATTGAGTAAGTTATGGCACGAGAGGTATGGACATTTGAATTACAAAAGTCTACAAGTCTTGAGGAAATTTAACATGGTTACAGGTCTACCTCAAGTCGTTTCTGATCACAAGGTTTGTGAAGGCTGTGTCTTAGGCAAGCATCATATAAAGAAATTTTCGCCCGGTACATTCAGAGCGAAAAATGTTGTAGAGCTTGTTCATACAGATTTGTGTGTTCCTATGAAGACTCAATCTTATGGGGGAGCAAGTTACTTTATGGTGTTTGTGGATGACTATTCTAGGAAGACATGGATCTATCTTCTGAAGAATGAGGGTGAAGCTTTCAAATATTTCACATGGTTTAAGACACAAGTGGAGAAAGAAACAGATAGACAAATTAAGATACTTCGCTCGGACAAAGGGGGAGAGTATCTTTCTTCGGAATTTCAGGTGTTTTGCAAGGATCATGGTATAAAGAGACAATTTGCAAATACAGACACGCCTCTACAAAATGGAGTTGTGGAAAGAAAGAATTGGTCCATAGTGGAAATTGCGAGGAGTATGCTCAAGAGTAAAAATCTTCCAAATATGTTTTGGGGTGAAGCAGTTAAGACGTCGGTTTATCTTTTGAATCAAAGTCCCACAAAGGTTGTAGAGAATCGAACTCCAGAGGACGCTTACACGGGTCGGAAGCCAGATGTAAGTCATTTGAGTGTGTTTGGAAGTATTGCTTATTCTCACATACCTAAGGATTCAAGGACCAAATTGGATTCTAAGGCGACCAAGTGTTTATTTCTTGGTTATGATAATCAAGAGAAGGGATATAGGTTATATGACTTGGAGGGTAAGAAAATAATCATAAGTAGGGATGTCATCTTTGATGAGGAGGCAACTCATAAAGATATAGAGATATATTTTGATAAAAATCAAGATGGTGGAATCCCTATATTATGTGACGAGTTATTACAGGAACCTAAATCGACACATGTATCGCCTACGCCAATTCAAGAACCTAAAGTGTCTTTGGTCGAGATAGGAAAGAGGAAGGAGAGGTCAAGTATATGGGATACTTATTCACCTCCTACTTCACGAAGCAGGAAGCATCCTACATCAGAAGCTAGAAGATTGCCTAGGTGGTACTATGAAACTATCAAGGATAGTGTTATTATGGAACAGGGAGAGTCCAGTACACATGGAACTAGGAGATCAACTAGACTTGAAAAGCAACATGAAGATCAAGATCGACAAGAGGATCATCATGAAGATGGGGATGTACATTTTGCATATATGGCCACAGTATTAGAGACCAAGGATCCATCTACTTTCAGAGAGGCTGAAAAAGAGGATATTTGGAGGAAAGCTATGGATGAGGAGTACGACTCAATCATGAAGAACAAGACTTGGAGACTTGTTCAGCTACCTACAGGTAAAAAGGCTATTGGATGCAAGTGGGTCTATAGGACTAAGTACAAATCAGATGGTTCTATAGATAAACATAAGGCAAGATTGGTGGAAAAAGGTTATGCTCAACAGGAAGGGATTGACTATGAGGAAACTTTTGCACCGGATTGACACGTACTTTGAGGAGCTTGGCTTTCAGAGAAGTAGTTCGGAGCATACACTTTATGTTTTGGTCAGAAATAATCATATAGTTATTGTAGTGATGTATGTGGATGACCTTATTATTACAGGATCAGATCATAGTATGATTCAGGGAATCAAGAAAGATCTCTCATCAGAATTTGATATGAAAGATCTTGGTTCACTACAATATTTTCTTGGGATTGAGGTATGGAGAGTAGCACAAGGACTATTCATTTCTCAATCTAAGTATGCTCATGAAATTCTTGAAAAGTTCAATATGTCAGAGTGCAAGCCTATTTCTACACCATATGATAGTGGATGTAAGCTTACTAAAGCTGAAGAAGATCAGGATGTAGATGAGACGTTATATAGAAAGCTTGTTGGAAGCTTAATCTATCTAACTACTACAAGACCAAATATTGCTTATGTTGTGAGTATGGTTAGTCAGTTTATGGCTAAGCCTAAGCAGATTCATTGGAAAGCTGCTTAGCGAATACTCAGATATATCCAGGGCACTTTGAGATTTGGTATTCTCTATGGTAGACAGGATGTTTTGAAGTTACAGGGATATGTGGATGCTGATTGGGCTGGAGATGCGGAAGACCGAAGATCTACTACAGGTTATGTTTTTAGTCTTGGTTCTGGTGCTATCTCTTGGAGTTCAAAGAAGCAACATACTATTGCTTTATCATCTACAGAAGTAGAATATCGAGCTACTACGAGTGCAACATGTGAAGCAATATGGTTGCGAAGGATTCTACATGATCTACGTATGGTACAAGATTCACCTACGGTACTTCACAATGTGACAATCAGAGTTGTATTAAATTGGCGAAAAATCCAGTTTTTCACAGCAGGACAAAGCATATTGAAGTACAACAACACTTCATCAGAGAGAAAATTCAAAGTAATGAAGTGGAGCTTATCTATTGCCCTACGGAAGAGCAAGTTGCAGATATCTTTACCAAAGGTCTTGGCAAAGAGTAATAGATAACAAAGTAAACATTAAGGGGGAGTGTTAGAAATTAATGTTTATTTGACACCCCTTAATGATAGTTTGGCCATGCCTGCGTGCTATTTTTAGGGGCCATTACTATTTATAGTAAGTCATAGTTTAGGGTCATTACTATTTATAGTAAATTCGTTTTTTAGTCATGCATATAGTTGGGTGCACTACTACTAGAATAGGATTTGCTTTTATCACTTAGAAACTCATCTTGGGTGTTTACCCAATATAGGTAGTAATTATAGCAATTAGCTTTTTGTCTTTTGCTATTTACTTTAGGCTCATTAGCTTTTATCAATCATTAGAGAAACTATTTAAGAAGGCTGGCACCCCACCACAATAATTCCATTCAATTCAATGAGCTAGAGCAATTGCTCAATTCTCCTATGATCTGAATTCTCTCTATGCTTGGTTTTGTGTGAGTGCTAGTAGGACTAGTAACTCCATCTAGAATTTGTATCACCAATTCTGACACTCCAATGTGCCCGGTTTTGTAATTTGCAATGTCTAATGTTTTGGGTTTAGCACTGACATGTCACTTCTGGCAGATGGAGAGTTTCCTCAACGAGAGTTTGCTCCATATCAGGACAAAAGTTATGCTTGGAATCCATTGGTACGTCTAGCACACTCACTATTCATTCAAGACCTTGAGGCATTTTATCTGAATCTTGATGAATGATCATTTTCCCTTTTTAATATTTGTTGTTTAGTCAGATTTTCTTCAATGAAGTTCTACAGTCTTTCTTAAAGAGGCCACAAATTTTCAATATCCTTAGAATGATTGCTGAGAAAGTTGGTCATATTTTCCACATTTTTCATCTGTCTTTCTTCTTGGTCTATCATTGACATGCATTTGTCTGTTAAAGTTTTACGCACTTGTACAAGGGATGTAGATGGTATTATCCTTGTTGCTATGGATACCAGCCTGTACACGCACTATACATACCTATACGGGCAGGTACACATGGTGCCCGTGCCGTGTGCAGTAGGTGAATATCAGTAAAAAAAACTCAAAAAATCCAGGCCTTGTCAGTGCAACCGCATTCGTGCTGACAAGAAGACTCACGCACTGGGTTTGAATCTCTCATCTGGGCAACCGTTTATGCCACTTAACCAAGGCAGGTTTTCTCAATAGAGTATGTTCAAAAGTAGTATCAAGTGTAGTTTAAATGGTGGGTGCTGGCTAGATGAACAGGGAGCTGGGTAGACAATGGCTGATATATGCTGAAAGTTATGGTGCTGTATATTGTGCATCCTGTACGTAATTATTCCTGTTGCAGTGTATTTTGCGGGACATACAAGTACGACAAACTTTGGCATACTTCAAGTACTTGACATACAGGAGTATGGTGGTAACATTGCCCTTGATTGTTGATGACCAAACCAATCAAGACAGGAACACTGATGGGATAAGCAAGAACTCTGTTCAAACTTCAAAGAATTTTCAACAATCTTAATATTTTGTGACAGTTTTGAACAAAGTTGAATGTGCCATGAAGGTCAGGCGTGTAAAGAACGAAATATAAGGAGAAATCTGCACCAGAATGTATCAATATCAGAGGTTCCAAAGATGAATGCGAAAAGAGATGCAGATAACTTAGTTGCCAAAGCTGTGGGATGAAGGCATTGGGAAACTTAGGAGTCATCACCTCTAAGCTTGTCATATGTAACCAGCCAGTTCAAAATTCTGCACCAAAACAAAATAATGTGACCTCCTAGCTGGGGGTTATGGACAAAGCTATGCAACATGAAACATCTGCAGCAAATTGCAGTGCCACAATGAAACTTTAGAGTGGACTGTAAAATCATCAACCAGGCTAGCAAAATTGCAGCATCCTGAAACGAATAAGCAGCTGACACAATCCATCTATTGGACTTCGGAGATGTGTATAAGATGAAGCTAAAAAGGACAGGTTAGCTGACTATCTTGATTTAAAGACAAGGCAAGAAGGGCAACCACATGTATGTGACAAAAAATCATCAGAGGAGGGCCATAGTTGCCTAGAATCAAGATTCTCTTGGATTTGGAGCGATCCTAGTTTTGAATTGAGCTGATACTCCCAGGTCAAGGTTTAGAATTGCAATATGGAAAATTTTTGAGTGGAGGAGAGCCATTAAATTCATGAATGATCCTGCTGTAACGAGACACTATAATTACTGATAGCTGCTTGAAGAAGGATTAATAACAGCAGTGGATGGTAACAAAGATTCACAGTGAACTGAAAATATAAGTTAATAGTCATGTAGGCATGCATATGCTGCAACCCTACCTCATATCTTTGTAATGTTCCGCATGTATAGCTTATAGATGTCATGATGAGACTGGGTGAAATAAAACCTTTAATGAGAAAAAGAAAAATCTTGCTGTGTTAACTTGTGAAATTGCTGAGAGTAATTTAGCAGACCATATTCTCTTCCTTCCTATGATGTACACATACAGCATTTTGCACATCCCTACTGCAGCATATGGAAACGATGGGCATTTTCAAGTGTTTGTGAGCTGTACCCAACTTCAGCATTTTAAGATTTCGTAGGTCACTCACGAAGAGATGCGTGTATCCTTAGCTTGTCTTGTGCTACTGTTGTAGCTATAGAAAATTTTGATCTGTATAGGTTGTGCAGATGTTTGAGTCCTTTTCAGCAATGTCTACTCTATTGATTTGACACGAATATTTTTCATTAAAATTTCTGGGTGATGAACAATAATCTTATGTTGCAAGCTATTACAATGCATGCATCGATTTCACGCTCTTCAAAGTTTGATTTCTTGCTTGCTCATCTGTTGAGCTTATCTCCGAAGTGGTCTATGCAGTCGCAGAATGTTATAAGTATTCCAACATAAGAAGACAGGGCTTTGCAGATTACCATAAATGTTCTTATGTTGAAATGTGCAACAAGTGCTGACCTACTACAATGTACATGATTCTTATTTTCCATACGGAATGCTTTAGACTTGGTCACTTATATGAGCTTGTCTTTTCATGAAAGGGATCTGGAGTACTACATCAGCGCTACAATTTCCCTGTCTTTCTTCTAACACAGAATGATACCCAAGCCTTGCAAGAGGTACTCAAACGAAGAGAGGTTCCTTTGAATCTATCTTGATGTTTAACTACTCCTGTTTGAGGTATTCACTTTTTTACTAGCACTTAGTGCAGTTTAAGGATCTGGCTTTCAGAGTTACCATTTGTCATAACATTGGTTTTGTATTGGATAGTGAAGGCTGCAGCCACAAATGAAAACCAAAATATAAGATATCCTTTGAATGTGGCAGAGTTCGATGTGGTCATGCAGGTTTATGTTCTACTCCGTACCATTGAGCTTTTATTTTATTTTATTTTTGGCGTATTTGCAGTTGTGATTTTCAGAATGCTACAATGCTTTCTCATTTTTTGATGTTTTCTAAGTCAGGTTGATTGTTTTTGGTCTAGACAACAAAATCTGCTACTCACACATCAGAATCCTGCCTCAATGAGCGGTCCTGCCTACCATTAGGAGGATACAGGTGAGTTGAGCCTTTGGGGCCAAGTAACTAATGGGTGACCTAGAAAGAATTGGAAAGAACTCTATCCATGTCTATTTTTGATTTTGCTTTCAGTAATTTGGTTTTAACTTTTCTCAAATTAAATCCCATTTCTAATATGCTGGCAGCTAACTGCAAATGCAGCGTATGGTCCTCTCTTCCTCCTCTCAATGTCTCTTCGACATCCTCGAACAAGCCTGTTATTATAGTTATTGCATCCATGGACTCCGCATCATTATTTCGTGACCAAACACATGGAGCTGACTCTCCATTGTCTGTGAGTGATAAATTCTGCCAGTGATCTGATCTCTATAGCTGAATGTTTCCTGAAAGAAGCTGCAGAAAGAGCAAAAAGGTGTAGGCTGTATCCCAACATGAGTAGTCTGTTCCAAATCATTTTTTGACTGCTCAAAGACAAGGTTATTTATTCAAGCTAAATTTTTGTAGGGGATGATTGCAATGTTGGCAGCTGTTGATGCACTATCTATGACAGCTGGTATTGATACTCTCCAGAAGCAAGTAAGGATGATCGCATGCAAGTATTTTTCAAAATTTATGAAGTTTTCTAAGGCAGTCCAACTCAATCTATTTCCTTGGTTTTTATTGTGAGGTATTGCAGAAAGGAAGCAATTTCTGTTTTCCAGCCTTACGTAAGTTATTGCATGACTGATTTCTATGGCATCTGTCATATACAACCTTATGTAATATTTGACTTCAATTGTTCATTTTGGACCAATTTTCTCAAAATATTGTCATAGTTTGTGAGCGAAGTTGGAGTACTACTTTGTAAGTTGTAGGGAAAACAATTTACAGGTTTTGCCGAAGGAAAAACAAACTAAAGATGACTATAGTAAGTGAGTGAAGGTGCGGCATCAGGTTGTAGATAAAATCACAGTTTTCTCCTCAGACAACACCAAATCCTAACTTAAGCTGAGTCCTCTACAGTGACCTACTCTTAAAGTTTGAAAGTCACATGTTTCAAGCAAGTTTTACATGTTTTACTTCTAGAGATTTTTTTCAAGGATTTTGACCCATGGAAGTGCTAATTTAAGTGTTTTGAGAATAAATATATCACAGAAGTGAATGAATGAGCATGCTAAGGCATTGATATCATTCAATCTACTATGAAAGAAAACCTGATTATCGTTCCTGCAAAGTATTTTCTAATCATCTCATTAAGATCCATGATTCATGGTGTTGTCACGATAAAATGCTCCGGACATTGGCTAAGGAAAATCCAGATTGACATTAAACTTAGATAAAATTGCCCTTGCCTAGTTGCTTACATTAAGGAAAAGTAGAAGAGGTTGATGTATTGCCTTGTGTAATGTAATTACACATCAGAGTTTCAACAGTAATCATAATGCTCTCAAGAGCGATATCAATTCAGAATGAAGTACATATGAGAACCTAAGGTTTAGATGAGTAACTACCAAACTACAGTTTAAGGCTTTGTTCAGACGTGCCATAAACACAGTTCACGGAATAGACTCATAGCTCTTCCTTTGTAATAGTGACACAGGTGACTTTCTTTATGTAATTATGCTTGCCTCAGCTGTGTACAAATTGCATAATTAATGTGCATTGGTGAATGTGTTTGTGAGTGCATACCAAGTATTCTCTGTTCAGCCTTTCAATCTTGTAGTTGCTCTGCAAAATGTTGTACCTGAAGGAACACAATGATGCACCATCTTGGGCCTTGACGTGATTGTTACATGTCAGACAGTTTATGTGCTGAATTTGTTTTTAACATCTGATCCTCCACAGCTTGTCTTTCTAGTATGTACCGGAGAGGCATGGGGCTATCTTGGCAGTCGTCGATTTCTACTGGAGCTTGCAGCTGGGAATCCGTCGGTAGCTGGACTGGATCCCTCACTTGTATCGCAAGTAAGCATTTGCCGTGCAGCTCAACAACTTTTTATAAATATGGTTCGATCACTTTTTTTCATATTTGATGTGTCCAAATTGTTCCCTCCTTTATGGTTTATACTCTGACCACTATCTATTTTGGCATCTTGTTTTTACAAAAATGTCTACTGTGTGCATTTGGACGTTAGCATCTTGACAACCATGTTCATTAGGTACTGGAACCATTAATCTGCTTGTTGCTATCTTTTTCATGAATACACAATTATCTAGACATGCCAAAAATTGATTTTCATCTTAACTTTATGCATATTTTCATTCTTTTGAGCTATGAGGAACTTCAACTGATGTATGACATGTTGAAATAAATGCCTATTTTGCCCCTTTAAGGCTTGTATACTTGTAACTTGTAAGTTGTGCATAAGACATGGGGGTAAAACATTTATGTACATAGTACACCCCACTTGTGCTAATTAGGCAAGTGAATCAAGTAGGTTAAGGACCCATGTGGGTTCTAGACCTAGAATTAGCAAGACACCACCTCTATACATAACATGCTATATGTAGCCCAAACTTTGGAGGGGTTTCCACGCCCTACTACACTTTGAATATTCATTCATGTTGGGTGAGCTTTGAAGTCCTCTCTCTCTTGCTTTTGTGTTCTACTCCATAGCTGGTTTTCTGAAGCTTTCATAGTGTGCTTACTATGCTGTTATGATACTCCATAGCTAGGCCTTGGAATTTGACATGGTATCAGAGCAGGTTATGTTGCTTGTGGTGTGGTGAAAGCTTGGACCTGTTTTTGATCAGATTCCTGCCATTCCTGGAGAGCAGCTTACCTTTGAGGAGGGAGCACTTTTTGTAGGGGCATCTGATCTCTGTGCTATCTGCATGGTTGGAGTACTGTTGGCAAGGGGAGTACAGGGAGCCAAAAAGTTTCTAATTTGAGACAAAATTTTTTGAGTCTTTTTGGACAGCCAGGACTGTAGGAGGGCGCTTTCTACAGTGGGGACTTCAGTGAAAGTTCTGAGTGGATCTTGGACAAGGGCTAGGACAGCCATACAGGGGGATAGTTTTAAATCCAGAAGCTGAGGGTTATTGAGCAAGTGGCTGCATACCCTAGTTGGGTGAAAACCACAGTTTGCCTTTTGTGTTTTATTTCTATCCAGCTATGTCTAGTCTTGCAGAGAGCATGCTGAGTGATGCCAGCCGGCTTGATGGCACTAACTTTAGCATATGGAAACTCAAGATCAAGAACATTCTTGAAGACAAAGAATGTTGGAAGCTTGTGACAGGTGAGGAACCTGTTCCAACATCTGAACTTGAACTTAAGGACTATATCAAGAGGGGGAAAAGGCACACAGAATCATCAACATGTCAGTGAGGGATAATGTGATTCCTCTAATCAGGTCAGCCAAAGGGCCTGTGGATGCATGGCACATTCTTTGTGCATTGTATGAGACAACAAGTACAACCAGGTTTCTCTACTTGAAGAACAAGTTGTATACTCTCAGAATGGAGACAGGGAAGACAGTTACTGATCATCTTACTAAGATTCAGGATATTAGATATCAGCTTTCTGTACTTGGAGAGTCTATTGCTGACAAAGACTTGGTGCCAATAGTTCTGAATAGCTTGTCATATGCTTATCAGAACTTTGTGATGATGATATCAGTGAGAGAGAAGATCCCTACCTATGAAGAAGTCTATGGTCTCTTGTTACAGGAGGAGATGAGGAGAGTTAATCTCTCCAAGAGGGAAGATTTCCAGGAGCATGCATTTGCTTCTAAGAAGAAGCAAAATCCAGTTAAGGATAAGAAGAAAGGTAAAGGCAAGAACAAAGGAACACCACAAACACTTGAGCAAGGAATGGAGAACTTGCAGATGTCAGAAACACAACCCTCCTCGAATACTTCTTCCACACCTCGAAGGAAGGGGAATTGCAATTAATGTGGTAAATATGGACACTTTGCTTTTGAGTGCAGGAAGAAGCTTGCAGACCAAAAGAAGGGCACAAAGAAGCAAGGAGGAAATGTTGTTGAGAGTGTTGCAAGAGAGGAGCAGAGTGACATAAGGCAAGCTGAGTTATTCTCTATTGCATTGGCTTCACAAGCTACAACAGGTGGTTGGTACATTGACTCAGGTGCTTCAAAGCACATGACCCCTCATAGGGATTGGTTTGATACCTTTGTGGGGATTAGTGATGGACAAGAGGTGTGCCTAGGTGACAACTCAACACACAAGGTCAAGGGAAAGGGCACAGTACCTGTAAAGCTTCCATCAGGAGAAGTCAAAGTCATTAAGAATGTCTTATATGTACCAGGACTTGCTAAAAATCTTCTTTCAGTAGGAGCTATCACTCAACAAAATTTGAAAGTAGAATTTGATGCTACTTCTTGTCTTGTGTTGGACTTGAGTGATAATATGAAGGTTGTGGCCAAAGGATTGCAGGAAGATAATCTATACAGGTTATACACTTCTATCCCTAGTCAGCATGCTTATACAGCAAAAGGAAGGGATGTGGATAGGTTGTGGCATGAGAGGTATGGACATCTTGGCTACCAAAGCATGCAGGTGTTGAACCAGCATCATATGGTGGAGGGGCTTCCAGTTGTTAAGCCAAGCTCTTCAGTTTGCGAGGCTTGCGCTATGGGAAAACAGCAAAGACATAAGTTTCCCAAGGAAAGCACCACCAGGGCAGCAGGCATACTTGACTTGATACATTCAGATTTGTGGGGGCCAACCCAAACAAAATCTGCAGGGGGGGCATATTACTTTATGACCTTTATTGATGACTTCTCAGGCAAGATTTGGATTTATTTCTTGAAGTCAAAATCTGAAGCATTCAAGTACTTCTTGCATTTCAAAGCTTTGGTAGAAGAACATTCAGGAAAGAAGATAAAGATGCTCAGGTCAGACGGTGGTGGAGAGTTCATTAAGACAGAATTTGTGGAATTCTGCAAGGCCAATGGGATCAAAAGGCAACTACAGCTCCTCATACCCCTCGGCAAAACGGCGTAGCAGAGAGAAAGAACCGAACTATTGTGGAGTGTGCAAGGTGAATGCTCAAGGCAAAGGGGTTGCCCAACTCTTTTTGGGGCGAGGCAATGCACACAGCAGTGTTTCTGTTGAATAGAAGTCCAACAAAAGCTGTGGAAGGCAAGACACCAGAAGAGGCATTTAGCGGCATTAAGCCCAAGGTAGGCGCTTTGCGAGTATTTGGTTGTACGGCCTATGCCCATATTCCCAAGGATAACAGGAAGAAGCTGGATGCAAAATCAGCAAAGAGTATTTTCTTGGGATATAGTGAAGAAAGCAAAGCTTACAGACTTTACGATCTTACTAGCAAGAAAAGGATCATAAGTCGAGATGTGATCTTTGAAGAAGATCAAACGCCTCCTATAGAGGAACTTGAGATGGAGGATGGTACAAGTGAATTTGTGCCAATACTTGATGACCCACATCCATATATTGGGGAGCCTCAAGATGATCATATGAGTGATCAAGAGGAAGAATCCGAGGAGGCTAGGAAGCGGAAGGAAAGGGGCAAATTTGTTGAGTCCTATTCACCGTCTTCATCACCAACTGCAAGGAAGAAGTTTCCCAAGTGGTATTGGCAAACTGTGCAGGATGGTTTGATATTGGATGAGGGAGAGAGCAGCAATCCAGGGGCTAGGAGGTCTCAAAGGCAAGCCCAGCAGCATGAACACCAGGAGACAAAGTGTTGAAATAAATGCCTATTTTGCCCCTTTAAGGCTTGTATACTTGTAACTTGTAAGTTGTGCATAAGACATGGGGGTAAAACATTTATGTACATAGTACACCCCACTTGTGCTAATTAGGCAAGTGAATCAAGTAGGTTAAGGACCCATGTGGGTTCTAGACCTAGAATTAGCAAGACACCACCTCTATACATAACATGCTATATGTAGCCCAAACTTTGGAGGGGTTTCCACGCCCTACTACACTTTGAATATTCATTCATGTTGGGTGAGCTTTGAAGTCCTCTCTCTCTTGCTTTTGTGTTCTACTCCATAGCTGGTTTTCTGAAGCTTTCATAGTGTGCTTACTATGCTGTTATGATACTCCATAGCTAGGCCTTGGAATTTGACATGACAGACACTTATTTAAAGGGGTATAGTTAAGGACATTTTGGTCCCAGTCCGGTGTTTGTACTGATTAACTACATTTATCACTTTATGCTCAGATTTAGTGCTAAGGATTGGACTCCACCTGAATTTTGCAAACTGTGGATAAGAGAAGAAAACTTAGCGGGATTGAGTCTCATCTAGAAGTTGTAGGACCATGAATAAGGTTGGAGGATCTTAGTGCTTTCATCAATAGCTTCCTAGAAGGTTCCTCTAAGGGCCTCTAGGAGACATGCTTCTTTTGGCAGTGGACGTTGCTCATACTGTGTTCTTAATTGGAGATTACCATATAATTATCATTTTCTATTTGTTGTTCTCGATTGGATGCATATCTGTGACATGTGTTGATAACTTGGTATAAAGAATTTTGTCTGGGAGGAAGGATTTTCCGTCAGCCATTCCAGTGAGTTTTTCCTTCTTCAGGGTTTGATGATTGTGCTTTATGTTGATCCATTCACAATGGATCTGTAGTTGGCTATTGTCTTCTTCATAGGCAATTAACCATACAAGGAAGTTTTTTGCCTGCCATTCATGTTCAGATCCTTCGTACCATCGGTCATTGATCTTCTAGGAATTTTCGCAAGCTTTTTCTTCAAGCTGACAATCCATTGCTAGGAGGCATCTACTGCTTTTTCCATTTGCAAAAAGGTAGATCTTGTAGTGGTCTTATTACAAGAGCTTTTGTAAATCATTTTGTTATTGGTTCTTAACATTTTGACTAGGGCTTGAGTGAGGTTTTTTTGATGAATAACTTTGAGCCAGTTAAGTTAAAAAGAAGCTATTATGTCAAGAATGACAGTATCACTGTATGATTCTTAACGTGGAATTAAGTGATTCCTTCCCGAAATTTATTTATCGATTATCATCAATTTGTTGTTAAGCTCAGCCATGATTAATTTCATTTCAAATCTAGAATTGGTGTGTAGTCCAGACAAATGATTAGAGCTTTGTTGTGGTGCATGGGTTGCAGGATTCCCCTTAAGAGCTCACTTGAAGCTAGATTGTTTAGGAGGCTTAGGCAAAATTAGACCGATATTTTTCTTGAGCGCCTACCTCCTTCCAAGACTGTAGATTAATCTGTTGCCCATGTATCATTGTTTCCTTGTAGTGTTAGGATGAGCTTTTAAGGCAACTCCAAGAGTAGTGTAGGATGGGTCACATTCGTCCTAGTAAGTGCGCTTGGGAAGCACTAGTCCTTTTGGTTAACAAAAAGGACGAAATCACTCTCTTCTGTGTCGACTATTAAAATTTGAACACGATGAGGATCAAGAACAAGTATTCCTTACCTAGTGTACAAACTAGGGGCTGAAAAGTTATCATGTAAATACATTCAATCGATGTAGGTACAAAAGTTTAATAGGGGTCTAAAAATTATAATATGCCTACACAATTATATTCTAGTTTGACATTAACTCTTCTGATACCTAGGATGGATGATTTAATGGATTATCTGAATGGAGCAAAGTATTTCTCCAAGACTGACCTTAGATCTGGCTACCATCAAATAAAGATTAGGAACAAAGACATTCCTAAAACTAGTTGTCGAACCAAGTATGGCCATTATGAGTTTTTGGTGTTACCATTTGAACTCACTAATGCGCGTGTCACATCCCAACGAATGATGGTGTTCTTTGTCCATATATGGATGGTAGTGTATTTAGATGACATACATATAGCATGAAGACCCTTGAGGAGCATGATGAGCATATTCGTATGGTCTAAGAGCCTGGTAGGAAAAATGCTATGCTAAGGAGTTGAAATGTGAGTTCTTTGTGACCAAACTCAACTACCTGGGCCATACCATATTTGATTGTGGCATCAAGATCGATAATGATAAGGTTTGCAAGGTACATGAATGGCCATGGTTGCTAACAATTCGTGATTATCATTCCTTGGCTTCGCAAGATTTTGTCACAAGTTCATTATGGACTATTATGCTAATATAACATTCTTCTTAAGGGGTTGAAGAAAAAATGTAGCCTCAAAAAAGGTCCATCAATAGTTTGGATTGATGAAATGAATGAGAGTTTTGGAACTCTCGGGTACTGTGTTTCTACAACTATGAGGTATAATCATATCTCTAACTAACAAGTTGATGATATGATGAGCTTTTCTTCTACGTCTCTCATACTCCTGCAACTCCCTGTCAGTGGTAGGAGGTATGTCAACACCTGTGACGATATCCCAATATTCTCTATCCTGGAGAATATTCTGCATCTTGAACTTCCATAGCTCTGTCAGACTACCAGTGAACAGATTCCAGATCGGTTTAGTAGTGATCCAATTATGGACAGTCAGTGATATGCAGGCAATCAATCTGATTTCTGCAATGAGTAGGCATCAATCCAACATGCAGCCAACAATTTGTCTCAATCAATCTCAATGATAGACACCAGCAGCAGATCTGATACCACCAACAGCGATCCAGGTGCAGAGATCCAGATCCGTTGTCTTCCCAACACTGTCAACTCCGCATGTAGCTTTGTCTCCTCCAATTAATCTTCTTGCAACCCTGCAAACAATCTCTCTCTCTTACCAAATAGCCCGCTCTGATATTATGTCAGAATTTGTGATACAAATTCTAGATGAAGTTACTAGTCCTACTAGCACTCACACAAAACCAATCATAGAATGCAAATCATAGGAGAATTGAGCAATGCTCTAGCATATATGAATGATTGTGGTGGGGCGCCAGCCACGAATGAGAAAAGTTAAGTGCCTAAAGCAAATAGCAAAATAGCAAAAGCTAATTGCTAATAACACTACCTATATTTGGTAAAGACCAAAAATGAACTTCTAAGTACTAAATAGATCCTAATTTATTAGTAGTGCACCCACCTACATGCATAAGCAATAAACAATGATTTTACTATAAATAGAATGGCCCCTATAATAGCACGCAGACATGGCCAAACTATCATTAAGGGGTATCAAATAAACATTAATTCCTAACACTTTTTCTCTGGTCCAATACTCTATCAGGTCCGTGCATCACCTCTCCATGCTCTTGAAACAATACAAGTCCTGTTAGAAATCCATAAATCATAATATGGATGGACAGACTAAAATTCAAACCCAGGACCTCCCTCATGCCGGATGGGATGCTCTACCACTGAGCTATTCGCCCTGTTTGATAGTTCTCTCTAGAGTGTGGATTGATATTCCAACACCCCCCCTCAAGCCACACTTGGTTGGGGTCCTAGTTGTCACTTGCCCCACAACTTGGGCCACCTAACCATGGCTTTGACACCATGAACTGTTAGGTCTAACTTGGCTTTGATACCATGTTAGAAATCCATAAATCATCATATGGATGGACAGACTAGGATTCGAACCCAGGATATCCCTCATGCCGGATGGGATGCTCTACCACTGAGCTATCCGCCCTGTTTGATAGTTCTCTCTAGAGTGTGGATTGATATTCCAATAAGTCCATCGGTTAGCAAGTTATCACCCTCATAAAACTCTCTTTAAGTCTAAAACATGAAAAAGAGAGTTAAGTCTAAAACATGAAAAAAAGGATGAACTTTACAATCCTGAGGCAACACTAGTTTATAAGCAACATCATTAAGATTTTTAACTATTTTCCAGGGTCCACAATAACGCGGAGATAACTTGTAACACTTCACTGCCTTAAGAGAAGTTGAGTCCTTTGGAATCAGGAGAAACACCATGTCTCCTTTCTCGAACTCTCTTGGTGTATGATCCCGATCAACAAATGTCTTTCCGCGATCCATCGCCTGTTTCACATTTTTCTTGGCTAACTCAAGGATCTGTACCATGTGAATTAGAAAGTCAACAACACTAGGCACTCTATGAGGTATCCCTACAATAATTGGACTAGCTAGCCTAAAACCATAGTTCAACTCGAAAGGACTCATTTTAGTAGAAGCATTCTTTTTATCATTGTAAGCAAACTCCAACAATGGCAAATATTTCTCCCATTGCGTTTGCTTAACACTTACGTACGCCCTAAGCATGTCCTCCATATTTTGGTTAACTCTCTCTGTTTGACCATCCATTTCATGGTGATCAGTACTACTCATTCTCAACCGCACCTCAAGCTTATCCATTACGGCAGTCCAAAAATGACCCGTAAAGTGTGGATCTCTATCAGACACTATGGATGATGGTAACCCATGAAGTTTGAATACATGCTGTATAAATACATCAGCTACCCCAGGTGCATCTATCTTATTATGGGTTAGAATGAAATGAGCCATTTTTGTGAGTATGTCAACCACAACCATTATGGCATCATGTTGAAGCTACGTACGAGGCAAGTGTATAATAAAGTCCATCGATACACTCTCCCATCTTCCCTCTGGAATAGGCAAAGTGTGTAACGATCCAGGAACTTTAATCCTTTCGACTCTGTTAACTTGACACTTAAAACAATTTGTTACATAACGATGTACTTCTCTATTAATCTTAGGCCACCAGAAACTACGTTGGATCAAGTCTTATCCACACCAGGATGACTTGCACTAGGGTTATCATGACAGGAATGCAAGATTTTCCTACGTAGCTCCTCACAAGCTGGAATGAGAAATTTGCCATTCCTCTTAACAAAACCATCTTCTATGGTATACTTAAGATAAGTGTGAGCAAAGGGAATAGAGCTTTCCTCTTGAGACTCTGCATGGCCATGACTCACATCAAGCTCCACTCTCTTACACTGAGGATCCTCTAGTTGAGCCTTCTTTATCTGAACCAATAGGTCATTTTCAATGACCACAAATGACATTTGATACACTATCCGAGACAATACATCAGCCACTCTATTTTCTGCCCCTTTCATATACCGAATTTCCATCTGAAATTCTTGCATAAGTTCAGACCATCTCCCCTGTCGGCCTCTAAGATCGGGCTATTTATAGAAATACCTCAAGGTATCATGATCAGCGTACACAAAACTTGGATCCGTACAAATAATGCCTCCATACCCCTAACGCATGGATTATGGCAAACAACTCTTTCTCGTGAGTTGGGTAATTCCGCTGTGCCGAGGTGAGCTTCTTGCTCTCGATGGCTACAGGCCTTCCTTCCTGTATCAGCACTGTATCAGCACTGTCCCCATAGCAATGTCACCAGAATCCGTATCAAGGATATAGGGTTTTAGAGGGTCAACAAGTTTTAGAGTGACGCTTGCTTTAACTGAACAAAGCTTGCTTGCTGCAGTTCAGTCCACTCACCAAACTTGTTCTTTTGAGTTAGATCTGTCAAAGGTGCTGCGATACGAGAGTAATTCTTAACATATTTTCTATAAAACACCGCCAATCCTAGAAAAGACTTCAATGTTGTCAAATCAGTTATTCCTTTTAGAAAGTTCGCTCTTTTTTGTGTTAGCAAACAATTTGTTTTCCCTCAAAGTTGACAACACAGTCCTAAGGTGGATCACATGCTTGGCCTCATCTACACTGTAAGTCAAAATATCATTAATAAAGTTTAACAACAAACTTACCCATATACGGTCTGAGTACATCATTCATCAACATCATGAATGTAGCATTAGTCAAACCAAAGGGCATCACAAGATACTCATAATGATCAAACCGAGTTTGAAAGGCAGTTTTATGAACATCCTCTTCACAAACTCTAACCTGATGATACCCACTCTTCAAGTCTATCTTACTAAATACAGTGGCACCATGAAGAGCATCAAGCAAACCATCAATAGGTGGCATAGGATATCGATGCTTAATAGTAATCTTATTAAGGCCTTGATAATCCACACACATACGCCAAGATCCGTCCTTCTTTTTTACTAGAATGATCGGCGAGGCAAAAGGTGAGAAGCTAGGCCTAATTTGTCCATGTGCAAGATAGTCCTCTAGCATCTTCCTCACTCTCTCAAACTCATTCTATAAGGTGGTCTATTTACAGGACATGATCCGTGAATAAGCTCAATCTTATGTTCAACATTCCTATTAGGCGGTAATGCATATGGCAAATCATTAGTAAACACATCTGCAAACTCACTCCTATTTCACGGTCTAAGCGTCACTGGAGGAGCCGTGTCCACCTTCCGCACCACAAAAACATTCATCAAACAAGGAACATCAGGATTAGCCTCTAGCAGGATCTCTTCCACTTCCATTGGTTGCTATTGTTGCCCTACTTGAAGACTATAGGTGGTTCTCATCTGGTTTCGTGGACATTCCTTCCACCGATGTTGTCCCAAGCATCCAAAGCATAAATTCTCTCTTTTTGCCCTCTCTTGGTCCTATGGCAAAAATATAGAGCGTTGACCCCCTTGGGCATTAGGCCGCCCATACAACCCTTGCCTTTTGGCCACCTGGAGCTTGCCCTTGCCATTGGCCTTTGAACTTCTTGAATTTGCGCTTAAGCCAAGACATTTGGCCCCCTTGGCCTTGACCACGAGGTTCCCGCAGCAGGTTCATGGGGGAAAACACAAAGCAACTTGCAAAATTATGCAAAAAACCTGCAACTGAAGCACTTGAAACAAGGCACAAATAGGCTTTTCACCCCAAAACAAGCTACACAGAGGGACTATCCTGAATTCCTAAAAGAACTGGATAGAATAGATCCTTTACAGCCGAAATTTGGCAACCCACAAACTCTTTTCCTTGAAAAACCAGCAAACAAGGGTTTGAAACTGACAATCTTCAAAATCAAAAGGAAATCACGGAATAGGAATCTGATAGGCACTACCCCACCAGTGACCTACCACCAGAAGACTATAGCAGCTGTCATATTCGAAAAATACTGACAACTGAAAAAGTTACAAACACTTTTACAAATCTAAGGAGGCTTTTTTTTACAAAATCAAAGAGAAAAAGCAGGCTTAACAACAGTAGATGCTCAAAGGCTGCCCAAGGACCAACTATCCACCATAGGGCTGCAATCTGTATTCAGGGCTCTCAAAGTGCTCAGAAATACTCCTGTAGGAGGGCGCGGCCCACCTAGCATCCAATAAACTGTAACTGCATACGAAAGTGATGCCAATCCTCACACGATCCTGGAAAGGAACTGCTCTGATACCAAATATCACAAAGCTATCTGAATTCAACTCAAAGCACACCAAAGTAGGCTCCAAATATCTACTTTATTGATTTCTCTTCAAAGTACATGGCAAACTATCCACATCAACACATAAGAGCACTGCTGCTAAGTCTCCTCCCAGCCACCTGCTGCATAGGTTATGATGAGGAATGCCTCTCACTAGGCTCACTTATACACAATCCTCAAGCAACCACTTAACCCTGACCCTTTCCTAACGTCGACACATGGCAAGCCCTATGCACAATTGACACTTGCCACTTGGCAGTACCCTGACACATTGGCAAGCGAGTAGGAGTTCCGTCCCCGACCCGTGTCACTCATGCATTGGACCAAGTGTCTCAATGAGCATATGACACGTGCCCCATTGACCGGTCAACTCATCTATTTTTTAGGAGGTCAGTCCAACAACCTCTAAATTAAGACCTAGTACCCTATACCAAATATAAGCAGGACAATAAGTTACCAAAAACCTGCTATTTACATTTTTACAAAAACACCACAGGCCGGTGTGAGCCATTTTAATATTTACAAATTTACAATTTACAAGTCTGACGTGTTCACACTGAGGTAGGAATATAAGTACACAACAACAAGGGTGTTTCTTAAAATCCCAAAATATTCTGAGGTATGTATAGAATAGATGAAATTATCACACCAAGAGGATGAAAACCCAGAAACGCCAACCCTATTAAGGAGGGTGGCAAGTAATGAAGAAATGATGTTGATAGCATGTATAAGGAGTTAAGCCTCAAGGTCCTCAACATCTCATGCATGATTACGTTTTAGCCTATCAATGGCTTCACGTACCAAAGTCGCTCTAGAACCAAGAAGTAATAAGTAGAGCATGTGGGTGCTAGCTTCTTCAGGTTTCTGAATTTTGAAGTACAAAAGGAAAAAAAAAACGGTTGGGGGGACCCAAAAAGGACCTCCCATGTGGCACTGTCCAGGAAAGGACAGGTGGCAGGCCTTTGGACATCCATTCCGCTCAGATTCAAGCACAGATCTGCTGCGATGGACCCTCCTCAGCGCAAAAAAACTTGAAGTTATTGATCGCTGCCTGACCAGCGATGGTCCTCTAGAAATTGATGTAAGAACTGCCACGTGGCACTGTCAGGGCCCGGACAGGTGGCAGAAGGCAGCATTTTTCAATTCCGATTCCTCTCTGATCCTTTGTTGGCAAAATTGGGACCCTCCCTAAGCAAAAGAATGCTTTTTTCCCAGTTCTGTCCCTGTTTTCCAGCGATGGACGGTCCTGAAAAAAAGAAGAAAAGGAGAAAGGGGGGGGGGGGGGGCTGTAGGCCACCTGGCAGGATGCTGGGAGATGGCCAAAGGTGCTTACGTGGAGGCTAGGTGGCAAAGCAAGGCCACTTGGCAGGAAGTAGGATAGCATGGAGAGGGAGGCATACCTCTCCTATGCACATCCTTCTCTTTGCTCTCTCTTATTCCTCTTGGCAGCCATGGACAATACCATTTGGTTTGTGAAGAGACAGCAAGAGTAGTTTTGTATCTACCTTCCTTGAGTAGCTTTTGATTCTTTTCTAACATCTCTTTCTTGATTCACCTCTCTTCTTCTTGTTAAAATGGAGCCTACTCCTACCACACAGCCTATGTCCCCTGCTATGGAGGTTACTGCATCTACCTCTACCTTAGATCTTGATGCCTTGTTGCTTGCAATTAACAATCTACAACAACAGATTGTTGATATGCAAACTAAACACAGTCGGGATCAGTAGGAACTAAAGGAATTGGCGCAACGAAGGCAATTGGTGCACCAACCCTTGTTCACTCCTGAAGTTTTTGCTGGGGAAAAGAAGGATAGAACCCCGGAGGCGGTCTTGCAATGGCTGGATCGATGGAATCTGCATTTTTCCATGCACGATTCATCCGAGGATAACAAGATCAATCTCGCCGTCATGTACCTGCGAGGTAAAGCATTTACCTGGTGGCAAGATATAAGGGGTAAGCCTGAAGTTCCTAGGAATTGGGAGGATTTTTGTAAGGCCTTTAAGGTGGCCTTCCTTCCTATTCTTGATGATTTTGAATTTTACCGTCAGTATGCAACGATCCATATGGGGAACCGGCCCCTGGATCAATACTTACAAGAGTTTCACGAAGTCTATTCTTGTTTTGCAACTAGAATAGATCCTTTGCTAGTAAAGTTGCATTTTATACTTGGGTTGCCAAGAGACTACCTTCTAGAGGTCAGGAGGAACCAGCGTCTTACCCTCGAGGATGCTGTTCACTTCGCCAGAATCTACGATGATACTCGTATGATGGCTAAGCCTGAGACTGGTGTCTTGCCCGACGTAAAGGGTAAGAAACCTTTCTTTCCAAAGAAATCGAAAGACAAGGCAAAGGATGGGTCTTCGGGTTCAGGTAAGTCGAAGAAAAGATCTACCTTGGACCAGGAAACCTTTATGAAAGCCAGAAGCGACAATCTATGCTTCAATTGCATGGAACCAGGTCATGTCGCGAAGGAATGTCCAAAGAAACGGAAAGCTAAGGGGCATCTTTAAGATGCTAGGTAACTCTAGCATATCTAGCGTAGATCTTTCCTTTGCTGGTAATTCTGTGCGAGCATTGTTGTTTTTATACGGCTGTTCTTGGCCCTCATGACCTCATTTGGATGAATGGGGTGTCAAATTCCAAGGCCTAGCTATGGAGTATCATAACAGCATAGTAAGCACACTATGAAAGCTTCAGAAAACCAGCTATGGAGTAGAACACAAAAGCAAGAGAGAGAGGACTTCAAAGCTCACACAACATGAATGAATATTCAAAGTGTAGTAGGGCGTGGAAACCCCTCCAAAGTTTGGGCTACATATAGCATGTTATGTATAGAGGTGGTGTCTTGCTAATTCTAGCTCTAGAACCCACATTGGTCCTCAGCCTACTTGTTATTACTTGCCTAATTAGCACAAGTGGGGTGTACTATGTACATAAATGTTTTACCCCCATGTCTTATGCACAACTTACAAGTTACAAGTATACAAGCCTTAAGGGGCAAAATAGGCATTTATTTCAACACCCCCCCTCGATGGCTATTTTGTTCATACCAACACCTAGAAGATATCTGCTGCTTGTTCGTTGGTATCACAATACCCGAGCTGAATTTCTCCGCTTTGTATCTTCTCTCGTAAGAAGTGTTGATCCACCTCAATATGCTTCGTACGAGCATGGTACACAGGATTTTTGGCAAGCTGGATGCAACTCTGGCTGTCACACTGAAGAATAGTAGGACCATCCTGTGGAATCTGCACCTCCCCAAGAAGTCTCCTAAGCCATATTGCCTCGCAGGTAGCTTTTGCCGCTGCCCTGTACACAGCCTCTGTCGATGATAAGGTAATTGTGGGCTGTTTCTTGCTACACCAAGAAATGGCCCCTGAACCAAGATTAAAAGTGTAACCTGCGGTCGACTTTCGATCATCCCTATCACCTGCCCAATCTGAATCAGTAAAGCCTCCAAGCTGAAGCTTTCCGTCATCTGTGTACTCAATCCCATAGCAGGTTGTCCCTTTGACATACCTCAAAACCCTCTTGGCTGCTTTCCAATGTACTTCAGTTGGAGAACTCATGAACTGGCTTGCTACACCAACCGCATAGGAAATGTCTGGTCTCGTAGTGGTGAGATAAATTAGGCTACCCACAAGCTGTCTATAAAGAGTCTCGTCCACAAAAGGAGTGCCATCATCTCTGGATGGCTTACTGCTGGTATCAATGGGCGTGAAAACGGGTTTGCAATCCTGCATGTTGAACCTATTCAAAACTTCACATGCATAGTTGGCTTGGGAAATAAACACACAGTTTTCCTTTTTCCAAACCTCCAAACCAAGACAATAGTGGATTAAGCCCAAATCCTTCATCTCGAACTCATTTGATAAATGAGCCTTCACCTTTTCAATAAGCTGCCCATTGTTACCCGTGATGACCAAGTCATCCACATAGAGAACTATCAAAACAATGTTCCCATCTTCCTCCTTCACGAATGGGTTGCAGTCCGACTGACACTTTATGAATTGCTCCTTGGCAAAATAGTCGTCAATAGGACTATACCAGGCCCTGGGTGCCTGCTTCAAACCATATAAGGCCTTCTTAAGCCTGCATACCATACTTTCCTTGCCCTTAGCCTCAAAACCTTGTGGCTGTTCCATGTAGACTTCTTCAGCCAACTGTCCATTAAGAAAAGCACTCTTCACGTCCATTTGATGGACCTCCCAACCAAAAAATGCAGCCAATGCTAAAATCAACCTGATAGACGTCATCTTAGCTACCGGTGCAAACGTCTCATCATAGTCCAAGCCCTCGTTCTGTGCATAGCCTTTAGCAACCAGCCTTGCCTTATGCTTTTCGATGCTCCCATCAGATTTGTATTTGGTCCTGTAGACCCACTTACAGCCAATAGGACGCTTCCCTTTTGGTAACTTCACCAAATCCCATGTATCATTCTTGAGAATGGAGTCGTACTCCTCTTGCATAGCATGTTGCCATACCTTCTCATCTGCTGCCTCAACGAATGTATGTGGATCTTGTGAATCTAAAATAGTAGTCATAAGTGCATAGTTTGTCTCCTAGTGTTCATGCTGCTGGGCTTGCCTTTGAGACCTCCTAGCCCCTGGATTGCTGCTCTCTCCCTCATCCAATATCAAACCTCAGCTTCTGGATTTGAAACTATCCCCCTGTATGGCTGTCCTAGCCCTTGTCCAAGATCCACTCAGAACTTTCACTGAAGTCCCCACTGTAGAAAGCGCCCTCCTACAGTCCTAGCTGTCCAAAAAGACTCAAAAATTTTTGTCTCAAATTAGAAACTTTTTGGCTCCCTGTACTCCCCTTGCCAATAGTACTCCAACCATGCAAATAGCACAGAGATCAGATGCCCCTACAAAAAGTGCTCCCTCCTCAAAGGTAAGCTGCTCTCCAGGAATTGCAGGAATCTGATCAAAAACAGGTCCAAACTTTCACCACACCACAGGCAAGATAACCTGCTCTGATACCATGTCAAATTCCAAGGCCTAGCTATGGAGTATCATAACAGCATAGTAAGCACAAAGCTTCAGAAAACCAGCTATGGAGTAGAACACAAAAGCAAGAGAGAGAGGACTTCAAAGCTCACACAACATGAATGAAGATTCAAAGTGTGGTAGGGCGTGGAAACCCCTCCAAAGTTTGGGCTACATATAGCATGTTATGTATAGAGGTGGTGTCTTGCTAATTCTAGCTCTAGAACCCACATGGGTCCTTAACCTACTTGATTTACTTGCCTAATTAGCACAAGTGGGGTGTACTATGTACATAAATGTTTTACCCCCATGTCTTATGCACAACTTACAAGTTACAAGTATACAAGCCTTAAGGGGCAAAATAGGCATTTATTTCAACATGGGGTTGTGGGTGGCCAAGCCGTAACAGTTTTATTTGACAATGGTTCCACACATAATTTTATTAACGCTAATTTGTTGCAGAAGCTAAAGGTGGAAACAAGGCAAAGTGATCACCGATACACAGTGAAGCTGGCAACTGGTGTGGAAAGCCAAGTATAGGACCGGATAGTCCCACGTCTACCAGTAGAGATTGAAGCCTATAAGGATAAATTAGACTGTCCTAGATAGGGTAGATGTAATACTTGGAAAGGAGTGGTTCTATGAGAGGAACGAGTCTATGAAGAAAAACTATGTAACTCACAGTTTGTCGTTCTTGCATAACGGCTCACTCATAGAATTAAATGGAAATGTTGATATTTCTACTTCATATATGCTTTCTGCTTTGGAAACAGTTAAATGTATGGATGTTGTTGATTGCAGTTCTTATTTATGTTGGTTAAAAGATTTTACTTACCATGAAGAATGCAGTTTGCAATTTTACAATCTCCAAATGGAACTAATGTCTAATAAACTAAAGCAAGAAGACTCACCAGAAGGTGAAATTTTAAGAAACTTAGGCAAGAATTTAACAATGTGTTTCCTGAGCAGCTTTTTGAGGGTCTTCCCCCCTCTAGGGGTGTTGACCATGGTATTAAACTGATTCCTGGTAGTTCACCTATATCACTGTATCCATAGAGGATGAGTACTACTGAAGAGGATGAGGTTTATAGGCAACTGCAAAATCACCTCAAGATGGGCCATGTTAGGCCTAGTAAATCTCCCTTGGGGGAACCTGCGATTAAAAACCGTTAACCTTTGCCGCGAATGGATGAGCTGGTTGATCGATTGCATGGTGCAAAGTACTTCACCAAAATCGATTTTAGATCAGGGTATCATCAGATTCGCATAAAGACTGAGGATGTTGAAAAAACCGGGTTTAGAACTAGGTACGGCCATTATGAGTTTCTGGTTTTACCATTTGGCTTGACAAATGCTCCAGCAACTTTCCAGCAGCAGATGAACGATCTTCTTCGTCCATATCTGGGAAAGTTCGTAATAGTGTACTTGGATGATATTCTCATCTATAGTAAGACCTTGGAGGAGAATGAGGAGCATCTCAGGACTGTCTTAAAGTTGCCAAGGATTCCAAATGTTTATTCTTCCAGAAAAGGTTGTTATACCTTGGTCACATTATTTCGGACCATGGGTTGGAAATTGACCCAAATAAAGTCCGACAAGTACGTGAATGGCCTATTTCTAAAACCATCCGAGAGGTTAAGTCCTTTTTGGGCTTTACGGGATTTTTTCATAGATTCATCTTGAACTATGCATTAATTGCATTGGCCTTGACGAATGTCCTCAAAGGGGCTAAGAGAGTTAGCTGGCACAGTAAGTTCAGTCCTCCGGTTACTTGGACTGAAGAGTTGAATCAGAGTTTTGAGAACCTCAAATACTGTGTGACTACAACACCTATTTTACACATAGTGGATCCTAACAAGCCATATGTGCTTGAAACGGATGCCAGTGACTATGCTATAGGTGCAGTCCTATATCAGGATGGTATTCCACCTACGACAAGGAGCTTTTTGCTGTGATTCATGCCCTGAAAGTTTGGAGACATTATTTGTATGGCTCCCAGTTTACCATAGTTACTGACCATCAAGCGTTAAAGTATATTAACGATGCGGTCGACCTTAGGGGTCGTAAGTACTAAGGCCAGGAGATGCTCCAAGAATTCCATTATGACATTGAGTACCGGAAGGGTACTTCTAATAGTGTCGCGGATGCCTTAAGCCGGATTGGAGAGGTTAATCAGTTAAGCTTTTCTAAGATCCAATCTGAGTTGTATCTGTCCTTGAGAAATTTGTGTAAGACCGATAGGTACTTCGGTCGTATTTGGCTAGACGTCCTGGCAAGTTCTTCTAGATATAGTGATGAGCTTGGAATGCAGGATTCCAAGATTTCTCCTCAAGACAAGATACAGAGAGACTATTCCATTAGGAATGGGTTACTTTTCCGGAATGGAAAAGTTTGTGTGCCAGAAAATGATGATATAAGGGCCCAAATCCTGCATGAATGTCATGACAGCCCGTGTGCAGGGCACCCTGGCGCGCAAAGGACGCTTGACTTAGTAAAAAGGAACTTTTATTGGCCAAACTTAAAAAGTCAAGTCGAGGCATATGTTCGCAAGTGTGCACAATGCCAAGTTAACAAAGCTGAAAGACTTAAGGCAGTTGGTTTGTTAATGCCCTTGGAAATTCCCGAAAGAAAGTGGGAAAGTATTTCCATGGACTTTGTGGTTGGGCTACCTCGGACAGGGAAGCAAAATGATGCCATTTGGGTAATAGTTGACAAGTTAACTAAAATGTCGCAATTCATACCAACCAAGCAAATTGTCAAGGCTTCTGAACTTGCTCAGCTTTTCGTTGAAAAGTTGTTTAGGTTATTTGGTTTGCCGAATGACATTGTTAGTGATCGAGATCCAAAGTTCACTGGCAAATTCTGGCAAGCGGTCTTTGAGAAATTAGGACCACTCTAAGTATGGGGTCATCAAATTATCCTGAATCGGATGGTCAGACAGAGAGGACAAACCAGTCTATGGGAGATATGCTTTGGGCATATGTTTCCAGGAGACAGTCGGATTGGGAAAGGTACCTTCCGATGATTGACTACAAAGTAAAAAGGTTTTGAAGTTTCACTATTGTTTTTTGAGTTAGCGACATGCCACTATTTGTCAATAGTCCAATAAAAGTTTAATTGTACTAGGCTAATAGTTACATGCCTTGATAAGAATTATTATCTTGCATGAAGCATAATGTTGGATGCATGTGTTGTCAACAATTTAAGTCATGCTAATTTACCCAGGTCATTATTCTAATTGATAGAGCATTGTCCTATTGGAACCACTTGTTCTCATCATTCCCCAATGCAGTATTGAAAATTTGTTTCCCAAGTAAAGGGGGGAGGAAATATCAGTGGTATCTTGACCCCTTTTCTCGTGTTGATTCGTGTGATGTTCTAACTACCAAAATCTTTGTATGCTCTATTATTGTATCTACTCAAATTATCGGAAGTGTTTCTTGTCAAATACTTGTACCAAGAGGTAATTGTCGAGTTAGATTTCACGTGAACTAGGTTGCACATACTATGATGTATGCACATATATGTGATATTCTTATGTATCTTTCAGTTGACAGTACTTTATCCATAGCCCACATATTTGCAGAGTATGTTTGAATCACAATGTTTGCTAACAAAGCTTGTTGATTTCCAACATGTTATCAGAGCATGCTTGAATTCTACAAGTTTTTATTTTTTGTTATAGCCAAGATATGTACAATTGAGTTTTGCAACGTTTATGGTAGTCTTTCATTTCAACAGATAATTGAGATTGGCTCAGTGGGACGTGCTATGGATGATGGTGTTGCTACTTTCTATGCTCATACCCAAGGAAGTCAGGTATACATTCACAAGCGCATAATGACTCTCATATGTCTCTGAAATTTATTGAGCTCATATCACTTTGACTCCTTATCAGCACATTTTTATCAAACAAAGATTGATTTCTCAACATTTTAACCAAACCCATCAATTATTTGTGCCTTTGGAATGCTTTTAATAGAATTTAGATATAATAAGGACAATTTGTATATCCATCTAATCGTTGCAAGATGTAAAAAACAATCTCGTACTATATTTTATATGTTACTAATGGAAATTAGAGGGCTTTTGACCACACCATGAAGAATATTGGTGGAAAATGGATATTCTTTTTTGATTGTGTTTTGTACCAAAACATAATAACAAGTTTCATCAAATAGGAAACATTATCGCAGGATTTATCAATTTTGTACATTAGACGAGGTGGAGTCCGAGGAGCAATTTATTTTCAGGTGTCCTCTATACTATGAGATCAGAGGGCGTTATTATTACCTTTTTTGTGATTCCTTGTCACAACACGCTCTCTTATTTACTATGGGGATCCACATTGTGTATGCCAACGTACATGCCAGCAGAACCAGCATGGAGGTATAGGCTTCCAGCCCTAGATCACCTCCTTTTTCTGGAGGAGACGTTCCAGAGCAGATATTGAGAGAGACACTATTTGAGGATGAGTCTGACATTGTGATCAAAGACAACGTTTACCACTACAATCACGAGCTGTTCAGAGACCTCGGAGGTGACAACCCCCTTCAGCACCATTTGTAGTACTGGGAGCATCTACTTCTTTTTTTTCATTATCTAGGAGAGGCATCATGTATATCTAGGAATTGGGAGCATTTATGGACATTGGAGAGGCATGTTTAGGAATTAGGAATTAGGAATTAGATATGTCTGTTAGAAGTCACTATTTGTCCTATTTGTTCTTTAATGGAGATTCCTCTGTTGATGCTCTGATTGCGAAGTCGAGGTACCAAAAGGTACATCTTGGACGGCTGTTAGGCGTCATCAGATTTTTTTTTTCTCCGTGGGTTGGATCTTCTCCAGAGAAAGTATGGCGAGTACAGAGCTTTCTCCAGTCTTGGATTGCGTGACTGCATGGAGTTAATGCCATATTTAATGAAGTTGGGGCAATGTATATGGTTTTGAGGACCCAAGGAGCATTTTTAAACTTTTGGTCCATGTACTCAAGTTTGGAGGGGCCAACTCATAATGGGGGGTCCATGGGACAAGTGACCTTCTTCTCCAATTAGCACTTGGCCTGTCCAATGCCGAGGCTTTTCATTTGCTTTTGTAACTCGTATGTAACATATGGCTCTTGGCTGATTTCACATTGGGAACCATTGGCCTTTGGATTTCTCTATCTCTACTTGTATAAATAGGCTCCCTCTTTTTGCTTAAGAGTAGGCAAAACTCTAATAATGAGCCTAGAAATCGTAAAATCCTATACCAAAGTAGAAGTAGGGTGTCTGAATCTGGCATCATTGATCGATAATCAGCCCTAAATCCTAAACCCAACCTAACACACTCATACAACCTAATCCTTAAAGAAAACTCCAACTTGAACAAACAAAATCGTTGATGAATGATGCCTATTGCCCAAAAAAATGTCCAAACGATGTCTCCATCCTTAATTTTTGTAAAATCATTGAAAACTATCAGATGAAAGAAAGAGAACACAAAATGAAAGCTAATATCGTTAAAACAAGCTATTATCGTACTCCGCACAAGTATCAAATCTTGGTTGCAAAATTGTTTTGCTCATATCGGATCACAGTTGATCTCTCTAGGCACTCCTCTCCTCTTTTGGTGGCCCTTTTCAAATGAATGGTTTGAGCCTCTTTTATGGAAAAGACAGGTTCTTTTGATGATTCTCATGAATAACATGCTGCGTACGAGGGTTATGTATCAAATGGTACGGAAGGGCATGTATGAAATGATGTGATAATATGCGATACAACCTTCTAAAAATAACTGTAATGTCTAAGAGATACATAATACATTCTAGGACCTTTAACTCCATTCTAGGACCTTTGATTCATTGTAGTTTATCCACATCCGTCGATTAGCTTTTCACTAAATACCGCTTTTCACCTTCAGAGCAACAAAGCAGGGGTGGCTTTCTTTCTATAAGCATTATTTTTCGATAATTTAGTCACAGACATGTAGAAAATTTACTTTTTTTATCCATTTCTTATATGCTCATGAATGTCCTCAATTTTCTCTTAAGATAAGAGTTCATTTTGTAAAAGCAAAGGGTAGGGATTAATTTGATTCCTGACCTTGCTTTCCTTTGGACAAAGGTTGCCTGTTGAGGTTTAAGTTGTTCTGACAATCTCTGATGACAAATTCTTGGACACTCTTTGCTAGAACATAACTGGTGCAACACGTACTAGTTGTAACTGCCAGGCTCAAGAAATCTTTGGTTAATCAGCAAGTTTTTCGGTAGTGTTGAGCTTTTCTGAAGAAGACCTTCATCATAAGTTCATTTTTTTTCACTCACTAGTTTGATTTCTCTTACTGCTGTAAGTATTGCAGTACTACTTATCATATTTGGTTTGATAAGAATTTTACTGTTCCCAAGCTTCAATTGTTCTTTTTACTGCTATTCCCATTTTCTGATTGACGTTACTCTTCCTCCAGCACTGCTTTGAATGTACCAAATTTAAGAAGAAAACCATGGTTGAAGTTTTTGCAAGTATACGTTCATTCTGAAGAACAGTTAGCTTGTCAAGTTCCAGGTGTCAACTGGCACGCAAGAAATCTTGGAAGCATTAAAAACGGCTTCTACAACAAAGGACATAATCAAGTCGAGAGTAGAAACAGCTAGCAGGCATAATCCGGGAGTTCCACCTTCCTCTCTTATGAGCTTCTTGCAACAGGTTGAAAGTTTGAGGCTTCTTAGACTTGATTTTGAAAAACATTTCTTTACTAATCATTAGTCGTGATTATGCACTATGCACTTCTAAACTTCAAGGTTACATCAGTAGACGTTTTACCTTGGGATTGTCTGGTTTCGCTTATGAGGTTGACACGCTAGATATTTCTTTTGTTGTGCAGAATGCCTCAATTGCCGGAGTAGTGTTGGAAGAATTTGATACACATTTCAAGAACGAGCTATATCACAGTCATCTTGATGATTTTGGTAAACCATAATCTGTCATGCTTCACTTGCAAGTTCTTTGATTTTCAATACTAATTTTTTTTTGGAAACTGGCCAGAGCTTTTAGTTTTGTAGTTGAAGAGCATGTGGCTACAGGGATTTGAATGTTTTTGGTTCATGTACAGAAAATATCAATATTTCAGCAATCACTGCAGCCGGCTCCATACTTGCTCGAACGTTATATCAGCTGGGAACCGGTACAGTAAATGCTAGTTCAGAAGTGTTGCAGTCAATAACAGTCAACAGCTCTCTTGTGCAAGAGCTTGTGGGCTGTCTTTTGACCTTCAAACCAGGAATGATGTGTGATCTTGTAAAAGATCTTATCACACCAACACAACCTTATGCCAACCACTATGTCGGTGTTCTCCTTGGAAGACCCTCATCCAGTCCTATGCTGGAGAATGTTGATGATACTTCCCGATTTATCTGGAACTTTTTGGCTGATAGAACCGATCTTCAAAAGATTTCACGTAAAAGATCTGATGTTGGCAACAAGTCAACAATTGAAAAATGCTCACAGACATGCAGAACCCCAAACACGGTGTGTGTTGGATCAACAGTTGATCATCAAGGCACTTGTAAATATTCGACAGTAAGGTTAGTTCTTTCTGAGGATTTGACTTGATACTCAGCCAAAATAGTAAGCATTAGCATATGTTGATATCCACCACACAGCATATGGGTCCAGGGAAATCTTTGTTGCATGTTTGGTTAGCTTTAATACGTTAGAACTTCTACTTGCTGGTGCTTTTAAGGTTTGGCTTTTACTGAATCTTATAGCTTCACTTTGTGTTTGTGATTGCCCCAGATATGTTCCTGCATACTCTCCTCGATTGCAGTACAAGTCTTCAGGATGGAGGCTTCTTCCTCTCCAGACTGGGATTTATATGGACGATGTTGATCCAGTTTGGACGGAGAGCTTCTGGAAGACCACTGGTGCTAGGGTTTATCTGCAGGAGAGCTCTTCATACGATGAGGTTATCCTTATTGGAGGCAGTGGAATCACGATATGTTCCATTGTTGCAATAATTAGTGCAAGAGCTGTTTTCAGAAAACGCATTAAGAGAGCTTAGTTTTCCTGGAGGCTAGGCTCATTTGTTATTTTATTAGAGCCTTTAATTTTTCAGTCACTAAGTCCATTAAATGAGGTAAAGAAGTAGTCATTTTTAAACTTTTAGCAATTTTGACCTGGCCTTGTATAGTAATGTTACATTGATGTTCCCTGATTTGAGGCTTACCGAATTGTGAATACCGCATTGGGTTCTCACAGTAGTTCTTCTATAGGCTGACATTGAGAAGAAAACATATAGAAGTGATGTATGTGGAAAGTCAAGGTTCAGATACAAAGTCCTATTTAGGAACACAACTTGATTGCTTTGATAATCCTATTAAATCTCTTCTGCACCTATATTGCTTTGTCTCACTTCCTTTTTTTGTCTTTGACCATGTGAATATATCAAGTTAACTTAAAAGAGGTTCTTCAGACTTCATGCAACGTTGTGCTTTTGCATGTCACAACTCAGTCTAATTAGCATGCTTAGGGCCAAAAAGAACCCATCCTTTAGAAATTATAAAAGATGATAATTTATTGGAAGGTCGTTTTGGGCCTGCAGTTTTCTGGAATGCCTGAAAGCTTTCATGGCATGAGGGCAGAAGCTAGGGTCCATTCTTGTAGTTGAGCCACTCAGGTTCTTCTGGGGGGTTGAGAGAGAGAGAGAGAGAGAGAGAGAGAGAGAGAGAGAGAGAGAGAGAGAGAGAGAGTTTTGTGGGAGGCTGCTTCTTGCATGGGAGTCAATGTTTACATCTGAAGCACTTTGGAGATAAAAACAAGTGAAACAATCATAGGCTAGTTCATCTTTTCTTGATTGCATTATCTAGAGGCTGTAGTGTAGGGGTTTTAGGTGATTCTTGTTACTAAGATTTGTTGCAGCATTCCACTGTGCATATATTTGCAACTAGTGTTTCCACCCAGAATCGTCCTTTTCGGAATCATACGAATAGCATGAATCATGGTTGACAATCGGATCCTTTTCGAAAGAATCAATGAGAAGACAACAATTTTCATTTTTTTTTGCAAATTCTTTTTAAAGATATTGCCAAAAAATATCTAATGTAACATGTATGAAGTCTACAATGTTTCCAAAATCTTATAAATATTAGATTGCTGATAAATACATTATGTTTGAAAGTTCACTGCTCCTTGTAGATAGCTGAAGCCTGGAAGCAAATTAGTGTTCACAAAATCGCAAGTTTACATAATAATGTTGAACGACTCCATTTAAAATTCACAAACTAGATTCCATGTTCCAACTTCCACTTAACAGTGGACATTGTAATTTGTGATTATTCATGACCCATCATCAAACATCCAACACGTACTAGTATGTTGGATAAACATTTGAATAGAAATTTAAGAGTGAAACAGCAAAATCAAATAGCTGAATGGTGAATTGCATATATTGAACAGCTGGTGTAAAATGTACATATATGATATATGAGCTGAATCTTGATGTTATGAGTCATGAGTCATGATGTAGATGTCCTTCGACACATCAACAATACATAGTAATTTGCTTTTATCCTCTAGACTAGGGATAGTATGTCGAAGACGTGTTTTATTTAAAATGTGCAAAGTATGGTCAAATTTTTAAACTCCACAAAGTATTGTGGAGGATTTATGAGAAACATCTATGAAGTGAAAAGATGGATCAAATCACAAGGAATTCATGGACTAATCGTGTCATGCATGGGATTATCATTGATAAGAAAATCATTTAAGGCCAAATGATGATCCAAAATCAATGTTTATACAATTTATCCTATCGATAATATTCTCAAGCTCGCATTCAAATCTCTTCCTCGAGATTAACTTGTGCTTTTTTTTTTGCAAGAGTACAAAAGATAATTTATATTAGCTTTTTTAATTCTTTTCACAAAAAGTGAGCTGAAATAACCAATTTTTAAAACCAAGAAATCCAAGTCATCTCTTCAAAACAATGCTTTAACACTTTGTCAAAGCACATCCTCATGTTACAAAACATCTTGGGTGCATACACATAGCTCGAAATGTAAATGATGAGAATATTGATTGATGACAAAATAAAAAATGAGTAAAACATCAAGAAATCTAATGTCATGTTATAACGAAAGTTAATGCCTTTGCAATTGCAACCTCGGTGTGCGCTACATGTCAAAAGACAACACTAAGCATAATGCTAGAATGGGAACTACTATTGATGATAAAAAAATAATAGCAAATCTCAATATTTTTTGTCTACTATGTGTAGGCCCTTACAATTTAACACTTTCATAGAGTACATAATCCATTACAAGCATATATTAAGTCTATGTGCCATTTACAATTATCAAGTATGAATATATTCACAGTAAGACAATTTATTTTGTCTCATCATTCTCACAACTAAGCATAGTTTGAGTCAAATTTGTATACGTATATGTCATGGACCAATAGGTGATCTATGTCGAACTAATGGAAGAGCTTGAAGATGAGGATGAACCACTTATTAACTATTCATTGAACTTTAATCTCTCCACTTTCTTTTTCTATAATAAATCTCAATTCTCTTTTCTCTTTCTAAATCATGTAGAGATATGGCATTTATTCACATGTCATTGTAGTCACATGAAATTAAGGAAATCAAATCAGAAATGTAATATATTGAACTGCCATATTCAAACAGCAAATATAGTGCAATTGTTGATATCACTAAAAATATCTACCTACTTCTATGACAATGTCGCTATCTGATGATGATAATAACAATATCACCAATGACATATGTTATAGGCAATTACTCTATGCAATATCACCAATGACATATGCTATAGGCAATATCACCAATGAAGATTCTATGAAGTGAGGTGTCGCCAATCCTTGGACTATTGTAAACAAGATTTTAGATTCCAAACCGAGAAGAGGGAGCATGAACTTGGCATCTCTTCAAAAATGATCAAGATGGCTATGTTGTACTTAAAAAAACCTAGGAAGATCTTCAACATTTGAGTTTCAAAAGGGGAATAATTGACAAGATATATAGAGCCATTTGGAATGTAGAGGGAGGGAGTGGGTAAGAAAACCATAAACACCAGTTGAGGACGTGCCACACTTATTCTTCCATTGTTATGCTCCATTATGGTAATTAGTGGCTGGTCTTTTTATTGCGTGTTTCTATGTCAGATTCAGAAGATTCAGCCATACCGCCTTACTGTTGGAACGATATTTTGTTTGATGATGTTGTTGCCAATTCCTATTGGCAATGTCTTAAAATTATTACCCTTTGGAACATTTGGCTTGATAGAAATAGTAGGGAATTTGGGAATGGTGATTTTGTTATTTCCTCCCTACTGCATTTAAAGAGGCTGATAAGTTATTATGTCTCTAAGTGATTCTTTGAGATTTCAGGTTGTACCTTGTATAAAATTATTAATCTATAGTTAGTTTTTCCGAGAGAAAAAAAAAATACCATTGTCACCCTATAAGAAATATTTAAATCTAAAAGTAAGCATATTGGCAAACTAGAATCAAAGGCCGTTCCCATAGAATGACAGCCAAATTTCAAAATTTGATCCAATTTCTGCAATGCAAATGAGACGTGAACCTACCCATCATTAGGCTAGAATAAAATAAAATATGTGTTTCAAGAGCCTCAACAAATCATGACATAATTCCATAGTAGCCAGGATTCTTAACTCAATTATCTTTCCATGTTGAACTTGTCTACTACTAACTATGTTTGCAAAGAGTAGATTTTCTTCATAAAGATGCCAATCAAATTAAATGGTAAAAGAATATAAGCATGTCATAAGTTCCACTATTTGAGAATTTTTTCGTGAAACTACAAGCTAGACTTATTTACTATTTAATCTATGAATGAATGTAAGTGATTTTGTACCAATCTTACTACATGATATGGCAATGTTATCAGATCTTGTCCACATTAGAGGTCAAATGGTAATGTGTTTTTGTGCCACCATTGCTAAGATGGATAAGAGTGTTATTTGTGGAGATGACAAACTAGGCTGAAATCCTAGTATGTGCATGGAATAAAGAAATCTATAAGCCCATGGGCTCCCAAACTGGCATGGACTATGAAGGGGATGTGCAACACAAATAGTGTACATAGTTATGCTAAGTAATATCTTTGCAAATTTGTTTTTTTAGTGTGTGCATGACATTCACCTACTATGTCAAACTTGGGCTTTATTATAAATCTAACATCAAATGTAGTAATTATGACAAATAATGGCTCATATTTATTTGTAATTTACTTTTCATAAAAAGGAATGTCAAGGCTGTATACATACAACAATGATGTCCATGAAGGATCTTTCACCACCTCTTAAAGGATCCCTTACAAGATGTTCCGTAAATGTGTCTATATACATGTAGCACACTTCAAAACTAAACATCATGCCAAGCCATGGATTCCAAGGCATTTTGTGCACTTGAAGATACATCAATAAAACTATTAAGTGCATACATAATGTTGCCAAAAACAACTTGCCTTTCTTGATCCATTTGATTGAGCCTTGATGGCTCCATCTTGATACTCAAGGTTCTTCTTGGAGTCCTTGGGTCTTGAACTTGCTCCTCCACTTGACTTGACTCCAAACCATCAATGAATTGAATAAGGTGTTGATCCAAAGGTGCTTCTTTAATTTTACAAATCTTCCACTCTTGAAAGCTCACATTTCCACCATTGACAACTTCTTTGGTGGAATACATGTAGTATCTACAATCTCTACTTGAAGAGCAAAACACTATCATTACTCCTATCATTGAAGTATAATCTTTGGTCCTTACATTGGAATGATCATGCACAAAACATGTGGACACAAAGATTTCCAAAACAAATGATGTTTCATGTATTATGACTTTATTCAAACGATTACAAAAATAGTTATCCAATGAAATTGCTTTATCAACAACAAAATTTGTAAATTTCAAAGCATCCCATTTCATTGTCTTGTCATACAAAGTAATAAACACCATGAATCTTAAAGATAAGAAACAAGTCACCTCATGTCTACTAATGATATCCAAAAAGTGTTCAAAGATAGTAGACTCTCCAATGCTCACCATCCTTGCAAGAAGCACACTTGAATGGACAATTTGCATGCAATTTGATGACTCGGCCTTTGTGAAGAATTGCCAAAAATTGGCAAATCTAGCTTGATAAAAAACCATGAAGAATAGTGTAAATTTTGTACATAATTGGGTTCCACACATGTATGGCCAAAATGACATGTGGCAACCCACTCCTAACGTAGGTTAGGTCAAGTCAAGAGAGTTGGTCATGTCTATTTGGTGGTCATCCCTACTTTATAGGACCTACACCTAAGTTTAAGGTGAAAATTTGACCAACTAGCTACCTACCAAGCATAACTCTAGGATCTAGGCTAGGGTTTCATTTTAGGGCAAGAAGAGTGAGTTAACTTCCTTATTACATGCTGGAAATCCACCTAACTACAAGAAGGAAGTCGAATTCGCTATGTATTCCAAGCTCCCATACTGAGAAGATAAATTATTGGAGCTCATTGGCAATCTCAAGCTACTCCACTATGTACATTGAGTTTTTGTGATCCAAATACAACCAAATCAATTTCTACTTGTTTCGGCTATCAAATCAAAGGGGATAAGCATTCAAACAATCAACCATTAACAAGTGAACACGAATTCAGAAGCAATGGCTTCAATCAGCAACATACAATCCAAGATTTGTACAGTTCTGGATTCGTCAAGATCTAACTTCCTAGGATGGAAGGTGAAGACCTCGCTGATACTAAAGGGTGAAGGTTTGTTCCCTTGGGTGGATGGCACAGAGGAAATGCCTACAAAATGAGGCAAAGAGCTACGCGAATGGAGGGAAAAAAATGACAAGGTAGTAGCCTTGCTATCATCATCCATTGAGGATAGTCTCATACTTAACCTGGCTACACTCTCCAAGGCAAATGAGATGTGAGATACACTACTCACGAGATTTCAATGAAATCACGTAGTCAAATAATGATGCTAGAAGATCAGCTGACGAACCTACAGTGGGACGACAAAGATCTCACTTCTTTTGTAAGGAAGATGAAGGATCTATTTCTCTCTCTACACAATTCTGGAGCAGAAAATGCAATGTCAATAGAGAAGCAGCTCACTTACCTGTTGAGAGCCTTACCTAGATCTTTCCAGACAACCAGAACTCTACTCACAAAAGATCCTACAATGACCCTCGAAAAGGCAATTGTCGAGATTCGAGAGGAAGTCGAGGCTAGAGAGCACCTTGATCACAAGAATGATTCTGACCAGGCCCTCTACGACAACAAAGGAAAGACAAAGAAACATTCAAGCCTAAGAGAGAGTCGAATCAAAGGCATGATCGTGATCAACAAGCAGAGGGGACCAGCAAAGGCAAGTGGAAGAACAAAGGGAGATCGAAACAACGGAGTACTCGAATTCACTTCCTGATTATGCATGCAGAATGCATAGGAATATCTATGGTTTGAAGCAGTTAGCTCGACAATGGTACAAAAAGAAGGATCAAGCCTTGAAATCATTAGGATTCAGCCACTGATGGCTGATTTCAATGTGTATGTGAGAGTCACAGATGGGAAGATTATCATTGTGGTTGTGTATGTGGACGACACTCTAATACTCTACAAGCGTGAGAAGCTGATTGTTGAAGTGAAGAACGACATCTCAAAATTTTTTGAGATTGTGGATCTGGGAGAAGCCATGTATTACCTTGGCTTGCAAATTGATAGGGACTATGAATACTCTAATGCTTGCAAGAATGGTGCTGACAAACAAAAATGGTTCGAGGACTACATAAGAGAGAGAATTGATGCAGCTCACACCTTATAAAAAACTGATAGGATCGTTGATGTACCTTGCAGACAACACACGCCCTGACATTGCTTATGCAGTATTCAAGGTGAGCCAATTCTGCACGAATCCTGGCTTGACACATTGGAAGATTACAAAACGAATTTTGAAATATCTCCAATTAACATGAGATTATGGTTTGTGTTGTCGTGATGCAAGGTTCCAGATGATTTCCTACAATGAATGTAAATTTGTCTGTTACTATTCGTGTGTCTGATTCGCTTGTTCATTCAATTTCTGTACTTTGGATTGATATTGTTAATGCTACATTAATCTGTTAAAGTAGATCAGCAGTGTCTATCTACTCTATGAAGGATTGTAAGAATGATATAGCTGGTAGTGACCAGCGATCATATCTGAATTTCTGATGAACCGATTTTGTTCGCGAATCCTTTCGTTTCGTGCTTCGCTTTGCTTTGCGATCACTTAGCTATAAGGGTAAATCAATCACAGAGCTCACCTAGGTTTTGTTTTTCTTGTCTCGTATCATCTTGTTACAGAGCTTAATTGATCTTGTCGCAAATTCTTTCGTTTCGTTTCATTTTGTTTCACGATCTGTGCTTCCAGCATGAATCAATGTCAGTGCAAGTTTTGCTTCGCTTCGCTTCGTTTTTGTTTAGAATTCATCTCGTTTCGTTTCGTTGTATTACACAAGCTATTAGGGTGAAGGTACTATAAGATTAAGCTTTGCAAATGATTAGTCTAAGCTACTTTCTAAAGTCCAGTATGTACCGAATTTATCTACGAATCTGCTTTTTGTAAGCAGAATCACAGATCTAGGACATAGAGTAGAATTCGAATGTGATCAGTGCAAAGTAGTTGATAGGACAGGCAATATCCTAGCACTCGGAAAGAGGCATGGATACTTGTATAGATTAAGTCATTGCTTTTCTGCCTCTAGTCAGGCGCTCAATACTTCTATTCATGCAAATAAAAGTTTACTTTGGCATTATAGACTTGGTCACTTGAATCATGCTGTTGTACAACAAATGTCTAGACAATCTATTGTTCTTGATCTCGACTATCCTCAGGATAAAGTCGAGTTACATGTCTGTCAAGACTGTCTATTGGTAAACAAACTAGGAAACCATTTAAATCAAGCCATCAACACATTGCTAGAGGATTGTTAGAATTGTACATTCAGACATTTGTGGCCCGATGAAAAATCCTTCGCTGAAGGATGCAAAGTATTTTATAACTTTTATTGATGAATTTTTCAGAAGGACTATGGTGTGTTGCATCAGTGCGTCTTGATCGTCTATGACAAATCCGACAATGGCCATTTGCCTTAGCAGGTTCTTGAATTTTTAATTCTATAGGGAACCACCATTCGCCATCTTGAGGGAGTAAAATTTCTTCTTGAGATGTAGCTTGGAAGCTATATCTCGCACTTCGTATAGTGTGCTCAAGATGTCCCAGACTTCTTTCAATGTTTGGGCCTCGGATACATGGCCGATTTGGGTATCCATAATGTTGAGGATGATCAACGCGAAAGCCTTTCCATCCTTCAGCTTCCATCTGGCGATTATTGTGTCATCTGCTTCAGGTTTCCCTTCAGCACCTGTAACAACGTCATACAATTCTTTAGCCATTAGTACAATTTTCATTTTAAATTTCCACAGATGGTAATTGGCTCCATCAAGCTTGTCCATGATGGGACTGGCTTTCCCTTGGGAATTCATCTGGAAGATTAGTCTAGGTGATAGAAAAAAAAAACTATCAGTGACTTAAGTATGAAAATTTGGTACTGAATTACAGAACAAGAAGACAATTACTCTATCGGCTAGTAGAGTCTTGTATTGTGGAAGCTTATCAGGCTACAACAATAGTGATACCATGTTGGAGAAAGAGGTGTGTGAGTGTGAGGAACTAAAATAGCTCGAAAGAAAAACGAACACGAAAACAAGCGAACTCGAAACTCGAACAAGAAATGAACTCGAACAGAAACTGTTCGTGCACAACGGAATGAGCTATATTTATTCTGCACGACATTGGCTTGAATTTGAGGTCGGCTCTGTTGATTTGGCCTGTTGGGTGGAGCAAATCCTCTTGGACTTGGAAGTGCCAAGCATTGTTGTTGTGGAGGTAGTTGTTGTCTAGGCAATTTTTCGACTTGGACTGGAGACATATAGCATGGGTTATATGGCGCTTGTGGTTGTCCTCGTGGGGCATATTGCTGTGGTCGAGAGTATTGCATGTTGCATGGATTGTACCTACAGTTGGATGTGGTATGAGTGGTTGTATCACACGGTATACAGTGCTGCGGTTCGTAAGGGCAGTGTAAGGGACACTCATTACTGGTATGTGTGCCACAACATTGTGGGCACCAGGTGTCTTCTCGCCTATGGATAGCGTTACCAGATGGCAATTGTCCTGGCAACTAACTTTGGAAAGATTTTAAGACTTGCTAAAACTCTTTGTTGAGTTTCTCCATCTGTTGTTGATGTTGTTAATTCATCAACTCCAGACTTGGTATGAATCTTAGAACTCACTTGGATGATTTTCAGGGAATATACGGTGAGCTCTTTTCTCTTTCTGGTCTGCATCATCAGACCCTTCATCGTCTTCACGAATGGCATCGGACATAGCAGAGTTAAGAGTAAAATACTCTTCGCTAGGTTTAAGCTCTTTTCAGATGCGTCTAGGAAGACAACGATAAACCATATGATCAACATCTTATCAGTTGGTTGTTCTTGGACTTGACTTCTGAGACGCTTAAATTGCTCAATATAGTCACGTGCATGTTCATCTTTTTTTATTTTTATATGACTAAGACGTACAAAGGGGCTTTCTGTGAGTCTGAAAGGTTGGAAGCATTTAATAAAAAATTCTTTCAGTTCTGACCAATCTTGTCAATCATCACGATCGAGGGTTAAAAACCACTCTCGTGCTTTATCTACCATGGTCATTAAGAAAAGTTCGACTTTTGCATTGTCAGTATATTCTCCATGCATTTCGCATGCATTCTCAAAGACTTGTAAAAATCGATGAGGGTCCACATTACCATCAAAATTTAGTAATTCCATCGGATCGGGCGGTATGGTGAGCATGGTGAACAAGGTGATCATCATGGTTAGGTGTTCATCTGGATGGTCCAGGGCCTTGATTTACCTGAGATCTAAGACGATAGGGTTCGTTCTCATCATTTGGATGATTGGGCAGTGTGAATTCATCCATAAGTTCTTTGGGTAGATTGGCCATGAGAACTGAGTGAATTTGATTCAACTCTTTTGTGATTTGGTTTTCTTTTCTTTTTTTAATACAAATTGACATTACTTTCAGATAGAATTAGATGTTCAATAAAAATTCTATAAAGTTGGTATGTCAGATGCAATGGTATTGAGACTGGCGGATGCAAAATAGTACTAATAGTATGGGTTCAATATCTGATAGGGATTAAAAGCACTGTGTCGGATGGAACTGAGTGACAGTGTCGGATGGAAATAACAAATTGGCAGATGCAACCGGTATTAAGAAGTTGTCGGATGCACTTTGGATAGAAACGTTTTTTTGGAGGTCGTCGGATGCACGTCGTTGGTAGACACAATTTTTTTGTTTGTTGTCAGGTGCATATGGGATGACATTTCTTAAAAATTTTAATAGCGGCAGATACAAGCAACGATTTAGCCAACTCCCTCCCCTGGAAAAAATGCTAGATAGGTGGAGGGTGGTGGGGCGGTGGTTAGATCAAATGAAATTTTTAGATGAAATACATGCTGGTAGTGAATTCTTTGAATGCAAAAAATGCATGCAGGCAAACAGAAATTGCTAGAATGGAAAAATAAATTGTGAACAAAATCTCAATCAGATGGAAGAAAATTATCAGGCGTAGCGGTGCCAATGTTTGCTGGTTCTGTCGGCCACTGTTTCCTATCAGCTTACAGTCGACGGAAGGTCTATCTACTTCTAACCTTTCTGATTTGCAGTATAATGGTAACACACCAGTGATGTACCCGCCTGTCAGTTGGTACATCTATGACCTAATCTCGATCCTATTGATAATCGATGCTCAACTTCGATCTGAATCTATCAGATTTTGGATTCCTATGTTCTGTAGTCTGCTTTAGTTGTTTCTTGAGTGCTTATCGATTGTAGATTATTGCTACACTAATCTAAGTAAGAACAAGGAATGGAATTGAAGCTATGCCTATTGGAAAATATCAGAATCAGCGAAACCAAACAACTAAAATCGACAATCCTACAAAGTGCTTACTACAATTATCACTCAACAATTGTAACAAGAACTCCTCATGGAGTCAAGCACCAAGCAGCAGATCAGAATGATATTGATCTATCACAAGGCCCTACACATCTACCTGATCTTGATCACAAATCCAAACCTTTAAGGGAAAGAATCAACAACAAACATGTTCATACACCAGTACTGAAACTTAATGCATGAAAATGGAGCATAGAAGGAAATGCAAATAGGAAGATCTTCAATTAGCAATGCAGTAACATTTCGGTACAATATCTAGTGCTCACAAACTCGTGGAGGAGGCTTCTATGTATACCAACGAGCTGGTGAATCCAATTTTACAATATTTTGGATTCCACCACTTACAACTAAGTGAACTTCAATCTATAAGAATTTGAGATCCACCTCTTACTTAATAATATGAGGTCTTTTTATTAAAAAATCACAGTCTAAATTGCTAGCTCCCACATGGCTATCCATCTTTCGAGAATTGCATGAGGCTCACAACTGTACATTAGCCTAGCACTAATAATTCTTGTGCTCTCAGACTCGGCTCTCAAATTCATTTCCACTGGAAGCCCTTTGAGTGGAGAGGTTCTGCATCAACACCTCTGGGCATGGCATCAGCTAACAGTCACCAAAGATTCGAAGGGAGGCACAGAAGGCTGCACAAGCGGTGGAAGTAGATCTCGAGTAGTGCGTAGAGCTTGTTGAAAACCAAAATTGCCAGTATCCACATGAGATACCGTATCAAGAAGAAGAGGCTGATTACTCTGCTGAAACTTGGAGACCAGTGCAAAGACACCAAGAGCCCAACTTCCGAGAAAAGCAGTAGATACTAGGCCACCACCACCAGAGGAGGTAGGAAGAGAAATTTGTCACTTAGAAAACTGACCTTCACAAGTGTCAAAGGTTCCTGGACCCAAAAGACGACCAAATACGCCCAATAATGTATCATCAAAATCCCAAAGTAAGGATATTATATCAAGTGAAGGAGATATGCCAACGTAGAAGATAGCTAGGATGTTGAGCAAAGCACTGAGTGAGAATTCCAAATGCAACCTGAGATCCACTTGATTCTTAAACCCCCCTCCTTTCCCTTTTTGACTTCCAAGAATTGTAACGAGAGAGAGAGAGAGAGAGAGAGAGAGAGAGAGAGAGAGAGAGAGAGAGAGAGAGAGAGAGAGAGAGAGAGAGAGAGAGAGAGAGAGAGAGAAAGAGTTATGGCTATGGGACAGGGTGCTGTTGAGTAGCACTCTACACACACCCTCCCCACCTACATCAACCCAGCATGAATCCTACGTACTCATGCTTTTATCGCAGGTTTCTTTCCAACCACAAACTCACTTTTGCTTTGATTTTTAGGTTTACAAAAAAACATCATCCAAATCTAAGAGCGCTTTGACATAGAGTTCAAGCAAGATTCTAGAATATAATTAAAGTACTGATAGCTTTGGCGGTTTTGCCCATACTGCCCTAAATTTTCAGGGCCCAGTTTTATTTAGATTACCTAGATTTGGCTCTGATACCACTATAAAGACCTCATCTGAGGATTAAAGACTAGGATGCTGAAATCCATAGAAGCAAAGGGTGGACAAACCAACCCAACCAAATCTAGATCTTACGAATCTAGCCCCCAGGTTATGTATCTACCCATCAATGCTCAATAGGAGAGATGTCACTGTCGTAAAATGTGGAGATGACTGGCAGCGGAAGCTCAAAGTTCTAAGCATAGGCGTGTGAGATCGGAAACGCAACAGTTAGCAGCAGAAATATTCAAGATGAATGATTCATACAAAGTGCGCAAATGAACAATATAGTAGTGAGACAAAAGATTGCACTCTGATTAATATCAACTGTGAGTACAATGGCTTGAAGTGATAACTTCAGCTTGAATGTTGAGCGTGATTACGCTGGCTACAAAAAACTCTGATAATAAAAACTTTACTTATTTGAGTTAGCTAGTAATATATATATTTACAAGTGTCCTCAAAAAATATCTTACAAGCATTGAATGTTATTTACGCCAGTCTTTGTATATGTACAAAGTAGATAACCACCCTTGGGATATTTAGCTATCCAGCTATCTTTAGGGTTGATGATAAGTAGGCGACGTCGGTCTGCCACTGTTGCGAAAAGCCCAAAAATCCCGAGGGTGCCTTTGAACAGGGAAGGTATGCAAATCCCGAAGGTGCCTAAAAAGACGCAGGTAGAGAAATGCGAAAAACCCAAAGGTAGGCCTGAAATGGAGTTCAAGGCATTTTGGTCACTGTGTCGCATTTTTTTCGAAAGTGCGAAAAATGCAAAAAAGGCAAAAAGACGAAGGTGTCTTTAAAAAATGTTTTAAGGCAAAAATGAAGATTGCAAAAAATGTGAAGGTCCAAAAATATGTAGTCGGTCGTCGGCTGTTTTCAAGATGCACATTACTTGAACGATTGTTAAAGATGAGAATTAAAATCTAACACCCCCCCTAATGTGGATCCTGCTTTGATCTTCAGATATAGCATATCGTTAAATATGAAATGATGCTCTTTGGATAGAGCCTTTGTGAAGTAATCTGTTGCCATGTATTTTGTCCTACAGAAAATCAATGCTACTTCCTTGCTATGCACTTTCGCTTTAAGGTAATGATACTTGATGTCAATATGTTTGCTTCGAGAGTGAAATCTTGGATTGAGAGATAGAGCTATTGTGCTTTGATTGTCACAATAGATTGTTGTAGGCATTAGAGGAGTTCCAAAATAAAAAAAAGACCCTTTGTATAGATACTTTTATTTTTTTTCTCTAGTTTCGGCCGTCACCTAGCCCAATCAAAATGCACAAATTTGAGATCTACGTAACATAGCTCAAATAAACTGAGAAATAAAAATACATTTTAGAAAACTTTGAAATTTGTGTCTGGGTAGCATGGACATATCCCATTGATTTGCTCTTCCTGCTCCCGACACGTGCTAATCTGCCCGACGTCAACACCTCATGTTAAATTTACTTAACTATGCTGGTTAGTATAATGAAATTTGCTAACCATACTAGTTACAGTTATAGAAATATAGTATGCATAGTTACTTAAAATATAGTATGCACAGTAACTTTGACTATGGTGGCATTCACATTAGATTAAATTTCATACGAAAAATTGAAATTAAGTATCATATCAGAGAGATTTTTGGCGGCCAAGCTTTCAAAATAGCAATGGCAAGGAGACCAAGATCTACAGTTGAGTTTGTGATTCTTTACAATGAGAAAGATGATCTAATTATAGTAAAGCAAGTGTGAAATTGGAATTGATCAAGTATATAACCCTATATTGAGTTTTGGCCTACAAAAGATCTATTCTACACATGCAAAAATGCTGATTTTTGTGTAGAAATCAATCTAGCATGCTCTAGCATTGGTAACTCCTCCAAATCCTTGCTAAAGATGGCTGATCCTTTCATAACCTGAAACACAAGAGCTCTGATACCATGTGAAGGATTTCAGATTATCCAAGATCCAATCCATGTCTCTGATCTTTGGTTACAAAAAGGAGCAAACTAACAATCTTGCCAATGTAGAAAAATCAGCATCTACAAACAAAATGAGATGAAAACTCTAAGAGATACTGATCAAACATGAACCAAAACATAAAATTTGTTTGTTGTCCGTACAATTATAGTACCCTACTGTATTTCACACGTGTGGAACCAAAAATAACAAAATATGATCATTCTACACATAGAATTGCAAGCAATCACCAAGATAGTGCACCAATAAGTAGTAGAACCCAAAGAAAACCATGTATAATGATGAAATGAGAGAGAGAAAAGAGAAGATGTGTGTTACATCCTTTTATAGTAGGTCCTAACCCTATTTGGCCACTTGGCTTTCCCTCCAAAATGTAAACCCTACTAGATTTGGGTCTAGATTCAATGTACCCAAAGTTCAAATTTGAATCTCTCTCAAACTCGACTACCAACTTTCCCACACTTTCAAAAAGTGTTTATTGAATGTATTTTAAACTAATATAACTTCAAAAAGTTTATCTCTAAGTCTATAATGAGTTTTGGCTTCAATTGACAATTTACCAAAATATGACTAAACTTGTTGAAATCTCTCACAAAGCCTTGCCCTCGCCAGTATGCTTAGGATAATTTCTTGTCTAAATTTGTACACCTGGCTTGATGTGTATTCAAGAAGTGTAAACTGCAAGATAGAACATTCATGTATTAGTAACAACTAAAAAAATAATCACAATTTCAAAAACTAATCACAATTCCAAAACCAAGAATAAACAGAATAAATTACCTTTGAAATATCAACATTCTCCTCAAAGTTGAACCATTCAAAAAAAAATTGCATTATATAAAGTGTACTCCCCACAACTGAATGAATCATTTTGCTGGGGTGATTGAAAAAAAATTCAGCACACAAGAAATCATTTTAGAAACAGAATGAACTAGAATGAAACAAATACATTAGAATACTGATTTCAAAATGCTATTAAGAAAGACAGAATTTACCTCCAAATTGACAATTTGCCAGCCAATTGACTGGGGAACATCTGTTGAAATATATTTACTTAAATATGGCAAGTACATATCTACATCCTTATGTGTATTGCTAGCCAAGTTCATCTTGACACAAAATACTTTAACAGTATTATCTACAGATCTCTTAATAGAGATCAGGTTTAAACTCCAATGCTCACTGCAAAATAAGAGAGAGAGTTCATTAGCTGCAATTCTGAAAACTATTTCCATTGATAATGCCAATGATAAAGCTTTAAACAACAAGAAGCATTTAACATATCTTACTTGGTATGATAAGGCACGAGCAGATAATTTGTTGTTGGTGTGAATCCACTAGTCAGACACTGCGACAAAGTGTCGTTATTCTCCTTGAAGGCCAACAATTCATTGGATGAATCTCTTGCAATGTCATATTGCAAGAGTGTGATCCTAGACTCTATCACACGATCACTAATAGAAGCCCGTCTATTTTTGAGATCCAAACAATCAATAACTCTACAGTTTTTACTGAAGTCAAGTTCCTCTAATCTAAAACAAAATGGAACTCCAATTCTATCTACAGCATCGGCTATGTCACTCCCAAATTTAAGATAATCATTCGAATCTATATATGTAAAAAAATTTGAACGAGGAGGAGGAGTTGGATGAGCAGTATCTATAGGAATAACATGATTATCCAAAATGGATGTAGCTATATTTACAATCGTATCTAGTGCAGCAGTATCTACATTACCAATGGGGTTAGGTTGAGGATAATCTGCGGTATTGGCCCTCCTAACTTTCTTTGGGGCTCTCTTGGGGGCTGTCTGCTTCCTAGGCCACTTGGTAGGGAGGTCTGTCCTATCTAATGGATTAGGTTCAAGATGGTAGATCTAGGCATCCTAAAGTTTATACTTGGGATAGAAGTGTCTAGAAGTAGCAATTGTACTTTCATAAGTCAATCTAAGTATGCTACTTCCATTCTTGAAAAGTTTGGTATGAAAGATTGTAAGGGGATTGGCACCTCTATGGAGCATGTTGTGAAAGTAACTAATGAAGGTGATGAAGCATCCTTTGAGGACATCACCCTCTTTAGAAAACTTATAGACTCCCTAATCTATTTAACCATCACTAGACCTAACTTAAGCTTTTGTGTAAGCAAGTTGAGTGAAAGTATGCAAGCTCCTTTAGTGCATCATTGGAAAAGTGCCAAGAGAGTGCTTAGATATGTTTCTAGTATTAGATTTTTTGACATACTTTATGAAGGATCTAACTTGCACTTGAGAGCCTACTCGGATTCAAATTTTGCAGGTGACAACATGGATAGAAAGTCCATTAGTGCATTTGCAACATTCCTTTGTGGAGGAGTAATATCTTGGCTTTCCAAAAGGCAAGATACTATCTCACTATCTTCTTGTGAAGCCGAGTACAAGGCATTAACTTCAACAACCAAAGAGCTCCTATGGCTAAGAAGACTCTTGATGGAGCTACATGTGCTAGAGGTCGAGGAGATCCCGTACATATTTTGTGACAATCAAGTTTCTCAACAAATTGCTTCCAATCTTATCTTCCATGCTAGAACAAAGCATATTGAGATAGCTCACACTTTGTGAGGGAGAAGGTACAATCCAAGGAGGTGCAACTACATCATGTACCATCATCTGAATGCATAGCTGATATCTTAACCAAGCCATTGTCCAAAGATCCATTTTTCAAGTTAAGATATGCTCTTGGAATTGTAAAAAGATGTACATTAGATTTGCCAAGTTAGAAGTGAGGAGGAGTGTTGAAAATTGTCACTTCTCACTTGACATTGTTTATGGTAAATAAAGATCAATCATTAGAACAATGTTCATGATCTGATTTCACATGTGTGGAGCCTGTTTCCACGTGTGAAAGAAAGTACTTTTCATACTTGTATATATCTAATTTGATTTTGTATCAATCTAGTTAGTGTGAACATGATATGACTAGTTTTTAGTCAAGTTGACTAGTCACCTAGAAATTAGCTTTTCCTTGCATGTGCATGAGTAAATGCTCCCACATGGCAAGTGGATGTTCACACGTGTGTATAGAGTTCTAGAAGATAAGAGTTGACCATTTTTCTTAGATCCTATTTTGTAGGGAATATTCCTATATTCTAGGAGACTAGCCCTTTGGATTTTAGCCATATTCTAGAATGTCAACTTTGGATAAGGATCAAGGATGGATCAAATGGATAGATCTGAGTGATGTGGCACTCTTCACACATGTGAAGACCTGCTGGACTGTACCAGACTCGTGGATGTACTTGATCCATAAAAGGATCATCATTTTGCTAATGAGATTGATGAGACTTTTGCATTCTACACTAGTGAGTTTTCTAGTCAGTAGAATTGTGATTTCTAATTAGATCTTTGCTAATCCGATACCAGTCAATTGTCTCTGAATCCACCAATTTCCTGCATGGCATCAGAGTTCAGCTCTTTGATCCTATAGATTTTCGACATGGTATTAGAGTGGGTGGCTCAATAATCTGCAATTTTCATTGCGGTTCAAAAATGCCAAAAAGTAGTCCATTTATTGTGCATATGGCCATAACATTCTTCCTCCCTTAAATATGTTATGTCCTCAGAACGAGAAAAAGAAAACAGGTTCAAGTTTGTGAATATAGCTCAGAATCAATTGATGTTTTCAATCGATTAAGTGGAATTTAGACTCCCTGAGCCCAAATTATTATCTCTATTTGATAGTTGATTATTGAGAGTAATATTTCTATCACTCCAGATAAGATATTTTATAATTTTAAGGAAAAAGTCCAGTTTGTAATTGTATTGAATATTACTGACTTTTTCGTGTCCCCAACCCCGCCTTGTTTTGACAATGGCATATCAGAGTACATCTCATTATTCTACAACCAATGCAAACGATATCTTATACGTTGTCTCCTGGGAACTTTTTGATTGAAATTATGAAATTTCTTTTAAAAGGGGGAGAAGAAAATGATAGGAATAAGACTTTCATGGGATTAACCAGTTGCATAGATTTCTTTTGTGGAATCCAGTTTGTGTGCAATGGTGGAACTATAATGTAAAGAACACTAGGGAAAACCCCTAAGATGAGGATAGGAAAACACAAGAGAGACTGTGGAGAAAAACCACCCAACCAAACCTAGATCCCTCCTGGAGAATCCTCTTGGATCTAGCCCCCAAGCCATGCCAATATGACAGCAAGTGGAGAAGAGCTCATCAGGTAACCTAGACCAAGTCGTCAACGGAATAACCACTACCTCAATATATAGAGAGTAGGATCCTATGCATGAACACATGCAATCCCCATGCAGGTCAACTATAAATAGGTCACAGCTCTTCATGCATACCTCCTGCCTATATTAGTCACTGCACTACTCCATATGTCTCAATTAGAGTGTTTGGGTCCTCTCAAGCTTACTAGTCACCAACAGGCCTCGACGTGGAATAAAATCTAGGCATGACCAATAAACTCAAACACTAGAGAGCCGATCTACCATATTAGGACTATTCCATGTCCTTAGTGGAATATGGCCATAACAATGCTGGTCCATGTCTTTCTTCCAAAGAAATTTTGAGCAGAAGCTGTTACTACAACCGCCTATCTTCAAAATCGATCCATCACCAAAGCCCTGACTGGCAAGACACCTTATGAAGTGTGGACAAGATCAAAACCTTATGAGGTGTGGACAAGATCGAAAGCTTATGAGGTGTGGACAGGATCAAAACCATCACTCAAAAACATTAGAGTGTTTGGTTGCATTGCTTATGCTCAGATCCCTGAAGACCTCAAGAAAAAGATGGACAACACAAGCATAAAATCAATTTTCATTGGCTACTCTCCAGATCAGAAGGCATACAAACTCTACAATCTGGACACAAAAAAAACATTCACAAGCAAAGATGTCATCTTTCTAGAGGAAAAAATTTTTGACCACAAGGGAAAAGCTATAGAAATTTCCGACCCAAGAGTTGAACAGGAGATTTTTGACCCAAGGGTTGAAAATCAAGAAATCGATACAAACTCGAAAAATGAGTCTGAATAGCAGAGGGTCGAAATTCAGCCAAGAAAATCAAATTGACCCAGACAGCCCCCATCTAGATTTATGGATAATGCAGCCTACTACTTTGTGTAGAAACCAAATATAGTTTTAATATGGGTCTAGTTCACTATTGTCTCGGCATAAAAATTTTTCGAATCCGACCCAACAGACTGATGTTCGTCAGTCAGCAGAGATATCTCACAAACATGCTAGAAAAGTATGGAATGTCCAACTGCAAACCAAGTTATTTTCCACTCGACCCTGGACTAAAGTTGTCAAATGAACGATCTCCTCAAACCGAAGAAGAGAAGGAGGATATGAAGAAATATCCGCTTCACTCCATCATTGGCTCACTAATGTATGCAATGATTTGCACTCGACCTGTCATTGCATATTCAATTCGTTCACTCAGCCAGTTCCTATCAAATCCAGGCCTAGCTCATTTGAAAGCACTTACAAAGGTCATGAAGTACATCCAAGCAACCAAACATCTCAGCATCTGTTATGGAGGCAACAAATCTGTCAATATTCTAGAAGGACACATAGATGCAGATTGGGAAGGGGATATCGATACCAGATTATTGACTTTTGGATTTGTATTTTTATACAATCAAGGCTCGATCTCTTGGAACAACCGGAAATAGACCTTAGTAGCATTATTATCAACCGAATCAGAATATATTGTCGCCATGAATGCTACCAATGAGGCAATTTGGTTGAGGCATCTGCTAGCAGAAATTGACCTTGCACAGTCACATCCAACGACTATTTTCTATGACAACCAAAGCACCATAACACTCTCTCCAAATTCGAGATTTCATTCTCGAAGCAAGCATATCGAAATCAGGTAACACTACCTAAGAGAGAAAGTGCAAAGCAAGGAGATATCACTGGTTTATTACAGGACAGATCTGATGGCAGCATATTACTTCACAAAGGCTCTTTCCAAAGAGCATCATCTCAGATTTAATAAAAAGTTTATGAAAATCAAAGCTTTCCAAGATCCACATTAATAGGGAGTGTTGGAATTCGATGTTCAACCTCAAATCCATTCATTAATGAGCATCCCAAAAGCTATACAAAATCAAGGAAGAAAAGAGAAAGCTCGAATTTTTGAGCACAAGATCGAAAAATCCAGTATCGGATTTTTTTGACCCAAGCCTTCTCCAACCCAATGTAACTCTTGTCAAAAAAAAAAAGATTTTACAACCATGGATCGGATCGGATCGAGACTGAAATTATCCGGACGTCTTTGACCCTAGATCGGATCAAATCGGGTCTGATTTGTTCGACTTTGGAAAATCCAACCCTATACATATTTTTCGACCCAGTGTACATTTTTCAATCCTTTGTATAAATTTGATACACATTGTCAAATTTTGATATTGTCGGTTGGAAATCCAACCCAATGACTTCGCGTTGACAGTCCACCTACTTTGTACATGTATTTACAGTTACAATGTGGTTGTAATTAATATAGAAAATAGCATTCAATGCGAGTTAGTTGTAGATATTTTCAGTATATCTAATCCTAGAATCTTCATCTGAAAACTTCTTCTGATATACAGTTACTACTGAAATTGTAATCAATCAGATATTTTCGTTGCCAATGTTATCACGCACAACGATCAGCTGAAGTAATTACTTTAAGCATTGCACTCTTTGTTGATATTAATCAGAGTGCAATTATTTGTCTCACTATTGTTATAGCTCACTTGCATTTGTTGAATCAATTTAGTTTTGAACATTCTGCTGCTAACTGTGGCACTTCCGATCCACGCACCAAGCTCGCTCCCATCTTTCGCTCATTTCCACTGATTTCCAACACGACAATGTCTCTTGACACTTAGAGTTGTTGCAATCTTTTGCACCTCCTCATTTTTCAATAGTGATATCAAAGCTTGTTTTGATTGTCATAACATTTCCGATTGTTTTCTTTTCTAGGCACATGGAGCAATTGTCTTCTGGAATTTGACTCATCGAGCGATTCAATGGCGATGACTTTCACATGTGGAAGTATTGCATGAAGATGATATTGTTGGAGAAAAAATTATGGGATGAGGTAGATGGATTTTCAATCCTACCATAACAAAATATTGATCTTATTTTCAAATGAAAATCCAAAAGATGGCAGAGCACTCGCATTGATATCCATGAATCTCAAAAATTCACATCGGACAAAACCGAAATACCAACTAATCTTAACAAAATCTGCTAAACTCTCATCTAATTCTACAGCCGCAATATGCCTGCTCTTTTGGACAACACATATACTAGTCGTGCCACTACCACTAAATAAATCTGAAATCTAGTCCATAGGATGAAATAATATTTCAATTAATTTATTTACAAGCTGTTGTGGCTTTCGATATGGACAAGCCACAGAACTAGTCATTGGATTTTTTAGTTTTTTTTTTCACTGTAGGAAAATCAAAATGATTTCCAAAATTTGCGTTCCCTACTTGAGTGTTGTAGTGCACAACATTGATTTCTTTCCATCGGTATAGAAGTAGCCGACGGTGAGATAGAAATGCACTTATGTTCAGCATGGGTCTTTCAAATATTAAACTACTTACTAGTGACATGAACTTATGTTGAGCTTGAATAATGATCTTAAAAATAATAATATAGAAAAAACTTGAGAAAAGATATCCATGCTTAACATAAATAGTGGCTTGAAATTGGTGATTTAGAATTAGAAATTGTAAGAAGAGCTTACCATATCCCTGAATAAGATTAAAAATCTCTGAAGCTCCTCATCTTTGGAGCGTTTGGGTAGAGTTGCTGACACTCATTCCAATCTTTGTAATTGAGGCTCTTTATCGTAGCCTCTTGCACCTTCATTAAAAACTTATGTATGAAAAAATTAATAATTAGATTCAAGCATTTTTAAAATAAAAAATCTATACTGAAAAATTAAAATCACCTTTGAAATTCCTTTCCCATATCTGCAAGGCAGAGTTGTCCATCAACGACTCTTGACAAGACACTCACACACTCACAACAATGTCTTTGGAAAGAATGTCTGGCATATTCTTCCACTCAAATATTCCCATATCTTGGGGGATGGAGACAAGTATTGGTTGAGTAGATTTTGTTTTTGTTGAGGACGACGACCCATTTGAAATTTGTCTCTTTATTTCAAGCTTTTTTCATTTGTCAAATATTTGAGTTAAAAAATGTCAATTTAATTCAAAAAAAACATTATTAAAAAAATTGAACTTTTAATTCTATGTCCGTTTCGAAAGACCAGCTGAAAGAAATTACTGTATTTGGAAAGAGACGAGGCTAAATTCTTCTCATCAAAAGGTAGTTCGGTCTCTTGAGCTCACTAAAACAAACTTGTGCGACTTGCATTCTTGGTGAGCATGAAAGGTCAAGATTCACTAGAATCCAAGCTCATAGAGCTAAAGGCATTTTGGATCTGATTCACTATGATCTGGCCCGATGCAGACCCCATCATGCGAAGGATCGATGTATTTTATTACATTTATCACCAATTTTTTCCAAAAAAAACTTTTGTCATATTCATCAAGAACAAATTAGAAGCGTGTGTGGGTTTTTTTAACAATTCAAACGATTGTCTGAAACCCATACAAGAATAAAGATCAAAGCTCTATGGACAAATGGAGGGGGAGAGTTCATTTCAAATGCTATGAATGACTTTTTAAGCGAATCTGAGATTTAGACAATAGAACAGAGTAGCCAAAAGAAAGAATCAAACTCTTTTCAAGTTTACAAGATCCATGTTATTTGCTACTAATCTTCTAAACAAGTTTTGGGCAGAAGCAATTGCAACAGCCTGTTACATCCAAAATTGTTGCGGTAACAAGGTCGTCGACAACTAAACCTCTGAGCAGGTTTGCTTAGGTACAAAGCCATATGTAGATCACCTACGAGTCTTCGGATGTGTAACATGAAAACTCCTCTTGCAAGTACTATATACTCAAATCTCCAATTTTTTTTGGAATTGAAGAAACAAAACGTTTCAATTGCCAACAACCTTAGAACTGGCGCTTTTACCGAACACTGAAGGTAATCAGAGTCAGTTTGAGAAAAATCCCACTTTATTGATAAATCTGAGAAGGTTACATTTCAAGTGTGTGACTGACCCTAGTCTCCGGGGCGCTGGCATGCCAAGGCGAGTGCCAAGACAACATTCCAGCAAGGGAGGCTGAGTGAGACTTGGCTGGAGCTCGTTTTGAGTCGCAACCCGCACTCCCCTTTCTCTCTCTAGAATTTATTGGTCCCCAGGCTTCCTTTAATCATGCCTAGATCGTGTGAGGTGATTGCACATCGATCTGAGCTCTCTAGACTTCGCTAGAACCGATCAAAGATTTTTAGCCATAGGAACTTGGCGCCGGCTGGATTTTGGTCATAGTGGCGCCGGGAGCGACGCCGACGCTGGTGGCGCCGGGAGCAGCAGGGGCACTGCTGGCGCCGGGGACAATACTGGCGCCAGTGGCACCGAAAGTAAGGCTTGTAAAGGTAACTTTACAACATCCATCTTACCTTTATAAAATCTGATGTCCTCATTAGATGTCAGATTAAAGTAAAGGTGCCTCCCAATTAAAAGTAATCATACATTTGATCTACTTGGCACAGTACTCAATTTATTGTCCACTTTTTATTAACATTGAAACTGGCACACCACAAGTCGGAGGCTCAACTCTTTGTACTGAAAAATTACTTAACTTGAAAATATCACTTTGTCTGGGAAAAGCGTAGGTTTTATATCGCTTTCGTAAAACCCAAGAATCTTATTAACTGGTGACATAGGCCTTTCTGTGAAATGTTCGCCCCTGTCGCTTTTGACTTTTGACTTTGGAACTCCTTTGAGCTCCTGATTTGTCCTTGATGCACTTTGTGTTGAGCTCCCTGAGCTCCAGATTTGATCAATTCCGCACAGGTATCAGGGCTCCCTGAGCCAAAGGATTTATCGTTTGATTGCCCACTTTATGGTCCACTTCGTGCCTTGTTGCTTCTGCACCTTGATTTCTCTCCTTGTCCCAGCCTGATCTTGATACTTTTCATTTTTGGCTCTTTGAGGTAGGCAAATATTGAGTACTCTGCAATGCACCTCTCACTTAGCTTGAAGTAGCTGTCTTTGAATCAATCCAAATGTAACCATTGACCTCGTGGAGAGCCAAGGGGTCGCACCAGTTTGATCCGCATATGAACTATCTCTTCGCGTTCGTTTGAAGTGCCATGTCCGTCGCGCAAAACTTGACTTTCACAATTCCATCACTGGTCCGTTGCCTCACAGTCAAAACAAGAAGTGTTCAAGTAGCTCTCTTTGAATCAAACACATGCACCCAAAGTTTGCACTAGTCCGATCTCAACACGAACTATCCCTTAGCATCCGTTCGAAGTACCAAGTCTCTCGTGCAAGACTCTTTCACAGTTCTTTCATTGATCAGCTGTCTTACACGTAACACAAGTCAGCGTACTCCTTATGTCTCCTCATCATTGCTGGTCCAGAGAAAGCCTATAACAAGCTTTCCCTTCCACAACAAAAACTTGTCAACTTATTAGGTCCAAAGTTCGCCAGTCTCCTCGTCTGAGTATGGCTAGGTCACCTTGAATTTGCCCCCGTTTTGATCAACTTTCATTCAAACTTTGCCCCAAGAGAGAGGTGTGTGTGATAGTTCCCCTCCACTTATTAAAACAGTTGATTGGACTTAGAGTAGAGTTCTCAGACAAAAAGCCTTTCCAACACTTTGCTTCCCATCTGCTAGGATTATGGCTTGATCCAACTTGTTGCCAATCTCTGAAGAGGATCCTAGTCTTTTTCCCCTTTGAGGAAAAACCCAACTGATATTGGATATCACCCATGCTCAGTGAGTTTCAGTTCCGAAGGTAGCCATCCCAAATGAAGACCAACTGCTCCATAGAAGATCTCCCTTGAAATTGCTCTTTCCAACTTTTTGACTTCCTGCTTGCGTCTGGTGGGCGTCGTCGCAAATGAGACTAACCCAAGAAACATGCTAGCCATCCATCCTTTGAAAACATCTAGTCGTTTCGTTGCCGTTCACGTACGAGTACTTGAACTGCGAATCCGCCCCACAGATTCTGTAGTCCTCTTTGTTTGATGGTGTCAACCTTCAATAGAAAGGTTTCTTCTCGAGCCATCAGCTCCTTGTATCACAAGCAATCATGCAAAGCAGACAAAGCACGAGTACTAAGACTCACCACGAATACATACAAGCAAGACACTCAGGCAGGTTTACTAACAAGTAACAAAGACAAGGTCCCCCTTTGAGATAGTTCTGCCAAAGGACCTTTGCCTGGCCGCGTCCATACAGATCGATCACAGAATCAGCCCACAGAGAACATCCCTCCAAATATCCGTGCTTTCACCATTAAGCAGCACATTGCCTCAGTCACGCCCCACCACTTTTTGGTCGATAGCCCTTGTAGCTAATCGATCGGTAGCTATCTCGCACCGGCAGCTAACCTCCCGTGCTTTACACCCGAATTTGAGCAGCATCTCTGTATCAATGGTTAACTCGTACAGTTCGAATATGTCACCCCGCACCCCACAAGGCACAGACCGTGCTTACACCAATCTAATGGCAGCACACTACCTCATTTGTCCTACGTGCAGACAGCACCAGGCCCGAACCGCGAGAACTGTCACGCCTCATCAAGTCCCCCGTTCTGCCGACCACCCCGACCGTGGACGCACCCGTGCTTACACTGTGGGCAACACCTTGCACAACAGTTGTCCTGATGAACCCCAACAGTGGCCATTTCGACGAGATCCGCATAGTTGACCAGCCAGTCGGCTCTGATACTACATGTAGCGCAAGCATCCCAAAGGGAGCTAGGAACCACGACTTAGCTTCCCAGCCTTCAACTCTTGCCGTCCAAACCCACTTGACATACAAGCAGCCAACTCGCCAACAACGATCAGACTTAACCAACTGGAAGTTCGGAAACCAACATTGAGATCCAACCTGGCGCCATGCCAGATCGGGGGTTCCGATGTGGGTGACTTTCCTCCAAGCAAGCCGTCCGACATACATCAAACTTAACCAACTCAAAGCTTCGTTATAAACGAGTAACATCCATTCCAAGCAAGTGGTCTGACTTACATCAGACTTAACCAACTGAAAGCTTCGTCACAAGCGCTAGAAGCCAACCTGGCGCCACACTAGACTGGACAGCCATAAACAAGTAACTTCCACACAAGCAAGCCATCCAACTCAGCCGACAGGTTAGAGCCCGTTCCCCAAGGGCTTAACCCATTCATGTTCATGCGAGGAACACTCAGAACCACAAGCTGCCACAGATATGGAGACAACCAGTTCTTGGACCAAATGGTCCCGACAGCATACCGCTGGCGCCATAGACTGAATGGTCCCGACGGCATACCGCTGGCGTCCTGGGATACGACCCTTAGCCATGTGCCAAATTAAAAATTTTGAAGCGGCCTTACAACCGGTGCTTTTACCGAACATTGAAACCCAGAAGGTAATCAGAGTCAGTTTGAGAAAAATCCCACTTTATTGATAAATCTGAGAAGGTTACATTTCAAGTGTGTGACCGACCTTAGTCTCCGGGGCGCTAGCATGCTAAGGCGAGTGCCAGGACAACATTCCAGCAAGGGAGACTGAGACTTGGTTGGAGCTTGACCTGAGTTGCAACCCGCACTCCCCTATAGTATTGATGGGATTCGCCATCTCCCCTCATACCAAGTACTCTACCCAGGCTGGTAAAGCACGTTTTCTCTCTCTAGAATTTTCTCTCTCTAGAATTTACTGATCCTTAGGCTTCCTTTAATCATGCCTAGATTGTGTGAGGTGACTGCACATCGATCTGAGCTCTTTGGACTTTGCTAGAACCGATCAAAGATTTTCAGCCATAGGAGCTTGGCGGCGGCTGGATTCTGGTCACAGTGGCGCTGGGAGCAGCAGGGGCGTTGCTGGCGTCGGGGACAATATTGGCGCCGGTGCGCCGGAAGTAAGGCTTGTAAAGGTAACTTTACAACACCCACAAAGGACCAAGAAGATCAACCAAGTACCATGGGGTACAAATATTTGATCTGATATAGTGACATCAGCAGAAGTGCTTTAGGACGTGGCTAATCTGCCATTCTTGTAATCCATGATTAGTTATAGATGTTTAATCAGTCTGATCAGGGAAGCTACTCGACGCAACACAAAAAAGTTCGCGAACTATATACATTCTGCTTGATGCATAAAACAGTAAGATGAAAATATACAGAATAGATGTCCGCCTGTGAGCGAGACAATTTTGCAAGAGAATCAGCAGATCCAGAAGTCCGCTAATAACCGAGACGCTATTTATGGGAGAATTGTATTTCTCTCACACCAATGCACTGTTTGGATCTGTCACACAGTGCTTGAAATAAGAGGATCAATAGATAATATTGTAGCTGTTATGCACATATTATTCTGAATGATTGTATAATCTCAAATGAATATTTTTCTGCTATTGTTTGTGTATCTCATTTACTTGTTTTTATCAATTTCGCACACTGCTTCAATCTTGTTGATTACTGACTCACATTCGAATCTTTGGCTGTGCAGCATATGCACATGTTTCTGACAAGCTTTGAAAGAAGCTTGATGAGAAAGGAGAACAATCATTTGTCATACTACAGAGTCTATATGCCAGAGACAAACACAGTGAAGACAGTTAGAGATGTCAAATTTGATGAGAGCAAAACAATGGCCAACGATGATCGTGTCAGTTATGAAGTCCTTGGAAGACAATACTATGATCTACCAATTGTGACAGAGGGAGTAGAGGACAAACACTTAGACGAAGATGTTCGAGTTGCACCTCATTCGAGTGATGAATCAGACGAATAAAGATTCGCAAGCTAGGCTAATGCTACAATACCTGTAAACCGAAATGGTTCCGAACCTTGCAGATCAGATAAAGGCAAGAGCATTGCAGTACCAGAAGGATCTCCTAGAAGATCAACAAGAGAACGAAGAGCGCCAGCAAGATTTGTGCCAAGCAGCTCAGCTTCTGCGTCAGAAGAGTTTTGCGGATTCAGTGGAGAACCACATACATTCGAAGAAGCAATTGAATGTCCAAAGAAGGACAAATGGATCCAAGCCATAAATGAGGAGATGGAATCCATGAGAAGGAATCAGGTATGGATGTTGTAGCCATTTACCAGATAAGCGAAAGACTATAAAATGCAAGTGGGTATACAAGCTGAAGTATGGATCGGATGGAGATATCTCAAAGTACAAAGCTTGACTTGTATTGAAGGGGTTTTCTCAGAGATATGGTATTGGCTATGTTGAGACCTTCTCTCATGTCATCAAACATTTGTCCCTACGTTTACTGTTTGCATATGCAGCTACTTATGATCTCAGGATTCACATCCTGGACAAGAAGACAACGTTTTTGCATGGTGAGCTAGATGAAGAAGTCTACATAGATCAACCTCCAGGATACATCTCGAATTCACTTCCTACTTATGCATGCAGAATGCACAAGAGTATCTACGATCTGAAGCAATCAGCGCGACAATGGTATAAGAAGAAAGATCAAGCCCTGAAATCCTTAGGATTCAAGCCACTAATAGCTGATTCCAATGTTTATGTAGGAATTACAGATGGGAAGAACATTATTATATCTATATATGTGGACGACACTCTGATACTCTGCAAGAGTGAGGAGCTTATTGCTGAGGTGAAGTATGATATCTCGAAACATTTCAAGATTGTAGACAGATGTTATCCAGATGTTATCTTGGCTTACAGATTGACAAAGTCTATGAGGGAGGTAAATTATACCTTCATTAGTCCATATATATCCAGAAGATCTTAGAAGATTTCGGGATGCTGAATTGCAAAGGAGTGAAAACTCCAATGCTTGCAGGAATAGTCTTGACGAATGAAGATTGTCCAAAGACTGAAGAAGAAAGAGAATTGATGCAGCATGCACCAAGCAGAAAGCTGATCGAATTACTGATGTACCTTACAGTTAACGTCTTGACATTTCTTATGTCGTGTTCAAGATGAGCCAATTCAGTACGAATCCAGGCTCGACTCATTGGAAGATTGCAAAACGAATTTTGTAATACCTTCAATTAACGAAGGATTTTGGATTGTGTTATTCTCGTGATGCAGGGTTCCAAATGCTTTCCTAAAGTGATGCTAGCTGGGCATCTCTCAAGGACGACTACAAAAGTGTCTCAGGAGGATGCACCATCGCGTCAGGAGCAGCAACTCTCTGGGTCAGTAAGAAGCAGACCATTGTGGCTCAGTCATTCTGTGAGGCTAGTATGTTGCAACAACTAAGATGGCCAATGAAATCATTTGGTTCAAACAGTTCCTTGACGAACTGGGCGAAACGAGAAATGAACCTCTGGTTTTGCAGATGGACAACACATCTGCAATACATCTGACAAAGGAGCATGTGTTTCACTCAAGGACGAAACACATTGCAATCAAGTACCACTTGTTAAGGGATCTGATCGGGAAGAAGATGCTACAGACTAATTTCATTGGAATGAAGAAGATGATTGCTGACATTTTTACAAAGGCCTTAGACAAAGGTCTGTTTGAGAAACAGAGGAAAGTCTTGGAGTCATCAAGCTATCATGCTTTGAGAAGGAGCTGAAGAAACAAAACGTTTCAATTGCCACTTTGCTAGCTTTCCACTCTAATTTTGACAAAAAAGACACACAAAGCAAAATGATTTTGTTCGCGACTGTTTTCGCTTCGTGTTTCGCTTCGCTTTCAACATTAATCAATTTCAGAGCTCATTCAAGTTTCGCTTCACTTCGCTTCGTTTCATCTAGTTTCGTTTCATTTCGTTACAGAGCCTGATTGACCGTTTCGCGAATTCTTCTTATTTCGTTATAGAGCCTGATTGATCTTTTCGTGGATTCTTCTCGAACAGAAATTATTTGTGAACAGAATAGTTTCACTAAAGTTTCGCGAATCGTTCGAGAGACTCCCATCAGTTCGTCACCAAAATTTTACTAAAATTTCATTTTGCATTTTTCATTAGGAATGTCTAGTCTTTCCACATTTTATCTCCTTCTTCCCCTGAGGTTTTGGACCTTTCCCTAGACCATAAAGATCTACCTCAACGCATCCTTAAAAGAACAGTTGTCAAAATATCTACGTCTCATATCTACTCACAACAAATAGGTGACTATTTCATCAAGCTTCATAATATTCACAATATTACAACTTATGGTCATCACGAGATTGCCACCCCATGAATATGGGAGTGAACATAGAAGGGTGACACACTTTTCTTCTTCAAACATATTGACCCCAACTGAAATTAGCTAGCTCATCACAATATTGAATGCATTTAGAAAGTTGGTGACACTATCACCTTCATTCATTCTAAGAAAATATAGCTTCTTTCATAGAAATACCTTGTCTACTATAGACTCTATTTGATACAAAGGTCCTACTTTATGCCACAAGTATTTAGTCATGGTTTATGTGGAGAGGTTCATCTACACCACATCCAAAAGACAAAATCGGATTGAACTTCTTGCCTTCCTATTTAGTCTTCATCGGTCATAGTTCTTAGGCTTCTTCTTTAATATAGTAGTCCATAGCTCCTTGTCCACCAGAATGTCTTCCATGTTCAAATTTTTTAGTTCAAAGTTTCATCCATTGAACTTTTCAATCTCAACTTTGCTACTATCTACCATTTTCTTTGCATCCAAGATTTAATATGTGGTGTTACCATGGTCTACCTCAAAACCATGCTATCTTGTTTTGATACTAAGAGTACAATGTTGACTAAATAGCGTTCTTTTGTTGAGGTCAACAACAAAAAAGTTGTGTCTTATTTTTCTTGTAACCAAAAAAAAGCAATGAAGAATTAAAAAAATGAAGAATAAAAAAAAGAAATGTAATTTACTAATGAATCTCCTTGACCTTGATAAGTGCACTGCAAGGGAGGAGCACATTTCTCGTTGTCACTAAGGGTGTAGGCATGGCCCCACCTCATCCAACTATCCACAAGCCTTGAAATATGGCATCATCAATAAGATTATGTACGAAAACTTCTGCATCTTTGGATGAGAGTGGAGACCAATGCAACACAAGAGAGGAATGCATTCCTCATCTTTACCGAGGGTGCCAACATGACTCCATCCACAACCAACGATCCATAACCATTGAAATATCTAATGATTATGGATAGAATCTTATGCATCCTTGGATGAGAGCGACGCAGACATGGCCCCATCCTCATCCAAAGATCCATAACCTTTGAAATATTTAACAATTGTGGAGAAATCTTATGCATCCTTGGATGACAGCGGTGCACGGCACTAGAGTGTGGTGTGTGACTACAATGTGCACGGTAACTGCACCCTAGGTCAAGATGAGTATTTTTGCTCCCAAGGCAAGGCTTAGAAATGGCTTTTAGGACTAGGCTGCAACATCCTGCCCACATTGAACCAGTCCCAACAAACAAATGTCATATGCATAGAAAGTGCAAAGGGTTCATTGAGATATTATTAAGTAACTAGTTGCTTGTGCCCGTCGATGACTTGCAATGGACACTTACTCACAAAACGTGTTTATATATTTTTGGAAGCTGTGTTTTTTTACCATTTTTTTAATTTGCAAATAGGTGACATTTTTTATGGCACCTCCACATTCTCTCTCTAAAATAGTTTTATAGTATATAGTTAAGGTGTTATTTTTTAAGGAACCTTTCTCATCTGTATCTCTAATCTCTCATTTAGATCATAATAAGGTGGTGTTTTTTTTTTTTGGGGGGAAACCCATCTCAATCTCATCTCTGATCTCTCATCTCTGATTCAGAGTCATAATAAGGTGTTTTTTGGGGAACCCATCTCAATCTCATCGCTGATTCATCCGATCCTATCTCTGATCTCATCGATGCTGCCGCCTGGGAGATTCGTGAACCGTGTGTGCTACGATGTTTGTTGTTGACCACCATTATTTATTGGGTTCTCAAGGACTTGCTTCTCTGCCCATTTTGTGGTACGCGCTACTGTTCCCATCACCAAACCTTGAGCATTTTTGTCCTAAGAATTCTAACTGCTGGCTTGTCTCTTAAATCTTTGAACATTGCGTTGAATACAAGATGAAAACGAGTTCTTGCGTTGAACAGACAACGCCTCGTTTCTTGATTGAGAATTTTTCTCTATAAGCTGTTACGTGGAACATTGCAAGCATTTCAGCGTATTCCTGCCTGTAATCCCTCACAGTATTTGAAGTATCAGCTCATTGATCTGCATCCTGAAACGTAGAAACTTATGCTTCTCTTTCTAAATTTTGACACTTCTTATTTGGTGGGTTATTCCCATCATGATGAACGGTAAATGACTGTTGAGAACACTTGGGGAAATACTCAAACTTCAGAAGGACATTCTGTAAAAGTTTCCTTTTTAAGCTTATCCAATTCTTACGTTTTTTTTGCAGAAAGTAACAAAGCTCGGCTTGAAAGTGAATGTCAAAGCACTGACTAAGTGTGAGCTCTAAAGTGTGGTGGGAACGAGAGTCCATGAAGTTCGGAGTGCTTTTTGCAGGCTACAAGATATTCTAACGACCTTCTATGGACTGAGCTTTTGTGTTGTTCCCAGCTCTTTCTTGAAAGAGACAGTATTAGAAAAGCTACAGGTAACAAAAAAGTATTCTTTGAGCTTTTGATCTCAATAATTTTGTGCATTCTATTTTTTCAGCTGCAAACTCCATGATATTATGATCAGTTGTTGATGCATCACTAAAGATTAAGAAACCTTTAGTTCTCCTTTTTGTGCAACCATATCACGGTCGTGATTTTGAATTAACTCGTGGGGGTTTGTGATTTTCTTTTTCTGATGAGCATGGGACGCTTAGGAATAGTAGTTAGGACCGCTGATTAACACACGTAGATCGTATAATTTTCCATGAATGATGAGTTCATAGTGTTGCTCTTATTTGACAGCAATGTTGAGGTTTTTTTATAACTCCCTGCTTAAGACTAACATCTCAGCATCACTTTTTTGGTTCTTGATACTTTTTGTATAGATTTTTGCCTTCATAAAAACCCAAGGCAGATTTCTCTTTGCATTTCTTTTTTCTCTTGCTTTTCCGGGTCATTCGTGCAGGGGATTGGAGTGGAATTTTTTCTTATTATTCATTAGGACTTTATTCTGTAAAAATTGGCGCCTTTTGAGAACAAGGTTTTTTACGGGCATAATGCCTTAGTTTCCTTTTTTTGCATATATTTAAGGACTTTTACAAAGGACGGCCTCAGTTTTTATGTTGGGCGAAGTCCTGAGGGATCGTTTTTTTTAGTACGTACTACGTTTTTTGGGAAAGAGTTTCCGTCGGTTGAGAATTGGAACATTTTTGCTGATATCCAGGCAGTTCTCCGTGAACAAAGAGAAAGGCGCAGGAGAAAAGCTGCTGCTTTTGCATGGCAAAGGCTCACAGCGCCTTAATGCTTTGCACCTTAGATGTCTGTTGTGTAGCTTTTACATGTGTCATGTGACTATGACAAGGACAGAAGAAGAACAATCCTGGCACAATTCACATTGTAGACTTCAATGTTTAAGTCACTATGAACGTTAAATCCTATTCGAATTACCAAATTGTATTCATTTGTTAAGACGTTGTACATACCTATGCAATCAACATATAACTCCTCCTAGGTGAATTACTACTCCCTTGATGAGTCTGTAAAGGTAGCATCTTTGCTTCTGATGTCCAATGACTTCTTTGCATTAGTGTTGTCGCACATACGACTATCCTTTCAAGGACAATACAATGGGCTAACTCTTCCACACCCTAGGAATGGCACCTTTCTCACGTGATCTTGTCCCACTGAAAGTAACACAGCCACCAAGAAGAGACTAGAATCAAACAGCACCTAGGAGTAGTGAGTAGGGCAAAACTGGTGATGGTAGGTGGAGGCAAGATGGGGTAGATATACTCTTTTTGCATGCACTCCACTAGTCATCTGATTGAGTGCGCAATGACTCATCAACATGACAACTTTTGTTAATTGCTAGTTCATAGGCCTACTCACTTGCTCTAGGTAGAATGCCTCATAGGACATCAATGGCTAGCGAGTACTGTCCCTAGCAAACTGTTACTAATACCAGTCCTATGCAAGTCTCAACCATATACATGGTTACACTAAACTGTGGTACCGTATGGTTACTAGGTTAACCAGGGACATGACAAAGTATGACACAATGCTTGTATGATGATTAGACCAATGTTTTTTGCAAATATAGAGTTGGTCCTACAATTACCATTTGTGAGCCTAAGGCCCCTAAGGTGCTACCTGCTTGTCTCCTCACTCACTTTTTTGATCAGAAGTTGGATGTGGATAGGGTAAACAAGTACAACACCAAAAAAAGTCTTGGCATATACAGGTTGAATCTCAACTGATGCTGTTTGGATGGCTCTCATAAAAAGTTTAAATCCTCTTTTTTTTTTCTTTCACTACTGATGCCCATGCTGCATATATTTTGCTAAAGAAAAAACGAATTGGACCTCCCAACTGCTCGGAATTTGACCCTAAACCCTAAGCCCTTATTGCCCCAAACCCTAAACCCAAAACTATATGAATTGTAATCGTCTTTTTTTCTCTTTCTACTGATACCCATATTGCATGTAATTTTTTTTAAATCTAAAAAAAATACGTTTTGCTAGAAAACTAGCAAATCGCTGGTTTTTTGGGCTAGCGATTCGTGAATTATGGCTGCAACTATGATAGGGATCAAGGGCTACACAGCATACGACTCCACACTTGGAGTGGTTCCGTAAGTTTGAGGCAAGTGATGGCAAGTCACAAGTGCGATTGAGTGATAATTATACCTGCAGTATTGGAGGTAAGGTTCGTGTGCATTTTATAAATATTGAAACGCTTTAACATGGTTAAGAGTTTGCCTGTGATTTATGCTCCTAAAAAAACGTTTGTGAGGCTTGTGGTTTTGAAAACCATCATCAACTACGATTTCCTAAGGTGGGCACACGAGCAAAAGAAGTCTTGGAATTGGTTCACATTGATTTATATGGGCCTATGCAGGTGCAATCAATCTTTCATAAACTTTATTTTATGACTTTTGTTGATGATTATACTTGTAGAGTCTGCATACATTTTCTTGCTAAGAAGATTGAAGCTTTTCAACGTTTTAAAGTTTTTAAAGCTATCATCTATGGTGGAAAAACGGTCAGGTCATCACATTCAGATCCTTTGTTTTGACAAAGGAGGAGAGTACATGTCTACAAAACCGAATTTCAAGAGTTTTACAGAAAATTCAGAGACAATTTGTTGTCATGTTTACACCTCAGTGATTTTATGGTTTCTACATTGGAAGTAGAGTGCTAATTCTCACACAGAAGCTGTTGAAGAGGCCATTTGGCTGAAAGTTACGGATGCTGAGATGGATGCCATATTAAAAGGAGACATGGGATCTCATACCTGTGCCAAATGGTAAGAAGCCCATTGGTGGTAAGTGGGTCTATAGAACAAAATTCAAATCTGACGGTTCTATAGATAAACATAAAGCTAGGTTTGTTGTTAAGGGCCATACTCAACAAGAAGAAAAAGAAGTGTTTGCACTTGTTGCAAAGATGAATTCTATAAGACTGCAATTGCTTATTTTGGTTGGGACATCCACCAAATGGATGTTAAGAGTGCATTTTGAAACGACTGTTTGGAAGAAAAAATCTACATGCAGCAGCCAAAGGGAGATGGAGGAAGTATTTTTGGCACTTCATCTTTTTTATACTTTTTGTGTCCCTTTTTTAGATTAAATTGGATCATTGTGTTGTCTACAATAAATGCTTCTACTTCACGTTTTGCAAATCTAATTCCTGGCATTCAAGTTTCTTAAGTAGTACTACAACTATGAAATACATTATAAAGTGATTGAAATGTCATGGGAAATTAACATTGTTAGAAGTTTTAGTAAGTTGCATGATAGGATTTGCTACTCGTGAGTCGCAACCAAAAGCAAAGCTCAATCAACCAAAATGTCTGGTTGAAAGAAGTTAGGTGCCTTCCTTGAACACTATAGATGTTTAGGAGATACATTTCATATTCCTTCTCAAAAAGAGTTCTTGGGCAAAACCACTTGCATCAAGAGCTTGTGCATTTTCTTGGTTCTTCACACAAACTCTTTGCTCCCAGCTGATTTTCGCGCCATGATTTTATACTGTATTCATGTTTAGACCCTGATTCTTGATGACCTTGTAGAATGTTATTTATGCCTTGGTCAAATTCAGTAAAATCTCTTGCCGACATAGAGGCAAAGGCCCACATTTAAGTATCGATATATCTAAACTCTCTCAAATGTATTCTATTACCAAAATCACCCAAAAAAAAGGATGTGTACAATAAGAGGCAGCATTCTTTTCGAAATGGTCATGTTCATAGTAGTTAAGTACATAAACATATCAACTAGAGGGCTAAGTCCTACTGGAACAGTTTTCCGAGCCCCCTAAGTGTTCCAAAACTCCACAACCTTCAAAGTCTATTAATTTTTGAAAAAATCAAGCCAAAACGTGATTTCAGGCTTTAAAGTTTGTAGAGTTGCGAGGGAGAGTGATATTGGAGGCCAAAATCAGTGCATAAACTGTGGTTTTGAGGATTGTTTCTTTCCAACTCAATCTTGATGTTAGAATGAAGTCAACTTTGCAACTTCGTGTTACAGGCCTAATTCCCACCCTATCATCGTCTTTTTCCCATTTTCTCTACAAATGTTTGACATATGCTTCAAATTTTCTTTGCTAATGGTAATCAAGCTCCTATACCCAAAATATGTAGTTAATATAGTTATCATCCTCATATTTCAATGAGGACGATTATGCATTTGGTTTCAAACAAAGAGGGCTGGAATTTGCACGGGTGAGTAGTTACGGATGAAGCCACAAAGAGAGATCAATGTCATCAGCTGAATAACAAATGACACAGTTTCCCTACTTATAGCCTAGAGGAAGCTCTAAAAGGAAACTTCCGGTGGCTAGGGCCCAACTGGGAGGGATAATAGTGCGCCCTCCAAGAAGGCCCCCACTCTCCAATAATATGTCCAAATGGCCCAATAATGAATAATAAGGCCCAAGGCCAACCATATAGTCTAAGTGTCAATAATGAATAAAAAAGGGCCCAAGGCCTGCTTATGCATAAAGTAAAGTAAATGTAAATGGACGTGGCGAACGTAATGAGCCCAGTCCATAACTCTCCCCGACACAAAAAACAAACCCAACTACCGAAAAGAAACTGGATCAAACAGTAGCAAGCCCTGGTGCATCAACAACTAGAGCAACATCTGATGTAGAGGAATCAACAAGTGCAGCAAGAGCACGATCTTGATCCGCAAGTAATGGTGTATGATAAAAGACATCAATACGCTCCCATGTGGCCTCCTCAACAGGACGACCATCCAACTGGACCAAAAACTGAATATGCCGGCAGCGTCGACTATGGTGAAGGCGAACCTGGTGAATGACAGCTGGTAAGAAAGGGAACAGCTCAAGATCAACATCATGGCGACGAAGAGAACATCTCGGCCGAGTCATCTGAAACCAAGCAATATGGAGCAACCAAGAATGCCAAGGAACCAAAAGAAGATCAAGCAGCAACCAAGAACGCCAAGGTATCCGTAATGCCCAAGATAGTAGAGGATCAGCCCAAAAGATAGGGACATCATACCAAGGTATCCACAAAGCCCGAGAAGGTAGAACTGCATCAGCAACGGGAAGCCAATAAGGAAACTGGAAAAGAGATGGACACTCATCGCGAATAGCCGCATCACACGTAACCATCAACCATATGTGCAAACTCAGTGATATAGGTGCCCCAAGAAAAGATAGCAGCATCGGAAGACCAGCACCAAGGAGTAGGAACATAAGTAGGATGACAGGCACGTTGCGATAGCATGGAAAAGCAAGCGATATGCAAACATGGAGCATAAAGAGATCATCCTAACAAAGGATAGCTAAAATGGAGAAATGTGCACCAACATGGTCAAAAGCCCAAGGTATCCATAAGGCCCATGAATGAGAAGTAGCAATGGCACACGGTACCTTCAAGGCCCCTATCATGAGAAGAGCAACATGCCAAAAGCTCCAGAAGGTCCAAGAAATCAATGCATCATCTAAAAAGACATGATGCATAAAAACAATAGCAACAAATTTAGAAATAGTAGAGGCCCCAACTGAAAAACTGTAGCCGAAAAACTCATCCAGAAAGACCTCATATGGACATACCATTCCATCATAGGATACACCAAAAACGGATGGAGAATCGGATGACCCATCGGAACTGGCCGCAAGTGTAATCCCAGAGTACACACCAGGCGCACAAGTGAGGAATAGAAGAAATGCACTTGAATGAGGAACAGGATCCCCAACATTAGTAGCAAGCATCAGAGCAATATCCACGTGTAGCTGGGAATGAGTATCAAAGCACATATGAGCAATACTGAAGTATATGGCGGCAACATCCCCAAAGACTATCCAAGAGAGGAGAAGGAACTCTCTCAAGGTACTCTGATGGTCTCGAAAAACCAGAACAAAGTGGCAACTCAGCATCGGAGACCAAGCGATATGGAGCAACCTGAAATCCAATGCGATAATCCAAGCCCTGAATCATCTGAGAACTGGGAAAAGAATGGGAACGAGCAACCTCAACACTGAGAGGTTGGGAAGCAGGAACAGGTGTAGCACGAATCCTAGTGGAAATGTAGCTGCTAATAAATGAATGTGTAGTGCCTGTATCCACTAAAGCAATATACTCTCGCCCCGCATCTAGAATAATATGATCCACAAATGGAACAACATACGTAGGCATAATAACAGAAGCATCAACTGATAAGTTCTGGCCTAAATATGCATCTAGAAGAACCGCATACTCATCTAGACGGGTATCAGCAAAATCATCTAGTGAGTATACATTAGGACCATCATGAAATGTATAACCATATGCCATATGGAGATCTACTAGACTAGCCAAAGCATCTGAAAGAGCAACCGTAGACCCATGAATAATATCGAAATAAGGAGCATAGTCGACAACATCTATAGCATGCGCTCAGGAACATGAGTAGCATCAAAGTACTCAACAACAATATCAAAGCATGCAACATCGGCAATAGTAGCAAGGCATACTATATCAGTATCAAAGCATGGAATAATATCATAGCATGCAACAACATCGGTAGCACCATCAAATCATGCAACGGAACCCATACTTAACCATAGCGAATCATATTGAAAATGAATGAAACTCTCTCTCTCTCTCTCTCTCTCTCTCTCTCTCTCTCTCTCTCTCTCTCTCTCTCTCTCTCTCTCTTCCCCCAATCCACAAGGCATGACTCATCGGTAGCATCCGAGTCTGTGGTGGACTGCTGTTACGAGCTCGTAACCAGTACCAAACCCTAGGGAACACAAATAGGTCAGATACCACAGTCAGGGTCGTGTCCAGCGTACATGACCAACAGGGCAAGACAGTGTGAGTAGTGTGCCCTAGCACTGTCCATAGCCATGGCAGGCCTAACACAACCTAGGGACCCTGTCAGCAGGAGAGGGCCCCCAGTTAGGTCCCGACGTGCAGTCGGCCACGTCAGAGCCACATGGCCGACACTTGGCAGTTGCATGCTACCAGTCCTCACACTGGGCTAGGAGGGGCTTACTCTATATCAGGGAGTAGGCAAGGTTGGGTGGATCAGTTAGTGTTTGCCCTACTGTGGTGTTAGGATCTATTACACTGGTATCAGAGCCATCTCCATCCTAGGGAGTTCAGGAGCAGCAGTAGAGAAAGCTATCAGAAGATAGGAAATGTTTCTCAGTTTCTCAGAAAAGATTAGAGGAGGAGAATCGCTGTAGGTGCAGCCTTCAAACCCTTGAAATTCACTGAGAATTTACAGTTGTAGGAAGTAGAATTCCTTCTGTAGGTAAATCGCTGGAAAGGCAGCAATCTATATCGGATTTCAGACATCTGATAGGAGATTTTAGAAAGGATTTAGAGTAGAAACCAGCGGAGCAGGTCCATTGTTGTGGGATCAGACATCTACCTCTGAAATTTCAGAGAAATCCAAGGAAGTATGAGGGGTTTTCAAGCAAATTTTCTTAGCAGGGCCAACGCTTGACAGGGAGGTGAAAAAGTGGAATTTCATCCCTGTTTTTCGAGATTTCTCAGAAGTTTGAACTTCAAACTTGATTGCCACAGACCAGCGACCTACCAGCTGAGGTCAACTCAGAGATTCAAGCGGATTTTTGAGTTGTAAATTGAACAAATTGGGCCAGACAGGTTGCTGTCCAGACAGCGAGGGCAGGGACTTCAAAAATTCCGGATTTTTCTTGCATATTTCCGGTTTTTACTCAGTTTGTTGGAGCCCCACATCTGAAATCAGATCAGTCAGCTACTCAACTCAAGCACTGGGGAAATTTGGCACCGTTTTGAAGCTTCAAACTGGGATTTTTCGGGACAGCAGATCTGAAATCTTGGGTAAAAGAGCTGAGAGGGTTCAAAGTACAGTCCTCAGAAACAGCTAAGTCATCTTTTCTTTCCCTTGTACAGTTGTAAATTAGTCTTTTAGACTTTTTTTACCTTCAGAAGTTAAGGTAGCTCTCTTTCAGTTCCAAAGATGACCACTCCTCAGGGACCTAATCAACCCCCGGAGAGAGGCTTCGACGAACTTGAAACAGAAGCCTTGGCTTATAGTAAAGGGAAGGAACCCATGGAATTGGAAGAATAGAAATAGTTCGCAGAAGAACTCGACGAACTGGTTACCAAGGAGCAGTTTCTCCAGTTGGTAACAGAAGTGGATGAACTGAAGTTGGCATTAGCCAATTTCAAGTCCAGTGTGGACGACTCGTTCGCTGAACTCAAAAGCTTGATTTTGAGTTCCGCGAAAGGAAGCCTTCCCTCCACTTCTCAGTTATCCCCTTCTCCACTTCCATCAGTTTCGGGTGAGACTTTACGGTCTCACCCCAGTGTTTTTAAAGATTTAAAGCCTCCTACTTTTAATGGGGAAGAGAAGGATAGAAATGCAGACATTCTACAAACCTTCCTCAGCAAATGGAAGAACATTCATGCTCTTAAACAGACCCCTGACCATTTGCAAGCTATTGAGGCCAGTCTTTCCTTAGGGCCCATGGCCTATAAATGGTGGTTAAATCTCCAGGAGACTGGGCAGACTCCCCGGTCATGGAAAGCTTTTGAAGAAGCTTTCCTAAGAGAATTTCTACCAGAAAATGAACTTGATAGAGCCTGGGAAGCCTGGGAAAGAACATTAATGGATATCCCTCATCCAATATATCTCGCAGTATCGAGAAGCAATTTTAAAGATTAAAAATATGGATGACTATCAGAAAATCAGGGGATTTGTCCGTGGCCTCAAAGATGAATATAAAGTAGAGGTCCAGAGAAACTCGCCTACTACCCTTGAGCAAGCTCTCAAATATGCTCAAATCTATGATGATTCAGTGGGTAGGAAGAAGGCGAGACCACAACTACTTTCTAAGCAGCCTTCTCAGAAAGACTTTTAATTTAAAAAGAAATTTTTAAAAAGAAATAACCAAGATAAATTTAAAAGTGAAGCTCCTCAGAAACGCCCTTCACTCATACAGCCCTTAAAACTAGATGATTATGAGAAAGCCAAACAAGAACGTTTGTGCTTTGTGTGTATGGGCAAGGGACACACAGTCAGACCAGTGTCCCAAGGGGCCTTTCACTAAAAAAGATAAGAAAGATAAAAAACAAGTTCATCTTGTTCAGACTGTATGTTTCCCCAGTGACTTGGCAGCTTCCGAGATCAAAGTGTATCATGAAGATCATGAACACTGTTGCCAGCTGACCTCTGCAATGCTAGCGAGACCCTTCGGTTTTGGGCCGCATGACCTAGTACGTATGCATGGGAAAGTTGGTAACCAGTTAGTAAGAGTTATGGTTGATGATGGGGCAACCCATAATTTCATCAACTACACCCTGGTTAAAAAGCTTAAACTACCAGAAGTACCTAGTCAGCATAGGTACATAGTTTCATTAGCTAAGGGTGAAGATAAAAAAATATGGGAAACTATGGTAAGTGATTTGAATCTTGGTATTCAGGGGTACCAAGATGAAATAAACTTTCAGATAATGCACCTGGATCGTACAGACATTGTTCTCGGGAGAGATTGGCTCTACAGTTTAGGACCTTCCCTCCACAGAAACTATCAGGAGAACACCCTCAGCTTTCAGCATAAAGGCCAAGAGATCCAGTTGCATGGGGAGCATGATGTTCCCAACAGTCCTATGGTCTGCAGTTCAGAGCTCTGTCAGCTAATCGGAGATTAAGACCATTAGGTATTCTTATGTGACTTTCAGTTTATTCCCGAAGTTTCTATTTCCAGTTCTATTCAGCAGAAAATCAGTAAATTAGAAACTTTATTGTCTAAATTTAAAGATATTTTTCCTGAAGATTTGCCACATGGTTTACCACCTAGCAGAGAGGTAGATCATGTAATAAACCTAGTACCAGGTACAGCACCTGTTTCTAAACCTCCGTATCGGGTCAGCCAAACAGAGGATGAAGAAATAACTAGGCAGTTAACAGATTATCTTGGGAAAGGCCAAATTCAGACCAGTAGTTCACCATGGGCCTCACCAGTCCTATTGGTGAAAAAGAAAGAGGGCTATGCGTCTTTGCGTAGATTACAGAGCCCTCAATGAAGTCACAAGTCGTCGACCCCAATCAGCCATTTGTGGTGGAAACAGATGCTAGCGACTTTGCAGTAGGTGCTGTGCTAACTCAGGGTGGACGACCAGTTGCGTTCGAGAGTAAAAAACTCGAGCCAGTTCAGACTAGGTACAGTGCCTATGAAAAGGAACTCTTTTCTATAGTCCATGCCCTTAAGACTTGGAGGCATTATTTGTATGGTGCCAACTTTGAGGTCCTGACAGACCATGAGAGTCTCAGATACCTTTGCAATCAACCTGAGCTTAGAGGTCGGAAAGCTCGTTAGGCAGAGTTGATGCAAGAGTTTGACATGTCTATCAGATATAGACATGGAAAATTCAATACAGTAGCAGATGCCCTTAGCAGAATGCCTATGATAAACGAGCTGAGTTTTACTCAGATTCGTAATGAGTTACTCGAGTCCTTGAGAGGGAAATGCCAGCATGATGCATTCTTCTCCACTATCTGGAACTCAGTCCAAAGCAGACAGTTACAGACTCCAGAACCAGTTTCCGGGGCTGGTGCCAGTTCATCCAAGAATACGGCAGCTTCCGTTGAGGATGATGATGAGTCCGAGTATACGTCGTCAGATGACGTTGAGGATTCTGAGCCTGTATTACCCAAGCAAACCCAAATGGTTGAGGGTCAGTTGACTCAAGGATTCAAATGGAAACAGTATTCCATTCAGGATGAGTACTTGCTCTATAGAGATAGAGTATGTGTCCACAATTCAGAGGATTATAGGTAGCAGGTCCTATATGAATGTCATGACAATCCTAGTGCGGGACACCCAGGCATACAGAAGACCTATGAGCTTCTTCGTAGGCTTTTTTTTTAGGCCCAGTATGAAAAAGGACGTCCACCAGTATGTAACCAGTTGCCAGAAATGTCAAGTAAACAAAGCAGAGCGTTTAAAGGCAGGAGGGTTGTTGCATCCCTTAGAAATACCAGTTGGTAAATGGGAGAGTATCTCCATGGATTTTATAGTAGGCCTGCCTAAAACCCAAAAGGGTAATGACGCTATATGGGTCACAGTTGACCGTCTGACCAAAATGGCTCATTTCATTCCGACCCGTTAGAGCTCCAGAGTTAGCGAGGTTGTTTGTAGACAGGCTATTTAAATTGTACGGTCTACCTTCCGGCATAGTCAGCGACCGGGACAATAAGTTTACTGGAAATTTTTGGAGGGCAGTATTCCATCATCTCCATACTAAACTTAATATGAGTACCACCGACCATCCACAGACGGACGGTCAAACAGAGAGGGTAAATCAAGTGCTGGAGGATATGCTTCGTGCATACGTCAGCAAAAAGCAGACTAATTGGGAGGAGTATTTCTCGATATTAGAGTTTGCTTACAACAGTACCAAACATTCAGCTATGGGATACAGCCCATATATGCTGATGTACAAATTTCAGCCACGCTCACCCACAATTGTTAGGGTTTAAACAAGAAAAAGTTGAAGCAGCCAGAAACTTTTTAGAGGACCTAAACCAGATGATAGAACATGCTAAGCGTAGCATTAGGCAGTCCCAGGATCGAGCCAGGCAATGTGCAGATCCACACAGACGGGATGTGCAGTTCTCCACTGGTGAGAAAGTCTACTTGAGAGTCCCAGTCGACTCTAAAACCCTCAAATCAGGAGTGTGTGCTAAGTTGTCTCCAAGGTATTGTGGTCCCTTTAACATCAGTAGGAGACTAGGCGAGGTCACCTATGAACTAGAACTCCCACACAACAGTAAGGTTTTTCCAGTCTTTCATGTAAGTCAGTTACGAAAAGCCTTAACCAGATCAAACAATCTGGTAGGAGACAGTGTTCTAGTTCTCCCATTGGATCCTCAGCAACCTCCACACGAACCAGAGGAGATTCTTGATAGTAGAGAGACGCAGACTCGTCATACTCTATACCGAGAATATCTGGTTAAGTGGAATGATCAGCCTGTTGAGAATGCCACTTGGGAAAGAGGCAGCATCCTTCGCAAGATTTTTCCAGACTTTGTCTTAGAGAACCAAGACGGTTCTTAAGGGGGAGGGAGTGTTACGAGCTCGTAACCAGTACCGAACCCTAGGGAACACAGATAGGTCAGATACCACAGTCAGGGTCGTGTCCAGCGTACATGACCAACAAGGCAAGACAGTGTGAGTAGTGTGCCCCAGCACGGTCCATAGCCATGGCGGGCCTAACACAGCCTAGGGACCCTATCAGCAGGAGAGGGCCCCCAGTTGGGTCCCGACGTGCAGTCGGCCACGTCAGTGCCACGTGGCCGACACTTGGCAGTTGCATGCTACCAGTCCTCACACTGGGCTAGGAGGGGCTTACTCTATATCAGGGAGTAGGCAAGGTTGGGTGGATCAGTTAGTGTTTGCCCTACTGTGATGTTAGGATCTATTACAACTGCTGATCGAAAGGGTTGGCAAGTGACTTCGAGGGAACCATGCGTCATGGTGAGACTCTAGTTGTGTTGCCACTACCTCTAGCTCTGCTCCTCCTATGTCTTTGCATCAAGGTCCAGTAACAGATCGGCTAGGTCATCCCCCTGTGCCTCTGCCCCCCTCTCATCCTCTCCCTCGGTATCCCCCTCCTCTACCCATTCCTCCTCCTCCTGGTAAACATCCCATAGGTACTCTCCACCCTTCAAGATCTCATCATGTCCCTCCTCCTCAACCCTGTCCATCCTCCTACCCGCTCTCCTCTGCCTCCGCAAGGCCCTTGCCTCAACCTCAGCCTGCCTATACATCTCTTTGTGAATCTCATCATCCAGCTCCTCTTGTGTGCGTGGTGCCCGAGGAGCATCAGATCAGCTATAGAGTCCACCAAGCAAGAGTCAGGGTTCACCTGCAACCACAAACAGACCACCATCCTCCGCAAAGCGTCTTGTACTGCGAGTAGCTGCTCCAAAACCAAGAAGTAGCAGGCAAAGCGAGTGGTTGCTGGCTTCTCAGATCCAATGGTGAGAAGGTGTGGAAAAGGGCCAGGACGCGCTTCTTTCTGGTGATGAAGCTGACCACGCACATGGCTTGAGAAGCGATTTGTAACACAAACATCCAGCAAAAAGTTTAGGAAATTGATCAAAGGGGTTAGGATCTGAGAGCAACACGTTACACATCAAAGATGGTAATACAAGTATAGAAAATTATACCTGGCAGATCCATGGAACTGTGCAGAGGTCATGGATGAGGAGATCAATGGAATGTGCAGCACATGGGGTTCCAGACAATGCTGGGGTGCTCTCTCATCAAGATGTCTCCCATCTGCTTGCAGTTCGTGGGGTTGTCTATGACAACTTGAACCGCGTGCGCCACCCCAATCTCATCAATAACATCGCTGATAGCCTCCCATATGAACTCGCCTATGATGGTTGCACCACCTCGAGTGGCATCCATGCCACGCAGGAAGATTGTGCCAAGCGGACAAGAAACCAAGATATTGATGACGGATCCCTGACGAATGTTGGTCCATCCATCACTCAATATCATGCATCCATACCTGCCACAAAACATCCATCAACCATATGCAAAACCAACGATACTTGCAATATGAAACATTTGCAAAAAGTTTAAGGACACAAGATTCTTACCTCTCCCACACCGTGCGAATAGAACTCAACTCCCGTGTGATGGTCTCCTCCTCTTGACGAAGGAGGGTCATGCACAATGCCTCTCTCCTGGGAGGCCTCCATGTAGAGTCCACAGATGGTCATAAGCTCAGTGAATGCCCAGGTGTCAGCGATGGCAAAGGGAATGCCACACTCATAGAAAAACCGACCAACCTGTGGGGTACACCTGGCATGCAGCTCTCTCTGCCACTCAACACGGTCTAGAGTCTACTAGCCCTAACCCCTCTCTGCTATACATAGGGCGCTCGTGGTCTAGCCCGACCTGAGGATGCAGCAAATGGGTGAGCTAAGGGTGTATCTGAGGGTGGAGTACCAAATGTTGGGTGGCCTCCCCCCTGTGGTAGGATCTGGTGCATATGCTGCTGATGACGATGTATGATGGGAATGGCCTGCCATTGACCCAGCAGGCTCATGTAACGTGTGTGGACTTGAATTAGGCCCTGCTGCTATGGCTGGTGGTGGACTGTGTGCTGCACCTAAACCAGCCTCTGGCCGTGTTGCATGTGCACCTACACCTGTTCTAGGCCCTGCACCTGATCCAAGGCTGCCCCTATTGTTGACCGCTGAATAAAGGTCTCTGCTGGTCTTAGTGGCGAGGTGGATGTACCATAAGGCCCATACATGTCTATTAGTCTCTGCAGCTCCCTCCTTAGATATGCAAGGGCAAGGAGCTATGCCCTGGCTCTACCCATCTAGCCCTTTGAGCCGCAACAGGTGATCCCTAATCCTGGTAAGTGCTCCAGTGAAGGTCCCACCACAGTGTAGGCATCTCCATAACGAAGAAATGCAGAGTAGCCCTAAATGGCACCTCAATCGGATGCATGCAAATCACTTCACAGTTATGGCCAAAAAACACAAGGATTTAGCGCTTGGCGATTGGAACTTTCACTACGGACGATGACAAGTGAAAGCAACAGTGCAGAAGTCTTTGTAGGCATATAGAAACATAGTCTGGGCTAATCACCCGAATCGGATGCCTGTAGGCCAGAAAGGCCAAAAAACACATGGATTTGGGTGTGTCAATCAAATCTTGCTAGGAGTGCTTGAACAGCTGAGACTAATGCTGTAGGTATTACCGTGGGCAAGGAAAAAGATGGTTTAAAACCCTAAACCACTTGATTTGGTTGGCTACAGCTCAATGTCACCACTTTCAAAAAATATGAGGCAGACACTCATCAAAACTGCTTTCGAAGATTTTGCTCGCCACGCACCTTGTATGCCGTTGCCACTATGTGCCACCGGATTTTTTAGCCGAATGCTCATGAAAATCTGACACCATTTGCCGACAACTCACTCTCTCTCTCTCTCTCTCGCGGGTAAGGTGGAATGTGGCACACACTGATTTTCAGGTTTTCTGTTTTTTATTTTTTTGGAAGAGAATCTGTGCAGTGAATCGCGGAATGTGGCACACACTGATTTTCAGGTTTTCTGTTTTTTATGTTTTTTGAAGAGAACCTGTGCAGCGAATCGCAATCGCTGCAACTATGATCCTCATAAATCAAATAATCATGACAAGTAGAACTATTCTTCTGCGTATTAAATGTCTATGAGGATATGAAGCTTAGAAAGAAATTACTTTAGCAATCTAGCTTTGCCAGTCATCAGAATCTGTTGATGCTCTCCTTCAAAATAGATAATGTCAAACTACTCAAACCATGGCAAATTGTGAGTTGTTACGGGAAAAGAAGGCCATATATATCTAGAAGATGACCACTGATGAATTGTGCCAAATCAAGTTCAGGAATTCTGTAGAATGTCAATATTAACTATTGAAAGATAGGTTTTCAGTACTGAGAGATAAGTACACAATATTCTCTGGTTATCTTCAAAGATTTTTTTCTAGACAATCAGTGGGAGTCATTGGACTTTCGTCACTTTCCAACTTGTCAACTTTTTGTCTTATTTTTTGGTGGAAAGCGTAGAGATATAAGCTATAACATAGAAAAGTTATTTTGATCCTAGACACACTACATATTCATAGATGACTATTGTGTTGTGCAGAGTGGTGAAGGTTGCTCCTGATAATAGCTCTAACATTCAAAGCAATGTAAGTTTGAATGAATTTATGCAGCAGACTGTTTTCTACAAATCATACTTCGTCTGAAAGATCCTCCTCTCTGAATGTATTAGTGTGGTTTATATGCATACCATTTCCTCTACTTTCCATTTACTGCAACTGCTTATCTATGTTACAATAGCATAATCTTCAATGGAGTTTTATGGTGTCCTCATTTTGCTAACATTTGTTAGGCTCTTAGGAATGGGTATGATGAAGAAGATGTCAAGGAAGATGTGCCGATTTTACTTGTCCAAGGTCTGCGAGGTGGAGAAGAATCCTACCGTGACTCTGACACCAATCAGTCTGCTCATGCAGCTATAGCTTCCATACATGATAAGGAAATAGAGGCTCTTTCGATTGAGGTTGTAGATAAACCACATCAGAAAGGCTGCTTCAAGTATCCCGTGTCCCTTCTGGATGAGTTCCTGCAGTGGATGGTAAAATTAAGGAAGGCTTTTGGAGCTCCTTTTTTAATGCTTATCTTGACAGTCTATGGAATCAATCAGGGGATTGGTAGTAATCTGCAGTCACTCGCCACAGATTACTATTGGAAGGATCAGCAAAAGCTACAGCCTGCAACCACTCAATTTTATGAGGTGACCCTCTGGAAACGTACTAACGTGTCTGAATGCTTAATCACTTGTTTGCTGATAGACATCCTTATCACCTTAAACTCAAACAGATTTGTCCATGTTGAATAATCTTTTCTTTGGTCGTCATTCTCTTCCTTGTTGGATCCTGTAGAGGTCAGTTTTACTTTTTTGCCATAAGTTTTTGTACTCTTGTTTGATCTTGTGAGCTGGTTTTTGATATGGCTTTTTATACTCAATAGGAATATTAGCCAAGGCTCTCTCTCTCTCTCTCTCTCTCTCTCTCTCTCTCTCTCTCTCTCTCTACTGATATTGTACCCTCGACAGAGCGTCTTTGTTTTCTAGTGCTGGTTTAGCTTTTAGGAATAAGTCCTACGTGGACAATTCTCCTTCTTTTTTAATGTACTTTCTACTTGTCTTATGTGCCAGACATTAATATAATTCTAATTTTAATTCTAATTCTAATTCTAATTCTCTGGTGTGCGTAAGTGGTATCTGGGTTTTGTGAGAGGAATAAAGAAAGAAGTGGCCCTTCACTTTCTAATAGGAATCTGCAAGGTTTGTAATCATTGTCACTACTCATATTTTGTTACCGTTTATATTCATCTTAATATGACCTTTCTAATTTCTAGTTAATATCTGTGGGACTAGCCATTAAGAAATGAGAAACTGAAAAGAGACTTCAGATCTAATATTTAACCTGAGAATACTTGGCTTGATTCTGTTTATCTCCATATTGCTATTCTGAGATGAAAGTATATTTGTTTGAATTGCAGATTACCAATGCTAATGCAATTTGCATGTTTCCTAAAAACCGTGATCTACCAGATTTGAAATTTGGTTCGTCTTCCTAGTTGCAACTGACAGATTCCTGGTATGTTTTCATGTGTCAATGCTTGTAGAGAATCTAACTGTTGCATGAACCCTCTGGGCCACACATTAATCTTGAATTGCAGACAATATCTGGCATTCCCTGGGATATCAAACCAATATATGGATTGATAGCTGATACTTTTCCTGTCTATGGGTACTCTTCTTCTTTTCCTTATCCGGAGTTAAATTTGTGCCTTTCTGTTAAGTAAGAGGTGAAAGTGAATCTATTCCTGGAAGCAACCTAGAGTGATTTTATTATTTTAACACTGCAACTCTCTTCAAACTGATGGGTCTGCATGTTTGTTGATTGCCATACGAGTTCTAAAGTTAGAGTGATTGTGGTCATCAAAGAATCATTCGAAATCAGTGTTCTTGAAATTTGAAGCTTATAAGTTAATATGCAGGCACTGCTGATACTTGCCAACCTATTTCATTTTCAGGTATCAAAGATGTCCATACTTAGCGATTTGTGGTGTAGCATCGATTTTGTGTTTGTGGTTCCTAGCTGCAATCCCTCAACCAACACCCTGGGCCGCCACCATGCTGCTTACTGCTGTGGCTCTCTGTGCAGCATTCCCTGATGTTGTAACAGATGCCATGATTGCACAGCGTAGTCGTGAAGCTCCAGCTCTTGCAAGTGACTTACAGGTACTAACTTGTATTGAATATTCACTGATCAAATTTTGATTTATAATCATCTTACTTGTCAATGTGGAGCTTTATGACATGGTGGTTTTGTTTCATCATGTAATCAGAGTCTATCATGGGGAAGCATGGCTGTTGGTGGGCTGATTGGCAGTGGAATTTCTGGATTTGCAGTGGACTCGCTTGGATCCAGGGGTTCGTATCTGCTAATCTCAGCTGCTCCTCTCTTGCTTTTGTTAGCAGCATTGGCCCTTCCCGAGGCTCGCTTGGCCAAGCATTTGCAGAAAGCGAAGATTGGAGCACTTTTACACACTCTTAACCTTTTTGCAAAGACTCTGCGAAATCCAGCCATATGGAAGCCTGCTCTATACATATACTTATCTAGTGTTTGTACCTTGTCCATTTCGCTTAGTGAATTTAGGTTTAGTATGCACATTGTAGTACAGAATTTTATCTCCAATTATGATTTATCACTAGCAAATCTGTTCAGCAAATTCATGTAGGAGCATACAATGAAAATAATCAATTTTGTAACTCTTGATTGCATTCAACTTTTCCATCTTATGTATTGCTTTTGGCATGAAAAGACATTGATACTACTCTCCTGTGCATGTGCACCCACGTACTCACCTGAAATTGTTGGGAAAGAGTAGGATATCATTTGTAAATTTTAAAATCAAAAGGCAAGCAAGTTTGGCTCTTAAAATAATTGAATTTTCCGAGAACAAAAAATATATGTATGGAGAAAGATCGAGGTCTTCACAACTAGTGGAGGCGAGGAAGGAGAGGAAAAAAAGTGACACCATTACATTTTGGAAGGGAAATGCGCAACACTAACAGGAGGCAAACGTTTTTCCAAGGAAACAGTCTATTGAACTGCAAAGAGCATGAGGGTAGATCTGGTTTATGGGATTATAATCATTCTTTGTTAAATAAGGCATTAACCTTAGTGAAGTTGCAAACGTGGGGAACATGAGATTGCAAGCTACCAACCACCATTGATGGATATCATCACTACTTGGTGTGGAATGGGAAACGATGTAGAAACACACTTATGGTGGAGTGGCCTGCTGTGTTTGTAATTTCCTTAAAGCCCTAGTTAGGTTGGTGAAAAAGGGCTTGAAGAATCAGTGCATGTGACTGAAAGCTACACTGGAGGAAAGAAGTACCTGGTTTGACACTATTTGTTTCTTGGTGCTTGCCCAGCCAGTTGCTTCACCTAACATTAGGAAGATGTGTTCACAAGTTGACTTTTGATCATCCACGTTGCCATCTTAATCAAAGTCACTGTAACGTCTAGTGAAAGTGTCACTCTTTGAGTAGATAATTCCATGACTGGTTGTTTCTTTGAGGTAGTGAGTATCCTCTTGGCTGCATTCTAGTGCTCAAATTTTGAACTCCTAAAATGACATTAGGCTGTGCACAAACCATAGCATACATTAGTGATCGAATCAAACTTTGATAAGGGGACCTTTTCACTTCCTTTCCTCTTTGTTTATTGCATCCATTTCCCTGCTCAAATTCATGACAACTTCCAATGGTGTGCTAACCAAATAGCTATCATGCCTGTGCAATTTGCAAAGCATGTGTTCTACGTAATTCTGGTAAGAGCCTTCTTTTTTCCATGTCCCTTGTGACTTGAATACTTAAATGGCAATCGTCCAAGATCCTTCATGTCAAACTCTGCCTCCAACTGCCTTTGCATGTCTCAAGGCATTGATTGTTATTACTTATCATGATAATATTTTCCACAAAGAGAGCGATGATGAAAGATTTTTCCTGCTTCTTGTAGAATATGCTCGTGCCACAATTGCATCTCCCAAAACCACTTTGAATGACAAACATGTCTACTTGCTCATCTAGGCCATAAAGGGCTCCTTTTAGCTTGCAAACCAGATTCTCTTGCTTCTTCAATCCCTCCAGTTGCCTAATACAAACCTCTTTACGTAATTCCCCATTGAAAAAGGTGGTTCTAACATCGATTTGTGTTCAGATCAAGTGTTGTAGCCTGGGCATGGAGAAGCCCAATCGGACCTATGTCTTGCAACATTAGGAGATGTATCGTCGTAATCTATTCCCTCCACATGTGAGCTCTCGTGCCCAACTAATTTGGCTTGATACATGTCCACTGCCCTGCCTACTCAATACTTGTCTTGTACACCTAGTGACATCCTGTGGCTCTCATATCTTTGGGTAGTGTAATGGGATCCCAAGCCTCATTCCTTTCAATTAACTTTATTTCTTCCACCATGACCTTTTGCCATATCTTTCATTTTGGAATTTCTTGAGCTTCTTCACGGTTTTGCTTCAAGTACGAAGATCATGTCTTCAAATTTTTCCACTGCCTTCCTTAGTCTCTTGACCTTTTCACAAATGCATCAACTTGTGGGTTACCTCCTACTCCTTTTGTTCATGTGGGATATCTTTCTCTTCTGTGGTGTCTTCCTCATTGACGTTAATGCCCTGTGGATTAGCAATTGATGCATGCCAGTTTGCAATGACTATTGCAGGCACGCCTATTGTTCCTGTTAATATTCTCTCTTCCATGTCCATTCTGCTCTCTTCATCTTGCTCGCCAAATGCCTTACCAAAAATGAGTATATCATCTAGATACATAACCACAAACTTCCCAAGTACGGCCAAAATATATCATTCATCATGCATTGAAAGGTGATGGGCGCATCTGTTAACCCTAATGGCAGGACCTTAAACTTATAATGTCCAAACCCTTGTTCTAAAGGCTGTCTTATCTTCATCCTTCATACATATCTAATGGTACTCACCTCTCAGGTCTATCTTAGAGAAATAACCACCCCCCCTCAATATATCAATCAAGTTATCTATTCTAGAAATAGGATAAGAATCTTCTATAGTGATTTTATTAAGACCTGTATAATCTACACAGAAGCAAAAGGACCCCATGCTTTTTCTGTACCAACAAAAGAGGTGCACCAAAAGGAGAATTGCCAAGTTGAATCCATTCTTTTCTATGTGTTAGGTAAGCTGTTTTTTGAATCTCTTCCTCTTCTTTAGGAGATCGTCTATAGGGTGCCCTAAGGATGAGTTTACCATTAGATGCTATCTTTATAGTACTCAATATAATGAGGAAGACCAGGTCCACCTCTAGGTTCCTTCCAAGATGCCATCTTGGACCCAATTATCCTCAATCGTAACTGGGTCCAACTGGAATCAACAAGACTCCAAGAAACTTTATTACCAGAATAATAGAGTAGTAAACATCAATATACTATGAATCTCTAACCAAGATGTTAAGAACAATCAACACTACCTTGCAAGACCTCCTAAAAAGGAGCTTTCACTTGAAGCTCACAACAAGTCAAAACTGACAAATGAGGACCTATCTAGGATTATGAATATAGTCCTACCAGCAAACTAGGATTGGACACCCTCTAGTGTTCCTTCCAAGAAGCTTTGCTAGGCCCAAAAATCCACGAAAGGTGCTTCATGAATCCAGTTGTGATTAATGAGGCCCCGAGTACCTGTGCAATAGTTCTTATTTAAGCTATACTTTTTGGCATTGAATATTCAATTCTCTCAAAGTAACTGCTTCATTGTCTAAAAAGAGGAGCTTTTACAGAATGCACGTTCGTTGATGCACATAATATCTTGCTTACAAATGGTCATAACTATTGTGTAGGAAGCAGACATAGTTGACTTCTTACAGTGTAGAGAATGTTTGATGTAGTCGATACTTGATATGAATTCTAAATTGAAATGCTGGCATAATCTGTGGGACTCATTGAAGTCTTTTCCTTTAAGTTCCCTGAAGCTTCAGGCTTCCTCTCTGAGTTTATAAGTTTGCCATGATATGTGGAACGCATTTTGAACACCCCTGTTCACGAAACCACGTGTGTGTTACATAACTCAAGAGTTAAATTTGAACAGAAAATTTCAGAACACAAGGTTTTCTTCTATATATCATTCTCTTCACTTAGGTTGTTCTGGGCTACTCATAACTGATATATTACTTGCTAGTTATTGTTTTGAATCATTAACCGTAAAAATTCACTTTCATTCTCATGAAAAGATAGGTACTACCGCAGCTTCTTTAGTAGTTTCCTGTCTATTGTTTCGTAGATGGCTTATGGTTGTTGCGTCCTATGTCATACTTCTACATGACGGCTTGGTCAGCAGGTTTCGGTGCTGATGAAAGACTGCAAAATTATAAGCTAGCACTCGTGTGAGATGGTAGTGCCTATTTACAGTTTTGTAAGCACTCCATTCTGTGAGCTTTCAGTGACTGGTGATTATTTTTGTAATTGCAGGGTGCTTTGTCCCCAGATATATCTGAGGCGATGTTTTTCTGGTCAACGGACCCCAAGAACGGACCTGGATTTAGTGCACAATTTCTCGGACTGGTGAATGCGGTTGGATATGTCGCAATGTTTTTGGGTGTTGCTGCATATAATTGCTGGTTCAGGCACTATTCATTTCGATTCATTTTATGTTGGTCCCAGGCATGTATCTTTTGATTACTAGTAATTTGCTCGTCATATTTTGTGTGCCCTAATATAATACAGCAGTCTGATGGAACGCCATAACCTTAGCTTCTTCAAGCAACAAACTCTGCATTAGATCTTCTGACCTTTCAAACACCTCATGCTAGTTTCGCAATATTGAAATTGTAGGTTTGTCCTTAATTTCAGTGGATGTAATTATCGAGCTTTATTTTACAAAGTCGTTTATCCTAGGTAATTGGCAATGAGTCTTGATGGTCAACTTATTTAGGCCTTTGTGATATAAACACATACCCTTGGTAATAACCAAACAAACAGGTGCATGTCATACTGATTTACTAGGTCTAATATGGTCCATTCTTTGGTATTCCTCAGATTTGCCACTTTATCTTCCTCCTTTAGCTATTAACTGAACTGCAATTTAGTGATAAGTATGCCAGAAAGTTGCTGCCATACCTCTTAGGTTCTACTACTGAAAGGCTTAGCCCAATTTTAACTGTTGCAGATTGCAGGTTCAGTGATTGGTCTTATTGAGGTCATACTTGTAACCAGGTACAACCACAAGTTGGGTATCCCGGATCATGCATTTGTGTTAGGAGATGAAGTCTTATCAGATACTATCAACAGGCTCCAGTTGATGCCCATATTGGTCCTTTCAGCTAGACTTTGCCCACAAGGTATTGAAGGCACCATCTTCGCATTTCTTATGTCAGTCTCTAACTTTGGAAGTACTTGTGGATCATGGACAGGAGCATTTTTGATCAAATGGCTGCACATTCAGAAAGATGATTATCGGAACCTCTGGCTGGCTGTTATTATTAGCAGTCTCTTGAGACTATTGCCGGTCTTCTTCTTGTTTCTGGTGCCTGAAGGCACCGATGAAACCTTCCGTGAGCCAACACTGTCAGATGCATTTGAAGCTCAACATGAAAGCATACAGCTTGAGCCAATCGAATCTGTTGATGACAAACAGATCTTGATGAGTGATTGAAGTGTTCTTACTATTCAGAGTTAGCTATTTGGGACTTTATTTCATTTATGAACTTCAAACTATTTTCTATCATAAGACAGTCATCTACAAAAACAGTCATTAAGATGAACTTGCCTTCTATTTTATTAAAATAGACATTACAATCTGGTTGTATAGGATTTAGTCCTATAGACTTCAGAAGTTCATCCATCTTTTGATACCAAGCTCTTGCTGCCTGTTTTAGTCCATATATGCATTTTTGTAGGTGACATACAGACTCTTGGTGACTTGGGTCTTCATAACCTTTTGGTTGGTGTATGTATATTTCTTCCTTTAAGTCTCCATGGAGAAAAGCAATCTTTACATCAATTTGCTGGATCTGTAAATTGTATTTCGCAGCATATGCAAGGAGTATCCTTATGCTTGACATCTTTACCATAGGAGAGTAAGTGTCAAAATATTCAATACCTCTTTTCTAAGTGTATCCTTTTGCAATGAGTCTCGCCTTATATCTTGCAACGCTCCCGTCTGCTCTTAGCTTCTATTTGAACACCCATTTGCAATCAATCTTCTTTTTGCCTTTGGGTAAGGGCTCCAAAGTCCATGCTTTGTTTTTCTTCATAGATAGCATTTCTTCATCCATGGCCTACAACCATTGTCTTTCCTCATGGCTACTTTTAGCTTCTTGATATGTTGTTGGTTCTTCAACAATTCCACAAAATTCGAAATCTGTGATTGCATTTGTTTCTAAGCTTTCAAGAAGCTTAGTTGACGGTCTTCTAATCCTAGCAGAGTTCTTGGTTGTAGTGCTTCTGGTTCATACTAATCTGTGGTTGTTCAGCCTTTTGTTGAGGAGGTTGTTCCTCCCTTTGCTGCTGGATTTGCTCGTGGTTGAACTCCCTCTTCGGCTTCATACCATGGCAATTCTAGGACTTTGTATCCACTTGTATTATCTCCACCAGGATAGACATTTTCATCAAATGTAACGTCCCTGCTCACAGTAATTTTATTGCTGGCTACATCAAATAGCCTGTAGTTTGGTGAACTGCAGGAATATCCAACAAAGGTAGTCAACTTTGACTTTTCGTCCAGCTTCTTCCTTTGCTCTTTTGGTATGTGCATATAGGCTGCACATCCAAATATCTTGGTCTTCGAAATGTCAGGCTTGTGTCCCGTCCATACCTCATATGAAGTCTTTCCTTGCACCGTTGAAGTTATTGATCGATTTTGCAAGTAAGCTGCAGTTGCAATTGCTTCAGCCCAAAAACTTTTGGAGAGTTTTGCTTGTGCCATCATACATCTTGCACAATAGTCCTCTTTGTGTCTAGTGGCTTATATTTTGCGAGCATGTTCCTACTGCAAGTTATGTGTGCAATCGCTCCTGAATCAATCACGATATTATAATCATCCTCAGTGATAAACTCTTGGTCAAAGACCGTATATGCGTTAGCAGTCTGCTGATCATCTCTTCTTTTTCGGCTACATTGGCTTTATCTTTCTTATTCTTCCCTTTTGGGTTGAACCAGCAGTCATAAGCAGAATGATCTTTCTTTTTACAATGCATACACTGTATATCAGGATTGAACCAACACTTATCCTCAGTGTGTCCTGGCTTCTTGCAATGAGCACATTTAGTAGTGCTCTTATTGCTCCCTTGTTTCTGCTTCTTCTTAAATGTCTTTTGGGCTTCGTTTTCCTTCTTCTTCTGCTTAGTGAAGAGGGTTTTGTCTTGGCCTTCTGATGTATCAGCCTCCTCTCTCATTAGCCTTTGATCCGCTACCAGATTGACAGCCTTTTCGAATGTCATATCGGCCATACTCATTATGAGCATCCTTAATGGCTGATAAGAGGATGGCAACGACTTTGTAAACTGCATCAGTTGTTGGGTTGCATGAATCTGATGCTCCGGCCCGGCTGCTGCAAGCTGCATATAAATAGTCTTCATCTTCTCCACATGTTGCTGTAAATTAGAACCGTCCCATCTAAGATTTTGTAGTTGGTTATGAAGATGCATGACTTCTGTTGCACTCCTTAACTCATACTTATTTTTGAGCTTCTCCCATGCTTGTTTTGTTGTTCGACAATCTTCAATCTGCATTAATATCTCCTCACTTATTGAGGACACTATGATCACCATAGCTCGCTCATCTTTTCTGCACCACTCAGCTGTGTTTGGTTCTTCCTCTGGAGGTCTCTCTGATGTGTCCACAACAGACCAGAGTCCTTCGCCTTTGAGTAGTACTTTAATTTTGAACTTCCAAATCCTATAGTTGGTGCCATCTAGCACGATTGTTATTTTCTGTTGAACTGTTGTTGCCATCTTGTAAATCGTGCTATATCAAAATAAGTGTTATTAATGAACCTGTGGCTCTGATACCATGCAAAGAAACTGCCCAAAACAAGAAGTAGCACAACCTCTGATATGTGGCCTAGAAGTACGTTCATACTGAGTATATGGATTGCAGAACCAGAAAGTAAAATAAAAAACACCCTAATTTTAAATAGATACAACAAGGCTTTCAATGATCAGAGAAACAGAATGAGCAAGAACACACTTTGAAATCTGCAAAAATGTTTTTTATTATTTCAGTCACAATGGATTGCTTTTCACGATGCGCATAGGCATGCACGTTTTTTGGTGAAATTCAGAACTGTTGCACTCTTGGTGCATTCTCTGACTCCTATTTTCACTTTTTGCAGTCTCACACTCTCTTGTCTTCCGTCCCTTCTTCTATCTCATTACGATCAGTCTGCTAGTTCTATTTAAATTCTCTCTGACTATTTCTTATTGGCTGAGTGAAGTCACTGCAGCATTTCTAATTGGTTGTGTGAAGTGTTCAGGCGGCGGGACTGTTAGCCTCAGGAGGTTCTAGAAAGCTGTCCTTCGAAGATGGTGATTACGAAACCTCCTGCTGCTTGAGTGATGAACTTTCCTGCCGCTTGAGTGCCAGCTATCAAATTCCGTAGTTTGGTGACGTGTCCATTTCCGTTGAAGTGTGAAATTCACCATTTTTTAACAAAGTAAATAGTACAACGGGCATGGTATTGAAGTTTGGATAGATGCGGGATGTGTTGGCTGTGAGAGAGAGAGAGAGAGAGAGAGAGAGAGAGAGAGAGAGTGTCTCTCTGTAGGTTGTTATGGAGAAAACATGTTTCAGAGACTTTCATTGGTCCACGTGTGATAGATTCTAACCAACGAGGTGTGTTTGTTGGACACGTGTCTTTCAATTTATTTTATCCCATAAAACTAATGTCATTTTGATTGAAACGCTATATATACCATGAGTGTTATGGAATTCCGCAAAGCGTGACCTTCAAAATGAAAAGCGTGACAAGTTAGGGTTTCTTTGAGATTAGGGTTTGAGGGAGGAGAAATAGCGATAATAGAGAGAGAGAGAGAGAGAGAGAGAGAGAGAGAGCACAAGTTAGTTATGTGAGGAAGACGTGTGTCATAGCTGAGCGTCAGTTGTTAGTTACATGAGAAAGACAAGTGTCACAACTGAGCATCAGTTGTTAACAAGATTCACTACCTTATCAGCTTGATTGCAATTATAAAAAGTACGTCCAATCTTCCCTATCATGCATTTCATAATTATCAATACATTCTGCCCTTTAACGAAACCGTATCAGGGTAAATGCCATACTGATCAGTATAAGAGCAAAAAGAATGTATTAGGTTCACATAAGCATTCTACACGTAAAAAGCTATCTTGCAATACATGGATGAAAAGAGACATGACTTTGGCAACAGTGCTAAGTACTATGGCTGATCCGTGCCATACTTGCTCCATGGACATCCCATGAGAAACATCTGGGAGTCCAAGCACTGCACGACTCGGGCAAATCCATGCCATTCAAGTGTACCAAGGTCAAGCTTTGCACAAATCCATAGCTTACTTACAAAAGTTGCATTTAAAATCAAGGAAAAAAAAATCTCGACTTTGCTATACACATAGTAGACCAATTCTTATAAATTCCTAAGCATGCAAGATAAGCATTTTCTAGAATCATAACTTCAAAAAAAACCATTTTAAGCAACTCTTGAAGCTTCTCATGTATGTATGATCTAGACCATAGTGCTAAGTGAGGCTACCTTCCATGTCGGTGTCGTTTCATAAAGCTTTGTACTTGAATGTGAGGCGAAGTCATTTCCTGTGAGCTACCCATCTCCAACTGCTTAAACGAACCACCTACATGCTAAAGAATTCAAACCGAAAGTATTGGGCTCATTGTAGTATAGTCCATTTTCATGATGTGGTCAAGTGTGATTCGTGTTTATAAGAGTTTACCATGTCATCAAAACTCATAAAGTCTTTGCCAAATAGTTAGTTACTTTGTATTCCAGTAGACCCATACCGTAGTTATACATGTTTCATAAGATTTCCTTATTATAGTCACCATCACCGTATGATTAATAGTCATCATAAGCAAATACCATCTCAAGCTTATCATTACTATCCAAGTAGACAACTGAATCACATTACTTGTTTATTGGACGGCCAACTGCAACTGCAAAAGTATTAGGATCACAAACTTCATGCTTGCATAAGGTGATCATCACAATCAATAATCATGCAAACAAACAGAACGTAAGAACGCTATGCATGCATGAGGTGCTTATTACTATCAGTAATCATGCAGTATACTACTTCTTCAACGCGGTTTGGTAGGCCGCAGCCTGTCAATTAGAGAGGCGCGAGTATCTATAAAAAAATCAGAGTTGATAGTGTTCAGAAAAGCACGTAAAAACGCAATCCAATGCGCTAGCCAACAGCCCATAGTTTCACAAACCCTTTTTCAACCAACATATTCATCAACGCTTTCCTACTACAGAAGTATTCGTTGTCCAGAAATGCTATTATCAAAGTTTTGTAGGGTATCATACCTCAGCGAGTGATCAGGTGTGAGGTTGATGCAGCGCCCAATCATGGGAGTTGTATTTGAAACCCAACGCACTAAATCAATCAAAATCATATATCTGTGAGTAGTTCACTACAAGCACATATGCCCAGCGATTGTAGAGTTGAACATATATTAGAAATCATACCTTATTTACTATCGCTTTCCTTCATGACTACTCTTCCGTAAAGCATAATACAAGTCTCTCCTTGTTCGATCTAGAAACGGTCGCAGCAAAGCGAAGAGGTGCGAGATAGATCGAGAGAGAAAGAGAGAAAGCAGGAAGAGTAAAAATAGGGTTGTGTAATCTCCTTATTTATAGAAACCAGAGAACACTTAGGTGCATTGAGTGCAAGTAACTGCTCATTGTTAGATTGAATCCCCATAATGTGCATAAATCTTGGCCATCAAAAGATTTACAATTTTTCCACCGTTTTTTGTAAAAAGAACTTTTTTCTTTAGGGGGGCCTTCCAACTTAGTAAAACACTTTGAGGCACTTTCATGAACTCAGTTTAGAATAGACAAATACTTCCAACAAAAACACATGAAACCATTATAGTAGAATGTGCATAAAATAGAGTCCATGAGAGAGAGAGAGAGAGAGAGAGAGAGAGAGAGAGAGAGAGAGAGAGAGAGAGAGAACATTTATCTACACACTTTCACTACATGATTTATACCTCCTCATCTTGTGTACTTCAAGATCTATGCATTTGCATGGTTACATACAATGATGAAAGTCAATTGTAGTCAATTGTCCTACCCTGTAAATATATCATGCTCGTTTATACAACCAAGATTCTATCAAGTTTACATTAGGGATGATGTTATTTTTAATAAACATCTAAAAAGTAGCTTCTTCATCAACTTAAGTTAATTTCATCATTTGATGAAGATTGCCCTATTAAACTTCCATCTTCTAGAATTTAGTAGCAACATAACTGTAGCGGGTATTTCTTATCCACCTTCAACCCTAGATCCAAGCACATCAACCATCAAAGGAGATGAAGAGGATTAACATGTTGTCATGCGAAGATTCGTTCCCATGAGAGCGATAGCATAGTTCATAATCAAACACATACATATGATCCACATCTAACACTAACCATTAACACTATGATCCATTAACACTAATCAAATGAAGATAAAACTTACTTCTCTCTCTCTCTCTCTCTCTCTCACAAAAATTATAACAAATATCAATCCCAACAATTAGCAAATCCAACGAATAGCAAAATCCAAATAAAGCATGAGAGATGGAGAAAGGAAGAAGAAGAGCAAGGACATTCGATTTCAATTCGTAAGAGGTTTGGCACCTGCTTTTATTGAAATGAACATGAATGCTCAATTGAATGTAAGAAATGAATTACAAAGCACCACTCTATATAGTGGATTTTAGGGCTTTGTCCTCAAATCCTATTGGCCAATCTCCACCTCCCATATTATTTAAAATTCCAATTTTGGGGGGAGCCATTTTTATTCACTACCTTGACTATTAGGCCTTGCGACATTTAACTCCGCAAAAAGACTTAAAGTCCTTTTATTAACTTTTAACTAATCAAATAACTATGTCATCATCGGGTTGGTGGACTTACACACACAAAGTGCCAATTTAATCTCTCTCACGTATTAACTATGCTTAGGGTTGCCTTAAGATATGCAAACCCTCCACCAATAACCAAGCTTACTACAATAAGTGCATTTCATCTTTTAAGTCCTTAGCTTTACCTTGGTCATCCTTATTTACTGATTTATTTTTTTAAAAATTTATGCTAACTCTTATTTTTAGTAAACAAAGTAGCATCATTTGAAGCAATATCCTTTTTTTAACCTCTTTGTAATTCCTCCTGAATGAGCAATGTCGAAACACCTGTGACACTCAAGCCTACAAGACTATAAATAATGGAAGTATAATAATCATAGGAAGGTGGTAAACTTCCAAGGTAGTTTTGACTTTGATTAGGGTTAATTGATCAATAATAGCTTGAATTGATATAATATGAGTCGTTATGAAATTATTTTCAACCATCTTCAATTGCATTAAATTCCTCTATGTACAATCTATTAGCCATATTTTTACGTTCAAACAAATCAATCAATGCATCCCACATCACTTTAGAAGTCATAAATTTACTCATTAAAGAACCAAATTATCAAATAATCTCAATTAAATAATTGCTCTAACTTTATTATCCTACTCTAATCCAAACTTTAGTGACATCACTTCCATCAAGTTCAATTTTTCCCACCACTATAGGCCATAGATCTATTTCCATAAAGATCACATGTTTTTTGCAAACTTCATAAGACCATTATAATTACAAATGAAATAACATTTCAAGAGAACAAATGATTTTTTAAACTCAAAATCCCATTGAAATACAAAACAACTTTAATTATATTTGCATATTCTCTTTTTTAAAGTACATTTTCTAAGGAATTTTCACTTATTGCCTCTCAATTCAGAACTTGACATATTTTCAACACTCGTTTTCAGCTGATGAAGTGGAAGACTCGTCTTCTTCATCAGGGTCAACTGGCATATCTTCCTTAGAATCCACATCCAACGTTGACAAGAAACCTTGTAAGTCAACTTTTCTCTGTTGATGATGAGTGGAGGATGATGGTTTTTTCATATCCAACAATATAGATATAGTTGACTTTCGTAGATGATTGGTTATTGTTAACTCAAATTAAACACCAAAACATCTACATCCTGTAAATTCAAATTATCGACTCTTGGTTGATTTTTTTGGCAATCTCTTTCTCTTGTCCTTCGGGTTTGTTTGCTAATTCTATGCTATTTTGAATAAAACCAAGTACTTTGTAAATCCAAAATGGATGTCCTTCATTGTTTTTTGAAGCTCGAAGTGCAACATGGCTTCCAATTTGGATTTCATTCAAATCACCACGCCATTTCATTTTTGTAGCTTTTACACTTTGCCTATTCTTCCTTGAGCTCACATAAATTTCATGTTCCTCACCTTGCACAAGCTGCAAGAAATCATTATCTCGAGAAAGATTTGAAGGTTCGACAATTGTTGTTGAAGTTCCTAATTTATGAGGCCAATGAAATTCCTCAATTGTTGATGCATGTTCGAGATTGAGCAAATTGATTTCTTGTTCCTCGAAAAAGTCCATCCACCAATGCTGATCAAACTCATCAAAAAATTGATAAGCTGCTTGAATACTTGATTCCAAAAAAATTAATGAGGCAAATGAATCAACCTCACGATGTTCTCTTTGCACCTTTTGTTTTTCTAGCATGGACTTCAAGGGAGACAACACATCAAGCTTGAGTTGATTCGATGGAATGTTAAGCCAAAATCGAATTCCTTCAAGAGGTAGCCATGAAAGTGAATTTGAAAATTGTTTGCCCCATAATAATATCATGCATGATTTATTACATTTGATTTTAAACTGATGCTGGAAGCTAATATCGTTAATATTAGCTACGCATTGCTCTGTTTCATTCGACAGCTTAATATAATCACAAAAATCATATGTGTGTTTGATTAATGACACGTTTGGCTTTGGCACATACGATTCCTTGACAATGTTTTGAAACACTGATAAAGAAAATGCCTTCTTGCATCTCAACCTCTTAGAAAAGCAACAAAAGAACAATGTTCTAATTGTGCAAAGCCTATATCTGAAGAGAAAGATGAGATAGAAACATTTGACACAAGTTGAGTTATAGGTGTCATTTTTTGAAAAGTACTCACATGAAAAATTTCAGAAGATAAACGGGTAAATGATGATGATGCCATATCATTTACAGAAACATGATGAGAATCAGAAGTGGCTTTATAAAAAAAGCTTTCATTGGAAGATGATGCACTTCATGTTATGTAATGAGTTACAACTACTGGAATGAAAGAGGTAGAACTAGTTGGCATAGTAACCTTAAAAAAAATTCTAACTATAGACTTATGCTAAGCATAGAACCAAAAGAAATAGTTGACACATAAAACTAAATGTAATTCACAAATTTAACATTATCCTGTGCTGGTCATAGAACAAATAAAAAGCTATGCGAATCTCAATAGAGCTGAACAAAAAAAACAACTAAATGTAGAAAAACAACAAGTCTAAAAAGTAAATGGTTAATTGGAATCGTTAACGGCCATGCCTTAAATACTGTAGGGACGCATCCTTAGGATTAAGTTCGACCTAGGGTTAGGTGTAGATTAGGTTTAGGGTTCAACATCTGCTAGTTGAGGCATGAAAGCACGGTCCCGGTGCATGCTCGAGGTCGTCGTGATGCGGCGTGAGGCGGGAGTCTTGGGAAAAAAAAAACGTAAGGACCCTAGTCAGAGCACAACTCACTTCATTTGCGAATTTACAAACACACATGTTGTCAGAGCTAACACTATGACAAAATCACGATTTTCTATAGTTATCTGCATATCTTTTCACACATTTCCTTAAGGTCATATTCCTTTCATCTTTGTTATGCTTTGAACTCTTTTCTATGCTTAGCATGGGCAACATAGTATTGCAACTACTAAGTATCTAGTTTCCATTAAAGTTTTGCTTCTTATCACGTAGGTGACCTTAGGTGGCCTCACGGGTCCTCTCCTCTCACCTATGCTCAGCATAGGTTGTCTTTGGGTACTGAGTGCTCACCTATGCTCAGCATAGCATGTCATCGTGAAGTTTTGCTTCATATCACATATGTGACCTATGTTGAGCATAGGTGGACTCTTGGGTCCTCTCCTCTCACCTATGCTCAGCATAGGATGTTTTTCATTCCTGAGTGGTCATAGGATGTGAAGCATGTTCTATGTTGAGAATAGCCGTCGAAGAAAGTCTCGACGTAGTTTCTATGCTCAGCATAGCCACTGCTCGCCATCGCCCTCGCCCGCTATGCTGAGCATAGGTGAAAGCCAAGGGCCACCTCGACTTGCGATAGCCACTGCTCACCATCGCCCTCGCCCTCGCCCGCTATGTTGAGCATAGGTGAAAGCCAGGGGCCACCTCGACTTGCTATGCTGAGCATAGCAACTACCTCTGGACTTGCATAGTAAGTCGAAGTGGCCCCTGGATTTCACCTATGCTCATCATAGCCGATGAGGGTGATGGCGAGAGCAGTGGCTATGTTGAGCATAGCAACTACGGCGGGACATTTTTCGATGGCTATGCTCAGCATAGAACGTGCTTCACATGCTATGCTGAGCATAGAACATTACTCATATTTCTCCCTTGTTGCAAGCCTCAGCTTGATAAAAGTAAAAATTGTGAGACATTTTATTAATAATATATGCTTTTCCAAGGTTTCAAAAGCTTGTAAATTATGAGAATTTTCAATTAAAATATATAGAAATTGCTTAATTTATTTATAATTCTTAGAGATTTTAGTTAAAAACCACTTATCCTTTTAAACTTTTTAGTAATTTTAGTAAGGTAATGTCTGAAATTTTCTTAAAAAATCTTTCTCTCTGCAGATTGTCTTCTCATTGTGCTAATTTACGAAATGTCAAGGATTTCTTTCAAAATCTTGAGTAAACCTCAAGATATCCCTTTGAAAGACAAAAAGAAATTCATGTACTACTTCACCAAAGGAGTCAACAACACGAAGCTCTCTGAGTTTTTTATTCATGTAGCAGAGAAGTATGGTAGGGGGGACTCACAATCTCACATTCAAGAAAAACTGCTTGCTAATTAACCATATGAAAATAAGGATGAGGGTTTTGTGAACGTCATTGTAAAAGAGATGGATAAGTCTCGTTCTATCTTCATTCTGAACGAGACTATGATAAAGATTTGATTTTGCCATCAAAATATATTTTGATAAAGCTCTTGTTACTTTGGTATTTAATTATAAAACATATTTTTACTAACATACATTAACAAGTGTGTTATTCTTAGCATAGTGTTTAACTAAATATAAAATTCCGCACAAAAGTAGAAAATCTCTTTTTAGAATTGAGTATTCCTATGTCGAGCATAGCCAATATAAACTCCTTTGCTAATTAAACTTTTTATGTGTTTTTTGTTTTTGTCCATAGCATGAAGCAATGCTTAAAAGTGGTGCTAGCTGCAATTGCTGAGGGCAAACATCCAGTCTATTCATTACGGAGTTCGAAGTCAATATCTATGGGACCTCGCAAGCTTGCTTCCGCCATTGGTCAGTGACCAATAACTGAAAATGTTGAGGCCACGATATCTGCCCCTCATCCAAAAAAAAAAAAAAAAAACACACAATGTTTCTGAATCCTCTCCCACCAGACCCAAGTCCCGTCCTAAAACCATGGCAACAGATCGTAATAAGGCCATTCCTTCTGCTAAAAGTCAGAAGAATATTAATGAACCCTCCTTATCTTTACCTGGAGCTTCCATCTGCCCCCTACAAGACAGTTATGAAATAGCCAAATTAACATAGATTACATGGATGAAGAAGACTACATGGAGCAACTCAAGTGGCAATTTCTCCAAGGCAAGGAGGATCTCATTGGTGAGCTCATTGAGATTTGGTTTGAGCTCAAATGGGCTGGTTTGATTAGGTTTGATACTCAACTTCATCTACTCTACTTCATGTTGGATAGAATTGTAGAAATCTATCTTTTGGTTTATGATGGTGACATTGTTTTCACTAACTATAGTGAAAGGTTGAAATCAAGCAATGATGAGATCTTGTGGGATGTTAATCATGTGTTTGAGAGGGAGTATCTTCAGAGGTTCAGATCTGAAGATGTTTATAAATGCAAAGTCCTTGATGTTTTATTGGAAGATCAAGATGTTGATCTTGAATTGCTTCATCAACACCAAGAGGCAAGTGGCAATTGGAAGCTAGTCAAAAGCATCAAAGGGGGGCCACATGGGCAAAGCATTTTGGATCTGTTTTTACAGGTTCTTGAAGGTTCAAGTAAGGTTCTTGGAGCAGCAAGGAAGTTTTCTTTTACTCTACCTTATTTGTTTAATCTCATGTATGAACATTGTCATGTCAATGTGTTGAAATTGTCAAAATTCAATGAAACTAGTTCCATAGTTTTGCATCCTTTGGATCTTGGATATGGAATAGTTATCATTGCTGGTTCTTATGATCAAGTACATGCATTCATTCAAATCTTGAAAGATATTGAAATGGTCAATATGTTTACTTTTCAGCAAAGTTTAAGATCTAGCATCCTAGTGTTGGCAAATTGGCAAATTGTTGACAATGTAGGATCAAGGGTTGTATGCAAATCTTGTGGAGATACTTCAAGTATTTCAAGTGCAGGTTTTGCTCATTCAAAAGGAACAGAGAACGCATCAGTTTGGCATTCATTCACTCAAGGGCTTTCATGGATTGGAGATCTACAAAGGCAAGGTGGTGATGGAGGTTCATTCATGGAGATACATGGTGCATTCACTATGGGCATAGTGGAATGTGGAGGAGGCATGCAAACACTTGTTGGTTACTTTCACTTACAACTTGTTTGCTACTGTTTTACAGAGAATTCAAAGGTGGATACATGGAGGAATCCTTTCATTATGATTCTATGTTCTTTTACATGTATCATGTTCACCATTCTATGTAAAATTGATGTAAGAAATAGTGAAGCATCCTATATGGACACTATTATCTATATCAATTATGTTGTACTTCATATTGTACATATTAGAACACTTGAGAAGAGATCTATTATCATGATGGAGATCATTCTTAGGTTGGAGCAAAGTAGTGTTGTAAAACTAGCAAGTTAATCTGAAGAGGGAGTGTGAAAATTGTCAACATTTCCTAGCTAGTTTGAGGCCTAAATTGGCAATTTTCTAACATAGTTTTGGATCTAACATTTCACACGTGTGAAAGAGGCCTAGATACTTTTATTTCAGTATATATTTCATGTTGAAGAAGTCTCAAACTTCAGGACCTTCGAAATGACACCAAAATCATGTTATTTAGACATATAGGCCAAAATTGGCTATTTTAGGCTACTGGTGCCCTAAATATGGGTCCTAAGTTCTAGAGAGAGGAGAGAGAGTCATATCTCTCACCTATGAAATTTGTGGAGAACGGGTTGGAAAAACTTATTGTATTGTTGAGAGAGATCAATAGATCATCGTCACAGTTCCTTCCTCCATTGAGAGCATTGCTTTGTGTATTGTCTTCAAGCTTTAGTGTATGATCTTAAGAGGTTTCCAAAAGTGGTAGGCTGTTGTTCTAGGGCTGGTATGCTGTTGTTTTTGGCTGCCATCAATACCTTTTATTAGTTTCTTTTGTCTCTTGAATGCTTTGTCAAGTTCATGTGTATCAAAGGTAGCATTAGGATGCTTTGCCATTTCTAGCTTTTGTAGCTTGTTGTGCAAAGATCTTAGCCAAGTATTTTGGGAGTTTAAATCCATTCGAGATCCACTTTTTTCACATGAAGAGGGCGAGACAACAGCCTCTTTCTGAGCAGCCTCCTCAGAAAGACTTTCAATTTTTTAAAAAAAATTAAAAAGAAAGAAAGAAGATAAATTTAAAAGTGCAGCTCCTCAGAAACGCCATTCACTCACACGGCACTTAAAACTAGATGATTCTGGGAAAGCCAAACAAGAACGTTTGTGCTTTGTGTGTATGGGCAAGGGACACACAGTCAGATAGTGTCCCAAGGGGCCTTTCACTAAAGGTAAAAAACAAGTTCATCTTGTTCAGACTGTAAGTTTTCCCAGTGACTCGGTAGCTTTCGAGATCAAAGTGTATCATGAAGATCATGAACACTGTTGTCAGCTGACCTCTGCAATGCTAGTGAGACCCTTTAGCTTTGGGCCGCATGACCTAGTACGCATGCATCAGAAAGTTGTCAACCAGTTAGTAAGAGTTATGGTTGATGATGGGGCAACCCATAATCTCATCAACTACACCTTGGTTAAAAAGCTTAAACTACCATAAGTACCTAATCAGCATAGGTACATAGTTTCACTAGAATATGGAAAACTATGGTAAGTAATTTGAATCTTGGTATTCAGGGGTACCAAGATGAAATAAACTTTCAGATAATGCACCTGGATCACACAGATATTGTTCTCGGGAGAGATCGGCTCTACAGTTTAGGACCTTCCCTCCACAGAAATTATCAGGAGAGCACCCTCAGCTTTCAGCATAAAGGCCGAGAGATCCAGCTGCATGGGGAGCATGATGTTCCCAACAGTCCTATGGTTTGCAGTTCAGAGCTTTGTCAGCTAATCGGAGATGACGACCATCAAGTATTCTTATATGACTTTCAGTTTATTCTTGAAGTTTCTATTTCTAGTTCTATACATCAAAAAATCTGTAAATTAGAAATTTTATTGTCTAAATTTAAAGATGTTTTTCTTGAAGATTTGCCACATGGTTTGCCACCTAGCAGAGAGGTAGATCATGTAATAAACCTAGTACCAGGTACAACACTTGTTTCTAAACCTCCGTATCAGGTCAGCCGAACAGAGGATGATGAAATAACTAGGCAGTTGACAGATTATCTTGGGAAAGGCCAAATTCAGACCAGTAGTTCACCATGGGCCTCACCAGTCCTATTGGTTAAATAGAAAGAGGGGTCTATGCGTCTTTGCGTAGATTACAAAGCCCTCAATAAAGTCACAATTAAGAATAAATATCCTATGCCTCGAGCAGACGAGTTGTTTGATCAACTCGACGGGGTTAAGTTTTTCAGTAAAATAGACCTCAGATCGGGATATCATCAAGTCCGTATAAAATCGGAAGATGTCCCGAAAACAGCTTTTAGGACTCGTCACGGTCATTATGAGTTTAAGGTGATGCCATTTGGGCTCACAAATGCTCCAGCTACATTTATGTTGATGAACAGTGTCCTCAGATCATACTTGGGTAAGTTTGTAGTCGTAATTTTAGATGACATCCTCGTCTACAGCAAAACGAGGAAGGAGCATCTAAAACACCTCAGAAAGGTGTTTCGACTGCTCAAAAAGCATAAGCTTTATGCTAAACAGTCCAAGTGTGAATTATTCGTAGAAGAAGTAGCATATTTGGGTCACATTATCTCGTCAGATGGGATTAAGATGGCCCCGAATAAGGTTAAAGCCATACTCAGTTGGCTGAGACCTCAGAATATTTTGGAACTTCAGATCTTTCTTGGTTTGGCGAGATATTACAGACGATTTGTCAAGGAATATGCTCAGATAGCAATTCTCATGACAAATCCGCTTAAGAGAAAGGGAAAGGAGTTCATTTGGGAGTCCGCAAAGTAGGAGAGCTTTGATGCTCTCAAAACAGCCTTAGCTACAGCACCAGCTTTAAAAGTCGTCGACCCCAATCAGCCATTGGTCGAAACATATGCTAGCGACTTTGTAGTAGGTGCTGTGCTAATTCAGAGTGGACGACCAGTTGCGTTCGAGAGTAAAAAACTCGAGCCAGTTCAGACTAGGTACAGTGCCTATGAAAAGGAACTCTTTTCTATAGTCCATGCCCTTAAGACTTGGAGGCATTATTTGTATGGTGCCAACTTTGAGGTCCTGACAGACCATGAAAGTCTCAGATACCTTTGCAATCAGCCTGAGCTTAGAGGTCGGAAAGCTCGTTGGGTAGAGGTGATGCAAGAGTTTGATATGTCTATCATATATAGACGGGGGAAATTCAATACAATAGTAGATGCTCTTAGCAGAATGCCTATGATAAGCGAGCTGAGTTTTACTCAGATTCGTAATGAGTTACTCAAGTCCTTGAGAGGGTAGTGCCAGCATGATGCATTCTTCTCTACTATCTGCAACTCAGTCCAGAGTAGACAGTTACAGACTCCAGAACCAGTTCCCGGGGCTGGTGCCAATTCATCCAAGAATACAGCAGCTTTCGTTGAGGATGATGATGAGTCCGAGTATATGTCATTAGATGACGTTGAGGATTCTGAGCCTATATTACCCAAGCAAACCCTAGTGGTTGAGGGTTAGTTGACTCAAGGATTCAAATGGAAACAGTATTCCATTCAGGATGAGTACTTGCTCTATAGAGATAGAGTATGTGTCCCCAATTCAGAGGACTATAGGCAATAGGTCTTATATCACAATAACATATCGCGCAAATTCTGACGTCCGCGTCTGATGTATGATCAAAAATTCCATAATCCGTTGTAATCTGACACGTCGAGGTCCGACGTCCCAGTGAAAAATCCGAAATTCACAGTTCAACGATCGGAAAATATGGGCGTCAATCAATTTTTCAAAGGCACATCAGAGTTCGACATGTCGAATTCCAACTTGCAAACATGGATATGATCTTCACACTTTTTTTTAAAACAAAAATACGTGTAATCCGACGTGGACGTCGAAATCCGACGTGCGTCGGATTCCGACGTCCAGGTCAGCATGCCAAAAAGCCTGTCCACGAAATCTGTCCAAGCTTGAATGGGCACAGACGTCGGATTCCGACGTCTGTTTCAATCCTCCAATTCGCGCGATCTAGTGCCTTCTCTTTCACTTTGTCTTTTGCAGATTTGAACATTTTTGGAGCGATTGAGGGCGATCAGTGCTTGAGGGCTTGAAGGTGCTTGAAGATCAGTGCTTGATAATCATTGTTTGAGGTTGATGCTTGATTTTTGTTTGTTTGTTTGATGTTGATGTTTGTTTGTTTGTTTGAAGAGGAGATAGAGAGTGTGAAAGAGAGAGAGAGAGAGAGAGAGAGAGAGAGAGAGAGAGAGAGAGAGAGAGAGAGAGAGAGAGAGAGAGAGAGAGAGAGAGAGAGAGAGTGTTTTCAAATTTTGTATTGATTTAAAATGGTTTTGAATGTAATAGATTATTAGTATTATTTAGGATAGTAGATTTATGATTATTAGATTTGTAATTTGTAAGAGAGAAAGAGAAAGAGGAGGTGAAGTGTACATGTATGGTTAAAGATATTGAAAGATTTTGGAGTCTTTTTTTTTTAAATAAAGTTTTAAGGGAGAGAGAGAGAGAGAGAGAGAGAGAGAGAGAGAGAGAGAGAGAGAGAGAGAGAGAGAGAGAGAGAGAGAGAGAGAGAGAGAGAGAGAGAGAGAGAGAGAGAGAGAGAGAGAGAGAGAGAGAGAGAGTGTGTGTGTGTGTGTGTGTTTTCTATAATAGATTGTGATAGTGTTTATAATAGATTAATTTTTTATAGTGTTTATAGTAGATTGTTAGAATTATTTGAGATAATGTTTAACATTTTACATTGATGTAGAATTTAAGATTATAGATAAATACATAATCTATGGTAGTAATACATTGTTAGATTTTTATTTATTTAGGACTAAGAATGATAGATGTGTGTGTGTGTGTGTGTGTGTGTGTGTGTGTGTGTGTGTGTGTGTGTGTGAGAGAGAGAGAGAGAGAGAGAGAGAGAGAGAGAGAGAGAGAGAGAGAGAGAGAGAGAGAGAGAGAGAAAAGAGAAGAAGTGTGTATGTATTGTGTCTTGCATTTTGAATTTAAGATAATGAAGAAAGAGAGAGAGAGTGTGTGTGTGTGATGTTTTACTATTAGAATACGTTATCTAACATAGTAAGAAATTAAATGTAATTCATAATTTTCATTTTGTTCAAAGCAATATCGTATTTTATCGCATATACTAGCAATTAGTTAATATGCAAAGGTGAAATGTAGATAATTAAAATCCCCAATCCTAGGAAGGTGTGTAGCCCTTACTTTTCTCCCGTTAAAAGCGAGGCTCTAATCTTTCCAACTTGCATGGAAAAACCTACATGCCGCAGGAGAGAATATGTGGTGACATTCTGAAATAGGACATAACCGCAAGGTTCAGGTATTACAATTATCACATTCAACTCTATCTATAAAAATATACATAAAAATTATTGCGATGAATATAAAAATAAGAATGGTAGCTAATAATAGATCATTCTCATCATTTACATCATTTTCGTCATCACACAAGTCTTGAAACTCATCTGAATCTCGGTCTAGGTATAATCGTAAATTTCCGATCGTGTCTCTTTCATGATGTGAGTTACCCTCATATTCAATCTCCTCTTCTTCTAATTCTACCTCATCCAAACGTGGGGGCCTCAAATTACCCCCAATTTGGTCTTGTACGATTGTAGGAATCTCATCATTTTCATTTGTACTTTCTTCTCCCATCATTTCGACATCATTTTGAGTTTGGATGAGTGGTTCAGGTTCTTCCAAAACGTCGCCAAAATTGGGTGGTGGTTTGTCGTTTGTATCCAATTCAACAATAACTTTTCCTTCAAACACGCGTCGTTTTCTTGCATTAAGTTGGATCACATACCACCATCTTGGGTCTATTCGATCTGGATGGAATATAATCTGCCAAAGAATTTAAAAAAATTAAGTTAGTATTATAAGATTGATACATAAATAATTGGATTGCGAATATTAATGACATTGAAATTTTAGAGTCTCACTTGTTCGCAATGTCGTGGCAATACTAAAGTGTCATGAGAGTTCATCGATATACATTTTATTGAGTCGATTTGAAAAAACTTTGAGTTATCATTTCTAATCGTGGCGTTGCTTCCACAATAGATGACCTTAAACCATTTTACGTCAAAAATAAAGTATTTGTCGTTAGTCTTGTAATCGACTTCATAAATATGTTGCAATGTGCCGACATAGTCTAGGTCACCCGAAATGATATTAGGGTCTCTCGCACTAGAACGACTCTCTTGTTGAACATTAGACTCTACCTACCTCCCCAAAAGCGTCGATGATCAACCATGCTTCTACACAGTTGAGGAGGGCCATTGTAGAGAGATATCTAAATTTTTAGTAAAAAGACCCTACACACTCTGCATTGCCAATATACTATATGGATTTCAGATGAAGGAATCATTAAATAATGATTCCCCTTTCAAATTCACTGAAATCCATAGTTTATGCAAGGTTTTCTTGAAGTCACAACAACTCCTATTTGGAGAGTTGTTATTTTTCATTCTTCTTGACAATCAACTTTAATCCAGAAAGATTTATTGACTTTCTGTAATGCGAGAATAGAGAATTTTACGAATTTTTAATTCGTACTTTATCTCAAAGTTTTATTTTAGGTTTAGTATAAGCAATCACTTTTAACTTAGAAAACTTGGAATGTTTTATTTATTTTAATTTAAATATTCCATTTCAAGTACAAGCCCAATGTCAAAAACTTGGGTGGAGCGCGACTTTGCAATGAAATAGAATACATAACCATTGGTTAGTGACAAAGAAACTCAAAAATCCAATGATGGGTTCTATGGCTTGTCCCTACCAAAAGCCACAAAAATTAATCAATCATTTAATTGATATTTCACCAAGCTGATTGGGTTTTAAATTTATTTAGCAGCAATAGCACTACCAACGCATGTGCTTTTCAGAAAGACATACATGTTGCTGCAATAGATTTAGATTCTAATTTAGTTGAATTTGTAAAAATGAGAATGAAATCTCTTTCAGTTTTGCCATATGAATTGGCTGAGATAGGAAATGTTGGAAATTAAGCTCACAATTTTCTCCTTTTGATAGAATTTATTCAAGATTCTTCCTGCACATTTTTCAGTCATTGATCTAGGATTAGATGCAATCTCTTATGTCTGCTCATGACACTTGCGGGAATTATAGTTTTTTTATTTTGCAATTCTACATATTTAGTCATGTTTCTTAACATAGACTACAACACTTGCAAAACTACTCTCATTCTATGTACAGAGTAATACCTAGTAAAATACACGAGTTTCTACAAAGCAGTTTGACACCTGCAATTTTACACAAAATCAAAAATAGTTGAGCTACTCGAAGGACGACTACTGCGACCTTCCGGCTAATCTTCATCACCGGATTAAAGAGTAACTGTTCTCTACTCGCTACGTCACTCTCTGTCTCTTATAGATCTCTCTTTTAGATTCTATCTTCACGTTAGTTTATGATCCAGAGAGGATCATTTATACCTCCACAGTGTGGAGTTTACAAGATAGCTAAACATAGAATCACAAGACTAGTTAACGCTAATCAACTAGTTAGTTAGTCTCCGTCGTTGTCACTCATTTCAGATGGGCGTGAAGTCTACGACTCCAAGCCCGTTAAGCTGCCAGCTAGCAGCGTGAAAGATTCTTCTTCGTTTGTTTCGTAATCTCCCATTTGCTTTTGTTCTTTTCGTTTCGTTCGTAGTCTTTCGTTTTGCGTCCCTTTGCGGTTTGCGGTCCTGGAGGTGTGTTTACGATTCACGAATGATTCGTGAATCATTTGTGCTTCGAGTCAAAGGCACGTTGATTGTCGTGAATTGTTCTCGTTCGACCTTCGTTTCTTATTCGTGCTGCGACAAAGTTGCAGGAGTTCACCATTTCTGACACTCCCTCTTGAACCTTGCAGCTTTGTATGTTCAATCCAATTGCCTTTATTTGCTTGGCAAAGAGTGGCTTGTCGAGCGGCTTTGTGAGCAGATCTGCAATCATATTTTTTAATTTTATGAACTAGACCTGGAGCTCTCCTTTCGAGATCAAATCTCAAATGTGATGGTACTTTAGAGGTATGTGTTTTGTCTTTGAATGGAAGACAAGATCCTGGGACATATAGATGGCACTTTGAGAGTCCATCATCAGCGTGTTTGGCCCCTCTCGTGGTATCCGGATTGCCTTCAACATCATCTGCAGCCACACTACCTCATTCACGACCTTTGAAGCTGCGACATATTCAGCTTCGCAAGAGGATTGAGCCACCAAGGTTTGCTTTTTGCATATCCAGCTGATTGCAGCTCCGCATGCTATTGTACATCCTCCAGTAATGGACTTGCTGTCATCTTTGCAGCTCGTCCATCTCGCATCACTGTAGTGATGCAGCTCAAATCCTTTTTCTTCATTTTTAGCTCTGTAGGTTAATTCAATATTCTGAGTACCCTACAAATACTGTAGGATTCGTTTTGCCATTTGCCAATGTGCCAAGCTAGGATTGGAAGAGAATTGGCTCAAGGTGTAAACAGAGAAAGCCATATCAGGTCTGATACAAATTGTTAAGTACATCAGACTACCGATTAAGTTTTGGTAGGATATACCTGTCATCCTTTGTTCTTCTTCTTCCATTTTTGGACAATTCTGCTTCGTGAGCTTGGCTCCAACTATCATTGGTGTGGCCTTTTCTTTGCAGTCCATCATGTGGTACTGCTTTAGCACCTTTCTGGCATATTCTGACTGACTCAAGTGCATTTCACCTTTGTTCGATCTCTTCTGATCTCCAACCCTAGGCATTTTGTTGCTTCTCCAAGATCTGTGATTTCGTAGCTTTCAGAAATCAGACTTTTTGTGTCTTTGATCAACATCAAGGAATTTCCTATCATCAGCAAATCATTCACGAAAATGGTCAGTATCACAAAATCCTTTCCTACTCTTTTAATGTAGACATTGTAGTCTGGTGAGTAGGATTGAAATTCGAGACTTCAGAAGACCATCAAGCTTTTTATACCAGGCTCGTGATGCATGTTTTAGACGGTAGATGCATCTCTACAATTGACAGACATATTGTCTATTGTCGGGGTCTTCATAGCCTTCAGGTTGCTTCATGAAGATTTCCTCCTCTAGATCTCCATGGAGAAAGGTTGTTTTCACGTCAATCTGGTGAATTTCCATACTGTACTATGTGGCGTATGCAAGGAGTAGCCTTATGCTTGTCATCTTGACCATGGGCAAATATGTGTCGAAATAATCGACACCATATCTCTGCGTGTAGTCCTTCACAACAAGCCTGGCTTTGTAGCAGCCAATGGTGCCATCTGATTTCATCTTTTTCTTATACACCCACTTGCAGTCGACTCTCTTTCTGTTTTCTGACAGTGGCTCTAATGTCCATGCCTCGTTTCGCCTCATCGACTCAATCTCCTCTGAATTGTCTGCTTCAAGAATTCTCCCTCTGGATTCTGGATAGCTTCTTGATATGTTGTTGGCTCTTCTGTGAAGCTGCAGTATTCAAATTGCATGTCTTCGCTCCATTGACTGGATTCTGCGGCTGTGCATTCTGATTTGATGTTTGTCCTCGATCTCCCTCTTGAATAGGCAGCAGTGTGAAGATCTCATGGCCTCTTTCGTCTTTCAGTCCAGGGAATGTGGAATCATCGAACTTCACATCTCTATTCGAAACAACCTTCTTCGTGGTTGGATTGTAGAGCCTGTACACATGTGTTCCGTTCGAGTAGTCGACCATGATTGTTTGTTCATATTTGTCATCGAGCTTGTTTTTTTTTTCTTTGGGAATGTGCTTGTATGCTACACATCCAAACACACGTACGTATGACAGATCAGGCTTTCTGCCTGTCCACATTTCGTATGGTGTTTTGTTTTCCAGCATTGTCGTTGTAGATCTGTTCTGCAGCAATTGAGCTTGTGCCATCATGCATCTGGCTCCTTCAACTAGCATTATGTTTCTTCTTTCTGCCACACCGTTGTATTCTGGTGTATATGCAGGAGTGAACTGGTATTCTATCCCCTATTCTTCGTAGAATCTTGAGAATTTTGTACTTTTGTATTCACCTCCATTGTCAGATCTAAAGATCTGTATCCTTTTCGAGGTGTGTCGCTTTGCAAATGCCACAAACTTCTTGAAGGAATCAAACACTTTGGATTTCTTCTTCAAGTAGTAGATCGTGGTCATCTGGCTGTAATCATCTATGAACATCAGAAAGTATCTCGAACTTGAGAATGAATCCATCTTCATCGGTCCACAGACATCAGAGTGGACGAGCTCAAGAACTTCCTTGGCTCTTCTTCCCTCATGCATGAATGGATTCTGATGTTGCTTGCCTTTCTGACAAGCTTCGCAGAATTCAGTTTCGGGCCTTGAAATCTTGAGACCTGTGACCATGTCTTTCTTGTACATGTCATGCAGACTCCGCATGTTCAGATCATATAGCCTCCTATGCCAGAGCTGATCTTCATTTTCTGATGCATTCAATATATTATCAGAGTTGTTGACTATTTTGGCTCGGTAGAGGTTTCCTTCTCTGCATCCGACCGTCAGCAACTTGTTTGTCGTCTTCTCGATCATACGGCAAGTGTTGTCATCGAACAAAACTCGAATGCCTAGGTCTACCATCTTGGAGACACATAGCAGATCTTTTCTGAGTGAGGGCACATAAAGTGCTCCTGGTAGTTCCACTTGGCCTGACAGTGTTCGCAGCTATAGAGTGCCGATGCCTTTGACATTGTGTCTGCTCCCATCACCTAGAATAATTGCTCTGTTGTTTTCGAGTTCACGAAAGTCGATCAAGACCTTCTTGTTGCAAGTTATGTGAGATGTTGTTCCTGAATCAATAGTCGTATTCAATGTAGCTTGTTGGAGCTTCATCAAGTATCGTGAAAGCTTCGTCACCTCTGTCAGCATCCTTTGATGACTCTGCGTTTGTCTTTTCAGCTTTGTTCTTTCTTTTTGGGTTGAATCTGCAATCGGTTGCAGAATGCCCTTTCTTCTTGTAGTGCATGCAAGGTATTGCTGGATTAAACCAGCATTTGTTGGCCGTATGGCCTGGTTTGTGGCAGTGATCGCAGGAAGAAGATTGCTGATTCGAGGACTTCGTCTTCTCGAATCTTGGCTTGCTTTTGTTTTTCTTCTTTTCTTTCGTGAAGAGAGCTTTCTCTTGATCACTGCTTCCCTCTCCTTCGTCTCTCATCAGTCTCTCATCAGCAACAAGACTGACTGCTTTGTGGAATGTCATATTTGGTATACTCAGTATGAGCATTATCAGCGGCTAATAGGACGTCGGTAGAGATTTCATGAAGTACATCAGCTACTGTGGTGCTGGGACCTGGTGCTCCTATCCTGATGCAGCGAGTTGAGTGAAGATCGTTCTGATCTTCTCAACGTGCTGATCCAACTGGTTGCCATTCCACCGTATGGGTTGCAGTTGATTGTGAAGGTGCATGACTGAAGCTGCAGTCCTCACTTCATACTTCTGCTTCAATCTTTCCCACACTGCATGGTTGCTTTCGCAGTCTTCAATCTGCATGAGTAAATCTTCATTTATGGATGAAACAATGATCGTCATTGCACGCTCATCTTTTGTGATCCATTCAGCTCTCCTTGGGTCTCCCTCTGGAGGCTCGGTCACCGACCAGACCTTTGCCCTTTAGAAATGTTTTGATTTTGAATTTCCAGATTCTGTTTCAGCTAGTAATATATATATTTACAAGTGTCTTCAAAAAATATCTTACAAGCATTGAATGCTATTTATGCCAGTCTTTGTATATGTACAAAGTAGGTAACCGCGCTTGGGATATTTAGCTATCCAGTTGTTTTTAGGGTTGATGATAAGTTGGCGACGTCGGTCTGCCACTGTTGCAAAAAATTCAAAGGTGCCTTTGAACAGGGAAGGTATGCAAATCCCAAAGGTGCCTAAAAAGACGAAGGCAGAGAAATGCGAAAAACCCGAAGGTAGGCCTTAAATGGAGTTAAAGGCATTTTGGTCACTGTGTCGAATTTTTTCCGAAAGTGCGAAAAATGCGAAGAAGACAAAAAGGCGAAGGTGCCTTAATAAAATGTTTAAAGGCAAAAACGAAGATTACGAAAAATGTGAAGGTCTAAAAATATGTAGTCGGCTTTTGGTTGTTTTCAAGATGCACATTACTTGAACGATTGTTAAGGCTGAGCATTAAAATCTAACAGTCACTCCGGCAACATACTCCTACCAATGCCAAAACCAAGCATACACTAGTGAGAGCCCAATGGGTATACTTATACCCTCCATGGGCCATGCACCACTAGTAGTACACTGTGACACTTCACTAGACACCTCAGCAGTCTAACTGGGCCACGTCATCCAGTTCCCCTACAATTCAATGATAGACCCATTAAAAACCTACCATCATGAGTTTAGGCCTCCAACCATTAGTTATGACCATATACCCATGAGGGCCCCATACCCCTCAATGTCAATACTTATCTTTTCTAGCTAGTATTGTTGAAGATAGTAGACTATACTAAAGTAAGAATTTAGTCATCCTATCTAATATCATAGGATTAGGTTACACTAATGGCTTTCTTGCATAGGAAGGATCCTTATGTAATCAAGAGGAATGTTGTTAGGAGCACTAATAAAGGATGAAATGGGAGAAGATTTATTAAAAACTAGCTTGTTGAGTTGAGGTTTAGCTGTGCTTTTAGCCAAGCTATCACATAGTCATGCACACTATATTAAAACTTTAGATCTCCATGAATCTACTTATGTAGCAAATGTTCCAAAGGAAAGGTTATTCTCAAAAAATGAAACTATGGTCAATCTTTGAAAATTCAAGCACAAATTAATTTCGCATGGAACTTTTTCTCCAAAAAGTTCTAGGCACACTATCCTCCCCCCTAAATTGTAAATAATTTTCAAATTCTAAATTTTGTGTGGAAGATCAATGCATGGATCCTCCACACATGCGTACATAATTTTAGGATTTCCCAAGCTTTTCCATGAAAGGCCCTTATGTTTTTTGGTAGATTTACGATATGCATGGAAGTTCCACACATGAAAATCGAACATGATTAAGTGTTGAACGCACGTGGATAAACACGGGATTTTCTAAAAATGCAAAATGATACAAACATATCAAATGTCATGTTCATTAAGGAATTATGTGTTTGGGAAGGTACTCATATATATTTTTACACATACTCATGATAGTGGCAAGAGTAGACTGACTAGATATGAGTAGATTTAAGAGTGATAAAAAGCATCCAACGCGCCACACTTGAGTAGACCGACAAGATAGTGGCAAGAGTAAACGAACTAGATATGAGTAGATTTAAGAGTTGTAAAAAGCATCCAACGCGCCACACTTGATATTCCCTAAAATCTCAATGATTCAAATTTGTGTATTATAGATTAGTTCATAACATATTAGTACAAGATGTTTTTGATGCAAAAAGACAAGATAAAGCCACTTCTATCATTTGTGCATAACGTTTAGGATTATCGAAAAATATCATTAAACATTGTCATTCTTAAATGCAATAAATACTTTCACACACAAGACATCATAACCTCATTGTAGTTATGCACTTTGAATTGGATCATACTGTGCTTCAGCATTTCAGATGGGCTTGAAACATGCATATGTTAATGAGTATATGAAGTACATTTCACAATGTTACTTTGAATCAATTGTGAAAAGAACTTGTAGTGCCTTGTGATAAACAAGAAAAAAGTCAATGTCAACGAGCATTGAGTGGAGTCGCTATAACTATGTCCTTTGTGTGCTTAAAAAGTTTGAAAAATGAAATATCAATGAACATTTGAGAGCTCACGTGCATATTGAAGATTGTATCGATGACATTTCGTATTCCTCTTCTTTTGTTCGATCATAAAGATCATAAAGTTGAACCTTGTAGTGACATGTTTTTATGAGCTAGCTTCATATGTTATTGTCAAATTCGTTTACTTCATGCTCATCTGCCCTTTTCCCCAAGGGGATTATGGATCAACAAACCAAGCCTCTTGATTGAAATCCCATTACAATGAGTACACAAAGTATGTTAGAAAACCTTGTCAAATTATGTTGCTCAGCACTTAGAACGCTACAAAGGCTTTGTTGCCCCTTCCTCATCACCCTAGATCCACTTGTTTATCTCGTCAATAGGCATCACATCATACTAGAGGATTATGGACAAGTTTATGCTTCTATCTATACACAAAGGGTGTTGATAGCATATCAATATAAATTTCAGATTACATTCAGAAAAGGCATGAGAAATCAAGGCCCTTTAAATTATGACTTAGCATGCGCGAGCACAAGGCCCTAATTCCAGCTAAGCCTTACTGTCCTCATGCACATGCTGGGGTTTTTTGTTGGTTGGTGCAAGCTCACATCTAATGCCCTTCCCTGTCCACTATGAATCCTTGGACAATAATTTAGTTTTTAAAGTTTGCATCTTGCTTCAGGATCCACATCTATCAAAGTAAGATTTCCCTATTTTGTAGAATCAGCCTTTTTAGAATTAAAAATCGGTGGCTCAAGCTGTTGAGAAACATGGTCTCTAGGAAGGAAAATTAATGAATCAGTCTATGTCCAATTTTCTTACAACAAAATGCTAAAGAAAACTAGAAAAGAATGATCTGTCTTGCATTTCACATAGCTTACTTCTTAGTACCACTTGAATGATACAGAATCATCACTGCAATGGCCAATCCCAAGTGCCAATGCTTGAGTGAACACAATAAATGAGTATATTTCTCAGAACTCAAACCCAAACATCATCACAAGTCAAAATTGAATATAACCATGACAATTCAAACTTAAATATAACCTTGTGGCATGATCCAGTTAACAGTATAAACAAGATTCAAACTCAAATATAACCCATTTCAAATAACTCACAAAAGAAATCTAAACTCTCTCTCTCTCTCTCTCTCTCTCTCTCTCTCTCTCTCTCTCTCTCTCTCTCTCCCCAGAAGGCTACGCTGCAGCAATGTGGCTGCTCTTCGGACCTCAATCGTTGCAGTTCAAGCAGTTGAATAGACCCATGGATTTATTATCCTATCATACAGTTCCAGACGAAATCAACAACATTTCCTATTGCAATAAGCCTTAGAATCTTCACCCTCTCCTCTCCTATTGCAATGCTTTCACAATGAGGAAAAATAGGGAGTAACTTATTCCCAATGGTAAAGGGGACCTTTTAAAAAGTGGAGTTTCTTTGAGGTTTGAAATAACCCAAACCTTTTCAAGATACTATTCTTTTAGGGAAGAAAAGCAATTTAGCGAAACCTTAATACAAATTTGCTAACATTTGGTTAAATAAGCAATATCGGAATTTTTCATTCCTAAAAGTTCATTGTAATTTATTCCACAATGGGAAATGCCCAGCCAAACAGTTTACTAGTCTAGTAACAGTTCACATGAGCTTTATTCCCATGATGCCAGTTTATGGCTAGTCAAAAACTTTCCAAGATCAATAAATAATCTATCACGAGGAATGAGTGAATTTTTTTTAGCATGCATATCTTGCAATGATTTTGGGCAGGAATAAGTAGATTTTATCAACTTCTACTCAACGGAACAATCTTTATGGAGGTCATTTTCGTCTTCGAGTTATTTCATAAGTCAAGTCTTGCTCTAACGGACTCGTCCTAACTTCTCCTAACCACCAAGAAAGGCCACTATAGAAACTGTTCATCAGCATAAAAAATTTGACATTCTAGAACTAAAGCAGGTCTTTGGAATTTGTGTATGTTGCCTCAATGAACTTCCACCCCATGCGTGCAAAAGTCTCATTAGAGGAAGCTTCCACATAGCTAGAACTTTTCAGAATATAGACCAATTCAACTCTTCTCTTACACTAATGGGCAAAGCCTTAGAGATACCTCTTTTTTGGATTGGCCTATTCCAGCATGCACAAGTTCTCCTGGGCATAATATCTGGGGAAACATATTACACACCCTTTAAACTTGCTGAATTGGTTATATCGTCATGGCAAAAGAGTTCATGGGCAAGAAATGTGAACCATCACACTGGGTCCTTTCCACCCTAGGTACCGCATAAGGAGGGATCAGTGTAGAGAAATTTAATTTATCTTTCTTTCAACTGCACCAAATATTCAAACAACCACCAAACCAGACAGGCAAAGAAATACTTAACTTTTTAAAGAATATTGTACTTTCTCAAAAGATAACAAGTCCAAAAAGATCTTCGACAGTTGGATGTCAGAAACAAAGCATACAAAAGCAGCATTTCCATCACAAATGATACCGTTTCCTCAACTGGATAAAGATCAGCTAAAACAATGGCAACCTCTCTTGATTTCCTTTTGTAGATAACAGACGATGTAGAAGATCAGACAGGACACTTTTGGATCACAATGGTTCTGTCAGCCCACGCAAAACACAAGAGTTATAATCCCAGAGCACCCAATGGAGTGAGACCTTGTCCGGCTTCGAAGTAAAAAATGAGCATGGCAACCATGGCAAGTCTGGCGTGCTTGATTTCTGCTGTCTGCAGCCTTGTTAACTTATCAAAATCGGGAATGTATTTGCCTCCTTTGAGCTCCCCTGCAAGACCTAAAGGATCAAAGAATTTCCCTCCCGGATAGCCCTGCAGTCCAGTGGAATTGGAAAAATTCTCAGAGGTTAGTGACCATGGAGTTGCCCACTCCACTGCTTGTGTACCTGGGTTGAAGAAATCCACCCACCTCTTAATCTCAACCCACCCCATGAGAAGCAGCTGAGTTCCAAGAAGAGTTCCAAATGAGAAAGGAGCTATGGCTTCCGGCTGAGCGCCAGCCTCAAACCATGGCACACCGCTCCATGCCTGACCCACTAAGATCCCCACAACGGCCGTCATTGCCCACCTTCCATGAATCAACTCAGCTTCTCTGTACCACTTCAGAAAAGCTGGATCTTTGCCCAGGCCGAGAGGATCAAACCCATAATCTCCTGGAAGACTGGCACAAGTGGTTCCAGTGAGCTCATAAACTCGGAGTATAGACTTCCAGAGTTCAACATAAGAACCATAAAGCATTGTGAGTAAGAAATTACTCAATTTCTGAAAGATATGCACAACCGATTTCAATTGATTGAACAAACAAGGATAATGTATAATCACAGAGGTAAATACAGAAGCAAAGCGGATATGAGTTGATGCAATCTTACGATCCATCGAGCCACTCTGGGTCGACGAGATTACCACCACCCTTCACAGCAGGCAGCCAGGACTTCTTCCCTGAGGCTGCTGGCTTGGCGGATACCTTCTTGGTGGCCATAGCAACCACCCGGCAGCCATTACTGATTCCAAAACCGATCCTGGGAGTAGAAAACAAGGTGCTAGCACTGATACCTACAGTGAAGGAGCTCTGAGAAGCAGATTGTGAGGAAATGGAGGCACGGCTGCTTGCCACTGCCATGGCCGGATCGCCACAACCCACCTCACAAACCTGTGCGCAAATCAAAACCCACTTGTAGAAATCAACAGAGAGATAGATGGACAGATCGTCAGGATGAGGCTTGAGCTGATCAGCACAGCGACGAGCGAGCAGATCTGGCCACATGAGATTGAAAAGTTACCGCGGGACAACTCGTTTACCCAGCGGTTCTATGGCTCCCAGTACTTCTCAAGCAGTGAAATCCAAATTTATTATCTGCAAGATTTAGCCGTGGACCAATGGTTCCTGTCCCAAGGAGATCATAGCGGTTATCCTTTGGATAGGAGGGTGGTCTGAAACTGGCCAATCAAGTGCAGAAAAAGGTAAGTACAAGCAACCAAGAAGAGGCCTTCAATTTCCTTACTAGTAAGTTTATCATGAAGCTTTTTAGCTTTAAGTATCATTCCAAGATTATTTTTTAACCCAAAGTGGAGCATGTCGCTCTCACATTACAACGTGCTAGTGCCAATGTACAAGAGAGGTATTCTTCGTAGTGACTGAGGGTGTCCACCATCATCCAATGAGATTGAGGATACTTTGGAATGATCAGAGGTTATGGTAACATCTTTTACGCATTCCCAACTATTCCTAAGATCTAGAATACATTGCTCCAAAATGCACAATATTAGGGCAAACCTTACCCAGGAGCACAAGGGTCCATTTGTCAACGAGCGCACTAGGCCAGCTTCGAGCATGCAACTATGTAGCATGAATTTCTCGCTCTACCCAACTCACCCCGACCTTTAACTTAATACCCAAGTTGGATAAGAGTTGTTATTGTAATGAGCGTTTGTTAATCTTTAACAAGAGGTTGCTAAATTGAAGTTGTATGGGGAGATTGAAGCGAGAGAATGGACAAAAAGGATTTCACTCTTGAAATGTCCTCACATTAATTGAAAATATGCAAGTCATGATGCTCATCGATGGATCAGCCTGCAACTCAGATGAACACTCAACAAACTCCTATTCTAAATGCTGCAGAAATCGAATGGAAACAGATCCTTATAAACTAAAATCAATCTGCATGCTTCAATCAGAATCAAAACAAGAAACAAGAAGCTAATTAGCAAGCATTTCAAGTGCAAGAATCAAGAAACACTCATCTCTTGAATCTTGGACTTCCCAGGAACATCAAGAACTAGAATGTATGAGGATTTGCAAGATCTAAGCCACAATTCTAGCCCCTATAGTTTACTTGCCAATGCTTGATTCTACCCTAAACAAGAAACAAGAAATCTAATCCACAATGCATAAGAAAAGAAAGCAAGAAACTAAGCTAAAATTAACATCCACGTAGTGTGGTGAATAATTCTCAATCTATTGTATGAATTAGGAATTTAGATCAATATTTTGAAAATTTGCTATTGGATGGTATTTTGCTACATATTATGGTCTACAGATGCTTGGGTACAGTTTTTATACTAGATCTCCAGTTGTTTTAAAGGACAAGCAAATCTGTTAAGATTAAATGATTGTTATTTTCTTGCATGAGATGCTAGAAACAGGGGAATTTAACTTAAGACAATATCTATGATACTTAAAGAGTTGATCTTAATGGATCTCCTAGAGATTCTAGTTGAATGAACTGTTTTACCTTAGAATTCTGGATTCTAAGAGTATTTGTACCAAGAAGTAATTATGAATTGTCTACAAAAAATTGTGGATAGTTTCATACTATAATTATCGGTTCCTTTAACATTGATCTCATGAGTTAAGTAATGATTCATTCAGTGTGTCATTTAAAGCATCTACATGAAGGTGATATTACTAATTTCTTGAGAGGATAGCCCAGATGGAAAATTTGTCCCCCCTGAGTTTTTACTCCAGAGTAAAGATAAAGAAATGGAAGATCATTCTATTTCCGAGTGCTTGTTTGAGATTAAAGTCAGACTAAGGATAATAATTTTCTAGGTAAATGTTGAAAGTGTAAGGAATGGTTCCAGATTTTCTTTCTTGTTCTGAGGACAAAATCAGATCAAGAGGGGAAAAATGTTATGTCCACGTCCTGTATATGGGATTCGGCAGAGTCCTGGGCTTGGATACACGGTACTCCAATACTCGAGATTATTGGTTACATCTAGTTATTCCAGTAATGTAGTTAATAACCTTGTGACGACCCAGTCACACATATTATGATGTATGGAGCTATTGCATGGGTTAGGACGACTATTGGCATGGTGTAGAGTATCAATAGTAATGAACTGCATGTATGGGGATATTATAGGCTTGCATGGGCACATGCAGAGATAAGGGAAGTCAAATATACACTAGGAAAAACTCGCCCTACTCCCTGAATTCTTGTGATGTGATTCATTGCCAGGTTACTTTCTCTACATCTGCATCCTATTCCCTAGCACGGGGGAGATGCTATTGGAGATTTATCAGTAGCATCTACATGGTTGGGTGGTTTGTCTCACAGTCATTCCTTTGTGTGATCTTGGAGGTGCTTCTCCAAGTTACACTTCGATTCTTATTAAAATAGTGTTTAAATGCTATTTACAACGCTCTATATATGACTACTAGTAACTATTGTGTTTGTGACACATGCATTCATCTGTCTGGATGTTTGTACATTGAGCAATTTGAGTTGCGAACACAAACTTATGCAACTGAACAAACAATAATGATGTATTATGAAAAATGCCGAAGTCCAACTTCATGAATCATTAGCAATAAAGAATCATTTTTTTTTGTTTTCCCAGTTCAAACCAACTCCAAACATTCGAACTGTGGTTTGAGATTCAAACTAGGGTTTGTAGAAACTATGGCTTGTACCTTTAGTTTTCAAACTGGAAAATTTTCACCATTCAATTTATTAGACATTGAATCTGTAGATATATTTTCAACCATTTTAATTAAAATAATTTTATTAACATGTTGTCGAGGAAGAGGGCATAAGACATCAACTCGACTAGGAATATTGATTATTTAGTTACTAAGAGGGCATAAGACATCAACTTGACTAGGAATACTGATTATTTAGTTACTAAAAGGGCATAAGGCATCGACAAGACTTTTCAATCAACAATGGAGTTCAATATTATTTCAAACAATTTGAGGAAAACTTCAATAAAGATACTTTTAGAACTATGTTGCATACCACAAACAAATAAGCCAGTAAGAAACTTCAAATAGTGCTCAAATAGACCACTCAATACAATAGAAATGGTCAAAATAAAACATTGCTACACCGATAATCCTTGGACAAGGCCGAATGCTTCATAAATCGATGTCACAAAACTCATACTCAAAATGGAAACCATGTTTCCAAAGTAGAGTGTTCTAATCATCTCATCTAGCTACTGCAATATTTTCTAGACTTCTATTCCGGGTCGACATCACATAATATAGCTTCAGAGGATAGATTTTCAAACTTTTCGAGTCCATATTCCTTCTGACATTCTGAGACTTCATTTTTTTGTCCATAGATAAATCTGGTAATAGAGACCGCATGTCCAAATGAGAACTATACTTAAACACTTGACATTTCTACTTTAGTTACTAAGTTCTCATAAGAAGTCAGTATGCATGAGCACTTAGCCAAGTCACTTTGAATAAGCACTTAGCCGAGTCACTTTGAATACTCACTTCGTCGAGTTAGGTTGCATACTCACTTCCCCGAGTCAGGTTGCATACTCACTTTGCCAAGTCAGGTTGCATACTCACTTTGTCGAGTAGCACTTCGCCGAGTCAATCTTAATGCGCACTTCACTGAGTCAACTTTAATGACCTTCCACCGAGTCCACACTTGACGTCTTCACCGAGCCAAGTGCTGCTAACACCGAGCCAAAATGACTTAGAAACCATTTCTGGACCATCTTCGCCTTTTTCGCCTCTTTGCAAAAAATGCGACAAAGTGGCCAAAATGCCTTAAAACCATTTTTAAGGCACTTCGGCTTCTTCGTTGCCTTTAATCTAAGGCACCTTCGGCTTCTTCGCTGCCTTTAGTCTCAGGCACCTTCTCCTTTTTCGTTGCCTTTCGTCTAAGGCACCTTCTCCTTCTTCGCGCCTTCAGTCTAAGGCACCTTCGGCTTTTTCACCTTTTTCGCCTTCTTTGATGCCTTCAGTCTAAGGGCACCTTCATGATTTACACACCTTAAGTCTAAGGGCACCTTCAGGATTTGCATACCTTCAGTCTAAAGGGCACCTTTGGGTTTTTTGCATTTTTGCTACATTGGCATACCGACGTCACCAACTTATCATCAACCCTAAAACAGCTAGAGAAACAAATATTCTAAGAGCGGTTACCAACTTTGCACAAATGCAAAACTGGAGTAAATAGCAGTTAAGGCATAAGATATTTTTCTCTCAACACTTGTAAATATATATACTAGCTAAATCAAGCTATGTAAGAGTTAATTGAATTTCTCTTTCAATCAGAGTTATCTGTAGCCATCGTCATCACGCTTAGCAAGCTGAAGTTATTACTTCAAGCCATTGTACTCACTGTTGATATTAATCAGAGTGCAATTTTTGTCTCACTACTGCGTCGTTCATTTGCGCAATCCGTATGAATTCTTCTACTTAAATATTTTTGCTGCTAACCATTGCATTTCCGTTCCTACACGCCACGCTCAAATCCTCGAGCTTTGCTGCAGCTCACACCCGCGATTTTATGACATGGTATCAAAGCGGGCATTTTAGTAATCTTCATTTCTATTACGGATTATCAATCTTGTTTCTATTAAAACGTCTTTCTAACAAACGCGCATAGCAACAGTATTCTGACAATCGTTGTTTCTACCAATGATCTAGTCCAACCAGAATGGATCTATTATCCAGTTCATCTCACATTGACAAACTCGATGGAGATAACTACCATCTCTGAAAATTCAAGATGAAGGTTATACTTCTAGCCAAAGAACTGTGGGACATCGTTGATGGCACAGAGCTCAAACCAGAAGGTGATGCAACCGTCATCACCAAGTGAAGAATGAGAGATGGCAAAGCATTTGCCATAATCACCCTCAATATCAAGGATACTCAGATCAGCCACATACGTGCTACTCAGACCACTAAAGATGCATGGGACATCCTAGCAACTCTCTACGACATCAGAGACGTAACTACCAAGCTACATCTGAGGAAGAAATTCTTCACCCTTGGAATGTCTGATGCAGATAGTGTTTCAAGTCACCTCAACACGTTCAAAAATATTAGGGAGCAGATGACTGCAACCGGCTCAGTCATAGAAGATTCCGATGCACTCATGACTCTATTATCGAGTCTACTTGAAGCCTACGAAAATTGGTTAATGGCAATTTCTATCCAAGAGCACCTCACTCTATCAAGAGTAATATCGTTGCTTCTACAAGAGGAGATCAGAAGATCAGCCTCCTCCTCAGGCTCAGGATCGGATCCTCAAGCTCTGTATTTAAAAAATCAGAAGTTTAAATCCAAGAGGTCTACACAATCAGACTATCCTGACAACAAGGGCAACATGCAACAACCTGTATCAAACACACCATCAACTTCAAAGTCTTCATCCTTCCAACCAAGACAAAATCTATTCTGTAAGTATTGTAAGAGGACTGGTCACCTTATCAAGGATTGCAGAACGTTGCAATACAACAACAAAAGAAAGCAACAGTTCCAACAACAAGCAAATAATGCTTCTACCAACCAACTTGACTTATCCCCAAAAATTGTGTTGACGTTTCATCATAGAATGTACGTGGAAATCAAGTCATGAGAGTTGCTTTTACAGGTCGTATATGATTCACTATTTCTACAATAGTCCAACTTGTCTCTCAAAGTATTTTTTCTTAAATTGTAGGGATGCCTTTCATTTAAAGTTCACTATTCTTGTTGGTGCAATTAACCCAATTATATCTGACTAACATATTGTAGATGTACCTTTGTTGTGAGTAATGTAGATCAACTTTCAAATTCTATCTCTTTGGATTCAAAAACCAAGGCAAAAATGAGCTTCGCCCAGATCGGTCATGTTGAATTCAAAAGATAGCAGTACATCCATTTGATGTATTTCCAAATCTGCTGCAACAACAAATGATAATAAAAGTCAAATAGAAGAATGCTTGACTACTGGACTGAAAGTCTCAGTGTAATCGACATTGTATATTTGAGAAAATATTGCAAATGGATAGTCAAGTACAAAGCAGATGGAAGCATCGACAGAAGAAAAGCTCGACTTGTAGCCAGAGGCACGAACAGAACATCTTCGAGTCGTATGTCTCTGCCATTCGTGTTCAGCCATAGTGAACCAATACCATTCACTTGATGTTTGGATCCATCTCCAAGAACAATAAATCTTGATGGATCTGCACTTCGAAAATCAGACATGATTCATCTTAATGTAACAGAGTGTGAGGTAGCTCCTGAGTCTAGGATTACCTCCTGTGTGTCAGGTGTTGACACTGCACACATGTCTGCACAGATGTAGGTTGTTGAATTACCATGATTCGATCTCTCTTCACCCATTTTCGAGCTCTCTGGCTCCTTGACATAGGACAAACTATTATTGTTCTCCTGTCTACTTTGAACTGATTTGTTTCTTGGGTTCAGGACAGTCCATGGCTGCATGACCCTTCTTGTGGCAGTGGATACACTCAATTTTTGGATTGAACCAACACAAATCGACAGTGTGTCCTTCGCGTTTGCATCTCACGCAAGTCTTCTTGTTTCCACTTTGCTGTTTCAACCTTCCTTTGTTCTTCCATTTGCCTTTACTGGTTCCCTCTGCTTACTGATCACGATCATGCCTTCGATCTCACTCCCTCTTAGGCTTGAATTATTTCTCTGTCTTCTCCTTGTTGCTATAGAGGGCTTGGTCAAAAGCATCCTTGTCATAAAGACGCTCTCGAGTCTCGAGTTCTTATCGAATCTTGACAATTGCCTTTTTTAGTGTAATTGTAGGATCCTTTGCTAGCAGTGTTCTGGTTGTTTGGAAGGATCTTGGTAAGGCTCTCAACAGATAAGTGAGTTGCTTCTCTGTTGACACTGTATTTTCTGCTCCAGAATTGTGTAGTGAAAGAAATAGATCATTCATCTTCCTAACAAAAGAAGTGAGGTCTTTGCCATCCCACTGTAGGTTTGTCAGCTGATCTTCAAGCATCATTATCTGACTGCGTGATTTCGTCTGAAATCTTGTGAGTAGTGTATCCCACATCTCCTTTGCTTTAGAGAGTGTAGCCAGGTCAAGATTCAGGCTATCCTTGATGGATGATGATAGCAAGACTACTGCCTTGTCATTCTTCTCCCTCCATTCACGTAGCTCCTTGCCTGTTATTGTAGGCATCTCCTCGGTGCCATCTACCCAGGGGAATAATCCTTCTCCCTTTAGTATCAGCGAGGTCTTAACCTTCCATGCAAGGAAGTTAGATCCTAATGAATCTAGAACTGTACAGATCTTGGATTGTATGCTGCTAATTGAAGCCATTGCTTCTGAATTTGTGTTTTCACTTGTTAATGGTTCTTTGTTTGAATGCTTAGCCTCCTAGATCTGATAGCTTTTCAGCTCTGTCAGACTTTGACAAACCTAGCTCTGATACCACTGATGCGAAATGTGTGCACTCAGAAAATGCAAATTCCAGCTAGAACTCTGGTGACAAACTGATAAAAGTCTCTCAAAAAATTTGCAAAACTTTTGCAAAACTCGAATTATTTCTATTCGAGAATAATTCGTGTTGGATCAATCAGGCTCTGTAACACAACAAAACGAAACGAGACGAAATCTAGACGAAAACGAAATGAAACGAAACAAAGCAAAACTTAAACGAGCTCTAACATTGATTCATGCTGGAAGCATAGAGATCGCGAAACGAAACGAAATAAAACGAAAGCATTCGCGAAAAGATCAATCAGCCTCTGAAACAAGACGAGACAAAATGAAATGAAACAAGACGAAACAAAACAAAACAAAACGAAACCATTAATTTACGCTTATAGCCAAGTGATTGCAAAGCGAAATGAAACGAAGCACGAAGCGAAAGCATTCGCAAATAAAATCAGTTCGTCAGAAATTCAGATATGATTGTTGGTCACTGCTGGCTATATCATTCCTACAATCCTTTAGAGTATAGACGGACACTATTGATCTACGCTATAAATTATTATAGCATTCAACAATGTGTGAAATTGAATAAACAAGTAAATTAGATACATGAATTGTAGCAAACAAATATTCATTCGAGATCATACAATCATACAGAATAATATGTGCATAACAGCCACAATATTATCTATTGATTTTCTTGATTTCTAGCACTTCATGACAGATCCACGTAGTGCATTGACGTGAGAGAAATACAGTTCTCCCACGATTCGTGTCCCGCTTACTAGCGGACTTCTGGATCTACAGATCCTCTACAAAATTGTCTCGCTCACAAGCGGACATGTGTTCTGTATATTCATCTTACTTCTTATAGTATTATGCATCAAGCATAAAGTATATAGTTTGCAAACTTTTTCGTGTTGCATCGTGTAACTTCCAGATCAAAAAGATTAATCATCTACAACTAATCACGAATTACAAGAGTGGCAGATTAGCCACGATCTAGAGTACTACTTCTGCTGATGTCATGATATCTGATCAAATACTTGTACCCCATGGTACTTGGCTGATCTTCTTGGTCCTTTGAGGAGCACGACTGATTTCGTGTCGTGTCGTGTCGTCTTTTGTCAAAAGTTCAGGATTGAAAGCTAGCAAGGCTTTGGCGATAGAAACATTTTGTTTCTTCACATTTTAGTTGGAATAGGAGTAAGTTTGATTGGAATATTGAGTTTGGAATGTCTTAATGTGTTTGTGTACTGGGTCATAGTGAGATTATTCTCATATGTGCACAATAATCTTGTATGAATTTACTATGTATTCTTGGTAATTGGCTTTAATTGGTGCACTTAAACTGGTCATCAAACATAGACATATGGCCAAGTATTGTTTGGAACAAATACTTGCAAAGTTAACAGATATTTCTGTGGAAGATTTATTGGTTAACTTAGAATCTAAATGTGGTGTTACTAGTAAATTGAGATCTACACCTAGACATTTGGGATTTCTAAATCATTGGCAATTAAATTGAGTACCCGAGTTACTCATGGATGAAGTTAATTGGTTAGACTAATGGTGTGAAGATGATTGACCAACAACTGTACGGTTTTGCTTTATAATGCTTGTAAGACACATGATTTGTGAAACTTCGATATCAAAGGTGGAAGCAAGGAGGAATTCATTTATTATGATTCTATGCTATCGTAAAATTGTAGGTGTGAGCGGCAGCGGAAGCTCGAGGATTTGAGCGTGGCGTGTAGGAATGGAAACGCAACAATTAGCAGTAGAATTATTCAAGTAGAAGAATTCATACAGATTGCACAAATGAACGACGCAGTAGTGAGACAAAAATTGTACTCTGATTAATATCAACAGTGAGTACAATGGCTTGAAGTAATAACCTCAGCTTGCTGAGCGTGATAACACTGGCTACAGATAACTTTGATTGAAAAGAGAAATTCAATTAACTCTTACATAGCTTGATTCAGCTAGTATATATATTTACAAGTGTTGAGAGAAAAATATCTTATGCCTAACTGCCATTTACTCCAGTTTTGCATCTATGCAAAGTTAGTAACCACCCTTAGGATATTTGTTTCTCCAATTTTTTTAGAATTGATGATAAGTTGGCGACGTCGGTCTGCCAATGTAGCAAAAACACAAAAAAAAACCCGAAAAACCCAAAGGTGCCCTTTAGACTAAAGGTATGCAAATCCTGAAGGTGCCCTTAGACTTAAGGTGTGTAAATCACGAAGACGCCCTTAGATTGAAGGCAACGAAGAAGGCAAAAAAGCCGAAGATGCCTTAGATTAAAGACAGCAAAGAAGTCGAAGAAGCCGAAGGTGCCTTAAAAATGGTTTTAAGACATTCTAGCCACTTTGTCGCATTTTTTGCAAAGAGGCAAAAAAGGCGAAGGTGGTCCAGAAATGATTTCTAAGTCATTCTGGCCACTGTGTTGCATTTTTTGCCAAGGGGCGACGTATAGGCACCAATTCAGTTCACATAGTTCTTTACGTAGATGATGCATTTATTCGGTCTAACGACACTTCTCTACTGCACACTACTAAGAGTGATCTGTCAAAGGAATTTGACATGACTGATTTAGGAGATGTTCATTCTTTGCTAGGAATTCACATTACTAGAAATAAACTTCTGAAGAAGATCTATCTTAGCCAGCAGGCATATCTAAAAGGCATTTTAGAAAAATTTCCTATGTCCAATTGCAAACCAATTGATTCTCCAATGGATCCAAGTATAGTATTGACTAAACCTTCTTGTTCAATACTGCTCCACAACAAAAATGGTTCACCAAAGCGCTTCCCAGGATCAAGCACCAGAAATTCTTCAACAAGCTGAACCTGACGAAGATACCAAGGCACCAACCGTGAACTTAAGGGGGGCTGTTGGAAATTAAGCCCACAGTTGCCTCCTTGGTGAATGACTAATTTATATTTCATGATTCTTCCTGCATGTTTATTGATCATTGATGTAGGGTCAGGTGAAACCAACTTTGGTTCTACGTCTGCTCATTTGATACCTGCAGGAATCACAAACTTAAACAACCAATTTATTTGAAGAACGTCTACAACGGGCTTCCAACTGATCTCCAACAAAGGGTAACCAATCTTATCATAATTTCAAAGTTCAGATGTTAAGTTTAATAAATTGAAGTTATTGAAGACTTTGCCATCTTCAAGGACTTCCACAAAACTTGCATTTAGAACAAGTATGCAGAAATACATTACTTTTTCAACAGTATGCAGAAATACACTATGTTTTCAACAGCTTCGGCTTTTTGGCATTTTTCCAAAATGCAAAAACTTGCATAATTCAAAAATTTAACTGTTTTTAACACACCTTCGGCTCTTTGCGAAAAATGCGAAGAGAGAAAAAATCTTGAAGGTCATCTATTTTCATGAGTTAAACTGTTTTAAAGACATCACCGTCTTTTTTAGGGCACCTTTGGTTTCTTGCGAAAAAATGCGAAGAGAGAGAAGAATCTCGAAGGTCATCTAAAATAAACGAGGAATGTTCCAGCGACGTCCTCATCCGCGTCAACAATGTTGAATTATTGACCGTATATACTGTGTATAGTTGTCACAAAAGCCATATACTTCCAAGTACAACGACTTTCCTAATTAGGTGAGAAGCATTCAATGTAATTAATACAAGGATGAAATCTATAAATAGATCGTCCAAGCACAGATTAGCAACCCTTTTATCTGTGTACAACGTAGATGAATGCTTGTTGTGATTGAATGCACTTTCATTGCTGTTTGATCGCGCTTGTTTACTCATTTTGATCAGAACACGGACGTCTACGACTCCTCAGTTTTTTATCAGACAATGGCTATCTTTGACGCCTGAGGAACTCGCGATATCATATTGCTTTCCATTTATTTCAGAACTATACTTCATGTTGAATCTGATTTCAATAGTACCACATACAAACCATCTCTAATCTCTTCGGTGGACTGTACTCTTGTTTTAGAGTATGAATTAATTTTTAAGATCCTGTTGGGCAATCAGAACACATTAAGCTGTGATCATCTTCAGCATAAGCTGTCTATTAGACTGTTTATGCACCTAGCAGCCGATTAGAACGGGAGAGCTGTTCCGCAATATTCCTGCTCTCTTCTCCGTTCTCGTTCTTCCTATCTCCCTTGCCCCATCATGTTTGATAGAGATACATGCTTTATGGGTCATTTATGGATTGCTATAATGGATAGGCTTGAGGTGGGGTTGAAAATGAGTAGTGATCCTTCGAAAATGGATGGTCAAATAGAGAGAGTTAACGAAACCATAGAGGACATGCTTGGGGCTTATATAAGTGCTAAGCAAACACAATGGAAAAGTATTTGCCATTGTGGAAGTTGGCTTATAATAATAAAAAGCATGCTTATGGTAAGATGAGTCCTTTCAGGTTGTTAGCCAAGAAAAATGTGAAACGAGCCAAGAAAGACAATTGTTGAGAGAGTTCACAATTGGACAAGTACTTATATGTCTGCCTCACTGTGAACACGTTGGACTTGTAAGTTGTGCTCACTCACTTGGGTAAGACACCTCACCTATTAGCATACCATCTCGATGGCTAGCTGGGACAAAGGTTAAAATGGTAAATGATGTTAAGATATTTTGCAATAGATTAAAAAAGATGTAGCTAGATCCTAGTATATTTAAATATTTCCAGGATTGTTATGGGGACAAAGCTAGAAATGGTGAATGATATTGAGATATTTTGCAAACATGTAGAAAAGATGGACCAAAGCATATCTCTGTCTCTCTCGTCTCTCTCTCATGTCTCTTGTCTCTCTCTCATATCTCTCCTCTTGAAGCGCGATAAATATCGAGTGAGCAAGTAAAAGTTTCATATAATATGGGCAGCTGCAAAGGTGCAAGACGTGGAATGCTCTGGCACAAGGTCGGGCTCTCATTATTATCCTAGCTCGTTGTTGGGCAGCCAGCAGAAGTGCAGAGTTTGCCAAGCTTTTTCGGAACGTTTTACTGTCTGATCTGGCTTCTCTTTTGGCATGCACTTTGTGCTGAGCTGATCAATAACCTTTGCACTTGCTAGATCCATGTTAAAATGCCCCTCCCCTTTTCTCGTGCAATTTCTAAGTATGATATCATTATTTTTCTGTAAGGGTTTGATTCCAGGCCAGTGAATTAGCTTTGAGGATCTTATTTTTATCTTCAGCTGATGCGAAAATGGTTCATTGCAATCGCTCATCTTACATGCTAATTTGCTAGGCCGACGCTATGCAGTTTGTAATGTGCAACTGTTGCTTTGAACTCCAACATTCTGAGATGTATACATCTATCAGGCCAAATTTTCCCGTACAAGGGACATTATTTCAGAAAGGGAGGCTTACTAGGCGCCAATGAATCCACAATATCTGAATGCATAAAAAAAGAAGCCGCTCTTGCGCTCATCTACAGCAAAGAAATTTTGTAGCTCCTCAATTGTGACTGTTGCAAGTCCGCTTGTCTTTCCAGGGTTCCCACAATTAGACCCAACGGAAGATTTAAGCGAACACTCACGGGCATCCAAACATGTCCCAAAAGGCCGCCCAACCCTTGGATATTGTTCGAAATGCTCGAAACCAAAGTAAAAACATACGCGTACCAAGGCGGACAAGCAATCTGAAGCGGCAGTCAAGTCTGTTAGACAACCGTGAAGCTCTCGAGCGGAGAGGAGATCAAAATATTGTACATTATTCGGACAACAAAAGTGCCTGCTTTCAGGCCAAAGCAATTGAGAGGAACGGCAGTGATCAAACTTTGTCCCTTACTGATCGAACCACGAAAATTTTATCCAGAACAGCCAGCCTCACTGACCGAGATCTGGAGGAGCTGAGAGGTTGCATTGATCTAGGGTTTGTTTTCAGCGATCAGGCTGATCCAGAAATGTGGAACACCATTCCAGCTTCAGAACTATGCTATGCAATTTCGCAACAGCTGAAAGATACCCAGATCAGATATTCCCCTAGATCAACTTTAGATGGCGGCTTCCTTACTGATAGCAGCTCCAGTACATTAGTTACAGGAACGTGGACCATCTCTAGTCCAGGTAACATAATCCACTGCAGAAAAAATGCTTTGAAGAATAATTTAGTTATTGCTTTTGCTTGATTCATGTTATGGCATGTCGTGGAACCTGAAGAACCCAGATATTTGAAATATCTTATTCTGTACTTAAGTATTGATCGAGGGTGACTACGAATGCTGCAGGGGATGATCCTTGTGAAGTGAAAACTAGACTGCGACACTGGGCTAAGGCGGTTGCATTCACCGTGCGACAAAGTTTCTAAATCAGCGAGGCAACATGTCTCATATATACTGTCTGCATTAGATTCGCCAGTCAGAATTTTTATTGAATTGAGATCGAGCAGCCAAAGCAATCTCTCTCTCTCTCTCTCTCTCTCTCTCTCTCTCTCTCTCTCTCTCTCTCTCTCACACACACACACACACACACACACACCTTGATTGTATCGAAGCTCTCTATATAAAGTTTGATAGGATTTCCAAGGACTATATATGTGTAGGTCTTGTGAGTTCACTTTCATTTTCAATCCTTACATTGCACTATTGGTTTGATCCTCCATCATAAGTGATCTTTTTGTGAAAGAAAGCCTAGGGACTCAATCCAACAACAACATCAGACATGGTTCAACTATAAAGGGTTATCAACAACTGTACAACCTCGTTCACACTATAAAGGGTTATCAACAACTGTACAAGGACAATTTATACAAATGTTTCCCAATATGGCTAATCCAAATCCTTTAGGGTTTGGAGCACAAGCCTTTGAAACTTCACTACACAATAGCCAAGGTCTAAGCCTACGCATTTCTGACCATGGTGAACAACTCTGACCATTTGTTACATTCTCATGATGCAATCTTGACAATGTGAAGGGCCTATGAATGGGTAATTTCCAAGGTCCACATTCTACACCCTCTAGAAAGTCTTAAATAAAATTTTCACAAAGATAAATATGTAATTGGGGATATATGTATAAAAAGTGTTCAAATCATGCTTATATGATGCCCCCTTCACTAATAAAAGGATGGAGAGGTCCACAATAAAAGAAAGGGTTTATGTGGATGTCACCATACTCAAGGTACACCATGAGATGAGATAATTTGATATTGTTGCAAAATAATCAACAATAAGAAAAATATTACTGCATAGAGTTTAGAACATAATGAATGCTCTTGTTCCTGGCACCTCGGTCTTAAAAAAAAGTAGTTGTCCCTCTATGCTTTAGTTACACACTTAAAGCTTAGCATTTACACTTGATGAATGGTTATGCCATGTTGGGTAGTTTTAGCCACATTTTGTTTGATGTTTATGCTTGACACTTCTTGCTTTTGGTGTTTTTTTTTACGATCAATGTCCACATGTTGGCATAATATTTTGTTTTTTGGTTTACAAAGTCTTACTCCAAACATTGTCCATGCATGGCATGATTTTGCTTTTTGTTTTTATTACAATCAATGTCTATGTGTTGCCTGACATTGCTTCTTGGTTTTATTGAAATCACTTTTCTTACACAAACATGATCCTTACACAAGAAAACAATGTCAAATATATGTTGTATCATCATCATTTTAATGGGTTTTTTATAGGGGTCGAATGTAGTTAGCATATTTTTTCATTTCAAAGTACGTTTTTCTTTTCATCATTGTTTTATGTCGAATCTCAAAATTATCCTAAAGAGTACTTTTGCAACACTTTGCTTGGGTTATGCACTTCTTTGTACTTCTCCACCTCAAAAATGTAGAAAAACAAATACAGAGAAACAATACTAGATTGACACTATATAGTGCAAAAGAACATACACAAACAAAAATATTACAATGATTTATCCTGGAAAACCCTTTCAGGAGAAAGTAACCCAACCATAGAAAACTTGTAGTATCTTAGATTACCAAAGCAATAACATGCTTACAACATCTTGTACCACAAATAGGTAAGCCAAGAAAACTAACATCCACATTATGTCTCTTCTAAATATAGCAATATTGTTTATATGGCTCATAAATCCTAAAACGTAAAGTATTAGGTTATATGCCATGGAAAAAATAGGACCAAGAGCTTTGGTTGAGGGCTTCGAGCCCAAACCTGTAATTGGGCTACATCAGAAGTTTGGGAAGGGGGGCTACTCCGCGCCCCCCCCCCCCCCCCCCCCCGCAATGGTCTAGGGTGATGCCTCGAGCCCCAACTAAAACTTTAGGCCAACTATAATAGGTGTATGTATGTAACTCTTGCAAAGTGTTTAGCACATCCTTTAATCTCCTACGTGATAAATACTTTGCATAATTCATCTGATTGTATGAATTTCCATGTTCTCAAAGATGAATTGCCCGTATCTTAATTGCACCATAAAAATTCTCTATAGTGGAGAAAATTGACCAACTGGCCACCTACTTGGTATGACTCTAGGAATGAGGCTAGAATGGCAAACTAGGGAAAGAAAGCCAAATCAACTTCCTTGTTACATGTTGGAGGTTCAACTAACTTTACAAAGAAAGAGACTTTTCTATGTAGTAGACTCTCCATAGTAAACACTTAGATCATTTTTGATGGCTCATTGGTAATCTCAAGTCTACTCCACATTTGTATTGAGTTTTTATGATCCAAATGCAATCAAAGTGATATTACTTCCATTCTCTGGTTGCAGGCCATACCATAGGCTGTTCCACACATGTGTGAACTCGGATTTCTATATTTGATCAATGCTTTATGATTGTTCTTGATTGTAAAGTGCACAATTGCCATTCTAGATCAATTTTTGTGTCTAGTTTTTGCAATAAATTGTTTAGCAAACATCCAATCACTCTTGTGGATATTGTGTAAATCCATTTAGGATCATAAAGTACTATAATTTAACACTTTTCGTGGTTGCATGTAATTCATTTACAGTAGATTTGGCCTGATTGCACTTGAAAGTGGGTTTGATCCACAAGAATTAGCAAAAATGGTTGAAAAATGGTCAAAAAACATGGTTTTTTGGTGGTTTTTTTTCACTATTTTTGGGAATTTTTATAAAATCCATGTCTAATACCCTGCATGCACGTTTTCAGAGGTGTAATGATGCTATCCTAAGGCTTTCATGAAGTTTGGTTAGGATTGGACACCATTAAGGGTCTCAAAAAGTTCTTTTTCAAAAAGTTTTTTTAATTATTTTTTTTTTTGTGGTTTTCTAAGCTTGAATAACTCTCAATAGGTGGTCTGAACCTGCTGTATTTTTTGACAATATGGATTGCCTCTGATTTGAGCCATCATGCACCCAATTTGGAGTTGGAGGGCTTAGGCACCAATATCTTGAAGTTTTGCTTGTTGAAGGAGTCCATAAATGCAATTTTTGCATGATCTAAGCTCATGATTGCTTGCTGGGCCTGATAGAAGCCTCTATGCCTCTCTAATGAACCTTAGAAAAGTGCTTGTAACCTCTGATTGGATGGTTATTATGGATTTTTATCAAACTCTCTTGGAAAAGTTTCAGCCAGAACCTTTTTCGAGGGAGAAGAAAGAGAAGAAGCCGCAGAGGTAGTAGATGACTGGTTAACCAAGTGGACCAGTTATTTTAATCTACACACAATTCCATAATAGAAAAAGATTGAGAGCCTGGTTTTGTTCTTCCGCAAAAATACTTCGTTGTGGTCGTGTTCCAAGCGGCATGTGAAAGCATCCGTAGTGCTCAAGACAGAGCTAAGCACTATGACGATATTAAAAGATCTCCCTTAAAATAACTAGGTGTATTTTAGAATTTCAAAAGATTCTAAGACTATGTGTACGAGAAAGCATTATAAGTTGTCTACCAAATATTGTGGACCATTTTGGATTATAAAAAAAATTGGTTCTTTAGCTTACGAACTTGATCTTCAGGATAAGTCAATTGCTCACTTAGTGTTTCATGTAAGCAGGTTGAAATTAAGTTTACATGAAGGTGATTTGATGAGGATCTTACCCACTTGGAGGATTTATCGCTTAATGTACCTTTGGAACCTGAAAGAGTACTCAGAATCAAAGATAAAAAAACAATTGAGAAATCATTTCTATCTCTGAGTGCTTGATTAGGTGGAAGGGTTGAATTGAGGATGATAATTCGTGAGAAAGAGTTGAAAGCATAAACAAGAATGTCCCTAGTTTTCACTTCTGAGGACAGAAGTAGTTCAAGGGGGAAATAATGTTACGTCCATCGGAATAATTCCTGACATGGATAGCCGGTACTCCTGTATATGAGACTGTTAGTTATGCCACGTCATTTCGGGCTTGGCCGATAATGTAATTAATAATCTTATGAGGGTCCAGACCTATAATTGGACTTATGGAGCACTTGCATGGTGTTTGAGTGCTATTATGCAAGACTAGGAGAGAAATTACTTTTGATAGGAATGGAGAGATCCTAGAGGGAATATTCTCTAGTTCTTGGAGAGTATTTATCCTAGTGGAACTCCCCCATCTCCTCATTGTCCTTTCTGATTTCAAAAGCCAGGATCCCCTCCTCTCTTTTATTCATTCACCTTTCTGTTGTTGTTGCTGTAACTTCTTTGTTGGGCTTGAATGATTTTTCAATTCATTGAGGGACTGATTGACGACTCCAATACCTCAACGTTAACAAGAAAGAAGTTGGCATCCATTTCCTTCAAAGTCGTCTAGTAACGGGAAGTGAGCTCAGTTCAACTAAGAGCCTTGGAGATGCCTATGCTTGCAAGCGATCCACAAAAATGCACAATCTACTTGCAAACCCAAAAGAAACAATAGCTCAAACACACTCCAAACTCACAAAACTTATTCAAACTCAAACTCTCTTTGTTTTCTCTCTCTTTTCCCTCCTCTAGCATAGGCTCCATGCCCTCCTACCCTCTCTCTCCAAGCAATATTGACTAAATAACTTTAACTAGATAATTTTAGAAACAAACACACATGCTAAACTTGGGACTAAATTATAAGAACTTAGAAACATAGCATAAAACACAAAGTCAAGCTAAAATAACCAAACTCCAAAAGTAGAGCACGTATGGAACCAAAATGGTAGAACTTAATTTTCTTGTATTATGGATGAAAATTACATTGGAATGAGGCTTTTTTTATAGAAACTTGTGGGTCCCCATTCTCACATTTGATCAATCAAATCTCAAAATACAATGCAATTCTCTTTTTGAAAACTTGACTTTGACTTCTACAAAACTTGTTTAAACCTTGAGACTTGAAAAAATTGTTTTCTTGTCTCTAGTAACTAATGGCACCACAAGTTAGACTTGCACTCATAGGATGCCAACTGGGGCCTAATATCACTAACTATTGATGGGCTTATCAAGATGGACTTATACACGCAAAATGCCATACTTGAGCCATTAATTTAACAAAAATAATTATTTACAAAAAACTTTTGCTTGTAAGGTGCCGCTTTCCCAAACTACCTTGGGCTCCATTGAGATGTCCCTTAGGCCTTGTATTCCAAACCCCACAAGCAACCATTAGGAGCCAATACAATCCACCACTATGACATTCCTCTAATCATGTTGAAGAACAATGATCGATTGGCATTCTACTCCCAATCATATAAAGTCAACTAAGACATGGCCAATGCATGACAATTGAAACAAAGGAAAAGCTTTTTATTAATCTTTAGATGCTACAACTCCACAATATAGATGTCACTCATCTCATATAAATAAATTAAACATTAGAACACTATTCTTGCATTGATTTGTGTTTTCATTCGACAATAATTTCCTTTTAGAGTGAACAACAAGAAGAGCTTCTCCCCTTCCATTGACACCAACCCTTTTTAGAAGCTTTAAGAAACAACTGTTCACCAAGTGATGTGATCCTTAAGTTGTATGGGTACAATCGACAGGGCTTGACCATTATAGATCAATGACTTTAAAATAGCGTTTCGAACTATTCCACTCTCATGGTCTATCAAACTCGACCATAAAGCCAAAATACGTGTATTGAACATTCTTCCTTCACTAAATCTGACGATCTTTTGTATACTAATGCCACTATTATTCCTTCCCATATGTTCTCTATAAATGGTAATTCCTACTTGGATCTTAATAAAAAATGTATGTAAAAATGTGTTCCTACAACTTACATGAAGACTTCATTGATTGAGCACTTTATCATTGATATCAAGCATTTCAATATCTAAGTCATGCCCACCAATACTTTCCTTGGGTAACTAGTTGTACTCCTAGTTCCAGTTTCATCATTGTAATCTTTGCATCATACTTGCACATTTAAGTAATAAAAAGTTCTCATTTCATCTCCAAAATAGAAAATTTCTCTTAAAAACCTTCTTAATACATCATGCACATAAGCTGATATCTTATGTCCACTGATATTGCGTTATAAGTTGATATTGCTAATATGGTACTCCGGTGCTATTTCTAAAAGCAAAGTTTGTTATCCATGGCTCTAATCTAGAAAATATGCTTCAACTCTTGATGAGATCTTAGCATTCTCATGACCATATTGGAACCTTTTTTTTTTGGGGGGTAACCACACTATTTGTACTATTTAGAACGTATTGCAACTTGGGAATGAGACATGCATCAATATCGTATGTTACTTAAAAAAGCTAGCTTTTCCAGGTGAAGTTAGAACCTTCCTTTGCATTGCCTTTATGTCGATTTCCAGCAAGATGTTCTTCTCCCTTAAAAACTATTCCCAACATTCCCAAAAGGCAATCTTTTAATGATCAAAGTTTATAGCCAAGTTTTGAGGCCACATTGAGGTACAGCTTCTGCAGGCTCTGTTCAATCAGAATTTGAAAATTTTTCTTCTGCCACCTTTCCTGAACGAACAAAAATCATGGTGTAAATGATATTCAAGACGCTTATTCCTGCCAATAACAGGAAAAAATAATCCAAGTGGCCCCTGTTGAGGTTATTGGCTATCCAACCATCATCACTGGTGCCAGTGCTTGTGATTTTCGATATGAAATAAATAATCACACTACTGGCAAAGCTTCCAACAGCCACAGCCACCAAGAATAGTGCCGACCCTGCTGTACGCAGGCCTTCCGGAGCTTCAGCATAGCAGAATTCTGTCATGCCAACCCATGCAAACACCTCAGATAAGCCTACAATAGCAAATTGGGGGACCTGCCAGAAAACACTCATCGGCACCGGAGTTACATCATATAGATTTAATTGCTGTATAATGATCAGCCGTCTTCGCTCAACAGCAGCAGCAACAAGCATGGCCAGTGCTGACAGTGCTAAGCCAATGCAGATTCTTGGCAGGCTTCCTAACCCTTGGCCAGTGCTTGAACGTTTTCGCATAATTGGCATCAAAACTAGTTCATAGATCAAGGTAAAGGCCATGCCAGATAACATGTTGAAAGTAAAAAGTGATGCCGTTGGCACTTGGAATTTCCCAAGATGGTTATCCATTGTAGCTCCTTGGGCCACAAATATTGTTAGAATTTGAATATGAACAATGCTGTAAATGGTTGTGCTGAGGAACAGGGGAAGCAGGTTGAAGAACCTTTTGACCTCCTCAACTTGTGTCACTTCACATACACGCCATGGATCTCTTGAACCTACGTCATCATCTGTTTCTACCGATGCTTTGTCAAGAAACCTGCAGCAGTCAAAAGGAACCAATACCAGCTATAACTCTGAGGCCGCCAAAAACTGTGCTTCAACTAAAAAATGCAGCTTATAAACAAGTAACAAGGATGAAGCCAACTGTAGAGAAACTAGAACTTATTACTGAATGCAAACAAACTTTTCCAGTTCATTGCATCAGTAAGTGACTGCCAAGATTTTGATCAGCTATGACTAATGTGTGATTTCTCCAACAAAATTCAGAGGGCTCACGATGTGGAACTACTCGACCAAATTGGTTGCACAACCTGCCATTAAGTTTAAATCATCAAATACCCATAATCATATGCATGTCCGAAGAAAATCCACCACAGTTGAGTACTATAGACGTCATAGGTCCCTCGTTTCTTGGACTCCTAATGCTTTTGAATTACTGTCTGCTGGACAAAACTGATCAGGGACTATCTGAGACGCATTACAAATGCTCCTCTAGCCATTTATTGCTTGAGAGGCCAAAAAATGTTATGTGGTAAGGGATAGAGTATAACATTCCAAACATAGTAACAACAATTTAATGAATGCTTAAAATGAAACCAGCTCATTTGATGACGTGTTTCTGTACAGCAAAGCAAGTGGTGGTCAAAGAGAGCCGATATGGAGATGGCGATTGAGATGCTGACTACATTATCATTCTAATCATTAACCTTCTATGGACGTCAAAAAATTATAAGTGTCCAGACCATATTAATCAGTTCCATACTTTCTGTGTTCCATGTGTAGAGAACGCATTTATAAAATTAAAAAGACAGTATTTAGGGCCTTATGAACCTGATATTCTACCATAGAAGGTCTTGCCTCCAACAGATCTAACATTATTGGTGATAGATCTTACACTAAACCCGTATCTGTCGGAAGAAAGCAGCAAGATCGATCCAGCAGAGCATAGTTATAAAAAGCAGAATAAAAACGCATCTTTCAAATTCAACAAATAAATAAAGTTTGTACGGAACACACACGGAACGATGTTCTGCAAGTGCCAGCTCTGTATACTACAGAACTATGACTAGATAATTGAATTAATTTTTTTCCATTTTATACAACTCCATACTGATTGAGTATTAGCAAGATTGTATCTTAGATACCTCCTCTTCATCAAAACTGTGTAGTTAAAAGGTCAAGGTTTTTGTATGTTTATTCTGGTTGGGCTTAAAAAGAGACCTTGACTAACTATCTTGACTTTTGCATATTGAAACTTTGCCAACATGTTTACCTAAGATATTAAAAGAACTTGAATCATGACTACATTCAGTAGTAGCAAGGGCTACAAAATGGAATTAGGGATGTATTCCAGTGTTTGGGACTTAAACCAAAACCACAATGTCCAAGTGGGGCTATAATTGGAAATTGTAAATGCTTTAGCCAAAGCAACCTCAAGATGACTATAATAACTCCCTATACAAGCACGCAATCAACTCCTAACTTCTAAATGATTCTATAAGATCTGTACTCAGTATTAAGCCAACATGGATATAGCCTTAGTTGAGGTTTAAGTTATTTAATTTTCTTATCGATAATTTGAGAATCTTATTACAAACTTAAAGCTAGAAATCTGATTGGAGTCCAATTGTGTGATTAGTCATTGGCAAATATCAAGATCTCCATTAGTCAGGTGACTACTTTGAAAAAGGGAAGTGATAGCCAGTGACTACATGGATAACAAATATTTATGGGAGGATAAATTTTAGATTGAGAATCATATATGTGACCTCATAGATTATCAAAAGAGAGTAATTGCAGCTCTATAGGATATATCTGAGGATGAAGCGGAAACAAATCCAGAATTCAAATTCGATGGACAGAGTTGGATTTGAGTCTGGTCATACTATTTTGATTGTTTAGAGCTCTCACAACCTACTAATCTATGCTGCTGAAACAATAGGTTCATTGATTGATAAGTGGTACTTTTAGTATTTTCTTTATAATCTTGTGACTCATGTGAAATTAAGTAATAAAAATTCATGGTTGACTCAGTGGAGAGCAATTGCCAATAACTTATGTGGGTACATACGAGTGGTAGTCACTCTAGTATTTGGAGTTTTAATACCAAGATGAACTCTGGGGTATTTCTAACATAGTCGAAATTGAGCTAGGTTGGAGTGAGAAAAGGCGCTGGTGGTTTGGGATGCTAGCATCTCTCTAAATCCTAAACATTGAGAAACTCTAAGAATTAGATAAATTCATACACCATTGTCTTGAGAAGTCCTACTGTAGCAGCAGGTGGTGATGTTAGAATGGTTGAAATGTTATCCTATTGACGGGGCATGACGAATGGGGAATCTTGGGAATTCTAAACAAGCTCTTTGAATGAGTTTAATTGGAGGTGTCATACCATTTGTGCATTCTTTGACAATAAAAACTTAATGAAATGACCAATAACATAATTGCTGTTTTCTATGAAAAGTTGTTTATGAGTTGATGATCTTAGAGGAGTTATTGTGCTAAGTATGATAGTATCACACATTGGCAGTGCGGTTCTTAACATGTAACACGAAGATTTTGTTTCACCAAATTTTACTTACTAATATTTACCAAGCTCTCAATGGGATCAATCAGCATCAGAATCCTTTATGATTAAAAATTGGTATATAGTCAAGCCAGTTCACAAGAGCTCTGTAGTTGTCTATGGGTTGTAGGACACAAAACTTGAAAGAAAGAAAGAAACAAGGAAAGGAGGAAAGTCTATTAATGTTAGTTAAATACCCTAAAGTATGTAAGACTATAAGAATACATTTCAACTGTATATGAAACCCCAGGTGTGATTCTAGACACGACTTAAAATAAAGAACAACTACATTACACTATGCTTTTTTAGAAAAGTTGAGTCATAAGAATAACACTAGAAAAGTCATGTGATACCAGCGAAATATCTATAAAACTCTAAGAATGGATACTACGTAGAACTATATCCTCAGTTGAGATCCTCATGATGTTGTGATGTCTATTTTATGATAGTGATTGGAACCCTGCTATGGATCAGCAAGCCCAAGAAAGATGTCATCGCATTGATGTAATAGGTGCTACTAGAACATGCCGATGCTAGATATGTATGTCTAGTATGGTGAGGTGATCGGATAGCTACTGCATGGATGGACTATGTAGGACCTTCGTGAGCTATTGATTGTATTTTCTAGCATATGGCCTGAAGTCAGATAGAGACGAGTCTCATCCTCCGAATCTGCATTCACTTGTCTAACTTGTCGTCTAGAGAAATATGAGGTAATTTGTGTCTGTGGAGAGTCAACTTCGACTATATCATTTCTCAAGATATCTTCTGTAACATCAGAGCCACATATCTCTTATGATGATACTCTATTATGGAACGTAATAAGATGAGCTATGCCCGAAATAAAGAGTATACCTCCCTCTGATCTCACAATAGAGTGAACAACGGAAGATAAAATGTTCCTCTGATTCCACTTCTCCCATCGAGCATAACCAACCTGTGGCCGCAAACTGGAAAAATATCGGATGAAAGTGACAGGCCGGAAGGCAGGGACAGCGATGGCAAGGAAGGAGGAGGAGCGCTGGGCAGCAAGGAAGAGAGGGAGGAAAGCAGGAGGAGCGCTCGGCAGGAAGGAGTGTAAGGAGCAGCGATGGAGTAGGGATGTCAAGGCAGCAATGGAGTTGTAGGAGCAATGATGGAGGAGCAAGGCAAGGCAGCGAAAGAAAAAAAATTTCCAAGATTGTGCTCTGATACCAAGTTACGAATAGAGCCACAGGTGATCCAGAGTTAAGCTATGAAAGCAGCACATAAGCAAGACTTAGCCCTAGAAAGCAGGAAAGAGAGAGATTAAGGAGGCTAAAGAGAGAGATCAATATCATCAGCTGAATAACAAATGACATAGTTTCCCTACTTATAGCCAAGAGGAAGCCCTAAAAGGAAGCTTCCGGTGGCTAGGGCCCAAATGGGAGGGATAATAGTGCACCCTTCAAGAAGGCCCCCACTCTCCAGTAATATGTCTATATGGCCTAATAATAAATAATAAGGCCAAAGGCCAACCATATAGTCTAAGTGTCACTAATGAATAAAAAAGGGCCCAAGGCCTACTTATGCATAAAGTAAAGTAAATGTAAATGGACGCGGCGAATGTAATAAGCCGAGTCCATAACTCCATACCACTTCGCCTACTACCTAGAGGGAATATTCTCTAGCTTTTGGAGAGTATTTACCTTGTAGGAACTCGCCCATCTCCTCATTGTGATTTCTGGTTTCAAAAGCCAGAATCCTCTCCTCTCTTGGCTTGAGGGTGAAAAAGTGGCTAGGATTTTGACTAGCCATTTCCTATTGGTTGAGTGGTTTTGCTACGTAGGTGTCCTTTTGGTTGCATATAACAGGATCTAAGAAGATCTTCACTTGGCGATCATAATAGTCATATCAGAGCTAAGGATTACATCAATCAGAACGTGGAGTCAAAATTCTCGCTTTTTGCAGCTTTTTGGTGGATCTCTTTTGCTTTTTGCTACCAAGTGGTGAAATTGACCTCCAAGTAGGTGGCTCCTCTGATTTTGATGTACTTCCAGCCTATTCGCCATGATTATGGACTTTCCATAGAAAATGATGGACATCAATCGATTTTTCACGGTTTTTTGAGATTTTTTAACAATATTCAATGTTTTTGCTTGAAATTCATCAGAGCTACTGATCTTGAACGTTTTTCAAAAAGTTTCTTGCTGTTTTCCAGTCATTATTATTGATTCTAATGATTTCATGCTAGTGGAAAAGTCAAAGTTGGATCTAGATAGTGATTTTTAGCCAAAAATTGAGGTTTTTGGGCTAGAAATGGGCTATATGAACCATGATTGAATAAACTCAGAACTTTAGGTGAATTGAATTACAGCAGATATGGCCTGACTACACTTGCATGTGGGTTTGATCCACAAGAATCTGCAAAAAAAGTTGAAAATTGGTCAAAAAACATGGTGTTTTGGTGGTTTTTTGATATTTTTTGGTGATATTCATAAAATCCATAGCTAATATTTTGCATGCACATTTTCAGAGGTGTAATGATGTTGTCCTAAGGCTGTTGAATTTTGGTTAGGATTGGACACCATTAAGGGTCTCAAAATCAAAAACTAGTGTATTTTTTAGGTTCTTTGAGCTTGAATAACTCTCAATAGGTGGTCTGAATCCATTGGATCTTTTTACAAGCTGAAAATAATGATGGATTGCCTCTGATTTGATCCATCATGCACCCAATTTGGAGTTGGGCGGCTTAGGCACCAATATCTTGAAATTTTGCTTGTTCAAAGACTCCATAAACTTTGGATGATCTGAGCTTATGATTGCTTGTTGGACCTGATGGAAGCCTCTATGCCTATTTAATGAACCTTAGAAGAGTGCTTGTAACCTCTGATTGGATGCATACTGGGCTAGGTATGGTTTTTTGAAGATTTCACCTAGTAAAAGTGCGCCTCCTACTGCAATTTCAGTCTGTTACAGCTCACACGTGTGAAGCCTACGTGGGTGTCTTGCTAACCTCCACTCCCTCTGTACTGTGCTTTACAACGACCAAATCGGAGTCCGGTAGCAAAAGTTATGGCCGTCAACAGTTTGGCAATTTTTAGAGTAAAATTTGAAAAATTTCCAAATTGTTCTGATTGCATGCATGCCTGTGAAGCAGTAGAGCGCTTTTCCAATGTTGAAAATGTTTGGATGAACTTGAATGCATGTTCGGATGCATGATACAAGATGGCACAATAGGTTGATCAGAGTAATTTCATATATGAATGCTATTTTTGGAAAACTAGTCAAAACACTGATTTTCCAATGACTAGGCAATTTATGGAAAAAAAATTTTATTTTTTGGAAAAATCGATGTCTGTCAAGTCTGATGTGTTTCAAAATAAGTTTGGAATGAAATGGGACCTGTGAAACTAAATGATCGATGCTTTTAATATTTTCACAGTTTGGTCCATAACAAACGGATTCTGAAAATACTTCCAGTTTCATAAATTTTTAGGATGATCCGTGAAAGTTCAAAATTGTCCTAAATATCTCATTTATTGATTAAACGGAATTAGCTTGATAAGTGAAAGACCTTGCTGAGTTGAAATCAGCCAATAATAAAGGTCCAATATTTTTCACTTTTGGTTGAGTATTTTGGATCTGTTGACTAATTTAAGCCAATATTCCGTTTCAGTTAGTCAATAATGGCAAATGATAACACAGGTCTTAAGGGTACGGTACCTACCTACTTACAGATTTTCTAGCAATTAAGTCAAGCAAATGTGTGTTTTGTTTATAATAAGCCTGGACATGTTATGAAGTTTTGCCTGGAGCGAAAGAAACCCGCAACTCAAGTAATTGAGATGCCAGGTAAAGAAAATCTAAAATTGAAAATTAATAAGGTTAATTGTGAGTGTGAATTTTCATTCAATAATGCTTCATTCTTGCCTAATGAATTATTTCGTTTGAAAGGCGCAGTTAAAGGACGTGAAGTTAGTATATTGGTGGATAGTGGTTCAACTCATAATATCATTAACTCTTGTCTTGTGCAAAAACTCGGCATGAAATTGAAGCCAATGATTATAGATATAAAGTATATCTAGCTTTAGGTGCGGAGTTGGAGACTTGGGATGCCAAAGTTCCGAAGCTTCCAGTTTGGATTCAAGATTCTAGAGAGTTAATTGATTTTCATGCTCCAGGTAGTTACTCAATCTCTAGACAACCATACCCGTTTTCTTAGAAAGAAGAGATAGAGATTACTAATCAAATTGAAAATTATCTTAAGATGGGTCACATTCAACCTAGTAAGTCACCATGGGGTGCTCTTGTTCTTTTGAAAGCGAAGAACGATGGAGGCTTCCGGATGTGTGTGGATTACAAGGGGTTGAATAAAGTAACTATTAAGAATAGATATCCATTGTGTTGAATGGATGATCTGGTGGATCGATTAGGTGGAGCTAAATACTTTACAAAAATAGATCTCAGAACCAGATATCATTAGATTAGAATTCATTCGAATGATGTGCAAAAGATTGATTTTTGGACGAGATTCGGTCATTGTGAATTTCTTGTGCTTCCTTTTGGGTTGACGAATGCACTTGCATTTCAACAGTTGATAAACAATATTTTTCGTCCTTATCTGGGTCAATTTGTAGTTTTATTTATAGATGATATTCTCATCTACAGTAGAACGCTTAAGGAGCATTTGAATCATCTTAAGACTGTCTTGAGAATTCTCAGAAGAGAGAAAGTATTTGCTACAAAATCTAAATGTGAGTTCTTTAAGCATGAATTAGTGTCCCTTGGTCATAAAATCACCCCTGATGGGTTGAAGATAGACGAGAGTAAGGTCAAGACAGTGCTTGAGTGGCCGATACCGAAGACGATTAAAGAAGCAAAATCTTTTCTCAGTTCTATTGTTTTTTTTCGTAAGTCAATTCAGGATTATGCAAAAGTACTAGCGCCTCTTAATAATCTGACTAAAGGCAGAGTTAATAAGAAAAAGAAAAGAAGTCAACCTAATCCGCCTATTGAGTGGAATGAAGAACTGAACCAATGTCTTGAGAAACTCAAACACATGGTTGCTTCAGCTCCTATTTTACAGATCGTGAATCCAGATTTACCTTACATTGTACAAACTAACGCAAGTGATTTGACGATAGGAGCGGTTCTTTTACAAAATGATACGCCGGTAGCGTTTGAAAGGATTTAGTTGCATTGAAAAAGATTTCATAAAATGTGGTATCATGGAAGAAATGACTTCCAACTTTTAAGGGTGTAGATAAAGCATGTGGCTTTCAGAAAGTGTGGTAGCCAGCTTTAGATTGTATCTTATAAATACTAAGCTTGCAACTGATTTTCCAACTTACAAGCAAAATAGAACCATTGCCTTCATCCCAAGGAACGATTGTAACAATTGAGAAGGAAATATTAGAAGTGCAAATGACACCATATGAGACCCCCATACCAAGTTACATACCTGAATTTAATACTCGTATTTGTGATTCTGGTTTGGTTGCAAGATTCTTCATAGTCTTTGTAAGGCGCAGTGGTGTCAACTGGAACTGTAACCTTCCACTTACGAACTGCTGCCACAAGCACTTGTGCTACACCAGAAACTGGATTCCCTTGCAGCTTTTGAAACCGATAGATTGGTGTGCCACCAAAGAAGAAAGCTAATCCTACTACCAGTGTTAGTGTGCATGCTCCGAATCCAACAGCATATCCAAAAGTATTCTCAACATAAACAAGAAGCAATGATGCCATTATTGACCCAATTGAATAGCATAAGTACTGCCAATTGAAAAATGAGCTCTTTTGCTTTGATTCCACATCATCTCCCTCATCATACTGATCAGCACCAAATGCATAGACACAGGGTTCTGATCCACCAAAACCAATTGCCACCATCAGAAGTGTAAAAAAGAATACTACTAGCTGCCAAGTGGATGGTGGTTGGCATGTTGCATCGCCATAAACACAAGGTGCTGGCCTCAAACCGGGAAAAAATGCAGATGAAGTTAACAGGATGAGTCCCTGTATTATACCATTTCAAGGGAAGTAGGAATTAAATTTGTCAGCATCAACCATTTTAAGTATATGATTTTTGATTGAACCACCCAAACCATCCATATATTTTGACTCACTAGAAAGCTAATTTCACAAAAATTTAGGAACTAACAAGTAGAACTTTAAATTTCTGTTGTATGAATCTTTCAAAAGGAGCTAGATAAAGCAAAGAATGGAAAAGAGGACCTTAATGGAAAATACGACAAGAAATCTTTCTGATACCGAGAGATCTTGATTCCTAGATAGCAAATTAAAAATTAGCAATGAGAAAAAGAAGAGAGCAACAATGAGAGAGAGAGAGAGAGAGAGAGAGAGAGAGAGAGAGAGAGAGAGAGAGAGACCAGGGCCTAGGTTATGGAGTGATGGTGTTAACTGGCCATGAGAGAAAGGTGAACACTGAGAGATTGTTGGGGGCTATTGCAAAATTTAAGGTATCTGACAATTGCTAAGTGAATATGTAGATGGATGAGCCAGTATCTGCAAGCTTCTTGCAGTGATTTTGCAATGCATTTAATGTCTCTGTTGTGATGAGCAATATCATAAAAAGGCAATTATTCTGTTCTACAAAAACTTTATCACTTTCTTAACTGTGTGGATTCTAGAAAACACTACAGGGAAATTATTTTTGTTTTTCTGATCTTGGGAAGTCTGGAAAGAGTTTGTCGGTAGCAGGGCGCTGCAAGTAGATTGATGGTTTCGTGTGTAAAAGACAGAAAATTACTATTATGTGGATTCTAGAAAACTCTACATAGATACCAGGGCAGCACGGAGATTGATTGCTTCATCTGTACTGTGAGGGAAAAATAGGATCTTAGCATTGATCTCCATCCGTGCTATAACATTCCATCACTCAGGTATGGAAGAATCTACAAGACTGTTGTTCAGCTGGTCATATGATAGAAGCCATAGAAAATCATCTGTTCAGAAGCAGAGCTATCTACAAATACAATTTGAATCAAAAGTTGTAAGCTTGATTTTCTGGTCTGATATGATTCATAGGGATGGATTTATCAGAGTTTCAGGATATTTGCAGCTACCATTCATGTGCAACATTTGTTGATGCATCCTGCTTCACGGATAGTCTAAAGAAAATCGCTGCAGGGTAAAAACTTGTTGCTCAACCAAGAGGAAAAATAAGACAGCTGCCACAATTCAAGGCAATCAAGCAAAAGCTGGGAGATATATTTTCTTCCGGACAACTTGTTCTCACTAGGAACTCTTGAATAAATGCAACATATCTTTTGTGAGGGGTAGAGGCCTGTGGGGAATCGGGAGAGCTTTACACGTTTAAGGGTCCTTGCCCAAGGGAGGTAGAATGGCCCTAAAAAAAGTAAAGCTTAACTTTGAGGCTTTTACTAGGTGTAAACACCAGCACCAGGCTTTTTGCTTAAATTCATGAACACATGTCAGTTAGGGGTTGATGGAAGAAATGATAACTGCCACAGTTTATGCACAAATGTCCATGTGCATAAAGCCATTTAAGCAAATCACAATCGGGTTATTGGCATAAAGCCCTTCATGCCATTCGCTATTTCCTCTGCACCCAAAAGTTCAAGTACAAACAGAAAAAGAGGCCAATCATGCTAGTTGAAGCCCACTAAAATATCTCAGTATTCTGTTGATGAAGTAGCACAGCAATGTGCTTTGACATCCTGCATCTGTTGGAGAGTTCACAACCTTACATTCACAAATTTTATATCTTTTGATGATGTTAGATATGTATGTCACTTGGCCAACCCAGATCATCTTCTTCCTATTCCTTTCTACCTCCATACTCAGAAAGTGATACAAGTCTCAGGTCGTTCATGTCAGAATTATTACATAGCTTTCCTACAGTTTCCTTGTTAGAGTCCAGTTACGACTCTATCACAACCTCGGCACGGCCGGTTACCAAAGGGCCTGAGGCACATCTGTCCCAAGTTGGGACCGGTGCGTCACGAGCAGTGACCCGGTGTGGCCGCCTAACAAGCTGTCAGAGACGCGGTGTGTCTTGACCGTCGGGACCCTAGCCGTCAGTGACGAGATGCTAGCCGGCAAGTAGTTGGGGTGACCAAGAGGGTCACGGGTCTTTGGCGGGGCACGAGGGTGGTACCCTATGAGTCACTCAGTATTCACAAGTCACAAGGGCCAGGCATGCCAAGTGGACTGATCACCCACAGGTGGATGCCATGTGCCAGTTGACGGAAATAGCAGGTATAAGGACTCAAGGAAGGGGTGCCTATGGTTGGGAGGTTCATTCTACACACCGGCTTCTAGGATTCACGAGCTTGGAGAGACTGGATTGTGTCAATTGGTATCAGAGCCTCGTTCTAGAGAGAGAAAACGTCGTTCTAGAGAGAGAAAGTGTAAAAATTGTCAGATTTTGCTTGTTTTTGAGGGATTTTTGAGGGAGAAAACGTGGGAGATAGATTGGAAAAGAAAGGTGGGCCTCCAGCGCTGCTGTCCAACATACAGGGAGCCCGCAAAAACTCGTTTTGAAGGAGAAAGGTGGGAAAAATTTCTTGGATGCTCCATCGCCTTCCTGTGGCCTATCTCCATCGCTGAAAAGAGGGAAATAGATTCAAATTTGCAGGGATTTGGGGGCACTCGTTTCCTACTGTTCCAGCGCTGATCTAGTGCATCTTCTCAGAGCTGTTTCAATGATTTCTAGTAGGGAAATTTGGGCGCACCTTGTTCTTACAGCTCCAGTGCATTTTTTCAGAAAATTTTCGCTCATAACTCTCCGGGACCTTCTCAGATACTGATCAGATTTTGGGAGGATGTTTAGCATCCATAGCAATCCTATAGAGCCATCATACGCCAGTTTTGGAGCAGATTTGCCTCTGTTTCTCCAAAAAGTTGGTTTTCAAGCAAAAAACAGGTCAGATTTTTGGATTGGGCGTAACTTCTCCGATTTTTCTCCGGTTTCTGCTGTTAAGGGTGCAGATTGGGCCTAGTAGGAGGGCGACCTACTGCCAATTGACGGTTTGTGAAAAGTTTTTGCCGTTTGGAAGAAATTCAACGTCAAACAGCCCGCTTTTTTCTTGTTTTTTTCGATTTTCAAGCCATTTGGTGCCTAAAAAAAGTTTTTTACCGACTTTTGTACCAGCGTAGGACGCAAGGGAAGTACTACCTGTCCTTGGCTTTGTGTTTTCCCCAGAGTTTTATTACTTTCCAGTTGCCTTTTTCTCTTTCAATTCTAAATTGTGAATAAGCTGAAAATTTCCACATTTCCCTTTCCTGAGTGTGTTTCAATAACTGCAATTTCTAGCTTGATTCGAGGGCAGAAAAATGTGGTCGCTGATGCACTATCTCATATACTGCATTAGATGAGCTTTACTATGGTTGACAGTGGTCGCATGGAGGAGATTAAGAAGGCTCAAGAAAAGGACCCACATTGTCAGCGTGTGTGGCCTAATGCGCGCAAGGTAGTTGACCAAACGGAAGAGTCAGTCGAGGCTGTCGCTTCCGTATAGGCACACACCAGTACATATCTAACGTACACCATGAAGGATGGTATGTTATTGAGAAATGGAAGAGTTTTCGTGCCAGACGTGAAGGATCTTCGTCGTAAGATACTTCATGAATGCCATGATAGTCCCTGCGCAGGGCACCCTGGTATTGATAAGACCAGTGAGCTTCAAGTGGCTGAGTTGTTTATTCAGAATATTGTCAGGTTACATGATCTTCCGAAGTCCATAGTTTCTGACAGGGATCCCATGTTTACGGGAAATTTCTGGATTGAGTTGTTCGCCAAGCTGGGAACACAGTTGCAAATGAGTAGCTCTGAGCATCCTCAGACGGATGGTTAGACAGAGCGAGTGAATCATATCTTGGAAGATATGCTTAGAGCATATGTGAGTAGTACGCAAACAAACTGGGTAAAGCATTTACCGCTATTGGAGTTCGCGTACAATGATAAGAGACATGCGTCTACTGGATTGAGTCCATTTGAGCTCAATTAGAGCTCCATGCCACTGAGTCCTGCAATCATAGGGATTCCGCATAGGGTACCTAGTGTTGTAGAGTTTTTGGCTCAAATGCAGCAGAAGCTAGAGTTGGCACGAGATAACTTGTCCAAGGCTGTAGCTAGGGCAAAGAGTTATGCTCGTAGGAACCGTACCTATCGGGAATTTGAGAATGGAGATTGGGTGTATTTACTAGTCCCTTCGAAGTCAAAAGTGCTACGCACAGGAAAGTGCGCCAAGTTATCTCCTAGGTATTGTGGACCATGGTTGATTATTAAGAAGGTGAGCCAAGTAGCTTATAAGCTATAGCTACCTGTAGGATGCAAGGTGCATCTAGTATTCCATGTTAGCAAACTGAAGAAATGTTTGCACGATGGCGATAGCCTGGTGGAAGGTCTAGTGTCTCTTGAGGAGAAAGACACCACAGGTTATGGGCCAGACATAATCCTAGATCGAAGGGAGCGACTATTGCGGAATTGTCTCTTTCAAGAGTATCTAGTAACCTGGAAAGAGCATTCTTGTGAGATGCTACCTGGGAGACGCGACAGGCGTTGCAGAAGTCTTACCCAAAGTTTGTCATCGAGGACCGATGACTTGCCAGAGAATCCAGTTACGACTCTATCACAACCTCGGCACGGCCGGTTACCAAAGGGCTTGAGGCCTAGAGTTGGCAAGGGCCGGTGACCGATGAGGACATCTTTCCTGCTTTCTAGTGTTAAGTCTTGCTTATGTGCTGCTTTCATAGCTTAAGTCTTGCTTATGTGATGCTTTCATAGCTTAGCTCTAGATCAGCTATGGCTCTATTTGTAACTGTACAGCCCTCGGCCCCTAACATCTCTGGACATTTCTTCATCTCGCTTCAAGATTTCACACACATTTTTGTTCAACCTTACCTGCTTGCCTTGATCTGCCAAAGGACTAGCAGAAGTAAGTCCTTCGCTAGTTTTGGGAAATTTATGGACTACGACCTTGTTTCCATCACCCAACCAAAATGGGACCTCTCCTACTCCCCTTGTCTGATGTCCCACCATGAGTTCTACAAACACGCAACAGATTTCTGACACCTTTAATGGTACAAAATTGAGTATTTTCTTTTTAAATTTGATGTTTGACACAGTAAATTTGTACTTGTAAATGTCGCTCTCTATGTACACAAGATGACAATGCATATATTCTTGAATCTTAGTTTTCAGATACCAGTGAGTCAAAGCAATGAAAACAATAGTCGTCATCCATCTAAGGCTCATAGATGCACTGCAATTCTGAATCACGATCAGAGTCGCGATTCAGAATCGCGTTTCGGAATTTTCCTAGAATCGCACGGAATCGTTTTTTTGTTATTTTTTTTTTTGAAAATTTTTTAGGCAATATGGGTATCAGATGAAAGCTCTGATTGAGAGTATTATGATTGTGTCTTTTGCCGACTGTTTCGGGTGCGAAACACCAAAAAGTGTGTTTTCACTCAAGGAGTTGGAAGGCCAAATCATGAAGAGGCCTTACCGTCAGGGGGGCGTTGCCCCGGACCCCGCCGTTGGGGGGCGTTGCGCACCCAAACCCCCCACCGGGGGGCTACCGCCCCCCGAACCCCCTAGAGCTTCCTGCTATATAGACACTGTAGATGAAAATGCTACCACCCCGCTAAGATAAAAATGGGGTCCAAATGCGCGCCGAGAAGGGCCAAATATTTATGCCCCCAAGTGTATGCACATTGCACTCACATCTCTAGTGAAACGATTGCAAAAGTGATCATCATCCATAAAGTTGATAGCCCAAACTGTAGGATTAACATTTACTGAAAACCAGAGCAAATGACAACCAGATAGCTACTGAAAATAAGATCTGTTTGTGCCTCATCTATTGTACTTCTGAGAGGCAAAACGCTGGTTTGACCATTGATCCCCCAAAAAAAATTCAGCCATAAGCTATTTTTCCAAAAAAAAAAAAAAAAAAAAATTTCGATTCTGGGTTCAGAATCGGAATCGTGGACCCAGCGAATCGCGATTCGGTGCATCTATGCTAAGGCTATCAAAATAGCATCTACTATGCATTCTCCCCTTTTTTCCTCTCCTCATTTCATATCTCCTCCAGTTGATTGGCCTAATTGTAAACAATACTTTTGATTGTCTCCTTCCACTTGCCAGACAATTGGGCTGGGTTGCCTCTACGCGGAAAAGGCATCTTGCCACCTCATTTGTCACATAAGGTAATGTTCTTTTTTTATTTATTTATTATGGATCAATAGCAGTGCCATCCCAAATGAGTGACTTGACAAGCTCCCAAATCTGAAATCACCCTCATATTCAATGTTTCTTTCTTTGGTACTTTTTCGACCTGATTTCAGTGGTCATAGTTTCGAGTCTTGGTTGGACCAGCCAAATTAGTGTTAGGTTTTTGAAGGGTCTAAAAAAGAGAGAGGGAGGTGGGGGGGTGGGGTTAACTGCCCATGAGAGAGTGCAATCCATGTTTAAAATAGTAGCATTTTAATACAAAACATGCAAATTTTAAGATTAGTTTTGTATGCATAAATGAAAATAGCACATTCTTATTATAGAGCCACGTGCCATAAGTGCAGATTAGAAGGTCTCTACCACAAATGTTTATGGAGTAGCTCTAGTATGTGGCATGGCATACTACTATCTATTTGGAGAGGGCTAAGTTCTCCCCATTTCATCTGCAAGCATCTTACATTTCAGAAGAAGGGCATATTCAAACAAAGATGAATACCTTATTTTCAAATATCGACAAAAATTTGTCAAAAAAGTCAATCCATAACATGTCTGTTAGCCCATTCAGATTTGACAACGAGAACATGAATTTGCAAACTACTCAAGCTACTTAGTAAAGTGTAACCTTTGTAGCTTGATTGAAAGTATTTAAGCACTTACAATAGCATATATAGTAAGGAAGACAGCAGACGCAAAGTATCGACCCCAATATGCATCCGCCAGAAATCCACCAACAAATGAAAGCAGGTAAGTCATTCCAAAGAAATTGTTTCCAATTGTGACTGCCGTAACATTGCTAAGATGGAGGCTTCTTGTAGCATACAACACAAGGTTCACAGCAAATCCATAAAGAGCAGCGGTACCAAAAACAAAGAAGCCTGAGATGTACAAAGAAGGAACTTATAAGGTGTCATTTACTATCAACTCCAAGTACTTAAAGACATCCAATGGTTGATACATTTCCTGAGTTATTGTTAAAAAGGTGGATTTGCAGAAAAAATAAAAGCACACATGGATCCACTCCACAAGTATCTTGCAAATGTTAAGAGTTCTTATTTTATCTTTTCTAACCCATGTTTTTGCAGCAAAAGAATTTGAACTCTAAAGAAATCAAAGCAATTCAAATTGAAGCAAGGCAACTCAAATTGACTTGTAACCTTAGTTGCCCATTCCGGAACGGAACGCGTTCTAGAACGCATTCCGTTCCGGAACGATGCCTAGAAAAATAAAATAAAAAAATATGTTTTTTTAACAAAGGATTTAAGATAAATAATTAAAATAATTAAATGTATATCAATATCGTTCCGAGCAGGAACGTACAGAACGTTTGGAATGGAACGTTCCGACCCATTTTGGTCGGAACGGGCTTCTAAGCTTGTAACTATGGTTGCTTCACTTTTTACAGAATGTTCCAAAAAGATCTAAATTTCAATCAATGTTTTGATGCTGGAACAAAGTATTGAAATGCAAACAGGAACACAAACATTGTTTGGCTCTTTTCCTTAAAGATGTCGACAAAACCCAAGACAACTAGAATGTACTGTGCATTCCGGAATGTACTGGGTTGAAACATTTTTTTTTTAACTTCATGTGGTAGAAGTTAATGCCTTCAATGTCTCTACTTTTGTTGATGGTCATAAATGTTACGATTACGTTGCAAAGTTTCCTTGGGCAGGGGAGTATCTACAGTGTCCTCATGAAACAAATTATCCTGAACTTCGGTTTCTCATCTTGTATGTAGCGCGACGTCTCTCATCACTTTTGGAAGCATATCTTCATCAGAAGTCTTCATGTTTTGCTGGAGTTAGATAGTCTAAGACTTTGTGCATGAATGATAACACGTCTCCTTTGTTATGTGGAGTATTCATTTCTGCGGCATCCACTTCTTTCTTCATTCCAGAATCATCACTATCTCTCTGCCCTTTGTTGGTGCAGCTTTAGCTCTCCTTGCTTGTTTTGGGCATCATCTGCATTTTTTTCTTTCTTAAAGAATTTCGAATTTTTTAATTTTTCCTGGCCACGTTCCAGAACGGGCAACTATGGTGTGCATGTACCTAAATACAAATTTACACAATTGAACATTTGTAATCACCAAATCATAGCCTAATGCTCTTGCTACTACGAAGGCATAAAAAGATGTCAATGATCATGAGTGTACTTCAATGGGAGGAGAAAAAACTGTGGAAATGGTAGCTACATTACTAAGAAAATTGTTTTAGGAAGTGTGGTTGGGTGCAACCTACATATATCGGAAAATAATAAAGACTTCCATTGTTCTCTAGATTGAACATAAATCAATTCAAGAAGATGAACGTTGATGCATGAACCAATCACTATAATAAAGAATAGGAGAACGTTTGCATTGTCGCTAAAAGTGGAATTCCAAGATTTGTTAAAGATGGTTTAAATTGTTCATGAGGTGGTAAATAGCACAGTTATTTATTTGTAGAATTTATTCACACATTATCATTTCAAGTTTTCTTAATAATAATGTGAGGCCTTAGCCAAAAAAAATACATAAACTTGTGCTTGATTTGATTGTTTTAAGAGTGAAAAATGAGCAATTTCTATTTGTACTTTATGTATAATCTCAAAATTCATCAATCCAATTGGCTCAATTGTGGATTGCATGCATTTACACATGTTAGATCCAAGTAAAAGTTGGCCTTTCACTCTTTGAAAGAAAATTTGAATCAATTTTGTGAAAGAGTTGGAATTTTTGGTTAATCTAAGAAACTAAGAATGATTAAAAAACTAAACATCTCCAAGAATTATAGTTATAGCAATGGAGAAGCGAATTTATTTGGTGAATCAATTATGAGTAGCTAAAATGTTATGCACTTCGAAATTGTTTGAATGGTACAAAGTTCAAACTTATTTTTTTCAATTTGATCTAGAGAAATGTTTTTGTATTGACGTTTAATCGAAGTTGAAATGTTGTGATATACTGAATACTTTGATTTAGAGCATATGTGTAGATGCTTGTCGAAAATCACTTTTTGTTGCTTCCTTCTATAGTGGACTTTTAACCAATTAACTTATATTTGAAGAAAAAAAAAATCTAAAAACTAGCACTACAATGCATAAGAGTTTCATGCTTGAATTTTTTATTGAATATTTTAAAATATTTACAAAATAAATATGGAGTACCAATTGCATGAGAGACAAAGTCATGAAGGAGAATGATAATCCACATTGTTAGTTTGGTATATAATTCCAAGCTAGGGTGCTTCCCTGAATTTGTATTTTGAAGCCCCTTAGTATGTGCCAAGGGGAGAAACGAATGTCTCACTGTAGTAAATATAAACAAAGTTACTCATGTGTCTCACTTGGTACACCATATTTAAGTTGTTTGCCAGATTTAAGAGGGCCTTTTCTCCTAGTAACACTCATCGATCATAACACATGTAAAATGAAGGACCTTGAAATACACTAACTCATTCTAGGAGACAAGGGGTGCACTATTTTTAGCTTTCACATGACTAATACAAGCAAGACAAGTCTTTCCATCATCATATTATCCTTTATAACGTGTACTTGCTTATTGATTATCTTAAATGCAAAGGCATATGTTAATGTTCTTGTTGTTCACATAGTTGACATAATAATCAAGAATCCTCTCTGGTATACATCTTAGGTTGACCAATTTTGTCTCTTAACTTACCTAGCACATCCATTACTCCATGTAACATGTTAATAAACAATATTATAACAAACTTCTAAGGAATAATAAACTCACCCATTAAGTAAACTAAGCTTCGCGTGCCACCAGTTTCCCTTCGAATAGCAGGTAATCCCCATAAATTAGTTGATCCATCACTAGTAAGTTGCATATCAAGTTCATGTTTTGACAATAATGATTGACTTAGAGCGCCATCTTCGAAGCGTTTTTCACAATCATCCTGCAATAAAAAAACAAATTCCTTTTCAAAATGAGGACTATCAAGCATCCGTGTTGATTTTATGGTGATATTTGAATCTAATAATGTAAGATACATGAAAGTCATCACGTAAAGCTTTTCATCAATAGTCATGTAGATTTGAAATTAAATGACTTTAAAGATCATTTACTAGCAATCATCATCACTAATAGGAACTTATTCACTCTTTATCATCCACCTGATCCTTTCTTACCTTTTACGGTCTACTGGGTATAGACTTTGACTATATCCATGTGCTTGGTCCCGAGAATCAAGGTGGTCCAAGTGGACTTTCAAAGACTAAAACTGATTAAAATGTGAATTTATGTATGAACTTCACTATCAAAGGAAAGAAAAGTTTTCTAAAATAAATATAGCATCTGCTTGTAAAGGTATTGAAATAATTAGTAAGTTCAATGGTCAAGGTGGAAGTGGATACTGAACAACAATAGATCATGGTGTAGCAAATTGATGCTATGCAATCAATTTGCAGGTCCGGCTGCTTCAAAGCTGCCTGCAATTACCTATTAGTGGATCTATTTTAGTTAGTGATTAGTTTTGGGTAATTAATTTACTATTTTTAATTTTACTAAGCTTTTGGTTAGCTTAACTCATTTTTGCTGTTCTGCGGTATCATTTTATATAGTCTAATCTTCTTGTATGGTCATGGGTTTTCCCATCATTTATTAATAAAAGCAAGGATAATTATTTTTACAGCCTATATAAGTTATATCAGAAAATTCATGAGTGCAACATTAAACACTTCTATCTAGTAGTTAACGGCAGCCTCATTTCAGGCCATAGCATGGCCTCACAAACAGGTCCAATGTCAGCCATCCATCTGCAACTGCTACGTCAGGTCTCCTTCATCCAGCGGCTGAGTACCTACTGCGGGTAGCCAGTCTCCTCATGAAGGATTCCTAGTACGTAATGGATTTTTGGTGACTATTCTGCCCATTTCTGAACAGATTAAAAAGCAGAATAGTCACCTGCTTTTTTTTTAAAAAAATTTAGTTCAGATTCTGCCTGCGTCTGCCACTTGGCAGCATCGGATTGGTCTCAAATTTTTTTAGTGCTGATTCTACTTGCGCTTGCCATGTGGCAGCAAAGGATTGGTTTAAAAAGGGTCCAAAAATCCATTACGCAATGGAAGGGGCCGGGCAGAGGCCATTCTGCCCGGTTCGGATTTCCAAAAAAAATTTAGGCGAGGCCCAGGGCCTCGCCTTAAAAAATTCTGGAAATCCCTACCGGGCAGAATGGTCTCTGCCCGGCCCCTTCCATAATACATAATTCGGCAAATTCTTAATATAAGAGAAGCTACTGCAGAAGGAGGCCGAAGATGCCAAGATTATTGTTGAAAGAGCTGAGCTACACTCATGTGCCATTGCAATATTCTGTGTGCTCTCTTATGGCTGATCTTTTCTCGCCAATTGAGAAATAAACGAGAACCTTTAAAGCGTGAGTGTGTGAATCTAAGCTGCTAAATTGGCACTATCAAGGAAGCAATGGAAAGTCGTCAAGCTGCGGTCAGATACGGTACTCTTCTACAACTGACCTTCCATGCATGTCCTCGACTGAAATTTGTATACATGTATGAAAAAGTTGCTTTGAATTCAGATTTGGCTGCCTTTTGCATGTGCCATGCAAGACACGACAAGAGAAGTACAAGAGACCCAGCTGCAGGCGGGACAGCTTGTCTAAAATCAACCACCGAAGTGATGAAAATCTAGATGAATGCGCTGATAAATATCTCCGAGCAGTAGGGGGAGTCCTATAACAAACAGGATTACGACAGATGGTGATCGAGGTTTCTGGAGCCTATTGCCCATCCTCAACCTCAAAGGAACTGTACCTGATGATCCTGTGCTTTGATCTTCAGCAATACAACCAACTAAACATTGGCAAAACAACTAGACTTGTGAATTTTCCATTGAAATTGCCAAATGTGTGAATTCTAATCCCCGGGTTGAGCGCACAGGTCGTCATCATCATCTAGCTTAACCATATATGGGATTCCTGATCTCGGAATGCTGCGCGGCTTCCCTCCAGTTTCTATCCTGTATCACCGGAGCATAGAACTAGACCAACGTATTGAGACTAGTAACTACTATAGACGGAAGCTCTAAGGTGGGTGTGCAAAATACTTTTGCATACGAGCTTTTAATGTACCAGCTCAGCGGTGGTACGTGTTTGTTTCGGCTCTTATTTTAATGATGTATCAGCTCAACAGTTGCACGTGTTTGTTTAGGCCCTTATTTTAACGAGAAAGGAGATACTCACCTACGTGCTGGCAATAAGAGAGATATCTGATATAGAGAGAGTTTCCACCTCGGTTGTTTTAGTTATTTAGTGCCAAGGCCCAAGATGTGCTACCTTTTCTCCGCGTTGAGTACCATGGTAAATGTTAGTTTCTTGAAATATTATGTAAGGAACGAGGTAGATGACATTTCGCTTTGTTAGAAGTCATGGGCGAGGCGAGCCTCAATAATGTATCACATAAAAGAGGAATTCCTGCTACAATAAGATTGCAAATTCAATTGAGTTTTGAGGTTGTTAGGCGTGGCTCTAACCTCCACATTCGTTAGAATAAAACTGCAATGTTTTTTCATTAACGATGACCCTTTTGCCTCCCAATCTTAAGAAATAAAAAACCAGCAACCATGAGACTAGTGACTCTTGGTCTTTAGAATAAGAAAATTCATCAAGGATGAGCCTTGTGAGGAAAACCTCAAATGAAAGGTGACTTCTAGTCTACAAAGAATATGATGAGCATCGACGAGGAGAGAATATGATTTGCAAGGTGCTCTCAGAATGATGAAATGATCAAATGGAAAGGAAAAATGTGAATCCGGAATGAACTACTTCATGAAAACGGATGTGAATTATGAATCATGAAAATTGTGGCATTAAGAGAATCGTGGCAAGGTGTCACATATGAACTATGAAAACTAATGTGGCATGAAGCCTAGCGGCTGACTGTTGAGGTGGAGGTGTACATTGTAATTAAAACAGCAGGTTGCAGACAAACAGGTGACCTTTCTATGCAGCGTAGGGAACTGCAAGTTACAAACTGGGGAGACGTAATTTTGGGCAAAAATTGTATAATGTGCGTATTATATGGCAACGTATCATACATCTGTACCATGCGATGCAACTCAGACCTTTTCATAGATGTTTTGAAAGTTAAATTGAGCACTTGGAAGGTCATTTATACGAAAGAGCAGTAACTTACCGCCCGTTGGATAGTCGTCATTGCTTCCTTGAAGTAGTGCCAATTTGGCAGCGTAAATTCACACACACGCTTTAGTATGTTCGTTTATTTCTCGATTGCCGAGTAAAGTTCAGCCACAAGAGAGCACACTGGAAATCACAATAGCACAGGAGTGTCGCTCGGCTCTTTCACGAACAATCTTGGCATCACCGACCTCCTTCTGCAGCAAGAGACACAGCTGCAGCGGCATAGCCCGTCTAAAATCAGCCACCGAAGTGATGAAAACGTAGATGAAATGCGTTTATAGAAAATTTTCGAGCAGCAGGTGGAGCCTTTCTATCATAAACTGGGTCAAGGACAATGGTGATCGAGCCTATCGCCGATCCTGAACTTCAGAGGAACTGGGCCTGATCCCGTGCTGTGATGTTGAGCAATACAACCAACTAAACAACGGCAAAACAACTAGACTGACTTTTCCAACTGCTATCAAATGTGTGACTTCTCACAGCCCACAGCTCATCCAGCTACCCACGTACGCGTTCCTGATCTCCGAGTGTTGCGTGACCTGTGATGTGTGTCCTTCCAGTTTCTATGCTGCTGCATCACCACCTACGGCACTACTAGACCAGCGTAGCATCGAGACTAATGAGCACATCGTAAGATCGTGAATTGCTCTGCGCGTCTGTGTGTATGATTTCCTGTGCAAAGCATAACTGAGCATTAAACAATTCTTAACGATCAGTATTTCTATTTGCTGTGACATTAAGCACGATCGCTAAATTTGGAACATGGAGAGGTGAAGATTTATTGTCATTTATAGTCACATCTCTTGGTGGCAGGAAAAATGTTAAAATATCAAGGCCAGGTGCATGCATGGAGGGTGTCTTTAATTTTAACAAAATTGTGAACTAATGGCCATTAAAAGAACGTAATTGTCATTCATCTCACTTGAAGCCCTATTTTGGCCCTATATTATTGGGCCCCATCTAGCTTTTCCTTTTTTTAATATTGAAGATGCCTCCTTGCATATCGCGTGTGAGTGAGAGAGAGAGATACGGCATGGCGACATGAAAAAGCCAGTTCTTAGCTATGTCGCAAGGAACTATTACACCAAACTGGCTCTTGCCCACATGGGTCAAATTTGTGAGCTGAAAATTGGCTTTTGCTAACACGAGGCAAAGTTGTGAGCGTTGTGATTACACACCCAAAAATTGCTTGACTTCAAATATTCTCAAATCAATCAAATTTATAAATAATATTTTCAAATCATATTTTGTTTTTAAACTGATAAAAAATAAATGGTCTAAGTTGCATAATGGACTAAATATTGAGCATCTACCTATTGTGTCATCTCAAAGTCTTTTTCCAAGTGGATGTAAGTTGTAACAAATTAAAGCCTCACCTCACGTGTCACTCAAGTCACATATATCTCATACTTTTGGACTATTGATAATATCGTAGCAAAGGTCGTAGACTTGCCATGAGTCAACAATGCTAGCTAAAATATCTAATCCTTCAAAATAGGCTACAGACCTTGTAATTAACATATTAATAAAATAAACACACACTTCCAAAACCCTCATGCTTGATCCCTTTAGTAGCTATGACACACTATATTACTATTTTCCCGAGTGTAGCTAAGCGCGACCCCGAATTGGTCAAAGGACATTGGAGAGCCTACCTCTCAACAAATGGATCATTATTTCATGTATCTAAATCTAGAACAAAGAGCTTTAGAGTAAATAAGCTAGGCTATGGGACTAATGAGTTTTGATGTTTGACCATAGAAAGCAAGTCATAGAAAACTGAAGTAATTTTGTAGAGTCTTCCAAATGAGAGAGAAAATGACAATAGATATAGACCATAGTGATGAGAAGTGAATCCACTTCACCTATTTCATCAAAAGTTCTAATTTAGTAATATTATTGATGAAATAAAAATAGTTTGCATCACATCTATTCTCATACATTGGTTTCATAATTTTTGGGTATTAAAAAGTCACAAAATAACTTTTTTGTAGAATTTGGTTCCTATCACAAATTTATCTCCATCAATTATAGTCATATCTAGTCTTAACTAGATAAATTACTTGTAGTATCAGATTTGAGACAATTGGATTTTAGATAATTCTAAATCTCTTAATCAAATTCTCATTCACTACAAACGATTTTACTTATTTTGTATATCAATTACCTCCTCAAGACTATTACGTCTAGGAGTACTTTTGGATCACTACTACTAACACATAACTAGGAAATAATTGTGTTTTATGAGAAAGGATTTAACTACAATACAATTCTAAAAATTCATTGCTATTACATTAGCTTTAACCTTAATAATCACTATGATCATGATCTCTCCTCTCTTCCCTAATAACAATCACATGCCTAAATAATGTGATTTTCCAACCTCTTTGGTCTAAGAAATCTTAGAAATATTTAGAGTTGTTACTGATGGTCTTCTAAGCACTACAAATTCTCCATTCATCCATGGAAAGGTAGTTCGAGCATAAATGAATCAAAATTAACCGCCCCCCTTCATTGTGACCAAATTGGATGTGGATATTCTTTTGAATCACATCTTTCAAACAATCTCAATTGAATCATACATTGCTTAGAGCTCAATGAAATAAGATCTTATGATCCTCAAAGTAACAGTTGGGCAATAAATAAATGTACAGGTAGTGATTTTTAGCAAACTTTTATGATTAACATGGATATCTCATACTCCTCTTCATCCCATCTAAGAAGAAGCATACTCAATATGAATCACATGGTTTTGATGTATTCTTTCCAAGTATAACTATCTATTTGTCAACAATCTGACAATTTTCCTTTTGGCCAACCAAAAGAATTGGTCCCTTATAAGTCAACTATCATGCAAAAGGGATATCATAGGAGTACCTATCCTTACTTATTATAATCAATGCATTAAAAAGTACCTTATAAAAATCATTTGTTATTGAAAGTCTACAGTATCCATTACACATTGTGTGTTGACTGACATTACAATTATTTCTAGTAAATTGGAAATCCATTATCCTCTAAAACAAATTCTCAATGCATACATGACGTTAAATAGAATGAAAGCAACTTAAGTTATTTATAGAAATCATAGAGAAAACTATCGTGATCACAAATAGTAAAATTGACTAATCCATGTTGATAGCATTGATTTGAAACCTAACCAATTAATATAAAATCTAATAAGAAAGATTTATTACATACACCACTTGATCTTCAAGCAACAATTTTCAATGCACCATATCAAAACAATAATTCCCTAGAAGAATAGCTTCTGCACTATTCTAGGAAATCATGATTTAGTTCAAAGTCCAGCGGTATGTGTATCACTTACCCCAATGCAATGATAAAGTATTCTTGAATAACAATAATGGAAAGAGAATGTTATCCTTTAACCTAGATACAAAATGGTTATTATATCCCAAATTTAGGATGCGACAACAACATCAAAAAGCTTGAGAAACATATGCTTCTAAATACGAAGGATTCTGTGTTATTGACATGTTGAGTTTGCCATGACAACAATGGGCATTTAGGCAAGCTGGATAAGCATCCTCAACACCAACAACACTTGCCATTGCTACTTAGTCTAGATGATACAAATACTCTAGAGATTGTACTTTCCATAGGATAATTTTAAAATGGATTAAGTTAAACATGACCTTCAATCCAATGAACAATGTCACTCACACATGAGATTAGTGTGCAAGCTCAACCAATGTGCAAATATTTTTGCATACAAGCTTTTCATGTATCGGCTCAAAGGTGGCATGTATTTGTTTAATTAGGCTCTAATTTCAAAGAAAGATTATATACTCAACTTCATGCTAGAGAGAGAGAGAGAGAGAGAGAGTTATGTCCATGTCCTGTATAAGGGAATCGGAATAATTCATGTCGTGGATAGCCGGTCACTCCAGTTGTATGTGGCTATTAGTTATGCTATGTCATTCCGAACGTGGTCGCCACAAGTAATTAATAATCATATGAGGGCCTAAAATTGGACATAGGAGCACATGCATGGTGAATGACTGCTTTAATGCAATAATAGGAGGTCAATAGCTCAATTTAGACTGAATGGGGGGGGGAATATTCTCCCCTCTTGGAGAGAATACATTCCATGGAAACTCGCCCATCTCTCTATTGGGATTTTAGATTCTTGAGCCAGCAGGTTTCCTCTCATCTCTTGTGTTCATTCACTGTGGCTTGGGGGTAGATTGGTTAGGGTATTGACTAGCCTCTCCATATTGGTTGGGTGGTTCATGCTCCACACGTGTCCTTTTGGTTTGCATGTGACAGAATTCTCAAAGATCTTCACTTGGCGAACGTTTTAGTGGTATCAGAGCTTGGATCACATCAACCAGGAGGTGGGGCTTGAGGATCTTGGATTTTTGCAGTTCTTTTGGTGTATGTCTTTGCTTATTCTTCCAGGTGGTGAAATTCAATTTCAAGTAGGTGTATTCGTGGATCCTTGGTGTACTTTCAGCCTAAAGATCATAATGGTGGATTTGCTTCTTTAATTTTCGAAGGAACTCATAGGATTTTTTATGGTTTTAGTGAATTTTTCACCTAGAATTCATGGTTTTTGCTTGGAATTGTTCACCTGTTAGAAGCTTCTATGCCTTTCTAATGAACCTTAGTAGATTTAACCTCTGATTGGATGCTTATTGGACTCGAGTAGAAGATTTGATAATACCACCTTCCAAAAGTGTGCTCTACTACCTGAATTTCAGTCATTTACAACTCGCATGTGTGAAGCCTAGGTGGTAGGGTGAAGTGGCAAGTGCCTTGTAGATCCACTCTCCCTCCGTAGTGTGCTTTACAGCGACCAATTTGGTGTCCTGTAGAGAAAGTTATGGTCGTCTGAAGTTTGACAATTTTTGAACTAAAATTTGCAAAATTTTGGAATTGTTCTGATGCATCCATGCTTGTAACTCAGTAGTGATTGTATGATGATGGAAATGTATGATTAGACCTATATGCATGCTTGGATGCATGTTGCATGCGTAATTAGTAGATTGATCAGTAGATTTCTTGCATGAAGCTATTTTTGGAAATTCTAGATCAAAAAGCAGATATTTAATAACTAGGCTATTTACGAAAAAAAAAATTGTTTTTTCAAAAAGCTTGCCAAGTCGAGAGTACTCTAAGACCATGACTATAATCTTTGTAATTGGTTCCATGCCAATGTTTAGACGTCAATTTGATTCTTTAGTCAATTCTAAGTCAAAAAACTTTTTTTGGTGGGAAACCTAGTAAATTCTAGGAAATATATTTGCCGAGTAAAGATCAGCCACAAAACAACACACATAAATTCACAGTAGCACAGGAGTGTCGAAGCATGGCACTAGACCACATATTGAGACTAATAATTACTGTAGAAGGAAGCTCTACTAGGTTGGCTCTGCATATTTTTTTTGTTTGTGAGCTTTTGTGTATCTGCTCAAAGGTGGTATGTGTTCGCTTATGCTCTTATTTTCAAAAAATTATTTTTAAGAAAAAGAAGGAAATGCTCACCTACATAAGACTAGAGAGAGAGAGAGAGAGAGAGAGAGAGAGAGAGAGAGAGAGAGAGAGAGAGAGAGAGAGAGAGAGAGAGAGATTTACCATGTGAGTTGTTTTAGCTCTGTAATGACTAAATATGTTACCTTTTCTAGAGGTTGTGGTCCATGGTAAATGTTAGTTTCTTCAAGTGCAAAAAACATGTTCCATGTGCTAGCAAATCCATGACCTTAAGGCTACTTAACCTTTCGATCCAATTTGGTGTAGCTTGTTGTAGGTCTATTTAATAAGTGTGCTTAGAAAAAGCACATTTTCACCAAAGTTTTTAGTTGGAGTTCCCAAGTGTCAATCAACTCGAACTCGTAAGAGAGAGATTACTATGATTCATAAGGCACTCTAAGAATTTTATGCTCTAGTTCTCCTGGCCAACCACAACATGCCATGTCTATCCCTTCACAATTGCCACGGACATGATGGGTTATTGCTAGTTTTTAAGTGTTATCTATTTCTATCTCTTTTGTGAATTTTTGATGAAAAAACATGGAGGAAAATATGGTAAACTCTATAGATTGTTAGTGAGCAAAATTTGCCAATGACCCAGAAAACCAAATACCTCTTTTTCAGGGAATGCTTGAAGCTACAAGCTGATTATATTCATGATCCTACCTTCATGTCTCGTGTGTTGCATGGCGCATACGACCAACAAAATTCAAGAAGGCATTGAAATCAAATATACGGAGATTCAAACCAACTTTTTCATAGATGCTTTGAAAGTTAGATTGAGGACTTGGAAGGTCATTCGCACAGGAGTGCAGTAAACATACCGCTGGTTGAATAGTCTCCATTGCTTCCTTAAAGTAGTGCCAATTCAGCAGCGTAGATTCACACAGTACTCAGGCTTTAGTGGGTCCGTTTATTTCTCAATTGTCTAGTGAAGAACAGCCACAAGAGAGCACACTGGAAATCACGATAGCAGAGGAGTGTCGCTCGGCTCTTTTAACAATAATATTGGCAACGCCAAGGTCGTTCTGCAGCAAGAGACACAGTTGCAGGCGGGATAGCTTGTATAGAATCAACGACCGAAGTGATGAAAGCGTAAATGAAATGCGTTGATTAAAAATTGCGAGTAGCAGGTGGAACCCTTCTGTCATAAGCTAGGTAAACGAAAGATGACGATCGATCTTATAGCCACTCTTGAACTTCAAAGGAACTGGACCTGATCTGTGCTCTGATTTTGAGCAATACGACCACCTAAACAATGGCAGAACAAGTAGCTTGTGACTTTTCCAAATGCTATCAAATGTGTGAATTCTCCCAGCCCAGTACAGCGCACAGGTTGCTAGTTGCTACCCCTCCTCCAGCTAACTATTTGCGCATTCATGATCTCAGAGTGCTGCGGCCTGTCAGTGTCCCTCCACTTTCTATCCTGCATCACCACTCACGGCACTAGACCAGCGTAATATGGAGACTAGTAAATTGATCACAAGCACATCGTAAGATCCGTGAATTGCTCTAGTTCCAACACAAAGCAGAGCTGATCATTCTCAACGATCAATATTTCTATTTATAGTGACATCACCCATCGCTAAATCTCGATCATGAAGACGTGAAAGTTTATTGTCAATTATATATCATGGTCTCATTTCTTTGTGCCAGGCAAAATGAGCACGCTATAGGCATGGGGATATATTTTAAGAGGTAAACTTTTTCAAATAATCAGTCCAGGCTCCAGCCATATGATTGAATGGAGAGTGTGATACTTTTAAGAAATTTGTCAACTATTGAGCATTAAAGAACACAATGGCCCATGGAGAGAATATTGCCTTCACAAAACAAAAATATTTATGAAGTTAATCATTTCAAAACAAGATATTTTATAGAGTCACATCATATTGTTTAAAAAAAATACGCGAAAAATGGATGGTCCACATTGCACATTGCACCGAGTATTTAGCATCCACTTGTTATGTGCATTGGGCCTCAACGTAAAAGCTTTGATTTTGAAAGGCAAGAGTCTTGGTGAAAGGTGTAAAATGGAAGCTACTTTCATTACTAAGGGTTTCACTCAATTTGAGGGTGCTATATTAACATCCACATGTTATTTGCATTGTGGTCTCAACTTAAAAGCTTTGTTTTGAAGGGCTGAGTTTCGGTGAAAGGTGTAAAATAGAAGCGACTTTCATTACTAGGGGTTTCACTCAATTTTGAAGGGTGCTATACACTGTTTCATGATTGACTACCTTTCAACTAGAAAGGCTAAGATAAAAATGCATTTCTATAACGGGAAAAGTGGCCTTGAAGGGTTGAGAACTTCAAAATCCCAAGCTTTTTTTTATTGGATCTAAGTTATAATCCTCCCTCTTGTCACTAGAAGAATATCCATGCTTCTATTAAAAATGATGGGAAAACCCATGATCAAACAAGAAGATTAAAGTATTTAAAATAATACCGTAGAACGGCAAAAATGAATTAAACTAACCAATAGCTAAGTAAAACTTAGAATAGTAAGCTAATTACTTAAAACCAACTGCCCGATGTAAATCAGTAACTAAATAGTAAGCTAATTATTCAAAACCAACTACCTGATGTAGGAGTCATGTGAGACAATACGTTCTCCACCTGAGGGGCACCGCATTAGATGAGTACCCAAGGAATCCAACACATGCCCACATGAACACTTAGAGATACCACCAATTAACATTGGTTGTGGAAGTCTCAATCTGGTTCGAAGGGCAGTTATAAACAAGTCATTGTTGACTCGCAATAGCAATAGTGGAAGAACTAGACGTTCAACCAACCAAGCCCCTGCACTTGGACTAGCACAAGAAAGAAAACGAGCTCGAACTGCATCAGAAGGTGAATCTTTGATAAGTTGACCGAAGGAATAAGAGGCAACAAGAGCCCAACTTCCGAGAAAAGCAATTGGTGCAATGCAAGCAATAGATACTAGGCCAACACCACCAGAGGAGGCAGGAAGAGAAATTTGCTTCTTAGAAAACTGACCTTCACAAGTATCAAAGGTTCTTGGTCGCAAAAGACGACCAAATATGCCCAATAAACTATCATCAAAATCCCGAAGTAAGGATATTACATCAGGTGAAGGAGATACGCAACGTAAAAGATAGCTAGGACGTTGAGCAAAGCATTGTGTGAGAATTTCAAATGCAATGTGAGAATTTTCAAGCTTTGGCAACAAATCATAATGTCAAGCAAATCCATCTAGAGCTTCCCGCATAAATAAATTGACAAATCCAGAAGAACCAATGGGAACACCCAATGTCGTAATCCCAAGCTCAGGACTAATAAAACCTTCAGGTAAGGAGATATCTGCTGGAAGGCCTTTTGGACACCAAGCAACGCACTTAGACCTGTTCACTGTAAGCCCAATAGAAGAAAGTTGAGCTGAGAAATGCAAAAAAGCAGGGACGACTTCACTTGCAGGCCCCACAATAAGAGTATCATCCGCAATAGAGAGGAATAAATAGGACGAAAAAGCTATAGCTGTAGCATGCAATGCACGATAATGTGCCAAAGCAAAGAGAGGACCACCCAAGGAATCCCCTTGTCGAGTTCCTTCAGCAAAAGAAATGATGGTAACATCACCAGCACGAGAAGCATGACTAAAGTATAAAGGAGAACTTTTTGAATAGAAGCTCCGCACAAAAGGAACGAGCATGAAAAGTGTATCCTAAGCACCACAAAGTTCTTGAAAGATAGCCGCCCGAGAAACTGAGTTGAAAGCATTAGCAACATCAACTTGCATAACTACCCAGTCAGGATGAATATCCAAAATAGCGCGTAAAGCATGAACGATTGTCTCACAACTGTCGAGAGTAGCACACCCAAATTGAAATGGGAAAAGATGAGCATGAAATGCTTCTTGAAACTGGAAACAGAGTGCCCTTGCCACCAACCTATATATACATTCCCCCACTACAATTGGACACACACCACCAGAAGATTTATCCAGTGCTAAAAGATGAGCAACACCTAAAATATGAGCAATGAAGGTGAGATTTGCCCAGATGCAATGAAAGAGCACACCTTGAAGAGCAGATCAAAGCCACTAGCAGAATCATCTGGAGAAAAACAATCACGTAAATGCTCAAAAACCATTCCTAAAGGTCCACCAGCTGAGAGGCGAAGACTACGCAGAAAAGCTTTCATAAAATGAACTTCTACAAGTTGAAGATCGGAGTCAGGTTGAAAGTCTTCCACAAATAAAGGAAGAGTATCACTAGCATGGGGATGAAGTTGTTCCAATGCCTGAATAGTTGTAGAAAAAGGTGTTGCCAAATTAGACTCTATGAATAGGAATGGATCCCGAGTTTGAACCTAAATTAAACTCCCGTTTTGCTACAAGTGCATTGCAACGAAAAATAAAGTTCTTCTTGTAAATTTTTCCAATCACCTGACATGAAACGCCGCATGCTCGATTTCTGTATGAGGTATAATGCAATATATCGCTATTTTTCTTGGGTGAAGCTAGATGCACACGAGTTGTGTTGAAAGAAAATTGGAGGCACCTCTCAATCTTCCACCTCTCTTAAATCTGTCATGCTTCATAATAAAACATATAGTACTTCAAAAAGTCTAAAAGACATTCAAACTAGTATTTATCGCCTCTAGTGACAAGAATTTGATGCTTAAATTTCCATGTTAAATATTTGTAACATTAATTTTGATTTGTGACTTGGTAAGGAAGCCATGAAATGTATTTTGGTTTCCAAGGGTGGCTTGAACCTGGGACTAAAAACCTTTGGATGTAGAGCTAATCAATTGAGCCAATCATGTAGGATAAGAGAGCCATTGAATGAGTTGTTTTATTGTGAAGTTTGAATCAAACTTTACTATTAGAGTTGATGAATTAAATTTTTAAATAGAGGAAAGATTTTTTTTTCTTTTATGATTGTGCAAGAGCCAAGAAATTTTGTGATTGTTATCTACTAAATAATTAATTAAAGTTTCTTGTCTTTAATCATATATAATTGCTACATTATAATGAAGATTTCTTCACAAGATAATAAAAGCTAATTGTTTGTTACATATTGGTCAATTTTTTTGTTAGACCATTTGACAGCTTATGCTTAAAAACTAGAGGCACACAAATTGAAACTAGACATTTTTCATATTGTTAGTAATTTGATGCTCACATATTTAATTAAAAAACTTGAGCTCTATGGTTTTTTGGTAAGCCTTTGTCTAAATTTAGGTTGTCGTCATTTTCGACTATTTTTGTTGAAAGTTTCATTATTTCATTGTTTTGATTTCTTGGTTTCATTTAAAGTAGCATTTTCTACATTAAATTATATAAATGCATATCTTGCATTCGTGCATGATGAATATTGTGACTTACTAAGTTCTTGGATAAGATTCATGACAATGAATTAAGGTCTATATATATTGCAATCAAAAGATAATCTTTTGCTTTACTTAAGCAAATTAGAACACGATAATAAAAATATAAATTCTTATATTTATAATCCATGTCAAAAGTATTAAGTAAAATGGCGAGTGTTATTGAAACCAAAATAGAAAGGAGAAATTGTTATGAATGCAAGTTTGTTATTCTATTGGACACAAAACCATCTAAGAAATAATTTGCTAAAAGATGGTTTGGTGGTACTATTGTAAAGCTACCTTTACAAGCTTTACTTCCAGAGCCATCGGCGCCAGCTATGTCCTCGGCGCCAGCAGCGCCCCTGCTGCTCCCGGCGCCACTGTGACCAGAATCCAGCCGGCGCCAAGTTCCTATGGCTGAAAATCTTTGATCGGTTCTAGCGGAGTCCAGAGAGCTCAGATCGATGTGCAATCACCTCACACGATCTAGGCATGATTAAAGGAAGCCTGGGGATCAATAAAATCTAGAGAGAGAAAATGACTTTCTAGAAAGAGAAAATCCTAGAGAGAGAAAAATGTGCTTTACCAGCTTGGGTAGAGTGCTTGGTATGAGGGGGGGGTGCCGAATCACACCAATACTATAGGGGAGTGCGGGTTGCGATTCAGGGCGAGCTCCAACCAAGTCTCAGCCTCCCTTGCTGGAATGTTGTCATGGCTCTCGCCTTGGCATGCTAGCGCCCCGGAGACTAGGGTCGGTCACACACTTGAAATGTAACCTTCTCAGATTCATCAATAAAGTGGGATTTTCCTCAAACTGACTCTGATTACCTTCTGGGTTTCAGTGTTCGGTAAAAGCGCCAGTTTTAAGGCCGCTTTCAAAATTTTTAACTTGGCACATAGCTGAGGGTCGTATCCCGGGACGCCAGCGGTATGCCGTCGGGACCATTCGGTCTGTGGCACCAGCGGTATGTTGTCGGGACTATTTGGTCCAGGAACTGGTTGTTTCCATATCTGTCGCGGCTTGTGGTTCTGAGTGTTCCTTCCATGAACGTGAATGGGTTAAGCTCTTGGGGAACGGGCTCTAACCTGTCAGCTGAGTTGGATGGCTTGCTTGGGTGGATGTTACCTGTTTATGGCTGTCCAGTCTGGCGTGGCGCCAGGTTGGCTTCCAGCGCTCGTGACGAAGCTTTCAGTTGGTTAAGTCTGATGTAAGTCAGACCGCTTGCTTGGAATGGATGTTACTCGTTTGTAACGAAGCTTCGAGTTGGTTAAGTTTGATGTATGTCGGGCGGCTTGCTTGGAGGGAAGTCACCCACATCGGGACCCCCGATCTGGCATGGCGCCAGGTTGGATCTCAATGTTGGTTTTCGGAACTTCAAGTTGGTTAAGTCTGATCGTTGTTGGCGAGTTGGCTGCTTGTATGTCAAGTGGGTTTGGATGGCAAGAGTTGAAGGCTGGGAAGCTAAGTCGTGGTTCCCGGCTCCCTTTGGGATGCCTGCGCTATAGGTACAAAAAAAGAACCCATTTTTCATTGTACTTTTGGTAGTACATTTCTCTTTTTGCGGATTTGGGGGGGAGCTTGATAGATGCTACCCACGAGTTAATGCAATGAAGGGCCTAGTAATGATGGGCCTACCCTCTTGGAGTATTGGGGGGTAAGTGGTGGGCCTACTCTCTCTCCTCCAATAAAAAAACATAAATGCATTTCTACTCAAAAAAGGTACATCTTGACAGTCCATGTTGTACCATCAAACCATGCTTTTAGCTAGTTGTAATTTTGCATATATCGTATTACAACATGAATCAAAATAGATTTGAGATATTTAATTGAAAAAATTTGTCATTTTTCATTATTTGATTGAAATTATAGTGATATTATATATGATTGTGAACTGTTGATACATCTTAGAACTTGAACTATGGGAAAGAGCTTATTATTGTGTTTTAATCAAAAGTATTGATTTTTTACTATACATTATTGACAAAACAATAGTTCATATAAGACTTGCAAAACAATAATTTAGCATTTTGTTGTTTACCTTGGCAGAGCATTATATTATGCAATACTTGCAATTTGTAAAGCAAAAACTATGATGAAGTGAAAAATGAAAGACATGATTTTAGTGACTTGAGTATATATTTGAGTATCATGTGTAATCTAGATGTTTTGTCTTTTCTTTTAAGATGTGGGTTATGTTATAATATTCTATGATTGTGCTTAGCCAATAGTTGATTTGTATGATTTGATGGCTTCACAAAGTGATGTAGCAATATAGATTGATGCAATCGTGAATGTAAGGTGAAATATCCTCAAATTAGATTATGAGTCTTGGATATATCTATTATATTTTATGAAGATGCATTGTGCTCTACTTTTTTAGATAAGCAAATTTGGAGAGCTTGTTGACATTGGAATTCAAGGGTGAGTTGTAGTTTCATTCTAAGTATGATATTTGATGTTTATGTGATTGATTGGAAGCTAATAAAGTATCTTACTATACCACACATGATTCATCTATGAACAAAAAACAATCATTTTCACAAGCTACATAACATACGATTTGTAATTTATATCTTAAATAAGAAGCACTCATTTTAATTTTCAATTTTAGTATTTTAATTATGAAAGTTTTTTTCTAGTTGTATTTCAAATTGTTATTAAAACTTTTGTTTAAAAAAATGACTTAACATACCTTCAAATAGTATCTTTTTCTTTTGAAATCAAAGAGTTGTTTGTCCAATCTCTCATGTTAAGATATGAAAGGTCTTTGTTTGGCACTATAGATAAAACATATTAGAAGGGTCTATTTTGTTTCATTTTTTTTCTAGAGTAGGTTATGTATAAGGCATATGTTTTATTAGAATACTTTGATTTTTTTGAATGATTTATAGCAAAGTTAATAAAAACCTTTCAATTTTCTGTATAAGGATGTCTATTCAATGTAGATATTGATGAACATTCAACTATAAATTTTATAATTGAATATGTGATTTTTAGAACATACTTTATAGTTTTTTTATTTGTGACTTAAGATGTGTAATAAAAATGAATAAAAATTCTTTTATTATGCTTTTTTAAATGTAGATTTGTTTAAAAATTAGTTGTTAGTTGTTATATTAGCAAATTTGGCTTAAAGCCAACAAGAAGTGTAATTTATTTTTCATATATATGTAAAACAAAGATGAAGCCTTTCTCTATGAAATTTTGCATTTTTGTTTTCACTTATGATGTCACTTCCACTTTTGCTTATGATTTTGCTTTCAAGTATATTAATTCTTATATGGAAAGCTTGTAAAACTAAATTTAAAAAAAAAATCTATGTTTTTAATTGTATTTTTTTTTAAATATATAATTGTCAACATATCATTTTTATTGTATAATTATCAATCTATCTTTTGATATCATAAACTAGAGTCACAATTTAGCTACCATTGATTGTGTGAATGCCGATTATTGTGCTCAACATCAAGATGATTGTACCTCTCCACTCCCGATTGATCACGACCAATTACCTGGTCTTGATACACCTATCATCAATATCAATTTTATTGATATTCTTCCACACAACGATGAGTTACTAACTGTTGCATGGCTACCTACTGATGAATTACCAAATTCTACCGTGTCAAGCGTCGAAGCTATCCATGGGATCTCTGTGAGGAGGAGACCATCTTTCAAATTGATGACGAGATCCTCCACGATGTCCACCTCCACACACCTCACGACCTCTGAAGCCACAACCCCATGGCCATGCTATAAGGAAAAGATAACAAAACCCGCTTCAAATTCAGTCGCCTGGCGACCTCACAACCGTTAGGGAGGTTCTTGAGATTGCCTGTATTCCTACACCAACCCTCGAACGTCCCCAATCACCATCCCGACAGGTGAAAGGCAAGGCCTCCCTCGAATCTCTAGCCCATGATGTTCCTGCATATTTTAAGGACTATACGATCGAGGATGTCACAATCCAATTATCCCAAACTCAACATGAGCCAAATGGTAATTTGCCCTACAAAGGACCTACGCGAACTGTCATCCTTTCACTGAGTGAGCCAAATGAAACCAACGAATATATAGTCCACATCGGAGCTCATCTCAATCGCGAACAACGCAAACACCTTGAAAAGCTCCTGCAAAAATATAGACATGTCTTTGCATGGACCTATAAAGACATGAATAGCATCTCACCCTAGGTAGCTGTGCATCGTATTTCACTTAAACCGGGTGCAAGGCCATCTGCTAGTCGTCCTTACCGATGTAATCCAATTGATAAGGCCAAGATCAAAGAAGAACTACAATGTCTCTTAGATACAGGATTCTCATCTACAAAACACATGTCTGTGCTTGAGAAAATTTTTATCTGATGTCAATGATTTGGCACCTCCCTGAACCCTAAAAAAATGCCAAATCTGGATAACACACAATATTGTACTAGGCCACATCATTTCAAAAAATGGCATAACAACTGACCCCAAAAAGATCCTCTTTATTCAAAATCTACTAGAACCACGTACCATCTGCAAAGTCTACTCTTTCCTTGGTCATGCCATTTACTATTGCTGCTTTATTTTCGATTTCGCTCATAAAGCTCGCTTACTCTACAAAGTAGTTGTGGTACCCAAATGGACGGATGAACAGCGCATCGTATTTAATCAACTCAAATAAACCCTTACCAATGCACCTATCTTCCGGGCTCCTAACTATTCCAAAGAATTCCATGTACATACCGATGCATCCAAGTATGCCATTGGAACATACCTCATCAACAAGACTTGCACAATAGGTCGCATTACTCGATGGATCCTATTTCTGCAAGAATTTGAGTTTAGGATCGTGGTTCATAAAGGAGTTCAACATTTTTTAGCCGATCATCTATCCTGAATCCCTAACCTACCCACCCCAGATTAAGGCATCAACGATGATTTACCCGATGCCATCTTATTCCAGGTTGACTCTACACTTGTATGGGCCAAGGAAATCACAGAATATTCAATCTCAGGGCAGATGGATCATTCCTTATCTAAACCTGAACAACATGCATTGGTTCTGAAAACCAAATCTTATATGTTAATTGCAGGCCAACTGTACAAGCAAGGGTTAGACGGAATCATCCGACGTTGTCTTACTGAAGGTGAAATACCCTCTGTCATTTCCCTCACTCATGAAGGTATTGGAGCAGGTCATTTCTCTTCCGAAATGCCTACTAAAAAAATCCTCTTGGCCGGTTTTTGGTGGCCAACACTCTTTAAGGATACGCACAATTACACAAAGGCCTGTGATGTTTGCCAACGCACAAAATGATTTCAAAAAACCGACTACATGCCTTTACACCTTGTAACCACTGATCAAGCTTTCCATAAATGGAGGATTGATTATGTTGGACCTATTAGTCCCGCTGATCGGCACACACAATCTCGTTACATCATAGTAGCTATGGACTATTGTACCACGTCATGTTCAAAATAGATGCATGATTCACGTGTCCTAAGCGATTATGCCATAGTAATGCTTTATTGACTAGAACAGAGGTTTTCAAGACTTGACTAGACTCAGAATAACCGTGTGCCAATCTATATAAGTAACCCTACCTCTTGCCGAGTGTAAGCATCTTATCACTCCTATCAATAATTCTGCATTTATTAGATTTGAATTCTACCTCACCCTTGGGAGCAGTTACCCTTGCAGCCCAAAAACCCATATGGTTGGTAAATGAGCTCCAATATAATCTATTCGGCACCCTAGGGGGCCAACATACCATGAGACAATTTGATGATGGCGCTATGGCAGATCTCCATAAAAAAAACCAAGGTTGGAGGAGGAAAACAAGCAACAACAACAATAGATCCAAAATCTCACCACAACAACAACAACAAATGTTCGTCCACCTTCAGAACCAGCTCCAACTGAAGGTATCCAACTCCTGCCCAATCCGCATCTGTGTAGGCTTCAAGGATGTTGGCAACGTGGCTGCCTCCATAGAATATGCTGAGAATTTTTGTTGCTTGGATGTACTTCATGACCTTTGTTAGTGCCTTCTAATGAGTTATGTCTGGATTTGACAAGAACTGGCTAAGTGTACTAATTGAATATGCAAGGTCTGGTTACGTGCAGATCATTGCGTACATCAGTGATCGATGATGGATTGAAACAGGTACACGTTCATCTCTTCTTTTTTAGCCTCAGTTTGAGGGGACTGTTCCTTTGATAACTTTAGTCCAGGGTCAAGTGGAAAGTGACTTGGTTTTCAGTTGGCCATTCCATACTTTTCCAGCACGTTGTTGAGATATCGTTGTTGACTGATAAAAATCAGTTTGATGGGTCGATCTCGTTGGATTTGGATCCCGAGACAATAGTGGGATGGGCCCATGTCAGTCATCTTGTATTCTTGGGCCAACATGCATTTTGTATCCTTCATCAGATGCGGATTGTTACTAAATAAAAAGTGTATCATCTACATAGAGAGTGATGATGATGAAGTAATCTGATATGGACTTGAAGTAGACATTCGAGTCTGCCGAGTTTGGAATAAAACCATTTTCTATCAGAAATACATTGATCTTTTGGAACTAGGCTCTAGGTGACTGTTTCAGCCCATAGAGCTCCTTGTGGATTTTGCATACAAGGTGTTGATGCTTGCCATTGAGTTCGTATCCCTCTGGCTGCGTCATATAGATTTCCTCTTCAGCTTCCATTGAGGAAAGCGGTCTGGACATCCATCTGGTGGACTTCAAGATCTGTTGTGGCTGCAAAGGAGAGGAGTAGGCGGATCTAAGCATGTTTGAAAATTAGAGTGAAGGTTTCTGAATAATCAAGATCTGGAATCTGAAAAAAGTCTTTGGTGACTAGCCTGGCCTTATAACGATTTAGCCTTCTTTTAGCATCATACTTCACCTTGAATATCCATTTGCATGGAATTGGATTTCGGTCATTTGGCAGCTCAACGAATGTCCATTTTGATTCTCTATCAGATAATCGAATTCGATGTCCATCGCTGCTTTCCACTGGTCAGCATCAAGAGTAGACATAGCCTCATAAACGGTGGTTGGTTCCTACACAAAGTAGCAGGCCGGATCATCTATAAATCTGGATGGAGGCTGTATGGACCTATTCGACCTTCTGGATTGAACTTCAGTCCTATGATGTGGGTTGACTCATTGAGATTCTGACTCATTGTCTCAATCAGTGTCGATATTCTGCAGTTGAATCCTTGGATCGAAATTGTCTAGTTGCTCAATCCTTGGGTCAGATTTATCAGTAGCTTTTTCTTTTTGGTTGATGAATTGGTCTTCCACAAAAAGGACATCTGTACTGGTGAATGCCTTCTCGATATCCAAATTGTAGAGCTTGTATGCCTTGTGGTCTAGGGAATAGCCGATGAAAATCGTTTTTCTGCTCTTATCATCCAACTTTCTTCTTAGATCTTCAAGGATCTGAGTGAAAGCGATGCATCCAAACACTCAAATATTTTGATCTCGTCCACACCTCATAAGGTGTTTGTAGTAATAGCTTCTGTCCAAAATTTTTTTGGAAGAGAGGCATGGGCCAACATGCTCTTGACACTTTCGATGAGTGTCCGATTATTCCATTTAGCTACACCATTGGACTGGGGTGAATAACTGGTTGTATATTGTTGATGTATTCCACTGGCCTTGCAGAAGTCCTTGAATGCTGTGGAGATGTACTCTCCCCCTCCATCTATGTGTAGAGCTTTGATCTTCCTCTGGGTCTGATAATCTGCTGATGCCTTGAACTGTTTGAAGAACTTAAATGCTTCAGGTTTGTTCTTCATAAAGTAGGTAGCAGTCCTTCGAGAGAAGTCATCGATGAACGTTAGAAAATAGAGAGCACCCCCCCCCCCCCCCCCCCCCCCCCCCCCGTGGAAGCAGTTTGCATCGGGCCACAAAACTCGTTGTGTACGAGGTTAAGGCCTTGGATGTATGAACTAAGTCTGAAATGAAGGTCCTTCTAGCATGCTTGTTGATAATACAGCTTTCGCATGGAGAAGTTGGCTTGCTGACAGAGAGCAGATCTTGTACTAGACTCCGAGTTGACATTTTATAAATATTGTTGAAGTTAAAATGGCCAAGTCTGAAATGCCACAACATATCAGTTGATTCAGAAGTGGCTGTGTGAAGAACTTGACTGTTAGAAGAGTAGCAATGGCTGAGTTTGTAAAGATAGCCACTTTTTCTTCCATAGGCTAGAATCTTCTGGGACTTGTCAAAAATTGCGCAACCTTCTGTATCAAATTTGTCCCTCCGACCTGAATCGGTGATTCTGCTAACTGTGAGCAGATTCTTGGTCAGATTTGGATTGTAAAAAACGTTGGACAACAACCTGATCTTACCTCTTTTGAATTCAACTATGATTGTTCCTTCACCTTTAATTTCGCGTGGATAATCCACGCCATAGTAAAAGTTTTAAAAAAAGGCTCGGCTTTCTCGTGGATATCGTGTGGATATTTATCCACGCGAATTTTTTTTTATCCACGTGAAATCCAGAGAGCTGGGGTTGTAAATACCGCGTGTAATAATTTTTTTTTATATCCACGCGGTATCCACGTGAATTGGATAATCCACGCAAATTTTTTTGACAAAAAAAAAAAACATTTGGCGCGAACCACATGTGGTTCGCTCCTAAACTAGAGGTGACTTCCCTTTTTCGATTGTGTGAGAGAGAGAAAAAGAGAGTATAGATGGGAGTGAGAATGAGTTGGGGATGAATGTGAGTGAGAAGATTGATAATGTTTAGGATTTCTAGGTCATTGATGGATGTTAATAGTATGTGTTTTGTGATCATAAGTTTTAAGATTTTTTTTGTTTGTGATGTAGGCTTGGATATGAAAAATGAAAAAAGAGCTTTCATTGCAAAGGATTGAAAGATCAAGTGCATGCAAAAGGAAAAGCAAAGATTGCAAAACAATGGAGATATGATAATAAAGGTAAATTCACATTTATTTTGATTCATTTGATATTTAGTTGATAACTTAATGTGTTATCTATTGATGCATTATATTGTGGTTTCCATTACTTTCCATTGTGCTTTCCATTACTTTCTACTGTGCATTCTAGCATGCAAGTCATGTGTTAAAATAGATACTTTGCATTGAATTCATCAATAGATACATTTGCATTCCATAGATATGCATTAAATAGACTATACATTGCATTGAATACATCAATAGATACATTTGCATTCAATAGATGTGCATTCAATAGACTATACATTTGCATTCATGAATTAAAAATATACGCATTCAAAATTTCTGCAAGAATGATGTGATGCCAAAATATTATATTGATTGATTTAAAAAGAAGTACATTGATGAGAGAATAAATTCTCCCTTCCTACATTGCCTTCTACAAGGCCTTACATTTAATTTAAAAACCTCTACTCATCATCACTTCCTCCCTCCTCGCCTCCTTCGTCTTGTAGGTGTACGTTGGTGTCCACATCTTCAAACTCCCCTTCGCTCTCACTAGTTCCACATTTTGCTCTTCAAAATTTTCCACATTTTCTTCCACATCACGAACGCTTAAAGTTGTAGAGCCTCTCTACAAAACAGAATCAAAGATTTAAAAAAAATTGAGATTAAAGTTACTTGTAAACCACAAAGTAAACAATCACAAAATAATAAAGGTTAAGAGTTTACGATTGGAAACAATCCATGGGATTCCATAAAAGCCTTAAGGCCGGCATATCCATGATTGTAAACTTACAAATTGGGCCTCTAGATTGCCCCTTCCTCCCGATCCCAAGTGACTTTGGCCATGTTTTAAGAGCTTTTCGACGGCGGCCCTACATTGTTGTTCATACTTTTGAGGATTGTTTTGCAACAATTCCCCTTTCACCTTCCTCCAGTCCCTTTTGGAGCACCATCCTGGCTTCGTGGGATTCTTGGGATTCCTCACGGCTCTTCTCATCAATTGCCTTTTGTTTCGAATCCAAAGGCACATTGAATTCAAGGCCCATTCCTACTAAAAGCATTGGATTGAGAAAATTCGGAATATAAAGTCTCTATTATTTTATTTTTGTCTTCAAGCAATTGGGAGGACCAATCAATCATGTAATCTTTACCAAAATATAAAACAACTAAATCACGCAAACGGGCATGAACTACATTGCCACGTGTATTTTTTATAGCTCCACCACGTGGATTAAGATCATAATACACACTACACGATTCTTGGGAAGGGGCATCTTCGGAAGCTCTTCTCTCGGATGATAGACTCGAAGAAGATAACACAAGATTTTTTATTCTATCTCTTTGTTGAGGAGATAGATTCTCAAACCACTCTTGATTATATTCTTCGGGCTCCTCATGAGCTCTTCTCCTAGATGGTCTCCCACTTGACCTTCCACTTGACCTACCACTTGAAGACATTGTATCAAAGAAAAACTTTAAAAGTTAGAAAGCAGTGGAGAATAGGAGTGAAAGAGTAGTAAAGACTTTTAGATTAGAAGAGTAAGCAATAACAAGAAAGCAATAGATTAATAGTAAGAAGAACAAGCAAGATCAATAGAGCAAGCAATAGCAAGAGCAAAATCACTAGCAATGAAGAGCAACCAAAAGCAAGCAAGATCTATAGAGCTTGGAAGAGCAATAGCAAGCAAGAGCACTAAACATTAGATTAGGAAAACCTATAAAACCTGAAAGCAAAAGAAGAGGAACAAGAATGCTCGCGAAAATGTTTTATTGGCATTCAAGTTTCGCGTGGATTATCCACGCAGAAGTTATCCACGTGATATCCACGCGTGGATGTTCCACGCGGTTTTTTTTCCCTCTCTTCACACGTAAGAGGGTCCCTCACATGGGCTTGCATGCTTCAAATGTCATTCAATATTCTCATAATCTTTTCTAGATTTTATGAGGATATTTTATTGTAGGATTTTACATAGAATATATTTTTTAATATGATGGAATATAAAAAAATCAATTCAAAGATCATTATGGTAGTATTTAATTGTTAAAACTAGTTTTATATTATTATAAATTTTATTTTTCTTGAGATTTGACATACAAGACAAAATCATGAGATAAGAAATAGTACATATTATTATTAAACAAGTAATTTGACAAGTTTTTTAAGATTTTATGACATAATATTATGTCAAATCGGTGATGTCATAAAACATTTAGTTTATTAATAATCTAGGTGTCATAGATTTGATATAATTTGATGACATAATTATATGGTCAAACAATTTTTTTTTGCTTTTGTCATGTGGCTTAAATGGTTGCATGGGGTCATTTAGATTCATGATCAAAAGCATTTATGTTATATTGAGGACCTTAGTGATATGTGACCTATCATGATATATCTTTTTAATTGTTGGTGTGTGACCTATATAACCTTATATGAAATCATAGTAATTAGTTGAAATATCATTTAGCATTGTAATAAAGATGTTGATCAATGGTGTGCTATCTAGTATATGATTGATTGACATTGTCCAATTGCTCGTCTTTTCTTTTCGATTCGAGAAACATCATCTTGCATACAAAGAAACCATAGATAGAAAGGGTCAATGCATATTGCTCATCATGAGATACCATGGCACACTAGGCCAATCCAAAGAGATTTATCCCTAACTAACTCGAGTCAAGTATTAATTAATCAAATGAGTGATTGAGTGGGCAATGAATCAATTGAGTATATGACTGATTGTTTGATTTTGATCATTCCATCTTGAAAGAAAGATTGAGTGAGATCATCACTCATCTTGGACAAGAGTTCAAACTGAAAGCTTCGAACATTGACTGCTATGTGGTCTTTAAATTAGTTGAGATAGGCCTGCGCACACTATCTACTGATGTCTAACACTGATTGCTCGTCATGTGTTGCCCCACCCAAGCAATTTTCTTGATGGCAATGTTACTAGAATATTAGATTTACATTAAGCATAAGTAGAATATACATGGATTAGATGTTGACATGTCTTTAACAAATTTTATTATATTTGTTCAGTACATACGGTCTCATAATGATTACTTATGATGGGGTATAGAATAGTTGGCTACAGTGTGTATATGTCATCATCATCAAATAGCGATTCATCTCATGATTGCAACAGCAGGTATATATTGTTATTGATATTGACATCAATTGCACTTTATTTGTTATTTGAATATGAGTGTATAGTTTTTCTTGCAAATTTATTCATACAATGACATTTGATTAGAATTATGAATTCTAGGGAAATTATCGTACCTCCACGTGATTTAGTAAAAGAAAAAAGAATTGAGCTCTATCATAGAAAAAGGAGCAAGCAAGACTAAAGTACGATGAACAACTATTGACTGGTTTATCTTCAAGCTCTTCCATCAGTCGACGTAGACCGCCTATTGATCCATCACATGTATGTATATTGATTTATGTCATAATTTTTTTATTTGTACTAGTACTCTGATTTGATTGAGGATTGTGATATAGTATATTTCTCTTTGGAAAGCCAAGACACCACTCCATCACAAATGAAGGTTGCAAATGCACTAAATGTACAAAGACTATTTTGTCAATTTTTGTCACATGTTACAATTCGTCACATGCTAGAATTTGTCAATTTTCACTTGAATGACACTGAAAGAATTTGTGCAATTTGCAATTGGATTATTGGACCAGTTTCAACCAGAATATGATGAGAGGATACCATGTACATGCACACAATGCAAAGGCCTTAGGATTCAGACAAGGAGGATTGTCAACGATCATATTTGGGCCAATGGAGTGCACACAGAGAATCCAAGAGTACGAGAGGTAAACTCTTTAAAGTGTTTTTTGGAAATGCTTTAATCTTTGACCCTTATGACACTTCAAGTATAGTTTGGCCAATAAATATTGAGCGATAGGATGAGTGCCACAATACTTTGAAGCTAATTTCTCACTTGCTTCTAAAAGGAAAAATTCAAATAGAATAATTAGATGAAGTTAATCTCTCACTTGCTTCTAAAAGGAAAAATCCTAATAGAATGAGTAGATAAAGTTAATCTCTCACATGATCATGCCTAGTGAACACTTTCCTGAGGCTAGTTTGGGCCTTTTTGCATCGAGTAGTATTGAGGTCCCTCTAAATAGTGTTGTGACATTGATGCCATATGTAGGACCTCAATACAATTGGGGTGATTGGCATGCTTTGTGTCGTCACCAATGGAGGATGCAAGTATATGGCTTGAATTCAAATGCTTGTTCTTTAGAGGAGCAACGCATGCAAGGAGACAACATCTCAAGGGCAAATCGTACATACGTTGATGGACGTCCAGATGTGCATGGAAAAACTGCTGCATATATAAATAGTCCCATTGGCCACCCTCTATTGACGAATTGTGATTTTGAAGAAAGCACCAATGGAAAAGAAGAATATTTTACTAGGAATGTAAATGGCACTTATGTAATGGTCTGTGCCACTAGATCTATCAAGTTTAGGGAGGAATTGTTCATCAAGTATAGTTTCAACCGTCCTCTACCCAAATGTTTGCAAAATACAATAAGTCAAATGTGAAGATTTAAATTTTGTTGATATGCAAAGATGTATAATCCATGCATCTTGACTGTATTTGGTTTGTATCATTAAATATGTCAAATGTTAGGAGCATTATTCGTCATTTGCCTAGATGTTTACATAAGATATTAAGTGAAAGCTAACGAATGTGAAATTCATAAATATGTAAATATGTAGAAGCGTGCAATTCTTTGAGCTCATTGAATGTTAAAAAGTTGAAAAGAAAAATGGTCTAATAGATACATTGCTATATTCATACTTTCTAAACAAAGAGGTAATTTATATTCATATGCGACATTTAGATCTATCAAGTATTGGGATGAAATTTTATCAAGCATTGTTTCAACCTACTTCTTGTTATTTTGGTATATAGGATTCTTTATCCTCATTTAGCATTGGAGACAATAATCCTCGTAATGGTCTACGTAGACGACGAATGCAATACAACAGTCCTCATATAAAGCAATTACCTCGTCGTCTACGTCTAGGCTTAAAAGAGATGATGGAAATTGATGAGCGCATTAATCAAGAGACTAATGCATATGAATCTAGCTCATCTAGATCTACTTCTTCGCAAACAAGTTCCAACAATGAAAATGAGCTTCCAATGAATGATGAATTTGAAGTCATGGGAGACATGTTGGATGATATGTACGAGAACAATAGTGCAGCTAGACACAATGAACAAGATGAGGAGGCACTTCTGTCTAAAGAAGAAAAGAAATTGCGAGAAGAATCAAAGACCGCATTGTATCCTGGAGCAAAAGCATCTCGTTTGATGACTTCTCTACTTCTATTAAATCTTCAAGCCAAATATAGATGGAGTGACCAAAGCCTCACATCATTATTTGAGTAAAAAAAAATTTATCTACTTGTCATTTTTGCTTTGAAACAAAATTTACAATTTGGACATCTAGTAATAAATTTTTTACACTGACTTCTTCTGTCATGTACAGAGACTATTGAAAAACAAAATTCTCCCAGAAGGGAATGTCATGCCTGATACAAGAGATGAGGCACGAAAGATGTTGTCTACTATCGGGATGGACTACAAGCAATATCATGCATATTCAAAAGATTGTATTTTATATCGAGGAAGGTACAAATCACTCAAGAAATGTCCCATTTGTTATACTCCTCGATATAGAGATGATTTGCAAGGGGCAACCATTCAGTGCAAATTTTTACGACATTTTCCAGTAATTCCATGATTGCAACGTTTATTTTGTTGTAAATCTCTTGCACAACTTATGGACTGACATGCATACCTCTACGGATGGGATGATGAGGGTACCTTCACATTCACCTGCATGGAAACACATCAACAAAGAGTATCCAAGCTTTGCCAATGAGTCAAGACATGTGAGATTTGGTCTTGCAACATATGGTGTGAACCCCTTTGGTGTACGAGCAACTACGTGGTCCATTTGGCCTGTTTGCTTGGTAAATTATAATATTCCTCCTTGGGTGAGTACAAAAAAGGGACACATTATGTTGGCACTTCTAATTTTTGGCCAACTCAAGGTTAAGAACATGGATGTGTATCTTGAGCCGCTTATTGACGAGTTGGAAGATTTGTGGAAGGGGATAAAAGCATATGACATTTTGCGCCCCTTACATGAGAGGGAGTTTACACTACATGCCATTGTAATGTGGACAATGCATGACTATCCAAGATTAGGTGAATGCTCAAGTAATCATTCAAACAATGTCTATCTTGTGTACATAGGAGTTTGTTTACAGTTACATACAACTAGTAATTCCTGACATTTACATGACATACTACAATGGCTATAATTATCTTTGACATCTACTTTTTTTTAATAGTGATTGATAGTATCCATTTGTTGGGCAGACTTTCAAATGGCTGGAAAAAATGCTTGTTTTTCGTGCGGGCCAAATCTTGTGGGAAGATACTCTTATAGTCTCAAAAAAGTGGCTTATGAAAATCATCATAAATACTTGCATGAAGGCCATCCATTCAGAGACACTCATAGAAGAGGTTTTGGAGGAAGAGTTGAGAGAGAGATGCCTCCAAAGAGAATGTCTGTGGAAGATTGACGAAAACTATGGGAGGAATCTCAAGCAAAGCCAATCGATGGTACGAAAAGATTATCTATATTTCATTGTTTGGAATATTGGAATAACTTTTTGATTAATCACCTACTTGATCCCATGCACATATTAAAAAATGTGGGTGAATCTATTTGGAAACACTTGATTGGTGAAAAAGGTACCATTGCTGCAAGGCACGATCTAAAAGAATCAAACACCAAAAAAGAATATTGGATAAAGGATGGTGAAGATCATGCTCCAAAAGTACCTTGGACATTCACTAAGGAGGAGCTTAACTATGTGCGCTCCATTATTCATGACATTAGAACACCAATTGGTTTTGCCCTTTCTCTACAGTCATCATTCAAGTGGAGTATACAACTTATTTTTTTCCAACATGGTATTAGAGCTTGATCATACACAACTAGAAATCTTTGTGTTTATCCACGCAGAGTATCCACATGACACCCGACACTTAGTTGATTTTCCAAAATTTTGTTGGCGTGAAACATCCACGCGTGGATTTTCCATGCCAAAATGTTTTTGAACACACCCCCGGCCAGTCCACCGGTGTTTTTCTGACACGGTGTTGAAAAATTTATGCGCGTGAATTATCCATGCGTGGATTATCCATGCAAAATTGAATTTTGAAAATTTCGACAACTGTTTGGGAGGGAAGGTTGGCGGCGCCGGAAGGCAGTTTTTGCGTGGATAATCCACGTGTGGATTATCCACGCAGATTTCAGTTTGTTCACTAGACCGGACTGGATGTTAAAGATATTTACGTGTGGATATCTTCTACGTGGATTATCTACGCATTTTTTTTTTCATGTTGATAATGACATGAAATTAGTTAAATAAATATATTTCTAAAGTGAATTATATTATGATGAGGTTATATTTTTTTTTCTAAAGTGAATTATATTATGATAAGGTTTTTTTTTTTTTTTGCATGTTGATAATGAAATGGAATTAGTTAAATAAAAATATTTCTCTAGAGTGAAATATATCATGATGTTCCTAGATGATTGGAATTTTTTATGAGGTCGGCCACCTACTTTTGTAAGACAGTTGACTCGTGCTACCAAGAGGGTAATTATGCATGATCTAAGGCTTTGATAGCCAGGGGTTTAGAGTCTCCCCTAATGGCACTTCCTAATCTCATATCCGAGATCATTTGATATGGATTGAGAACTCATTTTGTACATACTTTGAGAGATTATCAAGAGATGGTGATTTTGGCAAGTTTGCTCTTTAGTGAGAAATTGATGAATGATGAATGTGATATTTTTTGTGTCTAATGAATAGATCTGAATCTGAACAAAGTATTATACTTTTCACGTGTGTGACAGGACGTGAAGATCAATTATTTCTAGTTTTATTGTGGTGTTCAAAAGCTCTTGCAATTAGATGCAAATAGGTTGAATTGTGTGCTAGTTTTCTATCTATTAGATATAAGTGAAACCTTTGACGCTTTTTCAATGTTTTAGTATCCAAATGAGGTTCATAACCTCTGATTTTAACATGGTATCAGAGCCCAAATGCAACCATCAAGACTCAAATACAAGCAAGAGAGAAGCAATTACAAGTTGATGATTGTTTAATTTTTATTACTCTTATTACTACCTTAAGTTTGATGATGTTCCTTCAAGTGTGAATGAAACTGTATCAACAAAAGAGTGATTTGATGCAATGAAAAGTGAGTATATGATGTATTGTTTGAGATACTTGTAAAATTATTGATCCTCCATCAAAGATACAAAATGTTATTGTTTGCAAATGGGTCTTCAAGATCAAGCTTAATCAAGATGGTAGTGTGAACAATTATAAAACAAGACTAGTTGCCAAGGGATATGCTCAATTCAAGGGGATTGACTATGATGAAACACTTAAATTTGTCATAGTTTGTGGTGGTGATTTTATTAACTCACATGCTTTTAGTGATTTTTAGCCTTTGCAACATTTGTTAAAAACTGAGAGTTTTCGTGGAACATGAAGCCGTACATCTATCTTCACCGACATTATCTCCAAAAAAATGGGATTGAAGTCAAACTATGTCTATTCTTTTCACTTACTTGACATAAATGAGATTCTATTTTGGCTAAATAACAATCATTTGAAAGCATTGCAAGAATCAATTGCATTCAGAATTGCAATAATCAATTTTTATTCAGAATTACAAGAATCAATTTCATCAGCGATAGCATCTTGCAATTCATCTCCTCTTAGATGATTTTCATCATCGCTCTCACTTTCAAAAATTATTTCATCATCTTGTGACTATTTAGAATTTCTATTCTCAACATCTATGGAAGTGGGTGCTTCAAGTATGGTTTGACGATTTACTACATCTCTAGGTAGCTCAATTTCATAGTTAAAATGAAGGTTTTCCATTTCATTCTCAACATTTGCACCCTCAAATACTCGTCGTGAACGTGGTTCAACTTGAGCTACAAACCACTATATCTTGTTTAGTCGATCTGGTTGAAAAAACACCTCCAAAAATCACTATTTTAGAACATATCGAAAACTCAAATATTGAAGTCACTTGCAATATAATGAAAAACATGATAGCATAGCATGTGCACTTGCTCACAGTGACAAGGCAACACCAATGTGTCAAAGGACTCCATGCTCAATGTTTTTGATGAATCAATCGCAAAAAATCCACTTGGATCCGTTTTACAGTTGCATTTGGCCCTCTACAAACTACCTTGAGCCATTTCACATCAAATAAAAAATAATGTCCACTTTCACCAAAAGACACATCATAAATATTTTGTATAATTCCTACGTATTCTATGTCTCCTGAGATGGGATTCCGATCTTGTGCACTGCTTTGACTTTCTTGTTGAAAAGATGCTATTACACCACAATCGTGTGTGCGTCTCTTGTTATCAATCCTTTCAACACAAAAGTGGAAACCAAAAGCCCATATAGCATTATACATTTTGCACTGCCACATGACAAACATAAATATCATAAATAATCACTGTGAATGAACATGGTGTTTTAAAATGATTAAACAAATATTGTTATAAACAAGATTGTTCTAATAATAAAGTATCTAAAGAATAATACCTTCCATTCGCATCCTCTTGCAAAGTCCCATTTTGTGTTTGATATTTTTTGTCCCTCTTTTGTTGCTTTTTGTAGTGTGTCATGCATGCACTCTATAGTGCATTGCTTGGGCAATGGCTCAAGATCATGTGAAATTGAGACCATGTGTCTACCTCTATTCTATCGTTGGCGCTTTCTAGACAAGGCCCTCTCTCTTTTCACTTCTTCATATAGGTCTAACAACTCCACAATTATAAAGCATGAATGTAGAAATTTTTTCTCGTTGGAAGGGTGCCAACCTATGGACCTTTCCCATCCCTTGAGGTTTTTCACTAGTTACCTCTTCGGCTTCCTCATCACGCCATAATAGTGGAGCAGATGGATGTAGTTGGTGCAAAATTTCAGTAACATAAAAGAGAGATTCACATGTACTAACCATCCCTCTAACATGCTACCTGTAGGCCTTGCCTTTTGACGCACAAAATTTTTTAAGACTTTCATGTATCTTTCCATAAAGAACATCCACCTAAAAAGTCACAAATGGTTAAAAATAAGTTTTTTATTTAATGAGTTCATGTATCAATTGATTTAGTTTAAAGACACATGCAAAAGAAAATTTATGCACTTATACCTAGTGTGCACTGGACCAACAATAGAAACTTCTTCAACCAAGTGCACCAATAAATGCACTTGTGAGTCCATGATGGAAGTCAAAAAATATCTCTCAAACATGCACACAATGTCCACCATATCCTCATATCTCTTGCAAAGATCCAGCTCACAGATTTCTTTTGAACACATCCATCTGCAACATATTCAATCCATTTTATGTCTATTTGAATTTCCAATCAATAAATACTAAATAAAAAAATGCACCAAGTACATGTAAATACTTGACAATGATTGATAGTTTGTATATGGTCTCACAAATATCTTTTGACAAGCACCCACGAATTGACAATGGATAGATGAATTGAATCATCTTTAGCCAATCATGAGATTTGAGACCTTAACAATAGTTAATGTAATAACAAAACTATATTGATACTATCATACATATGGTTTACTATCATGCACTTGATGCCTTGGAGAATGAGGATGACACCACTAGTGATGGAGACACAAGTTTGGAAAGCGGTTTCTTATGTTTTTTTTAGAATGTTAGGAGGTTGATAACAAGGACTTCCCCACTTCTCGAACATTGTTGTCCTCTCAGAAGAGTGTATCTTCTTTGGGAGCGACAACAAACACAAAGTCATCAACTCCTTATCTCATTAACATTATGTCATTGTTTAGATAGTGGCCTCCTATATGCCTCTTCATAGTGTGAAGAGGTCGATAGAGAGGAATTCCACACGTCTTTGAATCTCATTTTCCACACAAAAGAGCGCATATTCTCAAGAGTCACAATAAGGACAAAGTCACCAATTCCTTATCTTATCAACATAATGGCATCATACAAGACAAATTTGTAGTCACCTGCAGCCTTTTGAGACATCACTAGAAGATCCCCATAAAGACACAACATTTTCCCTTGCACACTCAAGCCCCAACTCATCACAAATCTCCTCAACTTTCCTCCTTTCACCCACTCCACCCTATTACTCTTGCTCCCTTTTGACCATGCCTATAGCATGTGTATTCTATGCACAATCATATATATATTTGTTGCTCCTCCAACCATTTGTGCTCATTACCCTTATCATCCTTCCATGAAATATAAAATGTAGCTTTGTCTTTATCCCTTATATGAATTCTATTCCACAATCCTAGGAGTGTCCTTGGTCCATATTTCCAAGAGGAGTACAAGTTGACCATTGAATACATACGCTACAAATCCTTCAAGTGCAAGCATCCCATGAGAATCCTTATATGACTATCTCACCAAGCTTGGGAGCTTGGACATAGCTTGCTCTAGAGTGTGATGCAAGAAAGGGTGCCCCAATAAACACCTATTAATTTGGCCATCGAGAGGAATTTTATTGGATTAGAGAAGATTTCATTTTGGCCTTGCTTTACCATCTCAATTCCCATTCTCTCCGCTTCAAAACAAATGGCCTTTCCTTAAAATTTCAGCATTACAATTCAATTTGTAGGTTTAGTGGTTAGGGTGTCTTCGTGGATGTGCATCACTAACTGTTACATAGGTAATCAATGCATTGAATACTAAGAATTGCAATATTTAATGTCAAATTTACAACCTTACACAAGACTTAATTAGCTAAACTAGGATGCTTTTTAGCAAATCATTTGCTAAAAGCCTTTATTTTTGGTCATGTAGATTCCATTATAGGTGATGCAATATTGAAATGTTTGGTTTGTGCATTGTGGCTTTTTGCCTTATGTGTCAAAGAGACTTGAAATCTCACACTCTTCTATTTAACGGTTACTCGTTGTCCATCTTACTTATATGGATATTCATGAAATTCAAATCCCCCTCCTCTACGGAATTCACACTTCTTGGAGACAAGTCATATACACAAAGCAATGACTCCCTCTTTTGGCTTCTTTAGATGTTTTTTTTAGTATGGAGGAATATATAAATTGCAAGAAACCAAAGGACTTTAACTCGTGATAAGTATGTAATGTTTATGTAGGATAATATGCAAAGATGCTAGATTTGGTATCTTAGTCAAAACTATGATGACTAAAGGCCACCGTGTGAGGTGTGCACTTTAAACTCTAGGAGCTTTCCCTTTAAAATATTTTGGCATGTTTGTCTCAATACAAAAAATATCTTTTGGTCTAAAGTGGAAAAAGAAAAACAATTTTTTATCGACATATAAAATTTGGGCACCCTCGATCATCCTTTACGTAAGGGAATATACTATCTAGTAATCGTTTTATTGGATCATCTTGTCATATAAATTATGACATGATTTGATATCGGAAAGTTCATTGAATAATCCATTCCTGTTAATGAACCATAGAGTCCATGACAATAAACTTACATCCTTATAAAGATTTTTATTGTTGGTGAAATATTTGAGTTATTTAGTAAATTAATTAATGTTTTGAATGTTTTTACAAGAACTTAGGTCTTTTTGGCTCGAAGGAACTAAAGTTTCACTTGATCTTTACATTACGGAGTAGTCGTCCTATTTTGGATCAATTAATTTTGTATCTGTCGGCACACCACACAAGGAGGCCACATGGAGTAGAGTTCACAACATTTACATTGACTTTTTAAGGCCATATTCACAATTATATTTATGGGCCTTTTCAAGTTGATATATGCATAGCTATTTGTATACCCACTTTATGACTCCAGTTGGATCTTTTTATGTATTGGAGAATGGCATTTTTGGTGACCTTTGCACTCGGTCAAACGGGTGTGAAATTATGTGAGCCTTAATTGAATGACTGTTGAGTTGGGTGTAATGATCACAAGGACAACCTTTTCCCAGCATAAAAAATGGCAAGTAAGACCTCTTTTATATTATGATTTGTTTTGGTGTCTTACTTACGCCTGGTCGTGGGTCATGATCTCTCTTCTCAGAGTTTTCAATGACAATTTTATGAGCCTAATGTTCTTGAATTCCTTCATAGACTTCATATTTCATGATATGCTACAAAAATAGGCGAGGTTGCTTGCAGAGTTGATGATAATGCAGACGAATAGGTGAGGTCACTTTCATAGTTCATAATATGTAGTTCAATGTCCTATGGGCAATGTTGTATCCATAGGTTTAGGCAAACAAGATTTACAAGACATATATATCTTAGGATCTTTTTTGCTCAAAGGAGCTAAATTTTCACTTAAGCTTCAGTCTTTATGTATTGGAAATGGTCTTTTTTTATTGACCTTTGCACCCATTAAAATGGCGTAAAATCATGATGAGGTCGTTAGGCCGAGTCATAATTGAGTGACCGTTGAACTAGGTGTAAAGGTCATTAAAAAGACCTTTCCCAAGCGAGAAGGATGGCAAAAGAGAACCCTTTTATGAGTCAAACTTTTGCATCTCTTTGCGTCATAATCTCTATTATCAAATTTCATCAAGGCCCTTCTAAGTTCTATGTGCACAAGCTTGTACAAATATTTTTGTAGACTTTAGATTTCATAACATGACAAAAAAAAAAAGGTGACATCACCTTTTAAGTTCATAATATCTCAAAAGACTAGATGAGATCACCTTCAAAGTTTATGATTATCCATTCAACGTTGTATCGTCGAGGTCCAACGAATAGGGATTCAACACCTTTGCGACATTGAATGCCCTTTAACATCGTGAAGGAATCTTTTGAGCAAGTCCTTTATGCCATTGGAAGCACTTTTATACAACTGTGTCACATGGGAATGTAACAAAATTTTCAGTAAGCCTTCAACATCCTGAGTAAATCTTTCATGCAAGCGTGTGGAAACAAAATACTCACTAAACCTTTGCATTAATAAATGGAATTGAGTTGGAATTTTGTTTTCAATCCAGAGGATGACTTGGAGAAAAAGGGGGAGGGGGAGTTTGGCAGAAATTACCCAACCATTTTTGACCGAGTCATTTCCCTAAATACAAATTGAAAATGGGGGGTGGGTGCCACCAGTCAGTGCCCTTCAGAAAGAGCGGTGAAGTGCGAAAAGCCCAACAAGAAAGGCCAGTATGGGCCCTTCAGCCCTTCACGGGTAGGCCCTCTCCCATCCACATCGCATATCGCTTTCTTTTCATTCCTTTCATCGAGGCTGCTTCTGCCTCCCTTTTCTCTTCTCTTCTCTTCTCTTTCTGCCCGCCATCGCCATGGATTAGTCTACAGCGCCATTTTCCTCAAGCGCGTTAGCATTGCGCGGGCTGATCCGATCCAGGGCGATCATGAGGTGCAGGGGAATTGTACATGGCCTGTCTTTGCATCTGCGAGACATAACGGATGATCTGACATGCCTTAAGGCTTGTTGGGCATTCAGGGATAGCTCTTCAGAACATTAGTTTTCAGTGTAGGAATAGTGGTTTGAGTGTGAGCTATTGTTACAGTGAGGTTGGATCTAAGAGGGTTAGATTTCTCAGGGCGATGGACAGAATGGGGACGAGCAGGGGCAGAGCGCAGAGTTCAGGGGAGGTTTATAATATCTTGCCGGTGCACGACATGCTGGCAGATCACCGCGCTGTGCAATTCCCAGAGGTAAGTATCCGACTCCCCATCAGCTTAACACGCTCAATAACAAGCTGCTTAACCACAGTATTTCGATTCGGAGCTGAAGTATGTGTGGCATTAACTGGACAAGCCTGGGGTTCTCATGTATACCATCAGGTTAGGGCAGCAGTGGCTGCGCTGCAAAGTGTTGGAGAATTGAGAAGACCTCCTAACTTGCGCTGGAGGGCTGGTTTGGATTTACTGGATTGGCTCTGCGAGTTCTTTGGCTTTCAGGTCAGCAAGCATCATGCTGTTTGGTGTTTGGTGTTCATACTTTTTGTGAATGATGGCTTACAGTCTTTTACTTCGTGTAAAATGCAGATAGACAATGTAAAAAACCAGAGGGAGCACCTTGTTTTGTTATTAGCAAATGCTCAAATGAGACTGACGCCGGCTCCAGAGCCTATTGACAAGGTAATCTTGGGATGGTGAACTGTATATGATGTTTGGTTGATATTCATGGCAGTTCTTCCGAGCACTAACTTGTTATAAACATAGACCGCAGAGGCAGTGCATTTTGCCACCTGTACATAGCGTTCCTAGTCTTTGGAGTGTTCCAAAAAATTGCAGTGAAAAATTCTTCTTTTGTAGTTTGTTTTCTGAAATATTCACGGAAATTTGTTTCAACTATGTACAATGTAAAAAACATTGTACAAGGGCTAAAAAGAACTCCAAGGTGTAGTAATCAATCAATTGCTTACTCCGGAGTTGGTATTCTGGGCTATTTCTATGTAAAAGTGTACTGGCTTCTACATCCTTGAGCCCCAAATCAAACTATCATTTTGGGTTTCTAGAAACATGTAATGAGATAATGATTCAGCCTTTAGGGTTTCTACATATAATCATACAATTATTATCTAAGTTTGTGTAGGGTTTTTTGTTTTTTCATTCACTGAATTATTCATTCTCTAAGTAGTTATTGTCGGTATGATTGTATACTGTATGCCTAGTTCCTACATAATGTGCTTTGCAATGCTTGTTTCAAAACTTAAAACCAAGTGTTAAATTGTTAGACTCCATCACAAATATTGGTATCAAATGAAGCATAAGACAACAAAAGCATCAGTAAGTAATCAATGCTATCAAATCTTTCATTGGGATCTTATCATAATAATGTAATGTTAGGAGATGGTAGCATGCCTTCAGTGCATGGAATTGGTGAAATAACCATGAAAACTTTGACTGGCAGCAAGATTCTAGAAGGAGTGTTGTATGTTCCTAGCTTGCAAAGAGATCTAGTTTCCATTGCCAAAATTGTGGATGCAGGAATGAAAGTCTCTTTCGACACTGACTTATGCAGAATATTGGACATGAAGACAAAGTCAGTGATAGCTAAAGCACAAAGAAGGAAGAATTTGTACTATGTATAGATGCTACCAGGAAAGGAGGAAGTACATGTGGTGTCAAACTCAGGTCTCTTATGGCACAGAAGGTTGTATCATATGTCCTTGAAGTCTCTGCACAAGAGGAGCACTGTTGGTCAGTTCGATGGTTCCAGTATCAGAGATCTTGTTTCGAATCTATCTTGTGAAGCCTGTTACAAAGAAAAAATGCATAGAAATCCTTTTAATCAGGAAGCTTTCCGAGCCTCTAAGCCTTTAGAAATGGTGCATAGTGACCTTTGTGGTCCTATGAATGTTACTTCTTTATCAAGATCAGAATATTTTATAACATTCATAGATGATTTCACAAGATTTTCCGTAGTCTATTTTATCAAGGGAAAATCTGAGGCTTTAGATATGTTCAAAAAGATTTGGTTTTTGCGGAACGAAGTACCCATCATAAACTTATTCTTTTAAGAACGGATCAAGGTGGTGAATTTATATCTAATGAATTTATGGAGTTTTGTGAGACTAAGGGGATATCTCATCAAACCACCACAGCCTACACACCACAACACAACAGTGTGGGTGAGAGGAGGAACCGGACTTTGTTAGAAGCAGCTAAGTGTATGTTGGCACTGTCGGAAATCAGTGGGTATGAGCGGAAGCTGGGAGCGAGCTTGATGCGTGAATCGGAAGCGCCACAGTTAGCAACAAAAATAATTCAAACGAAGGATTAAAACAAATGCGCAATAGAACAATAACAGCAGTAGGACAAATTGCACTCTGATTAGTATCAACAATGAGTACAAGGGCATGAAGTTATAACTTCAGCTTGTTGAGCGTGATAATGCTGATACAAATTAATGGATAATCAGAGCTGGAATATCATAAGGAAGTTTTCTGATGAAGATTCTAGGATTAGATATACCAAAAATATCTACAACTAACTCGCATTGAATGCTATCTTCTATATTAATTACAACCGCCTTGTAACTGTAAATACATGTACAAAATAGGCGGACTGTCAATGCGAAGTTGTTGGGTCGGATTTCTAACCGACAATATCGAAAATTACATAGGGTCGGATTTGATACAAAGGGTTGAAAAATATACACTGGGTCGAAAAATATGCTGAGGGTCGAATTTCCGGGGTCCGAAAAATTAGATCTGATTCAATCCGATCCAGGGTCGAACGCGCCCGGATAATTTAGTGAAGGGTCAGAAAAAATCCGAACCGATCTGACCTGACCTAGGGTCGGAAAATCTCTGTTTGTTAGGCTTGACATTGGGTCGAAAAAATCTGATAGTGGATTTTTTGATCTTTTGGAAAAACTCGAGCCTTCTGTTTTCTGTGTTTTGTAAAGTTTTCTGGATGCTCATTAATAAATGGATTTGAGGCTGAGCATTGAAATCCAACACTCCCCCTTAATGTGGATCCTGGAAAGTTTTGATTTTCAGATTTAACATGTCGTTGAATCTGAGATGATGCTTTTTTGATAGGGCCTTTGATGCTGTCCTGCAGTAGACTAATAATACCCCCTTGCTTTGGACTTTCTCTCTTAAATAATGATACCTGATCTCGATATGCTTGTTTTGTGAATGAAATCTCGGATTGAGAGAGAGAGCAATGGTGCTTTGATTGTCACAGAAAATGGTTGTTGGATGTGACTGTGCAAGGTCGATTTCTGCTAGCAGGCGCCTCAACCAAATTGCCTCCTTAGTAGCATTCGTGGCAGCAATGTATTCTGATTCGGTTGATGATAATGCTACTGAGGTCTGCTTTCGGCTGTTCCAAGAGACTGGGCTTTGATTGTATAAAAATACAAATCCAAAAGTCGATCTTCTGGTATCAACGTCCCCTGCCCAATATGCATCTGTGTATCCTTCAAGTATATTGGTAGGTTGGCTGCCTCCACAGATGCTAAGATGTTTGGTGGCTTGGATGTACTTCATGACCTTTGTGAGTGCTTTTCAATGTGCTGATCCTGGATTTGATAGGAGCTGGCTGAGTGAACTGATTGAATATGCAATGTCAGGTCGAGTGCAGATCATTAATGGCATACATCAGTGAGCCGATGATGGAGTGAACTGGATATTGCTTCATCTCCTCCTTTTATGCGTCAGTTTGAGGAGATTGTTCCTTTGACAACTTCAGTCCAGGGTCGAGTGGAAAGTGACTTGGTTTGCGGTTGGCCATTCCATACTTTCCCAGCACATTTGTGAGATATCTTTGCTGGCTGATAAAAATCAGTCTGCTGGGTCGAATTCGGAAAATTTTGATTTCGAGACAATAATGGGCTGGACCCATATCAGTCATTTTGCATTTCGTATCCTTCATCAAATTCAGATTGTTACTGAATAATAGTGTATCATCCACATAGAGAGTGATGATGATGAAGAAATTCGATACAAATTTGAAGTAGACATTCGAATCTGCTGAGTTTGGAATAAAACCATTCTCAATAAGGAATGCATTGATTTTCTAGAACCAGGCTCTGGGTGACTGTTTCAGCCCATAGAGTCCCTTGTGAATTCTGCAGACAAGGTGTTACTCACCCCTCAAATCATATCCTTCTGGCTGTGACATAAAGATTTCCACTTCAGTGGTTGGGCCAATGCAGTTGGAGTTGCTAACTATCTGTAGAATCGGATTTTGAAGACCCCTACAGCTTCAAAATCATCGCATGAACTATGGTGAGGAAGAAAGCCTAATTTTGCTCATGTAAGAGTTTTTGGGTGTCTAGCTCATGTCTTTGTCCCGAAGGACAAGAGAACGAAGTGGGATCAGCACACTAGAAAAGGTATATTTGTTGGATATGTAAATCATTCAAGCTATTACCAAATACATTTTCCTGCCGAGAGAGAGACCATTGAATGCAGAGAAGTAATCTTTGAAGAAGATAAATTCTTGGAGGGTATGGATCGTGATGGATACAACTTTTATGAGCCGAATCTGGATCAGCCTGGACCAAGTGGTGAACTACATGCAACTATGGAGGATGAACCACGTCATCAAGCAGAAGCTAGGTCGAGAGCTAGAAGGATCCAAGTCGGTCATACACCGGAAGAACTGCTCAGGAGATCCTGAAGATTAAGTGGAGAACCAACCACACAATCATTTGATGACAATCACTTTCTTGATGAAATTTGTTGTCTTGTAGGAGAACCAAGTACTTATGAAGAAGCCATGCAAGGACCCGAAAAAGAAAAGTGGTTGCAGGCCATGCAAGAAGAGATTGATTCTATGCACAAGAGGAATGTCCGGACTTTACAACCGTTACTTGAAGGCTGTAATGCTATCAAGTGTAAATGGATATTTAGATGTAAATTTGGTCCAGATGGAAAAATTGGTCGTTATAAAGCTAGATTGGTTGCTAGAGGTTTCACACAAAAGTTTGGAATATACTTTTATGAAATTTTCTCTCCTGTAGTGAAACACGCAAGTGTGAGATATATTTTTGCCTATGCAGCCAAATATAAATTACTTGTTCATATAGTAGATGAAAAAACTGCTTATTTGTATGGTGAATTAAAGGAGAAACTTTCTATGGAGCAGCCTAAAGGATTCGTTTCTCCAGAATTTTCAGATGCAGTTTGCTTTCTACGAAGCATCTATGCATCTATGGTCTAAAGCAATCTGCTCGGGCATGGTACCAGAAGATGGATGCTAGACTAAAGTATCTTGGCTTTACATGAACAACTACAGATCTTAATGTCTACACCAAGTACTTGAATGATGACATAGTCATCATTGGAGTTTATGTGGACGATAGTACTCTTATTGCAACTAAGTCTTTGGAAAATATGCAGTTAGTAAAGCAACAAATTTCCTCTATCTTTGAAATTGCAATAATCCTGATATGAAGCATTGGTATTTGGCCCAATATGTGCTAAAGTACCTTAAGAAAACTATGGATTACGGTTTGTGTTATTCAGGTGACAGTGATATGCACGTGATCACATGTGCAAATGTGATAGGTGATCACATGTGCAAATGCTAGTTGGATGTCCCGCAAGGATGATTCAAAAAGTATCTCTGGAGCAATTTCTTTGGTTGCAGGTGCCGCAGTCACATGGGTGTGCAAAAAGCAAAGCATGGTGGCTCAGTCATCCTCTGTGAAGCCGAGCATGTGGCAGCAGGGAAAGCCTGCAACGAGATCCTTTGGTTACAATACATTTCCAATCAGCCTAGAGTCTATCAGGAAAATCCTTATGTTTTATTGCTGGATAATACATCTGCTATATCTCTTAGCAAAGGCTCGGTCTTTCATCCGAGAACTAAACATATTGCTACGAGGTTTCACCATATTCGTGACCTGGTAGAGAAGAACATGTGGAATATGTAGCAAGTGAAGACATGGTTGTTGACATCTTCAATCATTGGATCGGGGCAGGTTCGAGAAACATTGGCAAAGTCTTGGCATTGTACCTATTGTTTGATTTAAGGGGGAGTTGTTGACCTCTAAATCTTCACAAAAGGATTTAACTTGGAATTTTCCTTAGAATTTTCTATGGGGGTATGTCCCAAGAAATTGGTTTTAAGTTGTCTAAGTTACTTGGGGTACCAATATTTTTTAGCCCCCCCAATGTCAAGGTCCTAAGTTCACAAAAATATTTTGGGGCCTTTAGTAGATCGATGTAGAGGTGGAGAGTCTAACTTCACTTGCTATTTTGAGAGTTGGGTCTATGGACACTTGTCATAGGCCCTAGACCACCATACATCTAATATGGGGAAAAATAATCAAATTAATTAGAAGAGGTGAGTCACCACACCTCCTCGATGAGTCACCAAATTGCATGCATGCAATCCTATTGAGGTGTCAACACACCACAACACTTGTTATTTTGATTTCAGCCTATATAATAGACAAACACACGAGCTACAAAAAAGCTCTTTACTCTTTTGATCGCTTGCTCATCGGCCATCTTCTTGAGGCCTCTTTCTTTGAAATTCCAGCAAAGGGTAAATCTGATCAAGCATTCATTTCTCTCCATACTTCATTTGACTCCAATCGATTTTCTACTTGCTGGTTTTGCGCCAAGGTTCAAGGAGGAAGTGTGGGTTAGATCACAAAATGCATCTTTCATGATCTTTAATGCTCAGGAATCAATTTCAAACACTGTTAGATGTGTGTGCTATAGTTTTTAGCCTATTCCTAACTTTGTTTTACTTCAAAACTTGTGGGAATTTTCTATGATAGCATCTCTTCCAATCTGAAAATTAGTTGCATGTCATATTGCATGTTGATGAATGTCCATTTCTAGACTTGTATATAGCGAGCAGGCCTCATTAGTGTGTTGATACACCAATAAGATATGGTTTTCAATCTGTTCAACATTATAAAAGTTTTTGAATGTATCATAAAATATCATCAGTAGATTACTGCTATATTACTGAGCTGTCTGATCTGTGAATAATCATTATGAGCATAGTGATGCTCTAGATGACAACATTCTACCACCCATTGTGTTTTCATTCTTTTACAAAGTGCAAAAGGTGGACCGTGGATGTGCCTTGGATAAGCACCAGTGTTGTCAGTTCGTCTGACAATCTATGGCAAGGAGAATGGTAGAACATTTGTTTTTTTGCCACCTGTCACATGATTTCTTATGTCCGTTTGCAGTAATCACTTAATACTGTATGACATGAACACCAGAGCATGCCTAAGTTTTTTTTGAAGATTTTGGACCTTCACATGAGAAAGTGTAGTTTTTTCATTACTATATGTGCAGTTGCGATGTCAGAATTTATGCACTGTTCAATTCTAGTGTCATTCTATGAAGGTATCTGGTTAATAGTTGCAAGTGTTCAACACTTTATGTACTCAAAGTCGGTTATTGTCTAATTTGATCTAAAAGGCTGTTGTGCCTGTAATTTTCTTCTCTGAACAGCTAGATTCAGGTGTCGTCAGTGCACTGCGAAAGAAGGTGCTTTACAATTATACTTTGTGGTGCAAGTTTCTGGGGCATGGAAGCAACCTCAGGTCTACTTTTGCCCTATACTTCTAAATTAAAGTCTCAATATTCTATGTCTTGGTGTGAATTGCTTTCTCAAGTTCAATCCCTGTTTTTGAGTTGCTATGAAAGATGATATCTGGGAGTTGTTCTTAATCTATTATGACCACTTTTAGGCTGGTCTGTTGGCTCAGATCTGTAAGACACCTTCTTAAGGATTCTAATACGAGTAAGAGCTAACCCTCCATGTGTTGGGATTTTTCCTGAAACATAACCAGCAATGGAACTAGACCAAGCAACTATGCCAAGAGGTTTCAAATCAAACTAAAAACTGATTCAGCAAGTGCTCGATAAAAAGCTGAACAAACAGAACTAAATTGATCAAATCAACTGAACATTCATAGCCTCATTTCCAAACATAAAATCCATAAAATAGTTTTCTAACGATTATTATCATTCATACAAAAATCAACCACCACAGCGATAGAAAACATTTCTACAACATCCATTAAGGAGTACGCATTATGCACTGCAATATCCAGAATGTACAAGCAACTTCTCTCAACAAAGTGCCAAACATCGTCCCTTCCCCAAGTGGAAGCATGTTCTCTTTTTTCAGGAGGGTAAAGAAATAGTTACATTGTTTGGAGACAAATATGTACATCCATTTGGGATGAGTTCATTTGCTAATGTAATGGTAATTTTTGATTCACAGTATGAAGCTTATTCTTTATTTGCTAAGCCAATTTGGATTTATCTGAAATGCATCTAATTAGTTGTGAATTGTCAAAGGTTCTTAACTCTGTAGACTTAGATCAAGAGCAAATTGAGAAGAATAAGATACTGTCTGAATCTAAAGATGTATTTCCAAAAGAATTACCTCATGGAATACCGCCGTCCAGATTTGTAGACCATAAGATAGAGTTAATTCTAGGTAGTCACCCTATCTCTAGACAACCTTATAGGTTTCTCAGAAGGAAGAGATAGAGATTACTAAGTAAATTGAAAAGTACTTAAAGATGGGTCATATTCAGCCAAGTAAGTCACCTTGGGGTGCTCCTGTTCTTCTTAAATCGAAGAAAGATGGAGGCTTCAGGTTGTGTGTGGACTACAAGGGGTTGAATAAGGTGACTATTAAAAATAAATATCCTTTGCCTCATATGGATGATTTGGTAGATCGATTAGGTGGAGCTAAATACTTCACAAAGATAGATCTTAGAACCAGATATCATCAGACTAGGATTCATCCAAATGATGTGCAAAAGATAGGTTTTCGGACGAGATTTGGCCATTATGAATTTCTTGTGCTTCCTTTTGGGTTGACGAATGCACCAGCTACATTCCAACAAATGATGAACGATCTTTCCATATCTAGGGAAGTGTGTGGTTGTATTCTTAGATGACATTCTCATCTACAGTAGGACACTTAAGGAGCATTTGAGTCATCTTAAGGCTGTCTTAGATATTCTCAGATGAGAGAAACTTTATGCTAAGGAACTTAAATGTGAGTTCTTTAAGCATGAGTTATTGTACCTCGGTCATAAGACCACCCGGAGTGGGTTGGAGATTGACGAGAGTAAGGTCAAGATAGTGCTTGAGTGGCCAATATCGAAGACGGTTAGAGAAGTTAAATCTTTTCTTGATTCTACAGTTTTCTTTCGTAAGTCAATTGAAGATTATGCAAAAGTGGCTGCACCTTTAAAAAATTTGACTAAAGGCAGAGTTAATAAAAAGAAAAAGAGAGGTCAACCTAGTGAGCCTATTGAGTGGAATGATGAATTGAACCAATGCTTTGAGAAACTCAAGCAAATGGTTGCCTCAGCTCTTGTTTTACAGATCGCGAATCCTGATATACCTTACGTCTGCGATCTGACGTGAGTGATTCGGCGATAGGGACAGTTCTTCTACATGAGGATAGGCCGATAGCGTTTGAAAGCAAGAAACTCATGGGGCCTCAGTTGCATTACACAACTCAGGAGGAGTTATTTGTTGTGATACATGCACTTAAAACTTGGAGGCATTACCTTTATGGTAGTCAGTTTATAGTGTATACAGATCACCAGCCTCTAAAGTACTTTTGTAATCAGAACGATCTGAGAGGGTAAAGCTCGCTGGGCTGAGCTTATGCAGGAATTTGATCATGAGATCCGATATGTCAAGGGCAGCTCTAACCAAGTTGTGGATGCGCTTAGTCGGATTGGTGAACTAAATGAACTTTCATTCACCCAAATTTCCACTGATCTATATCTTTCACTGAGAGGGAGGTGTGAATCGGATTCTCATTTTGGTCCCATCTGGAATATGGTGGAGACAGGAAAAAATGAGACTGGAATAGAGATTTACTCACAGGGGTCTCAGGTTCCTAGGAAACATAAGAAGATAGTGGAACGGTTCTCTATCTGAGGTGGGTTGCTATTTCAGAATGGGAATTTGTCTACCAACGGAGGATTAAAGAAGAGGATCCTTTATGAGTGTCACGACGTTTACTGTGTAGGTCATCCGGGTATACACAGGGCTTTGGACTTGGTCAGAAGAGAGTTTTATTGGCCAAAACTCAAGCCATTTATCGAGTCTTATGTGGTTAAATGTAGACCTTGTCAGTTAGCCAAAGCTGAACGCTTGAAGACTGGAGGTTTCAGATTCTTGAGCCAGGTTTCCTCTCCTCTCTTGTATTCATTCACTGTGGCTTGGGGGTGAAGGGTTAGGGTATTGACTAGCCTCTTCATGTTGGTTGGGTGGTTTATGCTCCACAGGTGTCCTTTTGGTTTGCATGTGATAGGATTCTTGAAGATCTTCACTTGGCGATCGTAATACTTGTACTTCTGTTTGTAACCATGGCCGACGACCGAGTTGACATCCCAACCAGTCCGTTGTGGGGGAGCTGGAGCATTTGTGAGCCCAAATGGCATCACCTTAAACTCATAATGACCATGACGAGTTCTAAAAGCTGTTTTCGGGACATCTTCCGACTTTATACGGACTTGATGATATCCCGATCTGAGGTCTATTTTACTGAAAATTTTAGCCCCGTCGAGTTGATTAAACAACTCGTCTGTCTGAGGCATAGGGTACTTATTCTTAATTGTGACTTTATTGAGGGCTCTATAATCTACGCAAAGATGCATAGACTCCTCTTTCTTTTTCACCAAAAGGATTGGGTTAGTGGCCCTTCAGACTCCACCAGCTAGTCCGGATCCCGTAGTTATCCCTCCGTCCGTGCAGGTTCGCATGGACATTATGGAGAAGAACATGGCCGAGATGCGGGTTATGTTATCCTCCATTGCCGGAAACTTTGCTTCTTCTTCATAATACCCTTCACAGTTTCCTCCAAAGTTTTCTTCCCACATGTCGCCCAGTTTCCCACTCCACCCATCAGGCAACCTATTTGTGTTGATTCCCCAGTCCAGTTCCCAGAAAATAAAGATGTAAAACTTGCAAAATTGTCTGGAAACTTCCTGCAAAGGACTACTGACGTGCTAGATCAGTGGTTACATGAGTGGGAAGAATACTTTGTTGTAAAACGAGCTCCAACTGATGAAGGTTGGAGAATTCAAAAAGCGGTTTATCATTTTACTGATTTTGCTGATCGGTGGCGGGTTATCAATTTGTGAGGTTTTCGTTGGTATTCTATCCTCTCAAAGCTTCTTGGTTCACTCACTCCATGCTCTACACAACCTTGCCATGATTCTTTAAGGTTTTTATCTAGTGCCCACAAGAACAAACAATAGAGAGTTGTTCTTGGAGGGCATCCTCGATGCGGTCCATGAGCTCAATTTCCTATACGAGTCCATGGTGTTGTAGACGCGATCCATTAGATAGAGGACTGCATAAATAGAATGAAAAAAAATTGTTAGTTGCTCAACAATTTGCCAAGGCTTATCTTTGATCTTGGGGTGCTGAATTAGATGTTTCTTGCTCCATGTTCCCAATCCACTCAACAAACTTCTATGGAGCAATCATTGTTCATATGTCTGGTTTCATGATCAGGCAGCCCCCTTCAAAGATTTAGTAGTAACCATCTCTTTCGTGGTGTGAAATGACAATTGTGGGGGTTTTCCATGAAGTATAACATGCCACTTATCAATCTCCACAAGTGTTTGTTTCAAGTTGTTGAACATTTGAGACATGAGGCTAGCGGCAACCTTGCATTGTTCTTGTTGATATACTCCAATGCTCTTCATCTAAGTGGTTTTTATTGCAAATTTGCCTCTCACGTTTTTGACTTTGGTGAGGCCGGGGTCAGGTACATACCTGTGTCCTTTGCTTGTGGACCCTCAACCACATGTCATGACCTCGTCTCATGTTCCAAGCAGGGGTTGCTTGCTACATCGTCATCATCGTCATTTTTGAATGAATATTTGCATCACCCAAAGGGCTGACATGTATTGCGGAACTTGAGGATGGTTGTGTGGATGCAATTAAGAGGCCAGTGGCCTAGAAAGATTTGGAAACTGTGCTTAATTTGTTGTCCGTAAGTCTAGGCTTTACGGACCAATGTAAACACTTGATGACATTGCTCTTGCATACTAAATATTGAGTGGCTTCAAGGCTCTCATTGGCCTGGTTGCTTGGATGGCCCCATTTTTTCTTTGAAGGGCCTTGTTGCTCCATGTGCATGCGGCACTCACTCATGCATGCCTGAACAACTCAGGCATGCCCAGACAAGTTGTTGAGATGTAGAAGGTCTTGATGTTTCTATAGATACATGTGATTCTCTGCCCTTTCTTTGTGATGCAGTCAAACGAAATGTAGTGATGTATTTGTTGACCTCAATACATGTAGCAATGCCATGCGTTTTAATCGAGATTTTTTGAGCCCCAGAAATACTTCCCTGAGCTATGTAAGCATGGTTGAATATGTAACAATATGGCTGATTCTACCTACTTGCATTTGAGCTCTTGTAATGGTTAATGCCACCATCCAAAACCTTCACTCTGTCCACATAACAAAAGTCAATGTTACTCCCTAGTTTAATGGACCTATCTATAATCTGATTGTATGTAACATTGAGCTTCTTGTTCTTGAATGAGTTTTGTGAGTCAATACTCTCATTCTTAGTTGCTAGGCAACAAGCTTGTACAAAATGCAAAATTCCTCAAAATTGAATCAGAATGTTTAGGGGATAGCAGAAGCTCTTGACAAGATACAGTTGTAGGGAAGTAAATATCAGGTCAAGACTCAAGTACATCGAAGACTCTTTTTGCCTTCGATGGGCCATGGTGCCAACAAGCAATAAGCAACATCTATGATGGTTAACAATCACACCAACTCGGGACTTCAGGCACTAGCTATTGAATGCCTATGCTTTCTTAGATAATGATTAACATATTTGTGATTGTTATGGATGATTAGGGTGGTGGAGGGAAAGCATGCGGTTGTTGACGAAAGATTGGAGTTGCTGTACATCTCTTTGTATTTTCTGATATGGGGAGAAGCAGCCAATCTCCGCTTCATGCCTGAGTGCCTAGCCTTCATCTTTCATAATGTAAGGACAACTTCATCCAGTGTGTTGTAGAAGACACTGATCATTGTTGTATGCAGAGTTTATGCAAAAGTTATTGCAAGCATGCTCTATTTTGCAGCAAGCTTGTGCTGAGAATAATCTTTTATTGCAAAGAGTTATGAGGGGAAACTCCATAAGCAAGGGACAGTGTTAAACCTGTAGACTGTGTCTTTATTTTGCATGTTAATATATAGAGTGATTGTTATTTTATCACACATTACCAGTTAACTATATCTAATGTTGAATTTTCTTATGTAGCTCAGTATTAAAAGGTTTAAATTCTGGAAATAGTTGTCATTTACAACCATTTTTAAGATTTTTGGCATTTTGGATATTGAGATTTTATGTTCTATATGCTTTAGACACACAAGGAATGTCCACTGTCTGGAGAGCTGATTTTGGGAAAGAACTTCAAATTGGCATCCATGACTTTTTACCATGTTTGGGTGTCAACTGTGACATCAACTTTGCTTGTAGTAGGACTTCATTGAGAATTCCCAGGACATTTTTTGCAATTGTTCCTCGTGTCCTAAATCATTTGTAGGTTAGCACAGAGATGGAGTTTATTTTACTCCTGAATCTATCATCTGGTGTAATATTTGAAACAGGAACCTAATAAGAATATTAGAGCAAGACAATAAGTGCTTTCTATCAGTCCATCTTTTAGCATTGAGTTTGTTGTGTATTTCTAAGGCACCAGTCTTCCTGTACAAGTGAAGGTGTACCTAATTGTCGATTTTGCTTCCAAGCTTATATTTCAGATGGCAGGAGAGCTGAACCGAGTACTTGGGGATTATACAGATGAATTGTCAGGGCAGCCAGTTCAACCTTTCTCTGGCGGGGAGAATGGTTTTCTTTTAAAAGTTGTGACTCCTATATATGAGACTGTGAAAGCGGTGAGCTTCATCTCTTGAGTGTTCACAGCTGGTCATAATGGTTTGAATAGATGGTAGTGGCGGGATAACTAAATTTCGAAGTGGGCATCTTTTTAGTTCCTGTTCATGTTTTAACAACAAAAGATGTGGGCTAAATTTGTGATATTCCACCCTTCTCCTGTTTGTTTGATCACTTCTATTAAAGGTGCAAAAATTTCCATGACAGCTCGTTGAGATTTTGACAATCATGTGAACCATGCTGAATGTCATGGAGATTTTAAAGTCCACCTGATGCTAGTCTTTAGTGCACACTGCAAACAGAGGATTTAAATTCCCCGTGAAATCAAGAATCACTGAAATAATAGTAACCAAATTTTTAATAGTTATTGGTGTTGTAGCTAGAGGGTTCTTCAGCCAAGTAGTCATGCTTGTTAGTGGACCGTATACTTCAAGAAAAGCTGTTAACAAGAGTCGGTGCTGCTAGGAAGCTGAAGCGAGTCATGATGGAAAGGCTCCTCACTCTGCATGGAGGAATTATGATGATATGAATGAGTACTTTTGGTACAATCATTACTCTTGTTTTGAGTTTTTCTTATTAGACATTCTTTTAATAAACTAGTGCTTGTTGAGACTTCTGAGATCAAAGCATCATGGCTTTTGCAATGGTGTTTGATATTGCAATATGGCATCTAGGGGAAATGTTTCAGATTGAACAGCAGTTTATGCATAGGGGAAGGGAAATGCACTTTGTTTTTCCAGCCCTAGCATATAGAATTGACATGTTTGTCCTTGTCCTTCAAAAAATTGATCGCGCACAGTAGTCTATAAAAAGATTATAAATAGCACCTTCTGTATTGTCCTGAAACTTTTGCATTATAATAAAATACGAAACTTGAAGGCTATCTGATTATTGTGGTGTGGGCGTGCAGGAGCGAGAGATGCTTTACACAGTTGCAATGGCCTCTACAACTGGGTAGCAACTATCTTGTCAAGCCAGTAAATGTGAAAGTATGTATGACTCAAGTATTATCTATCCTAGTTATCCATTTCAATGTTCGTTTGCCTTGCTCAATGTCAAAATAGAGTAGTATGTTTATAACAGCAACAAAAGGTTCTTGCTTTTTGGTGTCTCCTGTCTTGTGAAACTAGCAAATTTCTTGCTGAGATAAAATGTTTCATTGCGAGTATAGTAAAGGCTTAACGCTCTTTACTTTGAAAACAGCGACAAAGGAACTCCGTTCTTAAGTCTCCGTTGTGTGATGTCAATTCTCCTGCACACAAACTGCTAGTGAACTATCTTAGGTGTGCCTAGTCAGCATGTTCCATTTCCTATCGTTTATGTGTGTTGTGGCAAATGATTGTGTGGAGTTCAGAGACCAACATATGCACTTGCATATCTAGTGGGTGCAAGTGAAACAAAGAACTGGAACAGTGAAGGAAGTGATGACATTGAAAGTGGGATAAGATCTATTTAAGGTCTTTGGAGTTGCATGAGGTATCAAGTGCTTGTTTTGAGTTGTGTTGCTATGGGGTGAGTGCTATCAATATGGATAAACTGCGTTGGCAATGCAGTGCTTGAATTTTATCATCAATGCCGAGGGAAAAGTTGAGACTCTGCTAGAATATAGGCAATGGCATTCTGCCCACTGCAGTACAGCCTCTTGAATAAGGCCAACATGGCAATCCACTGTATTAATCAACTTTGATTCCTTTTCTAAGTAGAATCAAGTACCATCCATAAGGTGTGGTCAGGCTTACTAATCTTCTATTCCTGATCATGAAGATGCTGGGAAGAGATAACTGCTCTTTGTGTATATCTCTGGTGAAATTAAGGTCCTGACGTTGCATGACAACTTTGGAGGTATTGAAGACCATAACCTTGGTCTTCAAAATGTTCACCCCCAAACCCCATACCCCATATGGTACAAAACACTTGTAGTCTTTGTAAGGCCTCTCTATTCGGGGAGACTAGCACCACATCATCGGTGTAAAGAAGAATGGCAATCAAAATATCACCTAATTTGCAACTAAATCTACCACATTGGCAGATGGTCCTCTCCAGCTCATCAATAAATAATCCAAAGAATATACGTGAAAGAGAGCAGCCTATACTTCACCCCAACGGTGCTCCCAATTAGCTCATAAATAACATTGTCATGCCAAAAATAACCCAGAACTCTCTCATAAAGTGTCATCACAGCCAAGACAACGTTTGTGGAGAAACCAAGATCATGAAGTTTTTGAATGAGCAAGGAATGTGGGACAAAGTCAAAGGCCTTTCTGAAGTCTTGAATGCGCAGCTGGTCAGTATCATCATGTGAATATGACTGTCACGTGAGGCTGTCTGGGCATTAAAATCTTTAGTGAGAAAAATATGTCCTCACTCTGCAAAATTGATAATATCTGAAGAAAGATCAATAAGGTGAGCCAATACCCTGAACAAAAAGAAGAGGACTCTAGGGGAAAATGGCAATGCGGCAACAAAAGATCCCTGTCCAAACCAATACCTTGTTCATCAATGGGGACCCAAATAAGGGTGCTTGCTCGCCATGTTTGATGAACTTGATGATCAAGTGAAGAGACTCTCCGTATTACAAGCGACCCCTGCCAAAACCACGTTCACTTGTTGATCGAGTCTTTGGCCTATATATCGAATCCCATATGTACCTTGGGAAGGTAGGTAGTCCTCTCGCCCGACCCTCATGAGACTCCATGAAAAGCAACAAATCACGTCCAATACTGAATTCAAAGTATACCATCACAATTCGACACTCCAATATGAAGGTGACATGGATGGGGCCTTGGGATGCACCCATGCCCAGGGCCCTGCCCCAACTCCTTATTTTCGGGAGCTCTTGGATGCATTATTAGTCAGTTGGAGGGGGTCCTCAATCTACTTAGGCAACATAAATGTCTCGCCTACTAAATCTACCCGATTCAGCCTCAAGGCATTGAAAATATACCCATTGCCCAATGTTGTATGGACCCCACAATGTAATTTAATGTTCCTAGTGGACCCAACTTAACTGTGCAATTGGGCTTTAAATTACAATTGCAGGACCATGTCTTCACATTTAGCTATTGTATGAACAATACTTATTGATAAGTTGTCATACATATGGAGATCACCAGGGTATGGGGTGTAGATCACATTTCTAACACTCTCCCTTCATCAAACAACCATGGTCATCAACAACGTTACCTAGTCGATACAACCTCCAAGGGCCATGCAAAACGGACAAGTCTTCTCTTTTCATTTGAATTTTGCATGAATGAATACTGCATGACCATGGACTGTTACAAAAAGATAAGACCTTTTTGCATCTTCAAGTAGGTGATCGATCATTTCTAGGCTACTAATTAGAATGCAAATATTGCAAAGAACCATGTAGAAGGATTGGATAAATGTGCAACATATGTGAACTTTAGAAACCTCATAGGGATCAGCTTCAAGGCAGCAATCCCCCTCATATCTGTGATAGATCTAGGTAGGAGATTAGTAATTTAATCTCATCGAATTCATCATTTTACAAGCTGTAGCTGTATAGTTAAGTGTGGCAGGTAGTCCATTATCTTTATGCATTGATGTTGTTTGCTCACAAGTTAATTGTGTATAGTCCACTGCAACAGGATGCTTTCTTAATGTATGTATGCTGTTGAGAATATGCTGCAGGGAAGATTGGTGAATCAGAAGATAGGAAAAACCGGTTTTGTGGAGCAGCGTTCTTTTTGGAATATCTACCGGAGCTTTGATAAACTCTGGATTATGTACATACTAGTGTTTCAGGTAAGGGTATAAATCTGTTGAGGTTATTCCATTTCTATTAAATTTGATACATTGTAAGCCTTTCTGGATTGCCTTGAACCTTCAAAGGAGGCAAGGATTATATTCATGTCTTGGTGGCTGCCAGCTGGAATTCGGTAACATTCTTTATTCTTTGTCCAAGAAGCTGTTTGCACGAACAAAAATTCTATGTCCCCGATGGCTAATGAAGCGTGCATGCTCCAGGCCTCTATGATTCTTACTTGGAAAGAAGGAGGACCACCCTGGAAGGAGTTGCGAGATAAAGATTCAGTTGCAAAAGTTTTGACTATTTTCATTACATGGGCAGCTCTCCGCATTCTTCAGTGTAAGCTGCATTTCCACTAATAATCATTCCCGTGAAAAGTTTGTGGGCGGCCATCACGTGTGATAGTAATGTGCTGCTGAAAGTTGAAGGAACGAGAGGTTTCACCTTTAGTGCAGCATGAATGTAAGAAATGACATGGCTACTGATGAAAGAATTTGTGTTGCTTGTATGAACTAATGCAATAAGCCCCCTTCCAGTAATACATCCTTAGAGCTGTATATGGCATGCACCAAGTTAGCCTGCCCAAGCAGCATAAGCAAGCTGTGTGTGATACTTTGTTGTTCATGCCTGCGTGTGTGGGAGATGCATGAAATGTATCCATGACTAAGTATAGGGACTAGGAAATTATCTTTGATTAAGTCAAGATCTTTTGAACTAGTGTGGAAACAATTATCATATGATGTAGTGGAGATCTTGGTAGAGATAGGACAAAGTAGTGGTATATCATGGAGGCAGTGGAGAAATAGAATCAGAAAGAGATAAGCAATCTTCCAAGAAGGATTGTTACGCAGTGTATAAAAAAGATTGAGAATTTGCCACCATTCTGTGTCCTTCAGGAGCTTCCTTCTTGTTTAGTTCTTGTGAGATGTCTCTTCTGGTCTTCCATGAATGCTAGCTTGTGTTTGTACTAGCATAAGGGACTGGCTACTATGATTTCCATCAATGGTTGAGGGCCCACAAATATATAATTGTTAAGGTTATTGATGAATTTGTTTTGATTCCAAGAACTGATGTGAATCCACAAGATAGATATATGAACTTCTTCAGGCTAGCATTTTTGTGGAAGTGACATGTTTTCTGTGTTGACAGGACCTCAACCCCAGTTGGCTTGAGGAGGAATACTGAAATAGAACCAGATTTTTAGAAAAAGCTTAGCAAGAGCTTCGACTGACCCAACTTGAATCTGTTCAAATTTGTTGGCTCGAGACATTGCCAAGGAAAGCCTGAAACATGTTCATTCAAGCGTGAGAGGTAGCTTTTGTTTCATTGCAGTACATCTGCAAGCTTTTGGGCTTGAAAGGCAGCTCACTTTATGGCTGGGGAGATGGCCATTCAATGTGTCATTTAATATGACTAGATTGGGCAACAAGAATGATCACATTTGATGTATGTGGTCATTCAAGTGTGAGAAGAGCTTTTGTTTTGTTGCAGTACATCTGCGAGCTTTTGGGCTTGAAAGGCAGCCCAGTTTATGGCTTAGGAGATGGCCATTCAATGTGTCATTTAACTGATGACAAGAATGATCAATTTGATGTGCAATGTGCAGCAAGTTAGCAGAAATTGTCTTCTAAAGTGGGAGCATCCTTTTTCTCCTTTGACATCTCTGCCCAAGCGTGGCAGCAGTTACACATATTCACAGCAGAAAGCAACCGACTATGGGTTGTGTTATTTTTATATTTGGATTCTCATTCAAACACCTCTTTCTAAAATAATAAGTGTTTTTAACTGCGTTCCTCCAAAGATTTGAGAAAAAAATGGGAACATTTCAAGAACGAGCATTCTTTATGCATTTTGAAATGCGGCATTCTGGAACATGATGCAACTATGCACACTCTTTAGATGCATCCGGAAGTTCACCCGTTGGGTACATCCAAAAGTATGTCTGCAGCTTGCCAACCAGTTCTCCAGCTCATTCTCTTCGGATGTACAAAAATATGCACTGAGCCATGCTTTATCCTTGAAGTCCTGATCAAGAATTGTCACCAAACTCTGAGGAAGCGCAAGTTTAACAAGTATAAAGATGAATAATGCATAAATAAGAGGTGGAGCAGTAGAATTTGTGGTCTGTACCCGTTGCAGAGGATGTATAGCTACTGATTGTGCCATGTCCCATCATGAAGAAATTTAGGGAAGCTGTTTTGGAACCTCTTCTGAGGTCCGCTATATGTGATCCTAGAGCTGCAGCATGCGCTCTTCCTGTGGGTGAGCTATTGTATAGAAGAGGGATGCTCCTATATAGTGGACCTCAAATCCTCACAGTTAGCAACACTTGATGTGCAAGCCGGGGCAATAGTTGGATGAGAGTGGTAATAACTACTGAGTGTTAGCCTATGAGAGCACTATATGTAACAATATTCGGCAATTAGGTTGTAGTTGAATGGGATAGCAGTGATAACCACTTCGTAACAGTCTATGAAGTCAGTAGATACTATGTCTGTGAACTAATATTGTGAATAGCTCAATCATTGGTTTGTCAAATTGGTATAAATGGACTCAAACTGGCCCAATTTCAGATTTTCTCTTTCTTTTTGTTCAAAACACTCTTCTTCAGAGCATTTAATTCATTTTGAATATAATTTTCATTGCATCAATGCGCAAACCTCTCCTATATTGGAGTCAGGCTGATATGAAAATCTGATTTGAATCAGATAGAACCTTCATTGTATCAATGTACATGCGGCAGACCTATTTGCAGTGTCTTAGGGCTAGGTGTATAAGTGTAACCGCTGAATTATTGTGTTTCAAACCAATTTTTTAAAAGCTCTTCAAGCTTCTTAAGATATAAGTTATAACATCGAGCATCTAACCCATGATCCGATTCTAAGGTTCTATTACTAGGTGTCTTGCTGTCATATATCAAGTTGATAGATACCTACCTAGGACTATGTTTTAAAAAAATTTCGAAGACCCTCTTGACTTTAAATCTTCTTAAGTTATAACTTATGAGTTGCCCGTTCCAGAACGGAACGCATTCCAGAATGCATTCTGGAATGCGTTCCGTTCTAGAATGTGGCCAAAAATAAAAAATTCGTACTCATTTAACAAAGCAAAAAGTATTTAAATCTCATCTGCAAGGACATAACATTTTTGCAAGCAAGGCTGACATCAATTGCACTTGTGAGGAAAAGGTTGCAAGGGCTGTATAAAAAAACAGAACAGTTTCTGGTATGCACTGTGCAGAGAACTCTACAGTGGGTTCTTTGCATGCGATAAGAACCTGATAGCTTGTCAATCAGGGGGAACATTGGAAATTGTTCCTATAACAACAGGACCCAGGTACAGCATCATGAACTCAACTGTAAATAAGCTGGCCTGGAGATTTAAATGCATGCACTGGATAATTAGGTAATGTACTTGAAAACAGCCTTTGGTATACCAAGCTATTGGCTTCATCGAGTGGAACAAGGAAGACTGTCACTACTATGGCTTTCATAAAAAAATTACAAGGACACCATTTCAGTGACCCTTGATTCCTGGTTAGGACATTGCGACGTTGGTTTTGATTTGAATATGACGTGATGCCAAACAGCATCGACATTATAAAGGAAACTGAGTAGCAATGTATTACAAACATTACAGAAGAAAATGTAAAGTTGGGGAGATGGTGGTCAGCAGGTAAGTGAATACTGAATACCTTTTTTTCTTTTCATTTCGTACCATGTTCTGACCCAGCACGTTCCGGAATGTATTGTACGGAACATTTTGTTCGGAACGGGTTTCTAAGCTTATAACATTGAGCATTGAAGCCACACTCAACATCTGTGATTTGCGAATCAGCAGTTAGGTGACACGACATGAATAATAGCAGTCTTCACCGTTACACCGTACAGAGATGTAATGGCACCTGAAGCACTAAACTAGCACTTGTTTTTGCTATAATGGAAGGCCAAGATTAAAACCAACATAAGAAACAAACCCCTAAAGTGTTTCGGAGGCTCATCAGACCTGGTAGGGCCGATTCTTTTCTGATTCGAATGGACGTATGGGCCAAGCTAAACCGCCAGTTTGAATCAGCCCTAGAAACATTGTTTCAACAAGCAAATTGATGGCCAAAAATAACTCCAATTTGAGAATTACTGAAGCAAGATGCATAATATCTTATAAGCCTAGATAAATAGCATTTGGAAGAGGGATTGCTGTAAGGGAATAGGCTGTAGAAGCCAATCTTAGCAAAGAGATTGCTGCAAAGAGCCAGGCCCTTGATGAATGAAGTGCTGCTGAAAAGTGGCTCTACAAGTCCATCGTTGATGTAAAGTAGTATTAAAAAGGTAGATCGCTGATGGAAAAGCTTTCAATGAGCCAACTAGTATGCCTGCCCGCTGGTTGGCGGGCGGGCAAATTCAAAATATAAGGGTGGGCATCCAGCAACCCCCCCACGCCCCACGCCCCACCTCCATCGTCCCAGCCCTTGCCCGTGGCCTTGGCCTGCCCCTTCCCGAGGCCTCTTTTTTTTGTGGTCAAAAAAAACATCCGGGCAGCTCACGCTGCCCTGCCCGAGCGTGACTGGGCAGCGTGAGCTGCCTGGAAACCCAATTTGTTTTAGTATATATAGATTGCTGGAAAAAAATGTCCCAAAAAGATCGCTGAGCATTGGCTGCTAAATGATGAATAATGCAATTCCTACTTGTACCTTCTAGATTAGGTTTAGGTAATGCTAGGCTTGAATATCTATTGGCTTGTAAAATAAAAGCAATATATAACAGATGGGCCATAAAAATCCTCTATGGGCATTGGGTCCAGAGTTCCTACTTGTCCTCCTTACAGCCTCCTTACAGAGAAGGGATGTTTTTGGTGTGTGACAAGATTAATCTGAACCAAGTTACGTAAACAAGAGCAGTGATGTCCATTAGCATGTAAAATGAAGCTCCACGTCGACCGTTGTCAATGATTTTGTTATGAAGTTTGAAAAATTCATACTTCGGAGAACTGGAACTCTTTCATCATCAGCATACGAGTGACTATGATCTTTGATTTAAGAAATGTTATAGTTCAAAAGACATGGAAGAATGTTTTGTTGTTTTGACTCGTTATATGAAATGCAAAGTGTGCACTGGTTTTTCTACAGCATGACTAATGGCCTTCAAGATGCATTACTTTTTACAGTTGGAGTAAAATAGATGTAGATATAGTTCAATTGAATGCTTTGGCTTCTGATAGTTTTGTACATTTTTTATGTATTTGAATGCAGCCTTACTGGATGCTTGGATGCAATACAATCTGATTTCAAGGGAGACCCTACTTGTTGGTATCAGAATGATTTTGAAGTTCTTGGTAGCCATTGTATGGACGATTGTGTTTGCAGTGCTCTACAGGTACAAGTTGGCCAATTGTCTTTGGGCTCATCTGTGGAGCTGCATGTTCTACATGCGATTATTTTCCTAGGTTAATGTTCTATTATTTTTCAACACGTTTATGTTGAAATGCCTCTTGGTTTCCAAGGAGAGACTCGAACTTGAGACCAAAGAAACTTTGGATGTCAAGATAACCAATTGAGCCAACGCCCTTGACTTTTGTTTATGTTGAAATGACTGAAGATGTATGTTATCGAGTTGTGATTTTAGATTTTTCTTACAAAGTGTATCTTAAAGATGAGTTTTTTTATGTCCATGCTGTTTATAAATTCTATGTACATGTTTCTCCAAATAGTAGCAGACATATTGAAAAGGCCACCAAAATATCAAAGAAACTGGATGTAAGAGAGATACTGTACGTGTGCCTAGATGCTAGAGTGAGAATGTCTGAGTGCGGTACTTAATTGCAAGAGGATACATGGGGATGATGAGATATGTATCAAATATATAATGAAGCACGGTCAATTAACCATTTGCACCCACATGGAAGATGACCAATGCAATTCAGTTGTAAAATTTAAAATTATCATTTCACATGTTTGTTTGGTTCTTGCAAGGACCGTGTTTTAAGCAACATGGTGGGCATAGAGTACTGCGGTCACACCAAAGCTGCAAATACTTAGGCTCTGCATGAGATGCAACACTGAAAAATGAATGCACAGTTTTCCCTAATGACTGTGTTATGAGGTAGGACCAAGGTAGCCTGTGAAAGGTTGACTTTTGAAATAGTGGATGCTATATCAAAAGGATAAAAGTAATCCTAGACAAGATGGCATGCATGAAAAAGCATACTATCAAAGTGACTGAGAAAAAAGGCTGGTTAAGGTCTTAAAGACAAAATTGAGCACATCTATCCTGATGACAATTGGGACTGTTGAAGATATGGTGGATAATGCCAATCTATAGTATTTCAAATGGGCACAACTTCTTGAATTCGTAGAATTAGTGATATGCTTGTTATTTAATGGGTATGAGCCTAACTAAAAGAAGGTTGTATCAATCAAATATGCTCTAGGTTTGTAAGAGCATCAAAAAGCCTTTTGATCATCTATTTAGGATGAAAAAGTGCTCAGGAGGTTTTAGGTGCTCAGCAGCATTTGATTTTTGATTAGTGCTTGATTGGGCCTTAATATTCACAAGGTGTCCTTTCTGCTTATACTAGAACTCTTTGAGGATTAAAATGAGTTCATTCTTTGCATTGAACTCTGCCGATTTTTCCCTCATGATGGTCCTGATCTAGTCCCGAAAGGTAGGTTCTTCCCTCTTACTGTCATCTCCCGTCCACCCATGTAAATTATTCTACGTATACGCCATTGCTTTTCAGCAATGAGCAGAACTTATGTGTGATCCAGCTGTCGATATGGATGCTTGAATTCTGATTTTGGGTTAAAAAGTCTGTATTGGAATTTGAGATGTTCATTACACAGGCTAACCATTTTGGATGGACTAGTACATAGTTTCCTGCCTCGGGAGTCTTCCCATTGTAATGGAGAAACGATGTGCTGTAAAATGTGATGCATAGTTGACATTCTGAGACTTGTCAACGTGAATAAAAGTAGGCAGCTTGCTATCTTGGAGGGGTTAAAGCTCTTCAAAACAGACTATATAACCTGCTAAAGTCTATCTTGCTGGGCTTTGACACTATAAACGATTCCAAAGGCACAGCTCTCATGAATAAATTTTTCTAGATCAGAAAGAAATATGCAATCAAAGTTTGGGATTTTGTTATACATGTTTTAAAGGTTCCTTGAAATTCATCCTTTCATTCTGTTAAGATCTCATGATTTAGTGTAGTCTTCTTCTATTGCGATGGTTCAAGAATTGAGTTTACTTGAATGTGTGACTAACAGTAGGATGTGGGACCAACGTAATCGAGACGGACATTGGTCTCATGCTGCAAATCAGCGAATGATTGTGTATTTGGAAACGGGCTTGGTGTTTGTTGCTCCAGAACTGATAGCATTGATCCTATTTATTATTCCTTGGCTCCGGAACTTTATTGAGAATACCAATTGGAGGATATTTTATTTACTTACATGGTGGTTTCAGGTGACAATCCCATTTTCAATGTTTCTAGTTAGTAATTAATATTATTATCTTTTAACTAGGTTGTTGTGATATACTGTCTTTTTTCCTAAGATAAATATGGATTGGCAGAGTCGGGTCTTTGTTGGGAGAGGCTTACGAGAGAGCCTTATTGATAACATCAAGTAAGTTTTTCTTTAGTGCACTTTTGTGTGTTTTTCAGGTTACCAATACAAATTTTCTCCCACCCAGTTCTTCTTGTTTAAATGAAAGTGGAAGCTTGGCCATAATCCTCTTTCGTCTCCGTGTTTCTCAAGTGTTTACACAATGTTGTAAATTGGGTTGTTAACATAGTTGCAACAAATCTCAATCTAATGAGTTTCAGACCTTTCCAAAACTGTTTGATTCGATCAAAGACTCAACTTCTTGTTCTAATCCTAGCCAAAGTTTTGATCTTATTCAGGTAAATTTTCAAATAAAGCATTTAATGCTATACTCTTTGGAACCTACGGGACTTGTGAAAACTAACATTAAGATCCCATATGACAAATATATGCTGCGACACATGACCTTCGCCAGGTTCCATATGCGTTTTATTTTGTCAACATTACGGCAGATCTTAATATATCAAATAAAGAACGACTCTTTAAGTTTGATGCAAATTTTGATTATAATTTCTTGCTTTAAACTTAATGGTGACTAAGATATATGTTTAGTGTTACCTAGTTTTTCCTCCTAAAACTATTTGATACTTAATTTAGTGGAGGTTGTTAGCAACTTCCTTTTGAAGTTTTCTACCTCCTCTTCAGAGTGATATGTTGTCATCAAGTATGTGAAATCTATGAGGTTTAAATTATCAAACAACAAAAAACCATAAACCTTATGATGTTCCAGTACAATAGGTTTAAAGTTGGCTGTTTACCATGTTAACAAGTTTCTTGTGTAGAGAGAGAGAGAGAGAGAGAGAGAGAGAGAGAGAGAGAGAGAGAATTAGAATTAGAATTATTATTATTAACGTCTTTGGTACCCAAAGGTACGTAAGACAAAAGAGAGTACAAAAAGTGAGGAGCATTGTCCGCATACGGACTTATTTACTAGTAAAAAGAAAAGAACTAGCATGTCTATCTCTCTATCTCTAAGAAGAAGTATCAAAGCTTGACCACCAGCTTGTGAGGGTACAATGCAAGAAAGAGCTTAACCTCCTGCTCTGCGGAGGAGACTAGCTACGAGCAAGCTGGAAATAGTGAGTGATAGTAGTAGTGGAGCGTGCTGTAGACTGGTGGGAAGCATGTGAAGATCTGGTAATCTTGGATCTAGTAGAAGTATGTGAGACTCTCTGTGCCTTTGATCTTCGAACGGGAACTTCAAAATCCACAATTGAAATATCCTCTCTGTCTCACTCCTGGAAAAACTGGGTAATATGAGCCTGATTGTGATCCATATCTGGGGTAGGTAGAAGCGAAGCTCGTAGAGTATACATCTCCCTACACATCTAGGGTCTAGATACTCGAGGAGTATCTCTATATATCGCCCTCTGATCTCATAATATACTAGACAGCGAAAGATGAAATGAAACTCATCCTCTACCTCTTGAAGAGAACAAAGCTGACCTATCCTCTGCAATCTGGGAGTGTCCGTGTATCTACCCATCTCAATAGCCAGCTGATGAGAAGAGACTTGAAGCTGTCCCATACGGTACCTTAGACCAAAAGATAATGGCTGTGTAAGATATGCTGGAAGGATAGGAGTACCCGTAGTATCCAACCGGAGTAGATGTGTGCCATAGAAATGTATCTTGACCTTATCAGGGTCAGGTTGTGACCATATAGTGCGTATGTAGCTCCGATAAATATGCTGTCTGATATAAGCATGGGTCCAGCGTCCCGCTCGGAAGATCAAGTACAAATAAGCCCCAAGTCCGAAGAAGGGCTGAGACACTGCCAAACCAAGAATGCTTGGCCCCCTGTCCAACGATGGTGCGTGATGAAGTGAGAGCAACAACAACATATCTGGAAGTGTCTAACTCTGATATCTTGTGAAAAAAGGTAATGATCTGAAACATAGCACCGATAACCAGGGGAGGGGAAGCAAACTTCGCTAGTATGATATCACGTGGCACCGAGGGCTTAGCCCTAATCATCTTGCTGAGCATGAGAATTTGGATACGAGTAAGATCCCTCCAAGTATCACGTGATAAATCCGGACACCAAGTCTCAGCAGAGTATAAAACAATTGGGGAGACAGTGGGTCCTGCCAACTGCTATTTTACAGGTACGCTTATTGCATAGTCGTCGCCATCGGCAGGTTCAGTTTTTGGTCTAGTGGGATGGTCGTCCTATTGAGGAAGCTACTTGGGAGCCCATTGATGTTTTTTATCATACCCGTATCCTGGCTGATCTGGCTCGATCACTTGCAGCTACCATTGCTTCTCGGGATGCTCCGGCTTATCTTGATGTTCCTTTCTCAGATGGGATATCTTGATGCAGTATTTTTCTCTGGCACTGGTTCTTATCTTATTTTGCCTACATTGGGGGCAATGTTCTTTATAGCCAGGGAGAGTTACGGACTACAGGATACAGGCCTACTGGGCTACTCTGCATATATTCCGCAGGCCTCTTTACATTTACTGTTGGTTATGTATATTTCTGGTTACGCATTCTATATTAGTCATGTACAGGCCCCAGAGCCTTTTTATATGCTTATGACCTGCACTGGGTCCTTTTTTATGACATTGATCGGCCTTGGGCCCTTATTATATGGTTATATGTGGAGTGGGGGCCCGTAGGAGGGCGCACTATTTTCCCTCCACATTTTGCCTCCCTTTACTTTTGAATTCCTATTTTAGGGTTCATTGGTAGGGTATTTACAAGGGCATTTGTACACTCATTTTTCAGATTATTGATTGGTATTGCTTGGGCTCTTCGTGGGAGAACCTATTGTCTTGTCTATTGCTTGTAGGGCTTTAGTCTATTGCTGTCTTTTATGCTTCATTGATTCAACACCTGAGATTTTGATCATAACTGAGGGGAGTCCAGGGTACAAAGTTTCGTGGCATATTCGACCCAGGATTCGGTTTCTATGGGGGCCAAAGTAGAAGAGGATCTGTTGAAGTGTTTCCAGAAAAAGGAGGAGGAAGGGGAATCTAAAGAGTTGATCAGCCTTTGGCAGAGTGATCGTAGGTATGTTATCTTCTTTGTTTTGGTGGTTCTATGATACTTTTTCTGGTGTTGTTTGAGTGTTGCAGAGGAGTGTAATCTGGCATATACTACATGTTTGTGAAGAGAGCGGCATTCTGCATCATACCAGCGGTTGTGAACACGTCTATGAGATGATATCGTCTTGGTGGGGAAAGATGAGGATGCAGCAGTTAAGAGGGATTTAGAGAGGAAAGTGGCTTGTTGGTCAATTGATGCCGTGAAAGGGAAGCTAGTAAGTAGTTGGGACGGGGTTGTGGTGTTGTTTGCAAGTCCAGAGTGAGTAAAAGGGACACATTTACGAGTGGAAGAGGAGCGTGGAACTTTAGAAGACGGGGTTATGTGACCAAGTGAGGCGTAAGAGTGATGTTAGAAGTAATAAATGATAATGTTAGTTTCCCATAGGTTACTTTGACCCAAAAGGTCGAGACTTGTGTAACCATGGGTTAGGTTTATTATTTAGACCATGTTACGTCAGTTTTAGTTGAGTTGGACCCAGTTACTGTCCAGTAGTAATTCGTGGGTCGAAGTAAAGTCTAATTATGTTAAGGAATCCTATCTTGACTTTTGGGGGTGCCCTATAATTAGTAGTGGGTCTTGGAAGGTTCTAGAACTTAGGGTTTGGAAGAGTCTAGGCCCAACATGGTCAGTTTTAGTTGAGTTGGACCCAATTTTTGTCCAGTAGTAATTCGTGGGTCCAAGTAAAGTCTAATTATGTTAAGGGATCCTATCTTGACTTTTGGGGGTGCCCTATAATTAGTAGTGGGTCTTGGAAGGTTCTAGAACTTAGAGTTTGGAAGAGTCTAGGCCCTTGGAAGGCCTATTTATATGTACTCTTTGTTCATTTGTAATTCATTCCCTTTCAAGCATTGCTACTACTTTCTCTCTCCTTGAGGGCGCCTAACCCTCTCCCTCTTCTTCTTCTTCCTCTTTTTCTACTTCTTGTATATGGAGATTGAATGTTAGAAGGTCTTGGCACTTTGATTTCCTACATGGTATCAGAGCCATGGATCTTCTATGCTTGATTTAGGGTGCCCTACCAAAAGAGATCGTCTTCACTTAGGGATCACAAAAATTCAGCACCTTTGTTGATTTTTTGGAGTGAAGATCCGTTTTTTGACTCTTTTTCGTTTTGCAGGAGGGCGCCACACATCAAAGAAGATAACAGGATTTTGGGCGCCCAAAAATCAGGTTGTTATTTGCTGATTTTTCAGGTTGCAGGAAGGCACCATTAATTATCTTCTTCGGGGCTTCTTTTAGGTCGCCCACATCCGTGTAGGTTTATCCTACTTCCGTTGGTCCGCTGCTGCCCTATTTTTCAGATTTGCTCCTTTGCAGGAGTGCGATCATCTACAAGCAATTTCTATTAGTTATGGACTCGGCTCATTACATTCGCCGCGTCCATTTACATTCACAGTTACTTTACTTTATGCATAAGCAGGCCTTGGGCCCTTTTTTATTCATTAGTGACATTCAGACTATATGGTTGGCCTTTGGCCTTATTATTCATTATTAGGCCATTTGGACATATTACTGGAGAGTGGGGGCCTTCTTGGAGGGCGCACTATTATCCCTCCCAGTTGGGCCCTAGCCACTGGAAGCTTCCTTTTAGGGCTTCCTCTTGGCTATAAGTATGGAAACTGTGTCATTTGTCATTCAGCTGATGATATTGATCTCTCTCTAGCCTCCTTAATCTCTCTCTTTCCTGCTTTCTAGGGTTAAGTCTTGCTTATGTGATGCTTTCATAGCCTAATTCTAGATCAGCTGTGGCTTTATTCGTAACTTGGTATCAGAGCACTTTTCTGAGCACAATTTGGAATTTTTTCTTTGCTGCCTTGCCTTGCTCCTCCATCGCTGTTCATATAGCTCCATTACCGTTTTGACAGCCCTGTTCCATCGCTGCTCCTTCCACTCCTTCCTGCCCAGCGTTCCCCCTGTTTTGTCCCCTCTTTTCTTTGCTGCCCAGTGCTCCTCCTCTTCCTTTCCATCGCTGTCCCTGCCTTCCGACCTATCACTTTCGTCTGATATTTTTCCAGTTTGCAGCCATTTTCCACAGTTAGTTCCCTGACTGTCCAGCACCCATCCTCAGCCAAAAACTACCCAATTCCGACATCATTTGCTATTCCAAACAGTTAAAATTCTTAAACCTGTAAATCGCTGCCTCAGCACTCCCAACTTGTCACTTTTGCCTTTTTTTTTATCCAATTCCAGCCATCTTTTACAGCTTATCAAAAGGTTGTCGCGCGCTCATTCTCCACCACATTTTCAGGAATTTTGACTCCGTTTACTCTTTCAAATTCACATTGTATCCCTGGCTGTCCAGCGCATTTTTACAGCCTCTCCATTGTTCATTGCTGTCTGTTTTTTTTCAGTTGTGATAATATTGGTTGTAATAGGCTAATTTGGGGTGACGACAAGAGTCCGCTCCCTCAAGTTTTCGTCTATTCCTTCCACTATCATTATGGCACATTCACCTACCCCGAGTGAGACTACTCAGGAAACCTTATCCGATCAGTTTCGTCGCATGGATGAGACCCTTTCTGGCCTCGTTCTTCGCTTCAATTCAGTTATGACCGGCTTTGCTACTATGCAATCACAGATTGATTCTTTACAGCCTCATGGTCCTGGTAAAGCTCCTATTTTTCCTACATTTGGGACTCCCCCTCCATTTGGATTTCCATCTTCTTCTGCTAGTCAGCCTGGTGGTGGACCGTTCATTCCATCTAACCCACCTCCTGGTTTCTTTCCTCGTCCCCCCCTTCCTGAGCCACACTTTGCTCGAGACTTTCGTGATAGGGTACAGCTTGCTACCTATTCCGGTTCCTCCGACGGGAACTTATTAGAGAATTGGTTTGCTAAGCTTGACACATATTTTCAGATTTACCCCAAGACTGATCCTCAGAAGATCCAGTTGGCTGCTTTACATTTAGATGGACGTGCCGCCACGTGGTGGCGAGTTTATAGAGTTGATCCTGATCGGGAAGGGCTCCATGTATGGCATACTTTTCGCCGTGACCTCCGCCATGCTATGATTGATCCTCAATGGCTTGACCGCCAACGTGATACATTCCGTAGTCTCACTCAGACCAGTGATCTTGCTTCTTATACAGATCAGTTTATGGAGCTTTCTTATCTTTTCACAGATCTACAGCCCACTGAGCTTATTTCTCGTTACATTGCTGGGCTTCGTGGTGCTTTACGTTATGATGTTTCTTCCTTCCGTCCTACCACACTTGTTGAGGCGATGTCTCTTGCTAGTACACCCTTCTGACGAACATAAGACTGCTGTCCGTACTCATCTTGGTTTATATGAATTTCGTGTGCTTCCTTTTGGTGTTACTAATGGCCCTCCTACGTTCCAGAATGTGATGAATAACGTCTTACGTCCGCTTCTTGGTCATTGTGTCTTGGTTTATTTTGATGATATTCTTATTTTTAGTCAGTCTCTTGCTGAGCATGTTGCCCATCTTTCCTCGGTCTTTCAGTTACTTGTACACCACCAGTTATTTGCTAAGTTGTCTAAATGTTCTTTTGCTATTTCTGAGATCGAGTTTCTTGGTTTTCTTATTTGTAATGGTCACATTCGTCTGGACCCTCATAAGGTTCAGGCCATCCAGGATTGGCCTATACCTACTGATATTCATCATGTTCGTATGTTCTTGGGTTAGCCACTCACCTTCGTCGTCCAGTTCCTCATTTTGCCACTATCGCAGCTCCTCTTCATGCACTTTTGAAGAAGTCTAGTACTTTTCTGTGGACTCCTGATTGTCAGACAACGTTTTATACTCTTCGTCGTGCTGTTGTTGATGCTGCTGTTATGTGTTTACCACAGTTTGATTAGAAGTTTCTTGTTGAGACTGATGCTAGTAATGTTGGTTTGGGTGCTTTACTTCGCCAGTCACAATGTATTATTGCTTAGGAGTCGCGTCGTCTTCGCTCTTATTATGAGCAACGTTATTCTGTGCATGAGAAAGAGCTTCTTGCTATTATCTATGCTCTTAAGAAGTGGCGTCATTATCTGTATCGAGTCCCATTTGACATTATTACTGATCACCAGTCTTTACGTTATCTGTTTTCTCAACGTGACCTTAGTGATCGTCAATTTCGTTGGTTGCAGTTTTTACAGTCTTTTAATTTCTCCATATTGTATCGTCCTGGTCGTGTTAACACTGCTGCTGATGCATTATCTCGTCTTCCAGCTTTGTTAAATACACTCGTTTCTACTATTCCTCCATGGTTTGATGCTCTACCTGCAACATACCTTACATGTTCTGATTTTCGTGATGTTTATAGTTCTGCCCCACCTGTTTCGTCCAGTCCTCATCAGGTTTACTCCATTATTGACAATCGTCTTTATCATTATGATTCTCTTTGTATCCCTAGTTCTTTGGGTATCCGTTTCCAGTTGTTGTCGGATGCTCAATTCTCTCCTGTTGGGGGTCACTTTGGTTTTCAGAAGTCTTATGCTCGTCTCAAAGACCATTTCTATTGGCCCTCTCTTCGATCTGAGCTTGTTGTACTTATTCGTACCTGCCCTTTCTGTCTTCGTAATAAGTACTCCCGTTCTAAATCTGCTGGTTTGCTCCAGAGTTGGCCTATTCCTCATCGCCAGTGGACTGATATATTTATGGACTTTATCCTTGGCCTTCCCCATACCCAGCGTGGTCACGATTCATGTATGGTGGTAGTTGACAGGTTCTCGAAACATGCACATTTTATCCCAGTTCGCAGTACTATCACAGCAGAGCAGTGTGCACGTTTGTTCCTATCAGAGATTTTCCGCCTGCATGGATTTCCTCGTACTATCCTTTTTGATCGGGATAGTAAGTTTACATTTATATTCTGGACAGAGCTTATGCGTATTTTGGATGTTCAGCTTTTTATGGGTTCTGCTTATCATTCTACTTCTGATGGGCAGTCTGAGGTCCTTAACAGGATCCTTGAGGATTATTTACGCCATTTTGTTACTCCGTCAAGGAAGGATTGGGATCAGCATTTATGTTTAGCAGAGTATAGCTATAATAGCTCTGTTAGTACCAGCACAGGTGTCTCTCCATTTTTATTATCTCATGGCTATGTACCTCTTTTACCTGGCATTCCTCTTCCTCCTGAGGATACACTTGTTACACTTGCATCTTTTCTATCAGGTGCTCGAGAGCTTATTACTCGGGCCAGTTCTCATTTACAGCATGTTCAGCAACGTTATCAGACCTCAGTTGATCGTCACCGCCGCCATGTTGAGTTTCAGCTTGGAGATATGGTTTATCTACGCTTACGGTTTGCACGTCATCATTTTGTCCAGGGCCATGCTTCTACTGAGAAGCTTGCACCACGTTATTATGGGCCTTATCGCATTGTGGAGGTTCTTCGTCCAGTTACATATCGCTTACAGCTTCCTGCTTCCACACGCGCCTGTGATGTATTCCATGTCAGTTTATTACGTGCTGCTATTGAGGATGACGCTCCTTGTGATGCTGAGTTTCCTACTGCTCCAGAGTTATTTCCATTTTTACCTGCTGCTATATTACAGGTCCGTCTATACCATAGTCGCCGCCGCCGGCAGATTCAGTTTTTGGTCCAGTGGGATGGTCGTCCTATTGAGGAGGCTACATGGGAGCTTATTGATGTGTTTTGTCATACACCATTACTTGCGGATCAGGCTCGTGCTCTTGCTGCACTTGTTGATTCCTCTACATCAGATGTTCCTCTAGCTATTGATGCACCAGGGCTTGCTGCTACTTGATCCGGTTATCTTTTCGGCAGTTGGGTCTTTTTTTTGTGTCGGGGAGAGTTATGGACTCGGCTCATTACATTCGTCGCGTCCATTTACATTCACAGTTACTTTACTTTATGCATAAGCAGGCCTTGGGCCCTTTTTTATTCATTAGTGACATTCAGACTATATGGTTGGCCTTTGGCCTTATTATTCATTATTAGGCCATTTGGACATATTACTGGAGAGTGGGGGCCTTCTTGGAGGGCGCACTATTATCCCTCCCAGTTTTGCCCTAGCCACTGGAAGCTTCCTTTTAGGGCTTCCTCTTGGCTATAAGTAGGGAAACTGTGTCATTTGTCATTCAGCTGATGATATTGATCTCTCTCTAGCCTCCTTAATCTCTCTCTTTCCTGCTTTCTAGGGTTAAGTCTTGCTTATGTGATGCTTTCATAGCTTAATTCTAGATCAGCTGTGGCTTTATTCGTAACTCTATTCTTCTGATTTGGCTGAAAAATCAGCACCCTTGCTGATTTTACAAAGTGAAGATCCGCTTCATTTTGCTTGTTTCCAGGTGTGGAAGAAGACGCTAATTTTTTTGTGAGAAATAATTCCGTCATGTTTCAAATTTTGAACTCTTTGGAAAATTACAACAACCAAACAATAAATGTGAGTGATGAAATAGCGTGTATACTGTGTCTGATCAGTCAACATAGCATCAAGCACGACCTAATTGCGTTCACTATAGCCTTAACTAGGAACAAGCAAACATAGGTGTGGGAACCTGAAAAAAACCAAAAGTTGCAAATGATGAACAGATAGATGCTATAGCAGAACCAAGTAAGAACCTATTGTTTTTCTACCTCTTAGCAGATGGCAAAACATGCTTGCAAAATTATTTTTGACAAATCTCCTCACCATTGCCAGATTGAGTGATACCCTTTCTCAAAAAAGTGTGCCTATCAAAAAGTACATGTTAAGAAACTTATTGGGCTTCTAATCGGGATCATGACTCCAATAAAAAATGTAAATCAGATTGTTTTGTATGTACAGAATGTTCCATATATAATAGGTATGGAAGAATATGTTTTGTGCAAAAAATGTTAATTGATGGGCTTCTAATATAGGTTTGAGTATCAATTTTATCTGATGTGTTTAAAGCATAGTTGCACCGCGATTCGCGAATCGCGATTCAAAATCGCGATCAGAATCACGATCCCGATTCGCGATTCGGGATTTTCCCAGAATCGTGTAGAATCGAAATTTTTTTTTTTTTTGAAATTTTTTTGTGCAATATGGGTATCAGATGAAAGCTCTGATCGAGGGGAGTATGATTGTGTAGTTTGCCGACTGTTTCAGGTGCAGGATGGTCCCTTTACGCTAAAGCTGCATCCCATATAAAAAAAAGTGAACACATTGGGGCATTCCTAGTGAACATAGCAGGAATCTCCCTTTCTCTGATTCTCCCTCTCTCTATCTCTCTCTGATCACGATTCACAACAAACGGAACTAAAACCATGCTGAACAAAAACCTAGCTGAATCATTCTGAACTTTAGCCTTAAATGAAACAATTTTTGACAAAACAACCATACTTACTCTCTCTCTCTCTCTCTAACCATAAATCATAAACCATAAAACCGAAGTTACTGAACTAAAACCACAAAGAACAATACTGAATCACGACAATGCTGTGAATAGGATCATCATAATATATAATATCGGGCCACATGGCACCAAAAAGGGGTACAATGATGTTCCATGAACGTAATGAAAACTATATAACTAAGGCTCGTCAAAGTCATGGTAGGCTAAATCATCCGAATCAGTGGACTGCAGATCCCATGGGTCCGCAGATGAATCGGAACTGGAGGGAGCCATACCTCGGCCCAAAGGCCTCGGTCCCGCACTGGCATCGTATCAACACGACCCTAAACCTGCAAACAACAAATAATCAGGCAAACGTTCAGTAGAAAAAAAAAATACATTGCATTGAACAACATTACCGAGCTCAAATAGAGCTCAAAATACCAGAGCATACATCAGAACGATTCCAGTTCACACATTATATCAAGTGCCAAAGAAGAACATGAGATTAGGGCGTGGGATAGAATAATTTCTGTATGAGGGATAACAGGCGACTGACGTTAGCGTCGGAGTCCGTGCAGGCATAAAGGAGTGTAGTGTGGGCCTAAACCGCGCCCCTAGCAGATGTTTGCACGATGGTCCACGTCTAAACCCTAAAAAGTATGGAATTAGGGCATGAAAATTGAAATTTGTGATATGAACGTAGACGGGCGGAACGGAGGTCATAGGAGTCTGTGCAAGCATGTGGAAATGCATTCTAGGCTCCGACATCACCTCACTCGGTTTCCAACAAGCCATTCTGTGGAAATGGCCAAAATACACAAGCATTTGGAATGTGGTGTTCAAATCTCGCTAGGCGTGTCGTGACGGCTGAAACTGATGCTGTAAAAATCACTGTGGGTGTGAAGAAAGGTGGTCTAGAGCCAGACTACGCTCGATTTGGTTGCCTACAGCTCAACATCAACAATTGCAAAAAATCAAGCCTACACTTACCAAATATCGAAATTTGGTCGTTTCGCTCTCCACAAGCTCAGACCCACCCGGCACCGTGCACACCAACTCCGTATCGTCGAGTAGATGCCTGCCAAGTATTCACTTGCGAAGATTGGACGCCCACGACTCTCAGAAAAAAAATTTGCCTCCTCCACTACTGGCGCGGTTCTGTGCCCGAGGAGGCCGAAAATCAGGTTTTTTTTTTTTTTTTTTTTTTGCGATTCTGTCCACGATTCGCTGCAGCGAATGCAGCGAATCGCGATTCGCAGAATCGTGATTCCCGAATCGCGAAGCTGGCGAATCGCGATTCGCTGCAACTATGGTTTAAAGTGTATATTATAGTGAAATAGGCTGTATGTCGAAAAAGATGAAAAATTACATTCCGTGTGTAATGTGGGATTTCTTCCATATTAGATTCAAATGGTTGAACATGCATGGGCATTCTTTGACTACGTGATAGCAAAAGTTTGTTTCTCTTGGAAACAAAAAGTGATAGTGGTGGAACATGTGAAACATTTCCTGACCGATAGCAAGAAAGAGTTATGAAGATAGATGAAAAGTGAAGTAGAAAGCTAGTCAAGCTATGATGTTATTTGGTTTCAAAACTGGTTGAAAGTTTCTGTTAAAGCATTTGCATCTCTTTATTTTTACCTATATCATCAACAATAGTTCATGACGTTCTAATCAACGTACAGAACACCTTATTTTCTTGTATTGAAAAAGTGCATGAAATTTCTCTGGCACAATTTTTCTGTGTATTTGTAGATACACAATATTCTGGGTGGTAGTTCTTGCGGTCAAGTTCTCCTTCAGCTACCTTTTGCAGGTGTGTATGTAACCAGATTTTGATAGGTCAATCAACCCTTTAAGACAATCACTTATGTGCAAATAATGGCATTGTAATAGGTAACCAAAGAACATGACTACTGTGTTCTGACTTTTTTAGTGACAACAATTCTGATAGTGATGATGCATGTGTGTGGAAAGTGATGTGTATTACATGTAGCAAGTAAAACAATGGTCTTAATAATTTTGGAACAGGTAGCATGCAGTGTTATGATTTTTTGTTCTGAGTTATGCATGGAGAATTGACTAATCAAACCGTCTTCTACATGTGCAGATCAAGCCAATGATAAAACCGACAAAGGAAGTTCTTGCTATACGGACCATTCACTACAAGTGGCACGAATTTTTCAAGCATAGTAAGATCTGGTCCATTCAAATATGAGAAAATTTGTGAGGAATAGCTTTATATCTTCTGCTGAAATGGAATTCTTATAGTACTTATCGGGATGTCTGATGAACATGTATGCTCTATACTGATACGTTATTTTGGATCATGGAATGTACATTGACTTACAGATACAGTAAAAAAATCATTCAAAATAGAATAATAGAGCAATTAATAATCTAGTGTTCTCCAACTAAGTTATCACGAATAGTTCAGACTGCATTGACTTGTTAACCCCCATTCTCAAGAATACTTTCATGTACGCATATATTTAACTATTTTCCTTAAGAGTCTTAACGTTTAGAGATGAATGCTTCTGCCCCTTCAGGATCTTTTGTGATTGGTCATAGACAACACAATCTTAGAGAAGGCTCTAAATTGGCAGTCCTATTTTTTTTTCTGGCTTGTCCTTTTATATGCAAATACAATTTTATTCTTGATTGTTGCTCCTCATTCAGTGTCCAGTAATACTTTTTACTTTCCTTCAAATAACCTCGAAACATATCTAAAGAGTTCTTCAAGCTTTTGCCTGTGAATGTAGCTGCATGCATGCATGTCCAGGGAACCTACGGCTGGATTCCAAACATAAATGGTGTCCTGACCATACATTAAGAAGCTTAGATAGTTCATTTTCTTGCTCTTCAAGGCGTTTTCGAGCCTTTGGAAGTTTTATCTATTTTTTGCACTTGAACATTGGGTAAGCAATGTAATCAGAGACCAAAATCTGGGCAGACGTTGCGGGCATGAGCCTCTAGGTAGCTTGCCTATCGGCAGGTGTTGCATGCATGGTGCTACACCTGAAATTTGAACCTAAATGTCTTGACCATGCATTAACAAGCGTAGATGGGTTTTTTCTTGTTCTTGAGGGCTTTTCCAAGGTAGTAAACGTCTAGGTATTTAACATTTGAGCATAAACATTTGGTAGGCAATGTAATCAGAGACCAAAATTTCGATGAGTTGTGGGCATGAGTCTTGTAGTAGATTGCCTATCAGCAGGCATTCTTGCTTAACTTTGGTGCCATCAACCTTGGCAAAATTCTTACATGATCTTCATGCTTATCTTCATTAAGGATCGAGGTCCACATTTAATATTTATGTTGCTTGGTCTAATGAAATTCGCTAGAGCTTTTTGTCATAGCTTCATTTACCCTGCATCATGTTGGACATCTTTAGAAAATGGCTCCTTATCATGGATGGTCTAACGTTGTTACCACTGACACAAGTTGTTTGTGCTCACAAATTTTGACTGGGTGCAATGCTATTTTATTATCTTCTATTTTGGCTTTATTGGAAACACGGTCTTAGCATTACTGATAAGCTCGAGTTACTGTTTTGTGCAGCAAATCGATTTGCTGTTGGTGTTCTGTGGGCACCAGTGGTTCTGGTATGATGCACATTTCTTTTTAAGATTCACTTTTGTTTCTGGAGGTTTGCCTTCTGTGAATGTGTAATTCCAGCTTCTGCCATGTCGTGAACTCCAAGTTGTGCCATATATTCTTCTTAAAAATTCACTTTTCTCTTTATTCAGTTTAAGGACAAGTACTTAAAACACTTGCTAAGGAATAGACACAGTTGTACGCATGTTCAATAGCCCTCTTTTAGATCAGACCAGAATTTGCTAGTTGTCTCTTTCTTGACAATTTTGTTGATCTTTCAGATATATTTCATGGACACGCAGATATGGTACTCCATATTTTCATCCTTCGTTGGCGCTCTTGTAGGCCTGTTTTCTCATATTGGAGAGGTACTTTTACTCTACTTGATTGCTTTTTTTTTCTCTATTATGTCCCTCATTTGTAGCAGATTGGACTTGAATTCATGAGCTCAAGCGTAGGAATGGAAGCGCAATATTTTGAAGCTATTTTGGCCCAAAACTACCTTAAATTTTCCATCTTAATGTAGGGTAGTATGAGAAGTTTTCAATAAAAACATATGCAAACTCTTTGGAATTATGAATTGAATCACGAATTTTAGCATCAATGAAGCGTAAACCAGCAACACATGAAGCAATCTAACAATCTCTCATGAAGAATGGCAAATAGCAACACATGAAGCAATGTAACAATCTCTCATGAAGAATGGCAAATAACAACACATTTAATTAATGGCTAAAGCCCTACAAGCAATAGCAAAGGCAAGAGTTTTCTATAGAGCCCAAGCAAGCTGCAATACCAAATCATAAGTTGAGAAATGAATGTCTCTAGGTCCTTCTTATACCCAATAGGAACCCTAAAATAGAAGCTTCTACATAATTAGCCTAAGCTTATCCCAATAGGGTTACAAGAGGGAAAATAGTGCGTGCCCTTCCAATAGGATCTTGTTACGAACAGATTCACAAATGTTGGTATAATTGAAGCACATAAATTCTCAACGGTATGAATATCAATGGTTGCCAATAGCTTAGGCAGATCTCCAAAATAGTACCACTCCCCGATAAGAAGCTTTAGACTCAAATGATCAAAACTAGCAACTGACTTGCGTTAGTGGCTATTTATAGTGGACAAACCCTACCTCCCTTCATATTGATTTGGAGGGAAAGTGATTCAAAAATTAGGGCCAAAAATAGAAAACCATGTAAAATAGTATTTCTAGGCCCGTCATGTGAAGATTGGTGATCAGTGTATAAATAAGAAGGTAAAGGTTGGAGATAATGGCACCACTTAGTCTGGGCATGAATGATAGCTAACAATTCCTTCTCGTGAGTAGAATATCATGTCTCACAGGAACGTAAACGATGGGACTCATAAGCAATAACATGAGAATCCTGGCGAAGAAGGGCCCCAACTCTCGACAACAAAATGTTTGCTAAAGTCAGATAAAGCAAGAATAGGAACGGAAGCTAAAATAGACTGAAGCGTAGTAAAAGCATCCTGACATAAGGAAGACCAGTCAAACTTAGAACCTTTACGAAGTAAAGAGAGAAGTGGATGTGCAATAGTAACAAAATGAGGGACATGCTTACGTAGGTGTGTAGCGAGTCCTAAAAAACATACGAACAACATGAACATCTGTAGTTAGAGGCCATGGAGGAGAGCACGGACTTTAGAAGGATCAAGTGATATGGTGCCGTTACTAACAATAAAACGTAGAAAATTGATGGAATTAATGGCAAAAGTACACTTAGATCGTTTAGCATAAAGCTGATGTTCCAGAAGAAGCTTAAAGACAACGCGTAAATGGGCAGCATGGGAAGACAAATTAGAATATCATCGAAGTAAACAAGGGCACAACTACGAAGCAAAGGCCGAAAAATATTATTCATAACATTTTGAAAGGTAGGACGGCCATTTGTAACACCAAAGGGTGAAACACAAAATTCATAGAGACCAATTGTAGTATGGAAAGCAGTCTTAAATTCATCGCTAGGGTGAATACAAATCTAATGGTAACTAGAACGTAAATCAACCTCAGAAAAGATTTGAGCTTTACCTAAGCAATCAAATAAGTCATCCATGTGAGGAAGTGGGTATTGATTGCGAATAGTAAGATGATCAGAGCTCGATAATCAATACATAGATGCTTAGTGCCATATTTTTTATTAACTAATAAGATAGGAGCTCCAAAAGGACTCTGACTAGGAACGATGAGGCCTTGCCATAAAAGATTGGAAACTTGACACTGGACCTCGGCTTGTTCAGAATGAGACATACGATAGGGAGCTCGAGAAGTCGGGTGAGCACCATGAATGAGACCAATGTGATAAGGAAGAAGATGAAACATAGATGTGCTCTAAAGAGAATGAGAACTAGCGACCTCAACGCACAGAGGAGAAACATGAATAGTAGGGGTGTAGATGCGAGGAACAATAGATTGGCTAAGAAAAGATGGAGTGCTACCAGAAACGACAAGGGCAATAAATTGGCATCTAGCAATACGAACACGTGAACGGATATGACGCGGGCCCATAGTGCCCGACCAAGTGGCATAAGCTAACTGGGCCAAACATTTAGCAAGTGGGAGATCAGAAAACAAATAAGAAAACTTGACAAAGTTTTCATTATATTGTCCTTCTCAATGGTGACTTTAATGCCAGGACTTGCTTCCAGACAAGTGGATTCTCACGACACTGTTGACATCTTACGTACACGAGCTATTGATTGCGAGGACATTGGTATCACCAGGACCTCAGAGGACAGGATGGGCCCTATCACGAGCTATGGAGAGGACCTTTTACAGATGGGTAAAGCACACGAGTTGGCCATTTATAATGGCTTGGCTTGTTGGCCACACTCTAGCAGATTCACTTGCCACCCACACAGTGGAGGACACAGTGTTGTCGATTATCTCATGGGGTCACCAGCTTTTATCCCCATCCTGTCTGATTTCCACATTCTTTCCACCACCCTATTCGATCACTCCTTCCTATCTTTCAGTATGGGCTCCATCCCGACCTCCAAACCACCCACTATTCCACTCATCTCTCGCGCACCCCAGTGCACTTTTGATCGTTCCTACCTCAAGTCAAACCAGGAGGTCGTCAACTCATTTCTTTGTCGTTTCCACACCACACACTGTTGGAAACACAAGCTACCTTCCTTACCACTTCACTCCATACTGTTGCATCACTTTCCTTTCCCTCCAAACCACATCGGCGCCCACCCAGTTCACCACACCCCATTCGACCTCCCTGGTTTGACGCTGAGTGTCGTTTTCTTCATCTCATATTTTCACCCTTCAAGCCATTATTGAGGAGGCTGGACACAGGAAAGAGTGGGTCTACTGTTGTTTTGTTGACTTCAGGAAAGCCTTCGACTCTGTTCCACGATCTCTTCTCATTCAACAGCTACGTGATCTTGGCTTTTCTACCGACACGATCTTGGCAGTGATGGCACTATATGAGAGAGTCCATGGCTGTTTTCGGAGTGACACGGGCATCTCAGATCATATCTAGTGCACTATTGGTGTGAAACAGGGTTGTCCTCTATCTCCAACCCTGTTTGGGCTATATATTGACGAGCTTGAGAGAGTCATTGAGAGATGTGGTGGCATAGGTTGCAGGCTTGGGAGTATCTTGATTGCTATACTTTTATATGCAGATGACGTGGTTCCTTATCTCCTACCAGAGAGGGTTTACAACAACAACTAGACAGCCTTCATGGCTTTTGTAGTAGATGGGGATTGGGGGTTAACATATTGAAAACCAGATTTATGGTTTTCAACACATCGAGAGCTTTGCATCACATAGAGCATCACAACAACCCATATCATTTGAAATCGCATTTCTTTGATAGGGAGTAACATGTTGCCATTGCTATAGAATTGACACGATGCTAACATGTATACTAGCCACCATAGGAGCACGAATCTCTAATAGAATTGTAGGAACAATAGGACTAACACATACGTTTACCAAGGCTAGAGTAAGCATAGGAGCAATATGCTAGTGAATGTAAAACAACTAATTGATTGTGTGCCTCATGATATAAACGGTTGGTTTCATATGTGTGTCAACATGCTAGTTGTGAGCTCCATTTATCATTGCAACAATGGTAAATATGCTAGCTGAAAACTGGTGGAAATTGGAATGATATATCCAATAATACATGATCCAAAGCTATAACACCAACATGAGAATCTTTGCCTTGTATGCACATGTCATGCGTGGAGCAACCACATCTAACCACTAAACTCATGAGTGACAAGGAAGGGAAAATTGCCGAGTCTAGTAAGGAGGGAGAGTTGCGGCATTCCACAAGAGAGAGGAAGGAACCTGTAGAATAGAGAACAAAATATCCTAGTGTGGACTTTTCAAAAACTTCACCTCTAGAGGGTCAATATGGATAAAAATTGGATCTTCAGGATTAAGGAACAATAGAAAATAACTAGATTCAATCACATATATAAAAAGAATCGAAATATGAAAATTCAAAAAAGTACTTTTTTTTGATAAAAAAAAAATTAATTAATTTTTTTAATATTCATGGGGGCCTAGTAGAGAGGAAAGCAAAAAGAGAGAAAATTGAGTTTCTCTCCCTCACTAGCACCCAACTCCCTCTGCTAGAAAAGTTCTCCGATACATTGTCAGAAAAGAACATAGTACTGTGTTTGAGAGTGACCATGAGCATATCAGGAGTTTTCTTGATTTATTAGATGGCCTCACTGCATTTTTGCATTGATCATCATGGATTATGCAGTATCTTTCTTCTTTCTGTGCCTGTTTCTTTCAGATGCAGCATGATTGTGTAGACGTACTGGATTTTTTCCAAGAAGGTTCATTTTCCAGGTGTAGGGTATCGGTTGATGAAGCTAAGCAATCTAGAGAAGCTGTTACATCCACAGTTATGCTAGGTTGATGAAGCTAAGCAACCTAGCATTTTCCAGGTGTAGGGTATTGGTTGATGAAGCTAAGCAACCTAGAGAAGCTGTTATATCCACAGTTATGCTAGGTGTGACCATGATACACGTGGAGGCTATTTCATGCAACTTCAGTTTGATGATCAATCAGGAGTAGAGGAAATTTTGGGTGAGGGGTGGGTCACTCTGCAAACTATTGAGCTCGCACACACTAAAATGCAAACCTACTAACTGCATCATTCTTTTTGTAGTGATTTTTGATCCACTTGTATTGCAATGCACATTCTCTCACAGCTATATGCTAATCAGGAGAGTGACCTATTTATGCACTTTCTTTGTTATCCATGAGTGTCTATATTCTGAGTTGAGATATGGAGAAGCTTAGAAGTAAGGTACAATGGCTCAAAAATACCTCACAACATGTTTTTGTGGTGCGAGGACTGAGTAGAGGCTTCTAAAAATGCCTTGCTTTGCAATAGACAAAAATATGATAATTGTGATATGCTTGTCCTTTCAATAGCATTCACTCTCTCAAAGATTTTGTGTGATTCAATTATCCACACCGGGATGACGCCAAATGCTGCCATTTGTTTCTGCTCCTTAACCCATACCATCTCGATGACTTCTCACATCAATGAGGTGGCAAGATGACCAAATGCCTTTCTTGGCCATGATTCATTGATTTTGTTTTAAACTGGGGAAAAGAAACGATTCTTAACCCTAATGATAATCAACTTGTTTTCTGATTATTTGAAAGGTTCTGTTACTCCCCATCTGGTCACTGTCTGATTATGTTATGTTTAACTCTGAGCTTCTAGTGCTGCACTTTTTTTAGTTAGAAACTCTGGTTAGATTGTCTCAAAGGAAGTTAAGTTTGAAGAAGGTCAGTAATTTTAGTACTCTGCATTTCTATCTGAATACTTTCTGATGGTGTTCAGTATTGTGCTTGTTGCCCATTCACCAGATCAGAAATTTGGAGCAACTAAAATTACGCTTTCCATTCTTTGCCAGTGCAATTCAATTTAATCTGATCCCAGAGGACTCAATGGTAAACCAACAAAGGTGCTGCCCCATACCATATCTGTCTTACTTTTCTCATACAAATCAGATGATATCTTGTGTATGCATTAGATCTTTGGTGGAAGTAGGCTTAGCTTTTAAATGTTTGGTAAACTGTTTACATAGATGACTCTTAAGATTTTGTTGGGAAAACTCCATAAATATCAAACTTTCAAGTGCTGCTATTGTTGTTGGATGTGTTATGCTTATTCTATTATACTGTGGTAGCAACAGAGTCATGTACAAAAAAAAATCTTATGGTGTCACGAATTCAGTGGGGCATTTCTGAAGTTACAAGCTGTGTCTAGGGACGTACCTTAATCTTGAGACAATCGGGCCCCCTATCGATGAATAATCCCATAAGTGATTTGGGGGTCACTAACCCTTGACCTAGGGAAGCTAAAATTAGGGATCTAAATGGGTAGCCAAGGTAGTGATGGCATCTACTACTTGTGCGGGTCTGTGGAGGAATCCTACCTTTGAGCCACTTAAGGTATTGTTGGACTAGTGATTTTTGTTCAATAGAGTTTGGTATCAAGTACATGTACCTATGCATTGCTTGATCATGTGGTTGATCATGTGCTTATCCATTATGTGTCCATTATTTCTCTCTCCACATCTTCTTCATACTATCAGTGCCTTGTGTAATTTCCTACATGAGACCAGAGCTTGTTGTGTATTTGCGAGTTGCTTATCAAATTCCAATACGATATTAGAGCCTATTATGTTTTAGTGAGCTTGTGAAAGACTACTCGACCTTATTGTCACGCACCCTATTGTTTTGAGGTGAGAAATTACCGGTGCCTTTAGTAATTTAAATGAGACCTTTCGTCTATTTGTTGAGGTGTGCAGACCCCTTTCCATTTTTGTGAAACCCTAACTATAGATGGAGATAGTCCCTTCAACACTAACAATAGAGAGTTCGGGCCCCTGAGTATGGGAGCATCCCGGGGCCTCGTCCACACCACCTGCGTATTGGTATTTGGAATTATAATAGTATACACTCCTCTTCTACTGCAGGCGACCTTATGGATTATATTACATATAGGGATATTCTTTTCTTTATGGAGACACACGAGAGCCATATCAGAGGGATACCTACATTCTCAGGCTACAGATGGGATTCAATTTATAGGGCAGAAGTGAGATCTATGAGTGGTAGAGGTTCAGGTGGGGTTGCATGTTTATACAGAGAGTCCCTACACTCGATTATAGAGTTTATCAGACACGACGATTACGCACGCTATATATGGGCCCGTCTTATTGGACGTGATATTGGATTGGCTAGAGATCTCTTCATTGTTGCATGCTACTTTCCCCCTGAGTCCTCATCTTACGTTGAGGGCATTGGCTCTCCCTTCACTGATCTCTCTACAAATATTATCAAATTGATTGTGGCTCTATTCTTCTTACTGGTAATGCCAGAACAATTGAGCGACAGGTAGAGTTCCATGATGGTGATGACCACCTACGCACACGGGCCATTGATTGTGATGATATGGGCGTTACCAGGACTTCATCCGACGCACTTGGTCCTATTACTACTTACGGTGAGTATCTGCTACAGCTTGGAGAAGCTCACGAGCTAGCCATTTATAATGGCCTCGCTTGTTGGCCTGATTCTGGCAGCTACACATGCTATCCTCATAGTGGCGGGCATAGTGTTGTTGATTACCTCATGGGGGCACCTTCCCTCATCCCACTGATATCACACTTCGAGGTCATTCCCACTACTCTCTCTGATCACTCCTTTTTATCCTTCCATTTGGGTTCTATCCCAACTCCACGAACCTCATCTCGCCCCCCCCATCGACCGTGTTCCCAAATACACCTTCGCTCACCCTTGCATCGAAACTTACCAGGAAGCCCTTGCATCTTTACTCCATCACTTTCCACATGATAATACATTAGAGTCACAAGCTCATTTCCTTACCACCTCACTTCATACAGCCGCCTCGTTTTCCTTTCCATCCACACCCGACCGTCGTGCAATCACACCAGCTCGTCCTGCTCAGCCTCCGTGGTTTGATGATGAATGCTATTCACTTATATATATACAAATTGGAGATATATCTTTTAGAAGAGCAGGGAGAGTTATAGGTGAAGTGGGCCCTACATGAAGATTTAAGTGATTGGGCCTATAAGGCCAACCCTCTTAATAATAAGATAAGGAGACTGATTTTTATCGATTGTGACTTGCCATATACATAAGCTTGACCAGTCTTATGGCTTTTCGAATTTGCTTCGGGCCTTCGCATTGGTTGGACTGATGACTTGAGACTTTTTCTTACCTTAGCTCAACCTCATCAACTTAGCTTTCAATTTGTTGTACCTCCTCTCGTTATCAAGACAATTTGAATGGAAATTGATACATGGAGCTTCATAGCACATAACCCGCCATAGAGATTGTTCACTAACTTTAAAAATTTGAATGATGGCTAGAAGGTTCTTGTGATATTTTGAGCTATTGAATGATTGATGTTATGTTTACCTTCTTACAACGTGAAGGAGAAAGCTCTTGACAATTTGTAATATAAGTATGTTAAGAACGAAGTCTTTCACTTAGTTTTTTGGTATTTATTATAAATTACCTGGTCATATTCATTACAACAAATGGGATATTCAATAAATATCCTATTTGAACATTGATAGTACTTATGTTCAAAGAAATGTTTTGTTTGATTTTACCTTGAGACACTATTATGTGGCATACGTACTACTACGTGAGCACATCTATTGTCCATTCAGACACTTTGTTAGTTTTATGCATCCAACATAGCGATTCTCAAGTAAAAGCTTAGTTGATCTAGAAGTTGTTCAATACGTTCCGTGTTTTGTAGTGTGCTTACATGACAACTAGAAACATGTTAGTCTTTTCAATATAAAAGAAAGTCCTATTCTTGTTTCCTTCCAGGATTTGGGGTAGTTGGTCAATAGCTTTGAAGGATCTAGGTCATCGTCTCAAGCTTAGATACGGATTTGGAACACCTTACAAAAAGGTATGTATTCATGCTAAAGAACATCCAGTTTGTCTTTGTAAACTATTGTTGTAGATTCTTGTGTGGATGTTCTCTTATTTGTTTCATTTTAATAGATGGAGTCAAAGCAAATTGAAGCTGGAAGGTTCATGAATGTCTGGAATCAGATGTTGAAAAGCTTTCGAGAAGAAGACCTTATTAGTGACAGGTTTATTGGCTTTTATCTTCAAGTTGAATCAAACACATCTATCACTTGGTATTTTTGGTTTATGAGCATATGTAGTTAAGGTTTAGAAGTTAGTGTGAGCCACTAGATTTTTGTTCTACTTTTCCTAGCTATTACAAACCACATTTGATGTATACAAGATACAAGCAAAACCTTTCACTTGATTGATCTCTTTTCAAGTACAATTCTAAAAGTTTAAGAGAGCATTGTTGCAAGTCTCATCCCAATTGTTTTTGTGTAGTCTCAACAGAAAATGCCTCTTTGAAGCCTTCAAGCACCTAGTAAACACATCCTAAGGTGGAATGTGGCGCATGTAAATTAACCCCTAATGCTTGCCACTTGGTAGGACCTTGACACATAGGCAAGTACACAGAAGTTCCTAAGGCTGTAAGATCACTATCACTCATGTATTGGGCCAAGCTAAATTTGTTCGGCCACTATCACTCATGTATCGGACCAAGTCTCTTATACAACATATGACTCATGTTCCTTTGATTCGGTCAACTCTTATGTTTATGAGGTCAATCATGCAATGTCTAAATATTACCCTATAACCATATGCTCAATATAGGCATGTCACAGTTACAAGAAGATTCACTAGCTATGCTAGAAAGCAGGAATTACTTACGGAGGCTAAAGAGGAGCAATCATCATAAACTGAATAAAGGAATACAATGCTGCCCTACATATGCCCTCTTCTCGAATCAAATAGAGGATTCAAAAAAGGGAGGGAAAAGGATTTGGAGGGAAAATAGTGCGCCCTCCCAATAGGAGGACCCCCACTCCAAATCAACCTGACCAAGTCCTAAAAATATGACCAAATAGGGACCAAGGCTAGTATATGAATAAAAACGGCCCTTAGGTTTGCTTATGCATAATAACGAATAAAAGAATGGACACGGCGAAAGTAATGAGCCAAGTCCATAACTCTCCCTTGCAGAAAAACAAAGCCCTCCACCGGCTAGCAAGCATAATGACTATCTAAAACAATAATGTAAGCATGCTAAATACTGAAAAATCACGAACTAATGGAAATACTGATGGAGAGGACATAAGTTGTCACAACAGATATCCCAAAAGTATCATAACTTTGTAAAGCACTTACTAAGCAAATACTACAAAAAACGAATAGTCATAGCTAGCCGAATCATGAAGTAGAGGGAACATCTGCAATGACATCTGTAGTAGAGGAAAGAACTAAAGCCATGAGGGCTTGAGCCTGATTTGCCAATAATGGTGTATGATAAAAGACATCAATATGCTCCCAAATGGCCTCCTCAAGAGGACGACCATCCCACTATACTAAAAACTGAACCTGCCTGTGACGTTGACTATGCTGACGGCGAACCTGATGGATGGATGGCAACTGGCAAAAAAGGGAACAACTCTGGCTCTGTAGGAAATGTGAGATCGCGAGGAGCATCATCCTCAATGGCAGCTCGTAAAAGGCTAACATGAAATAAATCACAGGCTTGTGTAGAATCAGGCAACTGTAACCGGTATGTAACAGGGCTGAGGCGATCCAAGATACAGTAAGGCCCATATGGTGCAAGCTTCTCAGTAGAAGTGTGACCCTGAACAAAGTGATGACGTGCAAAGCGTAATGGAATTGCTAATAAATGAATGTGTACTGCCAGTATCCACCAAAGCAATATACTCTCGCCCCAAAATGCGGACACGTAACCGAATAGAACGAGGACTAGGACGCCCAGCCCAAGTAGCATAAGCAAGCTGTGCATGGCAAGCGGCGGAAGCAGGATCATCAGGAAGTGGGTCCGCCGGCTCATCAACAGAATGTGGATCAGAAGTATCAAGAATCTGGATATAAACATCATAAGGAGTAAGAGCTTCATGGTAAAGACAACGGTAGGAGGACCAAGAGACTGTTGGCAATCACGGGATAGATGATCTGGACTCTTACAACGATAACAAAGGTGCGTCTACTGAATCTCAGCGAACTCTGCGGCTGAATAACGTCGAACAAAGGCAGGACGTGGTGTAGGAGGGCGAGGAGGAATGGTAGTAGAAGAAGCCAAAGTAGGAGAAGCAGTGGAATGTGAGGGAGAAAAACGAGAAGAAGTGGATAACTCAGGATACTTATGCTGCAAGGTAGTAGCCAAGGAGATAGCATCTGAGAGAGTAGGAGGCCGAAAAGATGAGACATCATATCGTAAGGAGGCTCTAAGACCGGCAATAAAACGTGACATAAGCTCTGTAGGATGAAGATCAGTAAAAAGGTAGGAAAGCTCAGTAAATTGATCAATATAAGCAGTCAAATCACTAGTATGGCGAAGGCTACGAAACAGATTACGTTGGCGAACCAGCCACTGTGGGTCAATCATAGCCATACGAAGATCATGATGAAAAGTAGGCCATATATGTAACCCCTCACGAGTAGGCTCAGAGCGATTGACACGCCACCAAGTCTGAGCTTGACCATCTAAATGTAATGCAGCCAACTACACTTTCTTGGTGTCAGTCTTGGGATACATAAGAAAGTAGATCTCTAATTTAGAGAACCAATTTTCCAAGATATTCCCGTCAGACGAACCAAAATACGTAGTAAGCTGGATGCGATCACGAAAATCACGAGCAAAATGGGGCTCATGATTACTTGAAAAAGTAGGAGAAGGAAATCCTGGTGGTGCGGAGTGAAATCCAGGTGGTGGTACTGAAGACCCGAAAGGAGACCCATAAGGACTAGCACTATATGAAGGGAGACCAAACGTACTTCCAAAAGCACCTCTAAAAGATGGAGATGGAGCAGGAGCAGGTGTACTCAATATAGGAAATAAAGGTGCTTTACCAGGACGATGAAGAATGTCTGATGGGGGGTGGTATCCCCTCGTGGTAGGATAGTCTCAAGGCTAGAAAGAACACGATCAATACGACTCTCAAGATGATCCATGCGGGAATCAATATGTGTAAAACGATCATCTAAAGAGCTTTGCGGTGGGTCTTCTGATGAAGAAGTCGCCATAGGAACTAAGGAAGAGACAAAAACCTGAGGGAGAGGATGTTTGTCGTCACCCCAACTTAGTCAGGCCTGCAGCCCCTCCATCGTCGTCCACTTCTGCAGCACCAGGTCTCCATGGCAGGCCACCATCTGTGCCCAGGTTTTCTCTTGCAGCGCCCACATCCACAGTGGCTCCTCCAGCTGCTCCTCCAGTGGCAACACCCACTCCACATCCGCCTCCTTTGGCAGCACCCACTCCACTCGCTCCCCCTTTGGCAGCACCTAGGATGTACCAGTACTGGCCATCGTAGCGCCCCTTTCAGTACATATCGCCGCTGTACTCGCCTCCTGCACAGCCAGTTCCTCCACCTGCAGCAGCCCCACGGGCACACACTCCACGAGCTCATCCTCCTCACTCAGGTGCACAGGGAGTTCCCTCTTTTGCTTCCCTATCCCAGCCGGCCTCAGCTTGGGCCCAGCCTAGCCAGCCAGGTGATTTGCATGGGGGTGATGAGGCATTGACAAACATTGTTGATTTGTGTGCATATAGATGTGTGTGTGTATGATTTGTGTGTGAGAGACAGAGAGGAAGAGACAGAGAGTGTGAGGGACGGAGAGAGAGAGGATTTGTGTGTGTGCACGCGTGTACAAGACATGGTGTGTGTTTGTGAGTTTAGGATTTAGGGTTTAGGGTGCTTGGGTTTAGGGTTTAGGGTTTAGGGTGGGAGAGAGATATTGGATTTGCGTGCTTCTGTGTGTGTGTGTGTGCGAGAGAGAGAGAGAGAGAGAGAGAGAGAGAGAGAGAGAGAGAGAGAGAGAGAGAGAGAGAGAGAGAGAGAGAGAGAGAGAGATGGCCGCTCGTCCCATTTGGGATGAGGTGGAGTTGATGCCCGACAAAAAGTGGCGTTGCCCTTTTTGTCGAAAGTAGTTCATAGGAACGCCTCTCGGGTTCGAGCACATTTGGGGGGATTGCGAGTCCGACCCACAAGGGGACGCTATGGGATCGGCATTTGTATGGTCATCCCCGCTGTGGAGAGGGCTTTCATTCTCGAGGCATATTCTGAGCCAGTTGCTGAGCTCGGCGAGCCGTCCACAGATGCCGCGGACTCTGTTTCCAATGGTGCACCCACTGCCACCGACCCTGCCACTAGTACACCCAGCGTCACCGCCCCCACCGTCGCATCCGCACCCGCCACCGCCTCCGCCACAACCCCCGTGGATCCACAGCCTTCACTGCTGCACGTACGCCTGTGCCATCATCGTCAGATCTGCACGGCCCGTCCACATCCTCCGCTTCCGCACCTGCACCTATGCCACCACCTCCAGATCCGCATCGTCCATCCACATCCTCCCAGCCATCCACCTCCCGAGGCACCAGACAGATGTCCATGCCGGGATCTTTCATAGATGGGCAGCACAGAGAGGCCACCAGGACCATAGCACAGATGTTCTATGACCTGAACCTCCCCTTTATTATGGCATCATCCCGCATTTTTCGAGAGGCTATCTCGAAAGTTGCAGTTTGTAGGCTCGGCTACACACCACCCACAGCCGACTCACTACGCGGCCCTTTGCTCCAGGACCGGGTTGCATCAGTTAGAGAGGGACTGGCCGCACTGCATGAGGCTTGGGATAGATACGGCTGTTCCATCATGGCTGATGGGTGGACTGATCGTCGCAGACGTGCACTCATCAAAGTGATTGTTTCTAGTTGTTACGGTTCCATGTTCTTGCGCAGCATTGATGCCTCCGAGGCAGGGAGAGTGCATTCGGCCGAGTACATTTACGGCATCATTCGCGCAGCGATAGAGGAGGTCGGGCCACAACGCGTTGTCCAGGTATAATCTTCTTTCATTAGTTGCTTGGTCATTTACTGCTTAATGTTGATACAATAGTTTTGCGTAGTTTTCGATTGATTGCAATGTGTTTCCAAGCTGTGAACTGATCGTGTGAACGTATTGCGAAAGGTTGTGACGGACATTGCGTCCAACTGCCGCAGTATGGGGGAGCTTCTTATGGCAGACTACCCCTCCATTGTGTGGACTCCATGTGCCGCACACTCACTAGACCTCCTGCATTCCATCGGGCGCCTGCCTTGGGTTAGTGAGATTCTCACGAGGGCACTTGCGGTTGTGGACTTCGTCACACGCAAGCGCCGCATGACAGCCCTTTTCCGCACATTCAGTAGGTAAGCTGCTACTTATTTTTTGGCTCGTTCAAGATGCTTTGTTTTTTTGCTCGTTTCATGTGTGCCTCTCATTCCGTTCGTCAATGTAGGCTCGACTTGAAGAAGGCCGCTTGCACCCGCTTGGCCTACCAGTTCATCATGCTTGAGCGGCTACACAAGCTCAAGGGTGATTTGCGGCTGGCTACTTCTGCAGAGTTCACCGCCATGGACCTGTCCACGACCCCACAGGGCTTGGCCTTCCACGACATCTTATTCATGGAGCCTTTTTGGGTGGATATGCAGCAGCTGATGGACGTCATGCGCCCCATCTACTCTGTTCTGAGGCTCGTTGATCGCGAGGGGTGCACGATGGGCCTCATTTACGAGTGCATGGACCGCATAGGCGAGTCTCTCCAGCGTTCTGAGCTGGACCCTGCGAGGTATAACTTTTTTCCGTCTCACCATCCTTACTTCCATTTCGCAATCTGTTTCGTCTTGCTGCCGCAACACAATGATATGTAACTGTTGCCTCCACGTGGTTTGGTCCACAGGAGCCTATCAGGTGCTTGTGGCAGTGACGTTGGGATAAGTTTCACCGGCCCATTCACAGTGTGGCCCACATACTGCATCCGCTGTTTCAGAGCGAGAGGCAATACGACGATGCAGAGCTGCGTGCAGACTGGTTCGCATACATCCGCCTCCTCAGCAGCGACACTGATATCCGCAGTAGGCTCGAGGTGCAGAGGGTCAGTTACAGGTAAACTCTTCCACTATCGTACGCTGTCGTTCGTTCAATTTCCCTGCGCGGGCTCAAGATGTACTCACGCACATCGCTGATCAACTGTAGGCACTCTTTGGGGCTTTTCGGCGAGGACCTTGCACGTGTCCTAGAGAACAGGCTCTTGCCTGTATCATGGTGGGAGAGCTACGGCGCTGGACAGCCAGACCTGAGGACGCTCTTCGGCTATTCTCACGAATGATGGACTTGTGCAGGTCAATCCCGATGAGTGCCTGGTTGCAGCGGCCGATCATGAGCCAGAGCCAAAGGTTGATCCAAACGATGCCGCTCAGCGTGCTCTGCGAGGTGATCCGGAGGATGATGCCGATGCCGATGAGACCACCCCCCTCCTTGCTGACATTCCATTGCTCTCCTTTGATGATGAGCCCACATATGATTCAGACGAGACGGTCCACATGCCCCACCCAGTACTCCCGCATCACGCCCCTTTTATGATGGCTGGTCAGAGGTTGCGAGGGAGACAGAGGCTGATGCCCAGAGACAGATAGCGCAGAGACGACTCAGAGCATCACAGGCAGACAGTTCTTCCCAGAGACCCCCCCCCCGTGGCAGAGGGAGACCCCCAGGCAGGTGTGTACCACAAAGGGTTCCTTTCGGCAAACCCAGAGGTAGGCCAGCCAAGAGGGGACGCATTGATGATTTTTCTAGTCGTCTCTTGGCAGGCATTGGCCCAGACTTAGAGGAGTCCCAGATGCCTCCAGACTCCCAGCCAGACTTTGTATTTGACACCCCTGCAGATGCATCTGGCACGCAGAGGGATGATTTTTTTAGCACAGACTTGTAGATACTGATACACATTTTAGCATCATGTACAATGGCATCAGATGAGATGTATATATTTTTTTACAGTCTTTGTGTCATGGCTCTGTGAAATTTGAATGGTTAGTCAGAAATGGTTTGCTCCGTGCAAGATGAGAGAGAGAGAGAGAGAGAGAGAGAGAGAGAGAGAGAGAGAGAGAGAGAGAGAGAGAGAGAGAGAGAGAGAGAGAGAGAGAGAGAGAGAGAGAGAGAGAGAGAGATCGCCAACTGGTGTGAAGAAACTCGGAACTGGCCTAGTAAAAACCGAAGCCCGTGAGATAGTCTTGAGGTAAGATACTGTGGTAAAACTGGAAATCCCAATGTGTCTAGCTCCAGAAAGTGTGTCCTGAGAGAGAGAAGCCTAGGGGAGTTAAAGAACCTCCATAGGCTTATGGAAAGTCAAGAGCGTCTAATGTACTCATGGGTGCCCGATGGAAGGTCTGTGATAGAGATGCCAAGTGTATCGAGTAGCTGGGAGGCCTGAGAAAACCATGATAGTCGATGCCCCTGGTCATAAAGGCGTCGCGATGAGGTAAGTGCCGTCTTTATATATCTCTGCTCATCTGTGTGTAGCATCATGATACGCTGTATATATAGGATAAGCTGGAAGATGGCGGCTAGCTGTATGGGTGGAACTGCAAACTCTGTCAGGATAATCTGATGTGGAACAGGCGGCTTAGCTCGTATCATCCGAGATAGCATGAGAATCTGTAGTCGTGAAATACTTGCCCAATCAGATGATGTGAGACCCGTACACCATATCTCTGCTGCATATAGGGCTGTGGGGGTAACGAGTGTATCAAATAGCTGACATTTACTCAGGGCATCCCGAATAAATCGTCTGAAACAGAAACGCTCTAACGGGACGAGGGAAGCATGACCCTTCCCAAGTCTGTCGGAGGCTGCCGATCACATGCCAAAAATAGGTCCTGTAAAAAGCACACCAAGGTAAGTATAAGAAGATACAACCTCCAGGGGCTGTCCCTCAAAGATGAGTTCCTGGCGCTGCATAAAAGCTCTTGATGTGTTGAAAATCATCGAGAGAGAGAGAGAGAGAGAGAGAGAGAGAGAGAGAGAGAGAGAGAGGGAGAGGGAGAGGGAGAGGGAGAGGGAGAGAGAGAGAGAGAGAGAGAGAGAGAGAGAGAGAGAGAGAGAGAGAGAGAGAGAGAGAGAGAGAGAGAGAATTAGAATTAGAATTAGAATTAGAATTAGAATTATTATTATTAACGTCTTTTATTAACCCTAAACCCTAAACCCTAAACCTCCAGGGGCTGTCCCTCAAAGATGAGTTCCTGGCGCTGCATAAAAGCTCTTGATGTGTTGAAAATCATCGAGAGAGAGAGAGAGAGAGAGAGAGAGAGAGAGAGAGAGAGAGAGAGAGAGAGAGAGAGAGAGGGAGAGGGAGAGGGAGAGGGAGAGGGGGAGAGAGAGAGAGAGAGAGAGAGAGAGAGAGAGAGAGAGAGAGAGAGAGAGAGAGAGAGAGAGAGAGAGAGAGAGAGAGAGAGAGAGAGAATTAGAATTATTATTATTAACGTCTTTTGGTGCCCAGGGGCACATAAGACAAAAGAGAGTACAAAATGTGAGAAGCATTGTCCGCATAAGGACTTATTTACCAATGAAAAGACAGTAAAACTAAAACTAAAATATCGATCTCTCTGTCTCTAAGAGAAAAAGTATCCAAGCTTGACCACCAGCTGGTGAGGGTACAAAGCAAGAGCTTAACCACCTGCTCCGCGGAGGAAACTAGCTACGAGCAAGCCGAAAGTAATGAGTGATGGTAGTAGTGGGTCGTGATGTAGGCTGGTGGGAGGCGTATGAATATCTAGTAGCACTGGATCGAGCCGAAACTCTCTGTGTCTTCGATCTTCGGACGGGGACGTCAAAATCCGCAACCGAAATATCCACTCTGTCTCGCTTCTGGAAGAACTGAGTAATGTGAGCCTGACTGGAATCCATATCTGAGAGCGTAGGTAGAAGTGAAGCTCGTAAAATATACATCTCTCTCAAAAGAAGACCCACACATCTAGCGTCTGGATACTCGAGGAAGGAGCTCAACGTGAGGGGAATATCTCGGTATAAACAATGGTATCGTCCTCTAATCTCATAGTATACTGGGCAGCGAAAGATGAAATGAAACTCATCTTCCACCTCCTGAAGAGAACAGAGCTGACATATCCGCTGCAATCTGGGAGTGTCTGTGTATCTACCTGTCTCGATAGCAAGCTGATGAGAAGAGACTCGAAGCTGTCCTATACGATATCTCAGACCAAAAGATAGTGTCTGTGTAAGATAAACTGGAAGAATAGGCAAGCCCGAAACGTCCAGCCGTAAAAGATGTGTGCCATAATAATGTAGCTTGACCCTATCTGGATCAGGATGTGACCATATAGTGCGTATGTAGCTCCGGTAGATCTGCTGTCTGATATAAGCATGGGTTCCATTCGGAAGATCAAGTGCGGATAAACCCCAAGTCTGAAGAAGGGCTGAGACACTGCGATACCAAGAGTGCTTGGCTCCCTGATCCGCAATGGTACAAGATGAAGTGAGAGCAGCAACAATGTATCTGGAGGTATCTAGATCTGATACCCTGTGAAGAAAGGTGATGATCTGAAACATAGCACCAACAACTAATGGAGGAGAAGCAAACTCGGCTAGTATGATATCATGTGGTACTGAGGGCTTAGCCCGGATTATCCTACTGAGCATGAGAATCTGGATACGAGTAAGATCTCTCCATGTATCGCGTGATAAATCAGGGCACCAAGTCTCAGCCGAATATAGCACAACTGGGGAGACAGTAGCAGAAAATAGTAGGCATCTGGTAGCAGGATCCTGTACATAATAAGTAGAGCAAAATCTCTCCATATGCACAAGAGCGGTATGCCCCTTGCGGAGCCTGGCGGTGGCTGCTGGTCGAAAAGTGAGTAGCGGACCAGAGAAAAGAACTCCCAGATAGGTGTAGGAGGTCACGATCTCAATCGGTAGCCCGTCATAATAGAAAATCACATCTCTCTTATGCTGTCTGTTGGTGTTAAACACCATAATCTTAGTCTTCTTAAGGTTAACCGTCAATCCCCAACGCTGGCAAAAGTGATGTAAAGCAGAAAGGTGACTCTGTAAACCAGCTGCAGAGGATGAGAGGAGAACCACATCATCAGCGTACAAGAGAATGGGGATAATAATGTCTGCTAGGGGACAGCCCTCTCCACCTTCCTCGCGAATAATCCGCTCGAGGTCATCTATATATAGTGCAAAAAGAGTGGGTGATAAGGGGCAACCCTGCTTCACACCAATGGTAGAATGTATCTGTGAGGACCAGCCACTACCATCTCTGAAACGTGCCAAGACTCGCTCATATAAAGTAATGATCGCAGCAATAGTATCCTCTGAAAAGCCAAGTGAAGACAGTCTCTGGAAAAGAAGATGTCGTGGAACAGAGTCAAAAGCTTTGCGAAAATCCACAAAGCAACAGTAAATTCTCTGTTTCCGATGTCGAGCCTCCTCAATAATGCATCTCAAAATGAAGATCTGGTCTGAAGTAGAATATCCCGGTCTGAAACCAGCTTGACCCATAGCGTGTAAACCCTCAGTTTCAGCAAAAGATCCAGTAACTGTCTGTAGTATAGAGCCATATATCTTAGCCAGAGTGTGGCCAATCATAATGGTGCGGTAGTTTCCTACATTCATGGGATCACCTGCCTTGAGGATGGGGTGAAGGATATTAGTACACCAAGCCGTAGGAAAACCAGAAGTAACAGCTGTGTTAAAAACATGAGCAATGTAAGGGGAGATGAGATGTGCTATGGGCTTTAGGAAGTCTACACTTAAGGAGTCATAGTCAGTGGCTTTATTTAGTTTGGCATGTTTAATGGCGTTTTCAACCATGTCAGGGGTGAAAAGTGAGCAGTGGTCAGGTCTCGGTGAGAGTGAGGTAGGAGGAGAGTCCGTGGTATATAACTCCGTGGCATACTCGATCCAGGATTCGATGGCTATGGGGGCCAATGTTGAAGAGTGTCTGGTGAAATGTTTCCAGAAAAAAGAGGAGGAGGGTGAATCTAAAGAGTTGATCATTTTTTGGCAGAGTGTTGTAGGTACTTGATCTTCTTTGTTCTGGTGGTTCTATGATATTCTTTCTGGCATTGTTTGAGTGTGGCAGGGGAGTGTGACCTGGCATATGTCACATGATTGTGAAGAGAGCGACATTCTGCATCATACCATCTGTTGTGAACACTTCTGTGAGATGATGTCGTTTTGGTGGGGAAGGATGAGGAAGCAGCAGCTAAGAGGGATGTAGAGAGAAAAGTGGCTTGCTGGTCAATTGGTGCCATGAACGGGAAGTTAGCGAGTAGTTGGGATAAGATTGTGGTGTAATTAGTGAATCCAGATTGGGTGAAAGGAATACGTTTATGAGTGGGAAGAGAGCAAGAAACTTGCAAAGAAGAGGTTATGTGACCAAGTGAGATGTGTAAGAGTGAGTGATCGGAAATGGTAGGGGGTGTAATGGAGAAATCAGAAATGTGAGAGATCAAAGCAGGTGATCCAATGAAGTAGTCGACCACACTATGTCCTCCACCATGAGGATAGCATGTATATGCTGATGAGGAAGGCCACTGTGTGAGGCCATTCAAAATGGCAAGAGCGTGTGTCTCTGCTAGAGTGATCAACTGCTCCCCGAAAGATGTAGCTGGAGTGTCTGCATCCTGTGATACCCGGTCTAGCCCCATATCCAAAGGGTAAAGCCTGAGAAGATCCGTAGCTGCATGAAATTCGGTTTGTCTAGAGCTTGTGCGGGCGTTGAAATCACCTGCTAGTAAAATGGCACCCTGCTGAGAAAAGATAGCAATATCATCTGAGAGAGCCTGAAAAGGGTCCCCGCCAAACTCAGCAAACACTGAGGTCTGTGGAGCAAAATAGCATACAGCTATATAGATGTCCTGAGGTAATCCCAATAGTGAGCCAATAATGTGTAACCAAATATAGCGAGCGTATGGATCTTGTTTAACCATCTGAACTGTGGTGTCTCTGTATAAACAAGCTACTCCTCCAGATCCTCGACAAGTTTTTCCCCTAACAAATGGACGAAAAGCAGAATGCCAAGAGTACTCCTGTATATTTGGAAGAGGATGATATAAGGACTCATGAGTTTCAGCCAACAACAAAATGTCGCATTTTCTAATAAAATCAGCAAAGTCTCCGGCTGATGACGAAGATAAAAAACCATTACAATTCCAGAAGCCAAGTCTCAAATTGGTAGGGGATCTCGGGTAGCTTCTATATCCGGGGGCCCCTAGTTCCTATTGTGGAAGGTCGAAAAATCTCGGTTTCCCGTCAATAAAAACAACCCTTTGCCCTTTCTCTTTCGCTTCAAGGATAATCTTTTTTCTTGCCAACCATTGAGTATTTGTTAAGTCATCATCCATATAAATGAAAGTACCTTTAAGCTTTGCCCTAAGCCGAAGGGCAGCATTGCGTTGTGAAAGCGAGCGGAACTTGATAAACAAAACATTGTCATCAAATTTACTACGCCAAGCAGTATCAAAACCATCAGCCACATGAGATAACTTGGAAATGAGCAAATCCGTAGCTTCTTCCAACGGTTTTCCACCATTGGCAATGCCTCTTACTCTAATGTTAAAGGCTTTTTTGGCCCTTCTGGCTTGTTCACCCAAAACTGTCTCCAAATCGTTTTCCTTCGGAAAAGATGAAATCTGAGAGTGATTACCTTGCTTAAGGATCGATGTCGTTTCTTCAACCTGTTTTGCGAGTGATGAGAGTTTGCTGCCCATATCATCCGGTTTGAAGAGTGCTGCCCACGTTTTCGTCTCCTCGACTTGTTTCTCCAAGCTATTGATCTTGTTGGAAGTCTCCTCCAAGGCACTTTTTTCTGCAATTCGTTGCTTAAGATATATATTTTCTTGCTCAAGCTGCTCCACACGTTCCGTGACACCAAAAAGATCCTTAGCTAACTTGCTATTTTCAGCTTCAAAGAGGTGTAGTTGTTTCTTAAGTCCAAGAATTTCTTGTCGGATAAAACTAAGATCATAAGCAAAAAGACTTTCGGTAGGTTTGGAAGGAGTGTAGTCAATGGCAGCCATGTTGACAGGAATGTCACTAGTTTCTATCACCGAAGACGGCTCCTCCATCACTACCGGTGATGGGGGGGTGTGCGCAGACCAGCGCAGGGCAGCGTAGGGCAGGTGCGAAGGTCAGCACTGCAGCGCCAGCAGGGCGGGTGGGCGCGCAAGAGAGAGAGAGAGAGAGAGAGAGAGAGAGAGAGAGAGAGAGAGAGAGAGAGAGAGAGAGAGAGAGAGAGAGAGAGAGAGAGAGAGAGAGAGAGAGAGAGAGAGAGAGAGAGAGAGAGAGAGAGAGAGAGAGAGAGCAGATTGCAAAGGCCTTGTTTTACCACCCCCGTCAGGACTCCGTTCCAATCTATACCAAATAATGGAAGCACAGCTCCACGAAAAAGAAGCCCCTCACTAATTCAGAGGATCCAGGGAGTTTTCGTTGGACAACCCTTTAGAACCCTGTCTAATATCCAGTAGTAGCCCGGCCTCCAGATGTCAGTACACAATCGCTTAGCAATGCCATTGGGAGCACGTTCATAATGCAACGAGACAGAGTGGCGACTGATGAGCGATGCTCTCTTGTGTTGGCAGAGAGAGGTGGATTCCCTTGAAGATCCACTGCTTGCTACTGGTTGCAACGAACAAAAGTGTAGATTCCGCTGCTGACTGACTGACTTGCAGCAACGAACTCTCAGCACCTAACTTCTTCCTTAGCAGCGAACTTCTTATTCCAATTATGGCAAGGCTCAGGTGTGTATTCACAAATGAAAGACACAATCGGATGATGGAGCGCACACATTCAACCTTGATGTTGGCTCCAGCCTCCAGGTACTTCAATAGTCAGGTGTTTTCCAGGGACCAGCAATAGAACTTGAAGGCGCAGGTTCGTTTGTTGCAGCATGCATTGTTGTCAGCATTTTATGATTGATGGCAAAAAACGTTTAGGTAGCCATCAGCGAGGGGGAGTAGCGCTGGCTCGATCCATCAGGCAGGTAGGGGCTCGAGTAATCAGGGGCGCGATCCATCGAGAGAGAGAGAGAGAGAGAGAGAGAGAGAGAGAGAGAGAGAGAGAGAGAGAGAGAGAGAGAGAGAGAGAGAGAGAGAGAGAGAGAGAGAGAGAGAGAGAGAGAGACCATCACATCTGCATCTCCCTCATAACATATGCATCATGTTCAATCATTTAACATAACACCCTAAAGCCTAAACCCTAACAAATGGCACAGTTAACATAACACCCTAAACTCTAACAAATCATCCTAAACCCACAACCCCACAGCCATAACCATCAAAACAAGCCACAACCATAACCATCATAACCACATCCATAAACATCATCAACCACACCCCACGTCCTCATTGTGTCATAGGCATTGCACCACAGGTATGTGCAGATTCAACATCAAAGCAGCACTTGTGTAGCATGCACTTAAACCTGCGTAGAATGTAATAATGGTCTAGGAATACAGTCCATAGGTTCGTGAAGCCGGTACGAACCCAAGGGACCGAGCCTGGCTCGATTCGGATATCGTCTGGTCAAAATGCCCGTTCGACGGGACAAAAACGCAATTAGGTCAATCGAAATGGACTAGTTTTGCAGCTTTCCATCCGACGGCCCCGTTTCTTCAAATGGGATCAGTCCACGGATTCGTGATCCCGATACGAACTCAAAGGATTGAGCTTGGCTCGCTTCGGGCGTCGTTCGGTCAAAATGGCCCTTCGACGGGACATAAACGCAATTAGGTCAAGCGAAATGGACTAGTTTTGCAGCTCTCCGTTCAACGTCCCCGTTTCTCCAAACGGGATCCGTTTAAGGTGTCGTCCGTTTTGGCTAGCGGACAACCTCTATTGGAACCTGTGGGAGCAGACGGGACGAGGACAGAACGGACGACAGGCCCAGTACGTCTTCCGAAGTTCGACGTCAAAAAGGGCTTCAGGGACACTTTGTCCGGTCGGGACCTGAAAACATTTGGAATCGACAAAATGGCCCAGGAATACAGTCCATGGATTTGTGATCTCGATACGAACACAAAGGACCGAGGCTGGCTCGATTCGGGTGTCGTTCAGTCAAAATGGCCCTTCGACGGGACAGAAACACAATTAGGTCAAGCGAAATGGACTAGTTTTGTAGCTCTCCGTCCGACGGCCCAGTTTCTCCAAACAGGATCCGTTTCGGTGCCATCGGTTTCAGCCAACGGACAACCTCGCCAAGAACCTGGGGAGCAGACAGGACGAGGAACGGACGGACGGCCTGTAGTGAATGAAACAGTTTTGCATAAGTAATTAGTAAGTTGTTGAAGTTCATCCGGGGGGAAACCGATCACATCATATGAGACATAGTACTATGTAGGTCTCATGGTTCCCCGTAGTGAATGAAACAGTTTTGCACAAGTAATTAGTAAGCTATTGAAGTCATCCGGGGGGAAACCGATCACATCATATAAGACATAGTACTGTGCAGGCCTGTGCTGATAGAGATAGCAATACTTCTTGCAGGATGGTCGGTCCTGTGGTCGCGCCATTATATCTCGCTGGCTCTCGTGAAATTCTGCTTCTTGCTTCCGTTCGTTGTGTCGGCGGACATCTTCCAAGACCTGCTCCGATTAGTTGCCCATGTAACGTACCTCCCTAAACCCTAAATCTATCTCATCACATAGGCCATGGTACTGTGTAGAATGCATTAATGTCCTGGACACACAGTCCACAGGTTCGTGATCCCGATACGAACCCAAGGGATCGAGCTTGGCTCGATTCATGTATCGTTCGGTCACAATGGCCCTTCGACTGGAGAGAAACGCAATTAGGTCAAGCGAAATGGACTAGTTTTGCAGCTTTTCGTCTGACGGCCCTGTTTTTCCAAACGGGATCTGTTTCAGGTGCCGTTTGTTTCGGCTAGTGGACAACCTCGATAGGAACCTGTGGGAACAGACAGGATGAGGAAACGACCGACGGTCGGCCCGCAACGTCCGTCCGAAGTTCGACGTTAAACAGGGCTCCAAGGACACTTTGTCCGGTCAGGACCTGAAAACTGGGAGGTGTTTCGGAGCCCCTATGTTGGTACGCAAAATTTCGACCGCGTGTTGTAGCGTTTTGAAGTAGTGCCATAAGTAATTAGTAAGCTGTTGAAGTTCATCCGGGGAGAAACTGATCTCATCAACCGAGACACATTAGTGTGTAGGTCTTGTGGTTTTCTGTAGTGAATGACATAGTTTTGCATAGGTAATTAGTAAGCTGTTGAAGTTCATCCGGGGGAAAACTTATCTCGTCATATAAGACATAGTAGTGTGTAGCTCTTGTGGTTTTCTGTCTTGAGAGCTTGTCACTCTTCTGGTGAGCATTGATTTCCCCCAGAGACTTCTGGTCCTGAGAGCTTGTCACTCTTCTGGTGAGCGTTCACCTCTCCCAAATCCGCTGGTGAGCATTCACTTCTTTGAGACAGTCACTGATGCACCCTAAACCCTAAATCAGTAATATGTTTGCCATACAAACCATCATCTTCACTCAAAATCACTTTCGGATCTTTCTTTGCCGCTTTTTTGGAGCTTAGTTCCCAATGAAGGTTCATAATAATTTATGAACTGCTCATTACTCATCGTTGTTTGGTAATATCTCAGTTATGGGAGGCATGGGCAGTGGTTAGGTCTGTTGCAAATTTTTTTGGTATCGTTTTCCTATTTTTTAACAGGAGGGGGCAGGTGGGTGCCAGACACCCTCTGATAATTAATTCCGGGGGAAAAACAGGGGCCATAAATTGCTTTTATTTTGCTTTTGGGATGGGGGACAGCGTGCGCAGGTGCCTGTATTTTTTTTTAAAAAAAAAAAAAAAAATTCAAAATGGGGGACGCGTCCGGACGTGGACGCACCCCTGAGGCGTCCGCGTCCGTCTGCTTCCTTATATATATATATATATATATATATATATATATATATATTTCTGGCCGCCAAATTTAGTGGAAGTACTTCCGCTAACTGTCCGCTAAAGCTCCACCAAGGAAAATGCTCTGATGGGCGTTGGTCCTCCTCCAAACTCTGCTGAATGTTGCTGAAGCAAAAAGACGAAAGCCCTCAACAAAGAGAGAAAAATCAGCAAGGAAAATGGGCGCCCAATCAGAAAATCAGATCTGAAATTCAGCAATCAGGAAAGTGCTCTGATACCAAGTTACAAGCTAAGATTCACTAGCTATGCTAGAAAGCAGGACTTAAGCTAGAAAGCAGGAAGAGAGAATGCTTAAGGAGGCTAAAGAGGAGCAATCATCATAAACTGAATAAAGGAATACAATGCTGCCCTACATATGTCCTCTCCCTGAGTCAAATAGAGGATTCAAAAAAGGGAGGGAAAATAGTGCGCCCTCCCAATAAGAGGACCCCCACTCCAAATCAACGTGACCAAGTCCTAAAACTATGACCAAATAGGGCCCAAGGCCAGTATATGAATAAAAAGGGCCCTTAGGCCTGCTTATGCATAATAATGAATAAAAGAATGGATGCGGCGAATGTAATGAGCCAAGTCCATAACTGTCACTATTGGGTTGTGAACTTGCTATTCACGACCATTTACAAATCAACATAGGCAACTGACTTGACCATTTTTCTTATAATGGAAATATACAATTTTACATTTTCACAATGGGAGGGATTTAGATGAATATGACAGCCCTTTCTTCGAAAAACATCATCCTTGGTGGCAAATTTTGGGTATTGTGCATGCAAACTATGGATGGTCCCCCAGGTAGCATCATTGAGAGGTCTACCATGCCATGCTATCAAGTACTCGGGGATCTGACAATTATGTAACTATCTCTATCCTTGGTCCAATACTCTCATTGATCAATGCATCAGCTCCCCATGCTTCTATAAGCAAACAAGTTCGTCAATCAACAAATTGTCTGCGTCATGTAAAACCCTCTATCTATATCATAAAACATGGACAACAAGATAAACTCACCAATCTTGAGGCTACGCTGATCCATAAGGAATATCATTTATCTTAATAACAATTTTTTAGGGTCCACAATAGCACTGACATAACTTGTAGTACTTGCTGAGATATAATGCCTATTTTACCTCTAGTGGCTCTAGGCAGTTACATGGTTTTATGTTATGCATTTGTTGTGGGGGCAATTTAATTGTAAATACGTTGTACCCCTCTTTATAAGTTAAAACAAGTGCAAGTTGGGTCCAAGTGGCCAAGTGTGCATGCCATGTGGCATAAGACTCAAGTTGGTGATGACACCTCAATATTTCTATGTATGTAAGGGAGGATTCACCCTCAAGGTGGATCAATTTTTAGAACAAGAAGTATAGTTTGATAGCGGTTGATAAGAGGAGCATAGCCGTACCAAAGTCTTTGGATTCTGAGCAACTTTTCAAAAGTTGAAGAGAGCAGCGTAGGGTGTAGTTATTGTAGGGAGGTTCAATCAGGATGTAGATTGGATCTTGTGCAAGGCATAGCAGGGCCATAATGTGTGGCAAAGACAAGAACATAAGCAGTTTGGTATTAGACAAGTGGCAGAATACCCTAGTTTGGGTGAAACCCTAGTTTCTTGAGGCATCTTAGTTCTTGAGTAATTTTCAAGATTTTCTTCTGTTTGATTGAAGAATCAATCATGGCTGGCCTGAGTGAGAGTTTGTTTAGTGAGTCAAGTAGATTGGATGGAACCAATTACAGGGTGTGGAGCATTCTCATGAATAGAGAATGGGACATGAGCCTATTCTAGATACTGAGCTTGAGTTGAAAGATTACATCAAGACTAGATCAAGGGCACACTGTATCATCAGCCTTTTTGTGAAAAATAACATTATTCCTCACATCAGTTGTGTTGTATTACCTTGTGAGGCTTGGGAGGCATTGAGGTCTATGTATGAGACCGTCAGTACAACTAGAGTCCTCTCTATCTGCAGAACAAAGTACGCACAATCATGATGGAATGTGGTGATTCAGTTGCTAAGCACATTACGAAGATCGAGGATCTTCAAGACCAACTTGTTGTAGTTGGAGAATGTATCGGTTATAGGGACATAGTCTTAATAGCTTTGAACAATTTGTCAAATGCTTTTCAAAGCATTGCATGAGTCTCTCAGTAAGGGAGAGACTACCGTCATTTGTGTGGCCTACTCATGCATGAAGAAGTAAGGAGGAAGAACCTTTCTAAAAGGAAAGGTAATGATGAGCAAGCATTTGCTTTGAAGAAGAAGAAGCAATTTTTCAAAGGCAAGAAAAAGGGCAAATTAAATGTTGGTAATTCGACACAAGGTCTTGAGCGACAGATGGGCCAGATGCAAGTTCTGGATTCACAAGGTTATGGTTCCTCATCTATGCCAAAAAGAAAGGGCAATCGCAACTATTATAGCAAATACCGTCATTCTGCTTTTGAATACCATAACAAACAGGTCACTTTGCTGAGAAGGTTGCAAATAACAACGATGAAGACATTGGACAATTGGAACTCTTCACTATCACATTGGCATCTCAAGCCCCGAGTGTTTGTTGGTACATAGATTCTAGTGCCTCCAAACATGTGATTCCACATCGAGATTGCTTTGATTCTTTTGAAGAAATAAATTGTGGACATTGTGTATGCCTTGGAGACAACACAACACATGAAGTCAAAGGGAAGGGAACGGTACCTAAATGTCCTATTTGTACCAAGCTTGGCTAGGAATGTGTTTTTGGTTGGGGCCATTAGTAAACAAAACATGACAATAGTGTTTGATGAGTCCACTTGTTTAATGAAGGACAATGAGCATGATGATATGATCATTGCAAAAGGATTGCAAGAAGGTGGTCTTTATAGGTTGCATACTACTATTGTTAGACGCCAGTTGGGCTCTAACGTGTTCTCGACACGACAAGTTACTAGGGGCCGAGGGCCAGTAACGGGGATGGACACTAGGGGACCTGTTGGGTTCGGTGTGTCACAGGTAGTGACCCGGTGGGACCGTTTGACAAGATGTCAGTAGGCGGAGTTATGACCGTATGGATCCTAGTCGTTAGCAGCGGAAACACCGGCCATCGGAGTTTGGAGTGCTCCTAGAGATTGCAGTGTGACAAGTGGTATTAGAGCCTCGTTCTAGAGGCGCTGTTTTAGAGAGTGAAAGTGGAGAAATCTCTGATTTTTGCAGGATTCTAGGGGTTTTAAAGGGGAAAGTGAGAGAGACAGTAAGGTGATATAGAACCTCCAGCGCTGCTGCTCCTGCCCAAGAGATTGATTGATTTGCTGTTTTGGGATCAGAAATTCTTAAAAAAACGTCCTACAGGTCTATTGCTGCCTAAAATCAGCACTTCAGTTGGACATAACTTTTCCCACAGGTGTTGGATTACACTGAGATTTTGGCAGGTTATTGTGGGTATTGAATCGCTGCCCAAGATCTAGCCCAAGAAAAATCCTTCACAATCTCTGATTGTGTCAAAAAGTCAGATTTTGCACCATTTTATGGGCTGTTGCAGTTGAAGGCTCATAACCTTCTTGCTTTTTGTCCGTTTGACCTGAGATTTGACACAGAGTATCCTGAGAGGAGGGCGACCTACTTCAGCTGTACCTCCTGCCCATTTGAACATTGAAAAAAAGGCTATCCACCACTGTTTATAGGCTGTTTTTTCACCTTTTGTGGGGAAAAAAAAGTTGACAAAGTTTTTTTTCGAGGCGATTTCCAGCACAGTTTTCACAGGCAGGTCCATCACTGTTCTGAGCCAGGATCTTGGCGAAAATATAGTGCAAGGCAAAGGTGGGGCCCGATTAGTGATTCCCTGCTTTGGCCTCAGTGCATCTCTAAAGGGGACAGTTCTAATGCTTCTTCTGTGGTCTTTTTTTTTTTTAAGGGCTTCCGAAGGGCAGAACTGGTGTTTTCATTGCAGATCCAGCACGCCTTCCAAACGTGTTTTTTGGACCTATCTACAACCTGTGGCAGCGCTCCATCCTCAGTGAAGAGCACCTACTGCTTGCAGACCCTACCTAGTCCACAGCCACAGCTAGCTGTTCCTGGACCTGTTTGGGCATTGCCTTAGTTCTAAGGGAGTACCTTTTCCTTAGTTTTCTACTCTTTTCTAGTTGGAAGTAATCAGTAAAGAGAAGTGTCTTTGTTTCCTTTGGCCGTAAATTTCTCCTATTTTGTGTTCCTGTCCAGTTCTTTGAGTTTATGTGCTTCCGTACTTGTAATCCATAATGGCTGATGATAGAGTTGATATTCTCACCAGTCCACCAGTTGCTCTTCAGTCTCGACCAGCCAGTCCTGATTTTGACTGTAATCCTTGTATGGTGATGACAAGTTCGTTCGTGCAGGTTCGCATGGACAATATGGAGAGGACCATGGCAGAGATGCATGTTGTGTTATCTTCCATTGCTGGAAACTACGCGTCCTCTTCACAGTATCCTCCACCGCACCCATTGCAATTCCCTTCCCCCATGTTGCCTTCTTTTCTTGTTCCACCCTCAAGGCGACCTGGATATGCCGATTCTACAGTTGCATTCCTGAAAGACAAAGATGTCAAACCTGCTAAGCTTTCTTGAAATTCCCTGCAAAGATCAACTAATGTGGTGGATCAGTGGTTGCATAAATGGGAAGAGTATTTTGTTCAAAACAGAGCTCCAACTGATGAAGGTTAGGGAATTCAAATAAAATTGCCTACCATTTCACTCATTTTGCTGACAAGTGGTGGCGGAAATTGGGAAATTGCTCAAGTCAAACCAGTGCCCAACCACCTGGGTTGAATTTATTTGAGGGCCGTTGCCCTTGCCATTGGCCTTGAAATTGCTCTTACCCCATAGCATTAGGCCCCTTTGAGCTTGAGCACCTGAGGTTCCCGTAGCTGTTTCATGAAACTTCTTCCCATCTTCATAATAAATTGCCATTTGAATGGCATTCTAGACAGCTTGTGCTTGCTTCTTTTGCATGAAAGGTCGAAAACTCTCCCTAAGTCCTTTAATAAAATGCAACACCTATAAATATGGAGGAATACGGAGGTACTTCGTAGCAACGCTTCTCTATAACCATCAGCAGGCTCTTCTACCGACCAATTTCCTTGCTCGGGGCTTGTCCATTGTTGCATCGCTCGATTCTTCTCATCAAGAGGCACCCAATCTTGCACAAACATCTTTGTCAAAATGCCTCCAATCAATGTGGTACAAGGCCACCTTTCTCAACTTTCCTCTATCATCGCTATGTTGATTCTTGTAACCGATAGGTAACTTTAGCAATAGTCTTTGAGAATCATCAATAACACCGCAAATAAAAAAGGCCTTCTCCCACTACATTTGTGGTTTTTACAACCGTTGCACCTATACACTTTGAAGGTTTCAAGTCCTTAATGGACGACAACTTGCATGTCTTGCCCAATTCTGCATCTCTATCACTTGAACCATCTTCACCACCGAAATTCCCAGTGCCACTAACTCTTTCAGGTGCATGATTGGTCTTCAATTGTTTGTTTTTTTTATAAGCTCCATGCCATCAGTCTCGACAGAAAGTGCATCAATTGTTTGCGAATCATGAATGGTATTGATAGTCAGGAAAAGGAAAGTAATATGCAAAATCCAACAACAAAAGGTCTTGAAGCAAAGCACAAACAAGCTTTTTGCACCACAAACTAACTATACCGATAGGTCACCTTGAATTCCTAAAAGAACTAGATTGATCTACAACCAAATTCTAACAACTTACAAACTTTTCTCCTTCAAAAATCAACAAAGAAGGGCTTCAAACTGACAATTTACAAAAGTGAGGGATAATCACTGAATAGGAAAGCAAATAGCTCTACCCCACCAACGACCTACCACAAGAAATCTATTGCAACTAACAGATTTGAAAAATACTCAAAATTGAAAAAGGTACAAACAATTTTGCAAATCCAAAGAAGGTTGATTTTTTACAAAAGCAAAGAGAAAAGCAAACAACGTAGCAGGAAGGCTACTAACAAACCAACAATCCACCATAGGGCTCCAAATAAACTTGCATTTACCCCAAGGTGGTTGGCGACTTCAAGCAACTATGATAGGCTCCTAGGATTTCTTTCCATTTTGATGATACAATGCCAACATTCTGCAAGCCATGATTATGTTCTTTGACAAAGGGTCGTAGACTCTTGCTGAGGTTGTCCATAAAGTGAAATAGTTGTAAAGACATAGGCACCTCCTCAAGAAACATCAACAACGCCTTCTGACAGTGCTCGGGAAAACCGGCAGAGTATAGGAATGGAACCGACAAGTTTTCTCGAAAACTGGTATGATAAAGTATTTGAAGGTTTTTTATACAAGCATATAAACCTTTTTATGAGTGAAGGTATTTAAAAAACTGAGAAGTTCTATAAAGATTTTTTGAGGATAACTTAAAAGAGGTTCCTGAGCATTGCCTTTTGATATCTATCAATGCACCGTTGGACCAACACTCCACACCTCAACTGAAGGCATGCCATTTTGGATGAGCATTTTTTTGAGTGCCTCCCATGTGGACAGAACAAGATCATCCTTCTACGCTTTCCTCTGCCAATGTTGTGGGGACTCTTGAAGACAGTATGTGGCTTCGACAATTTTTTTCTAATTCTCAAGGACACCGCACTTTTAACAATCCTTTTTCCATTTTTCCAACCAATTTTCCATTGCCTCTGTGGTACGTGTTGCAATTGCATCAGAATACTTTGGCAGTCCAAGTCATGTTATGCTTCTTTGCAACAAGTTTAATCTCCCTCACTGGAAATTGACTCCATAGCCACCACTGCGGGTCTGATTTCTCTTCAAATTTGTTGCCAGGCTTGCCAAAACTTTCAATCAATTCAAGATAAGCATAAGCGTGGCTTTCATAGCGTCAAATTTTGTAGAAAATTGAGAATCATGGCTAGACTCTCTAGAAGCATCCATGACTGATGAAGCTGTAATAGACCTAGCAAAAGCAAAAGTAGTTCTAAAGCAAGCTTCTATGAATGGACTAGCAAACAACATGCAAAAATCAGCAAATTAGACGTCTTTGCACAAGGCTAAAAGCAAAGTCTAGGCAGAATTTAGAAAAACACTATCACAACTTAGCATGCAATAATTCCTTTTAGAACTGGTAGAATTGAACTTTTACAGCAAATATAAACTTTATATAGGCTTGCCCCTTCAAAAGCCACCACTAATGATTTACAATTTTCCAAAAGTAGCCAAAAGGAAGTAGGTTTCACCAGATATTGGCCTAGATCTATAATGACCGACCTCTAGAAGACAACTAGCCACTCATTAGCAACGAATCATTCGAAATTCAACAAGAAACAAATGAGAAATCTAGGATTCTATAGGGCTGGTTTTCTAAAAAGAGGATGAAATAGGGCGCAATCATCCTAGGAGGCCGTTCAGATCATTGATCCACCAACAAGCCCCAACTTTGTGATTTGGCAATCCAACTAGCAAAGTAGAGCTCCAAAAATAAGGCACTTGCTCTCAAATTGGGCTGAATAATGGGTGCTAGTACGATTCAGGTGATGTCTAAGCCTAGAATGCATTTCCACATGCCCGCATAGACTCATTTTTCCTCCGTTCTGCCCGTCTACGTCCGTAGCACAAATTCAAATTTTCTTGCCCTAATTCCATGTTTTTTAGGGTTTAGGGTTAGAGCATCATGCAAGCATCCGCCAGTAGCGTGGTTTAGGCCTGCACTGGACTCCTAGACGCCTGCAAGGACTCCCATGCTAGCGTCAGTCACCCGTTTTCGCTCTCACTGGAATTATTTTATCCCTCGCCCTGTCTTGTGTGTTTTTTGGCACTTGCTATGATCTTGCTAGAATCAATGTGACGCGTGCTCAGATGTGTTCAGCTCTGTTTTAGGCTGGTAATGTTTTTCAATGCAGTGTGTTTTCTTCTACTGAACGGTTGTTTGCTTGTTTTGGTTCGCAGGTTTGATCTCGTGTGGACACGATACCGGTGCAGGGCCGAGGCCTTTGGGGCGAGGTTGAGCTTACTGAGGGGGATGTGGCTACACACCATGGCTCGGGAGTCCGTAGATGGAGATGCTTGCATTGTGGTGGTCTCTTCACAGGATCACTTACCAGGGTTAGGGCTTACTTACTGAGGGTCAGAGGGCCGGGTGGGCGGGCATTGGGCATATCTGATTGCCCCAGGATTTCCGATGAGGAGAGAGAGAGGTTGTCTATTATGTACGGGCACGGTGCTACATCACAGGTTTTTGGACAGGGACAGGGACAGGGATAGGGGGCAGGAGCAGCTGCAGGTTCACAGGCAGGGGTCACCGGTATGCAGGCACGGCCTACTACGGGTGTAGAGCCTAGTACAACACGTTCTGGGCAGGGTTTAGGTTCAGTGCATGGTCCAGGCGGTGCCACTCCAGTTTCACCTGCAGCAGCAGGGCTTACTTCAGAGGGGAGAGCGTCACATGAGCAGGTTGGATCAGCAGCAGCAGGTCCTTCTCGTCCCACCTCTTCTTCGGCGGCAGATGCAGCACATGGTTCGACAGGTCCTCCCAGAGAGAGTGATATACCCAAAGATCAGCCATCCGGTTCGCGTGTTAGACCACAAGCGCCATGTGCACAGCAGAGAGAGGTTAGGCCCAGACAACAGACCCTTGATCGATGAGGGTGCCAGAGAGAGCAGCATGCCGGGTGCACTCGACTTGCTGGCCAGTTCTTTTACGAGTGCGGCATTTCCTTTGCTGTTGCTGACACTTGGGTGTTCAGAGAGTTTTGCGCATAGATGGCAGCCGTGGATGCTACATGGACGCCTCCCAGACGAGAGGCATTGCGAGGCAGGATGCTTCGTCAGGAGGAGGAGACCATTACGCGGGAGCTGAGTTCCATTCGCTCAGCTTGGCAGATGTAAGTACTTTCTTTCCATAAACCCATTGCATGCGTTTAGGGTTGACTCGTGGCGCAATTTTTTCATTTGGCTAATGGGTGTTTTGTGGCAGATATGGATGCACGATATTGAGTGATGGATGGACCGACATTCGTCGGCGATCCGTCATCAATGTCTTGGTTTCTTGCCCGCTTGGCACAGTATTCCTACGTGGCGTGCATGCCACTCGAGGTGGTGACGCCATCACAGCTGATTTCATATGGGAGGTTATCAGAGATGTTATTGTTGACATTGGAGTAGAGCATGTGGTTCAGGTTGTCACGGACAACGCTTCGAACTGCAACCAGATGGAAGAGATTATGACGAGGGAGCACCCCAGCATTGTGTGGACACCTTGTGCTGCGCATTGCATAGACTTGCTCATCCATGACCTGTGTGCACTTCCATGGATCAGAGAGGTGTTGGTTTCTCCATTTGCTATGCTATCTTGATTGACGCCTGCTCCATGCTGCTAAACACATCTCAACTACTGTCTAAATTTTTTACTGGATGTATGTGTTGCAGGTCACTTCTACGACCATGCGCCTAGTCACTTTTGTTACCAGGAAGAGGCGTGTGCTTGGCCCTATTCCGCACCTTCTCGCACCTGAACCTGAAGAAGCCAGCACCCACACGCTTTGCCTTTTACTTTTTGGTGCTAGAGCGATTAGTATTAGTGAAGGACGCATTGCGGCGGATGGTTTCCAGCGAGTCCTTCTGAGAGTTCATGGACGTCCCACATGCGGCGTTTTTCCGGTCCACTGTGTTTGGTGAGCAGTTCTGGACAGATGCTGAGGAGATTACTGGGGTCCTTCTACCCATTTTCAGAGTGCTGTGCCTGGTAGACCGTGAGGGGTGCACTCTCGGCCTCATTTACGAGTTCATGGACCGCATCGGCGAGGGGATTCAGACGTCAGCCTTGGTCGAGCACATGTATGACTCTTCAGTGTCTAGTTTGTTGTTTCTCACTGAAGTCTGATTCGTTTCTTTTATGCTATGGCAACTATGGTTACATGATTGTTGTGATTTGCCTACTGCAGGAGGCGCGAGATCTCACGTATCTGGGAGGCCAGATAGGACTACTTCCACCGACCCATCCACGTCGTAGCCCACATATTGCACCCCTTGTGGCGCGAGACTCGGGATCGGGACGATCGGGAGCTGCACCGGGGATGGATGGAGTACACGGAGCGCGTATGGCTTGGACCAGGTACGTGTGATAAATTGCTTGGTAGGCTAAGTACTGCAGTAGTGACTGTAGTGTGCTCATTGCTAGTGTGTGAATTCAAGAGGACTTACACGAGCCATGTTTTCTCTTTTGCCAACAGGTCCGATGCTCACTAACATTGCATACCAGCTGCTAATCTTTGAGCGCTACCAGTTTCCTTTCGATGGAGAGCAGAGTCGGCGGAGGGAGGATATGTTGAGGCATGTTTTATGGTGGGGCTACCATGGGCGCGGCACAGGTGACTAGCGACGACTGGCCGAGAGAGTCCTTTCACAGGACTGTTCAGTAGGAGCTTGCGAGCGAAATTGGAGCACCTGGGCCTTGTATCACACGCAGAAGAGGAACAGGTTGTCCATCGAGCAGTGTAGGCGATTCGTGTTTGTGAACACCAACGACCGTATGCTGAGGCGCACACGAGGAGGGGGACAGATGCTCGAGGTGAGTCACATCATCACCCCCTGTTTCTTGCTATGCTTTGACGAACTGAATTGCTTTTGAATTATGCAATGAATTGCTGACAATGCGGAGACAGAGGAGGAGCCAGCCATACCTACACGTAGTCCTAGGGGGAGACCTAGAGGTTCTGGGAGGGGGAGGCTGAGTTCGCTTTTTGTAGAAAGGAGTGGAGCATCACAGGCAGCCGTCGGCCAGGCATCATCACAGTGGGTAGGGCCATCCCAGGGCGTTGGATCACAGCCACCTGACACACAGACACGCAGGGGTAGACACAGGGGTGGGGGCAGGCAGAGGGGGGGCAAAGGAGGGGAGAGAGGCAAAGGCAGAGGTAGAGGCAGGGGGAGGATCCAGAGCCAGAGCACGCAGCAGAGAGCCAGAGCACACGTCAGAGCCAGGGCCACACCACAGCATATGGCTCCCTCCAGTTCTGATTCATCTACAGACCCTTGGGATCTGTAGTCAGGCACAGATTCAGATGATGGTTCCTACCATGACTCATTATGTTCATGGAACATCATTGTACTCCATTTTGGTGCCATGTGGCCCGATATTATATATTACGATGATCCTATTCACAGCAGTGTAATGATTCAGTACTGAGAGAGAGAGAGAGAGAGAGAGAGAGAGAGAGAGAGAGAGAGAGAGAGAGAGAGAGAGAGAGAGAGAGAGAGAGAGAGAGAGAGAGAGAGAGAGAGAGAGAGAGAGAGAGAGAGAGAGAGAGAGAGAGAGAGAGAGAGAGAGAGAGAGAGAGAGAGAGAGAGAGAGAGAGAGAGAGAGAGAGAGAGAGAGAGAGAGAGAGAGAGAGAGAGAGAGAGAGAGAGAGAGAGAGAGAGAGAGAGAGAGAGAGAGAGAGAGACAGAGACAGAGACAGAGACAGAGTCAGAGTCAGAGTCAGAGTCAGAGTCAGAGTCAGAGTCAGAGTCAGTAAAATGCTTCAGGACGATGCAGTATGGTGATTGGTTCAAAACACTTAGCATGGTTTTTGTTTAGCATGATTTAGCATTTTTGTTTAGTTTGTTGGATTTGAGAGAGATAACGAGAAAAAGAGAGACAGAGAGAGAGACAGAGGAGGGAGAATTTTGGGGCATCATGTTTTTTTATTAATGCACCTGGGAGTTAAAGCATAAACCTGGGAGTTAATGCACCTAAACTAGACCATTCTGCACCCGAAACATTCGCCAAAATACACAGTAATTTTGCTCTTAGTTAGAGCTTTCACCTGATACCCATATTGCACAAAAAAAAACCAAAAAAATACAAATTATAAAAAATGTTTCTGAAAAAAAAATTCCATATTTCCGAATCGCGTTTCAGAAACGCAGTGCAAATCAAGCTAGAACTATCACAATTCACCAGTGAAGTACACAAGATAGAAGCACTTTATTGATCTCTTTTCAAGTACAATGGTAAAACTCTAAGAGAGCAGTGTTGCAAGTGTTGTCCCAACCTTGCGTAGGAATGAACGAGGAATGCCTCTCGAAAGGCTCATGTATCAAATCCCTCAAGCACCCATCCTAAGCTGACATGTGGTGCACGCAAATCAGATCAACACTTACCACTTGGTAGGACACTAAAACTGTTGTGCCACTATCACTCGTGTATTGGACCCAAGTGTCACATACGCCATATGACACATGGAGGTGAGTCAAATAACCTCAAACTATGACCCAATACCCGTATGCCAAATATAAGCACGTGAGTTCAAACTAAAGAGCTTGCTATGTATAATCACCACAAGCCGTTGGCTTAACCATGTTTCTGTCGGTGGATATTTACAGTTTCATATTTCTATAGTGGGACAGGAATATAGAAGAATATGACACTAGTGCTCATTGACTAGGTTTGGCTACCTCTTTATTATTTTAGCGCTCAAAGTCTTTATATTGAGATGTCTGACATTGTTTGTGTCTTATGAATTACAGAGAGTATGAATTACTGGAAGTTCCCAGGTCAACATGGAACATATCGGTACTCCAGTGGCCTTCAGTGCTTATATCAAATGAGGTGACTTGCCGTTCTTGATTGTGTACAATGTACACTCATTATCCAATTTTGTATAAAAAAATTAATCAGTCCACATTACCAAGGTACATGTGCAGTTCTGCTTTCTTCATTTTTTTAATAGTAGGATCTTTGGCCAACAGATCCTACTAGCCTTGGGTCAAGCAAAGCGATGGGATGGTAATGACAAGGCATTGTGGCGTAAAATCTGTAAAAACGAGTATCGTAGGTGTGCCGTGATAGAGTTTTATGAGAGTATCAAGCATATTCTTCTGAGGAGAATTGTAAAGGAAACTAGCATCGAACTACAGATTGTTGCAGCTATCTTTGATGAAATTGAGACCGCAATCCAGTCAGGAACATTCACAGAGCGATTCAATTTAAGTGAGCTTCCTGAAATCCATTCACGAGTGGTTGCACTGGTCAACATTCTTTGCAAAAGGCCCACTTCAAGTGATCTGCAAAAGGTGATAGCTGGTTAAGATTCTTAGGATCACAGAAGGGAAGTTTGGAAGTATCTCGTCTGCTCTGGTAATAAAACATAGCAGTTACACTCTAAATGTACTGATTATTGCATATGATGTCTCATCAGGTGGTGCATGCCTTGCAAAACCTTTATGATGTTGCTGTTCGCGATTTCATGATCTATAAAAGTTTTCGACAAAATTTCCAGGAAGGTGGACTTTTGTTCTTAGAGGCTATTGACTTACCTGATCCAGAAGATGGATCTTTCTATAGCCAATTAGTGAGGTTGCAGACCACTCTGGAAACAAAGGAAGCAATGTCACGTGTGCCCAAAAATCTAGAAGCAAGACGACGTATTTCTTTTTTTAGCAACTCTTTATTTATGACAATGCCGCGAGCACCACAGGTTGTGTTCTTTTTCTTTAACTCCATACTGCTTTTGTCATCTGAGTTGCTAGGCTATAATAGTTGTATGTGTTTTATCTTGCTGAAGTAGCAGACATCTAACCTCCCCTTTTGAAACAACACATTGCATCACACAAATAACATCTTACGGATTTCAAGCTGGAAACAATGTGCTATTGTGCAAGAGGACAGTTTGTTCAAAAACCCCACAAGCAAGACATCACATTTAGAAAAGATGGTAGCAAATGATTTTGTAGCAACTTTTCACAAAGAACATCGATGAGAAACATCAAGTAGCAAATCTCTTGCAAAGAAGTCCTCCAGACCCTCCTAGAAGGGACTCAAGATCAACTAAAAATGGATCTCATTAGAACTGTTTTTTGTATATTAATTTGGAGGCCATTAGGGAAGCCTGTAGCTACTAATAGGATTAAGGCTAAGATCCTTATCCATAGTGGGCAAATTTCAACAAGGGCTCAAGCCACAATAATCATATGTACTTAGGGCCAAAACTTAATTATTGGGGCCATTGGATAAAGGTATTGGCCCAAGGTGCAGGCCCCAACTAAGGCCAAGCAGGTTCACAGGCTAAATAGGAAATCTCCTTAATTTTATTTTTATTTGATCTTTACTTGCTATCATTCTTGAAATTTTTTTGGGAGTGGAAGCTTTTAGTAACCCCTTGTCAAAATTTTGGTATGTGCAGATTATACTTTCTTTTTCACCCTCCCCTCTTGATGTAGTCTGTCCGTTCTATAAGATGCAGCAACTTCTTTTATTTGTAGCCTTCATATGCACATGCTACATATGGTGATTTTGTGGAATTAATTTTAACCCTACGTACAAGTTGTGCCATCTTAATAATGAAATAGAAATTATCATCTATTTGGGACTATTGATTGGGTTTTGCAGGTAGAGAAGATGCTAGCATTTAGTGTACTAACCCCCTATTATAGTGAGGATGTTCTTTATGCGGAGAAACAATTGCTTGTTGAGAATGAGGATGGGGTCTCTATACTTTTCTATCTCCAAAAGATATATCCAGGTTTGTATATAGATTCAGTATCTAACCTTATAGAGAAAGCTTGTTTTTTGAAAATTTTAGGGTGTGGGTGTGAAGGCTTAGTATATGTGAAGGTGAGCTAAGTAATGTGTGAAGGTGAGTTGAGTAATATGTGAAGGCGAGTATTGCTGTGACCAAACTTACTACTTTTACAGATGAATGGACAAATTTTCTTGAACGTATGAAGAAATCGGGGGTTAAGGAGTCTGACCTATGGAGTACAAATGAAGGATTGGAGCTTCGACTATGGGCTTCTTTTCGTGGGCAAACTCTTGCTCGAACAGTGCGGGGCATGATGTATTACAACAGGTCTCTCTCTCTCTCTCTCTCTCTCTCTCTCTCTCTCTCTCTCTCTCTCTCTCTCTCTCTCTCTCACACACACACAATGAGGTTGCAACCTTTGTTGCCCCCTTGAGGACTTATATATCTTTCTCATCAATGTACCTACTAGTCTTTTTTATGAATAAATGCACCAGGGTTTTTCTTCTCCTCCACCTTCTTTACTTCGTTTTTCAGATCTGACGATGTAAGATAAATGGCACCCTACGATGGCCGTCTTATAGAGCAGTTTCGTTGTCCTACAAAATGAGTGATTTACTTGAACAGGTTTTAAACTGGCCGTGGGACAAGGCAGCAAACCGAAGAAAAGATCTCATGATGAAAAAAAATTGAAACTACAAAAGAATGAAGAACTCCATAAGCAAGTTCTCCTGGAAGATGCTTCAATGAGATTCAATTCCTCAAGCTTTGGACATCTCTGTCACGGAGCTTTTATCCGGCACTAATCAGTATATTCGCGGCCAACTCTTTCGCCGTTACATACAGCACACATGGGAACCTAACTCAGCTTCCCGACCGCGCCACATTTTTTACCAGACACTTTCTTTCCCTTGATCCAGCCGGTTTACCTCTGCTCCCGCTGTATTTCTCACAGTCACCCTCATACTGCTTGTGTTATCGCATTGGACAGCTAAGCACCTCTTCCCATCAGCTTGCTGTTGAGACTGGTCGCTGTTGAAATATCCTGCGTGAGCATAGATTATGTCTCCTTTGTTCTATGCGCGAGCTTGAAGATGAGGCGCACTTCTTACTTCGATGCCCAGTTTATTAAGAGATCCGTGGTCGATATTATTGTCTTTATCGGGATGGTCCACATACACTTATCAGTTTTTTCTCTTATCTTGATGCTCGGTGTTTGGGGCTTCTTATCCGTGAGATGCTTTTACTTCATTAGTCACTTTTGCCTCTGCACGATCATATGGGCATAGATTCTCAACAGTTGCTAGTTACGGGATACTTTCAGATACGAGCCCGTGATGAGGATTCGGATGATCATATTGACATACCTGTCCTGCCATGGAAGAAAACCCGTCACGGTTGCAGACAACCAGTATAGCCTTCATCTCGACGTACCGTTCAGCGGACACTTCGGGCCTATTTTACTTGATCTCTCTTCTTCACCTGGCTCTGGTTGTGGGCATCCCTGCTTTCTCCTAGTCATTAGTCCTACCTGGCCCAGGTTGTGGGCGTTTTATTGTTTACATTACTTTAGTTCTCATGTACAGTTTTCTTCAGTTTGCACATTGACGATGCTCCCATGCATCTTTGTACATATGTATCTGTCTTATGCACCTATGGGTGCCGTCAAGACGTTAATAAAGCTTCTCTCTCTCTCTCTCTCTCTCTCTCTCTCTCTCTCTCTCTCTCTCTCTCTCTCTCTCTCTCTCTCTCTCTCTCTCTCTCCCGGCTATGGCTCCTCCTCGCATCACATCTCCTCGCTGGACCTCTCACTCCCCTACCACACTCCCTCCCCTCGTTGCCACCTCATCCCCCCCTCGCTGCCACCTCACACCCCCCCGGCTGCTGGCTCACCCCCCCTCGCTACAGCTCCACCCTCCCCCTCGCTGCTGCCCATCTCTAATAGGACAGCGCTGCCTGCCTGCTGATGTGGCACTTCCCCCTGCCTCTTCTTCCTCACTTTCTTCCTCTTCTTCTCTCTCTTCTGCTCCTTCCTCTGTCTCATCTTCTTTTTCTTCTGCCTCTTCCTCGTCTTCATTGAACTCCAGTCCGATCGATTTGGCCATTCCTACCGGCCTCCTTCCTATTCTTATTTCCCAAGAATCCACAGCTCCTCCATCTACAACACTCATTCCTTACACTCCCAAATCAACCGAACTATTTTTCCTCCTGGGAAGCTGACCAAATGAAAGCAAATTTCCAGCTTTTGAAACAAGAACTTTCACAACTGAAGGGAATAATGGTCTCTTTACTCAAGGAAAAGAACTTGTAGTTCAAAGTTGCCTCATTGGAACAAGTGATCAGTACTAAGCAAGTTGTAGCCTCTAAATTGACTACCACCATGATATGAGAACTAGAAAGTAAGATTGAGCAGCATAAAGAAGAAACCCTTTCATGGGCAGCCGTATTGAAAAAGGCACCAACCTTAGTGCCCCCATTTCCACCATTTTGGAAGAGTAGTCAAGGGAACAAAAGGCAGATAACATCAGGGTTCGTGGGATATCAGATACACAGGATGCCATTGCCGAAGATACAAGGTTTGTTGAGACCACTCCAGGACATGTGACAGATGGGCTAGGTACAGTTTGGAGGACCACCAGAGATGCAGCTACACTGATCATTTGCTGCACATCCTTAGCCAGTCGTAGAGAGGCTTTACGTTGTAGAGCCAAACTATGTGGCACTACCATATATATGGATGATTATCTCACTTATATTCAGGTTGAGGAGAGGTTTAAAGCCTTTCCATGATCTCCGAGAGACAGGTAGACGACTCATCTATCGTGATGGTCAAATACGATTTGTTGCTGGCAGTCCTAGTAGTTCCCAAAGCTAGGGATCTGGGGACCCTGGAATTGGGACCAACCCTGGGCCCCATCCATACCATTTTCAGATTGGGGTATGGAACTGTGATGGCATCCTCTCATCCTCTACATCAGGTGACCTGATTGACTTTATCACTGGATGAGACTTATTGTTTTTCACAGAGACTCATGAGAGTCAGGAGCGGGGATTACCCACCTTTCCGAGATACAAATGGGATTCAGTATACAGACCTGAAACTAGATCAGATAGTGGTTGTGGTTCGGGAGGGATGGCTTGTCTCTACAAAGAGTCCCTTCATCAAATGATTGAGATCGTCAGACACGATGAGCATGCACAGTATATCTGGATTCGTATCACCTCATTCGAACCTTTTAGTGGACATTATCAGTTTTGCGGAGTGGGGGCATATTTTCCTCACTGGGGATTTTAATGCTCGGACAACTTCACGACAGACTTGAATCCGAGCTATTGATTGACGCCTCCGACACCCTGGCCCCTACACTATCCACCCTCCTTGACCATGCTGTTGTTGAAGGCCAACATCGTACATCCTATCCATAAAAACGTGACCCCATGTTACCTGGTAAGTATCGCACTATCATGAGTGGGCATGTTCTCGTGAAGCTATATGGCACCATCCTTCAGTTTGCAGTTAGTTCAGAGGCAGAGTCCAGGAGATTGCATGCATTGGGTGAGGCAGGGTTCCGCGCTCATGACTCCACTACAGATCACATTTTCACACTTCGAGCTCTCATTGGGGAAGCTAGGCGCAGAAAAGAAAATGTTTACTGTCGTTTTGTGGACTTCAGGAAAGCCTTTGACTTTGTCCCACGTTCTCTACTTATCCAGAGACTCCGCGACCTGGGTTTCTCGACGGATATTATTTTAGCTGTCATGGTTGTCTATGAGAGGGTTTTGCGTTGCTTTTTGTCATGGCAGTGGCATTTCTGAGCAGATCTGGAGTGGGGTTAAGCAGGGGTGCTCTCTTTCACCACTTCTCTTTGGACTATACATTGATGAGTTGGAGCAGGTCATCTCTCATAATGGCGGGGACGGTTGTAGGCTTGGTGACATTCTGATCGCCATCCTTCTCTATGCGGATGATGTGGTACTAGTCTCTCATACCAGAGAGGGATTACAGAGACAGTTGGATTGCTTACACACCTTTTGTACTCAGTGGGGTTTAGGGGTGAATCCCTTGAAGAACAAAATCATGGTCTTCAATTACTCTCAGGCCTTCATGCAGCGCCAGGAGCTTACCTTTGATGGACAGCCCCTAGAGGCGGTTTCTTCATACACTTACCTGGGTGTGCTCTTCTCAGGTCCTACCTTTGGTATGAGACAGGCGACTACTTCTAGACTCGGGAAGGGTCATTCTTCCCTAGTTCAGTTGGAGAGATTCTGCTTCCGTAAGTCTATTCGGGATGCCCCGAGTACGTGCAGACTTCTTGACACCATAGTCACCCCTTCAGCCTTGTATGCAGCAGAGATATGGTGTACATGCCTCTCCTCCTCACACTGGGCCAACATTTCACACTTACAGACCACCATGTTAGCTCGCATGATTCAAGCGAATCCCTTTGTTCCACATGAGATCATTATTGCGGAGTTTGCCATGCCCCCTATCCAGATTAAGGCAGCCTTCCAACTTATCACGTACATCCAGTGAGCTCAGGCACTTCCTGATACAGAGCAGAGATATACACGGCTAGCACTTATGTCCTCTCATCATTTTCAGACTCAGGGATACCTGCTGTCATGGTTCTCTTAGGCATCACACTTCCTCATGGAGGCATTTGGTATCACTATCATTGGTCTTTCCTTGGGTACACACTTGTACGTTAGACAATTTTTATACAGAGCATATTTAGACCGTACTTGGCGTCGCCAGTTGGTGGTTAAGCCTGACTACTATCGGATTCACGTTCTGGAGCAAGATGCCGCTGGCTTCCAATTTTACCTCGATATTTGTCCTTAGGATTAACACAGTCTCCGTTTCACTTTTGAATAGTTCAGAGTCTCCTCACATCGGTTGGCTATCTAGACTGGCAGATTCCAGGGTACACCATGAGAGGAAAGACTATGCCTTTTATGTTCTTTACATGAGATATAGTCCAAGGAGCACTTTATCTTCAGATGCCCCATATATTATGTGATTAGAGGGAGATATCATTGCCTATTCCGGGACATGCCTACTACACTCAGATCACTGATTGCATATAAGGACCCTCGCTGTGTTGCGCTTATGCTACGAGAGATGGTCTTGTTGCGACAACATATGTACCAGTCAGCTCACCAGCCACATCCTAGCTCTCAGGCTCATATTACGTCTTCCTTCATCAGGAGACGACCATGATGAGACCTTGAGTCTAATGATGATGATGATGACACACCCCCTCACAGATATCAGAGACAACGTATCACCAATAGTCAAATGGCAGCTCGCACTTCCCGCCTTGTCACGAGAGCACACAATTTTCACCCTCCTAGACGATGTCAGCGACGATGCATATTACCTCCCGCTACAACTCGTATCACATCCTTTTTCAGCAGCAGTGCTAGATGATATGACTTTATTCCTAGCAGCTATTTTGCTCCCACTTATGGACAGCTTGCAGTTTGTAGTTTACAATTATATTATTCATCTTTTATGCATAGTTTTTTCTTGGAGACGTTTATATGTGCTCCCATGGTTACCACATACTTGACATGTACTCTTTCTGGTCTTATATGCCTTTTGGCATGGAAAAGACATTAAGAAAGCTTTCTCTCTCTCTCTCTCTCTCTCACACACACACACACACACACACACACACGCACGCACGCACGCACACCCACATATCTTATAAAGTTTAGGTAAGTTCTAGGTAGAAAACAAAACTGTTGACCAGGTTCTCTTCTAATTCTCAAGCACCTCACCTGTCATAGATGTATTGGAAATCTTCAACAGTGTTCATATTCTACGTCAGCTATGTATCCTATTTTGTATCCTATGTATTAAGAAGCTAGTAAATTTATTTTCTGGTTCATTCTGTTGCTCATATCCACTGCTTACAGTGCACTCTATTTTTAATTTTATATTTCAATTTTGTTTTCTATATTGCAGGGCCTTGCAGTTGTTAGCTTTTCTTGATTCAGCATCTGAAGTAGAGGTTGATGGCTATCGGGAGCTCCTAGCGAGAACTTCTACCTTAGAAGAGGCAACCAATGGCATTGCAACAGAACAAGCCTCTTTCAGTGGCCGCTCTAGCAGTGAGCTACTTTTTAAACAAGAACAGGACCGTGCAACTGCCCATATGAAGTTTACATATGTGGTGGCTTGTCAGATCTATGGATCTCAGAAAGCTCAAAATGACCCACGTGCAAAAGATATTCTTTACTTGCTGAAAAGATTTGAAGCACTGCGGGTTGCTTATGTTGATGAGCTTATATCTGGAAGAGATTCCAAACGGGTATATTCAGTGTTAGTCAAATATGATTCTGTGGCTCAAAAGGAGGTGGAGATATATAGGATAGAGCTGCCAGGTCCTCTGAAACTTGGTGAAGGAAAGCCAGAAAATCAAAACCATGCAATTATATTCACTCGAGGAGATGCTGTGCAGACAATAGATATGAATCAGGTATTGGATCTGAAAAATATTAACCTTGGTTCTTTGTTGGGTTTAATTATCTCCGCCCTGCATTCTAGCAAGGTATTCTGAAAGATCATGTACTTAACCGGTGACTTCACCGTATGCTCCTGTGAGTGGTGTATGTCCCCTGTAAACTAGACCTCAAAGTAGAATACAGTGCCATTCCCTCTGATAGATAGAAATCTAGTAGTCATCAGAACGGTTTTGCTGTTCATTGTTTGAGCTGATCCCGTCTTTGGCACCCACCGTTATCAGGATCATGCTAAAATTTTTTGTTGCATTGGAACAATTCTCCTGCTCCAGCACTCAGTCCCCTAGAGCATCAGCTGTCCTGAGCTTGAAATACTGTCCATAACTTGGGTTATCTTTTGAAAAGGCTCCACAAACCCAGGGTGCCAAATTTCCTGAATTGATAAAATTTGATATATCTTGAACTTTTGGAAACCTGAACTACTATATCCAGTATATGTATAATGTATAATGTATCATGCATTATGTATATTAATATTTATGACATTTAAATAATTTTTCGTACGTAAAAACATAATCCATTTTAATTACATATGGTACAACATTGAACTAAGACTTATCATTGTGTGCTACATATAGTAATGATTTTTCTACTACAGATATATTTTTGATGTTTTACTATGTTTAACCCCAATATCTAGAAATGTATATACATTTAAATGTGATGCTTCATTCACAAAATAGCTTTTATATACAACATCATTATTATGTTTATGTATTATATGTTATCACACACAACTTGAAACCCTTCAAATGCATTATAAGGTGTATGCTTGCCATTGTACATTGAACAACCATAGATAGCCATTCTGAACCTTTTGGTTCAAAACGTTTGGACAGACGGAACGTAAAATATTTTGAAAGAAATAATATTATTTTTGGATATTTCTCCTCCGAAAATAATGGCTTCCTGAAAAAAGAGCATATCTGAAATCATGTTTTTAAAAGCTTACTTCTTTTGGTGTGTTAGAATAAAATTATCAAAGAACCCTAGTAACCAGAAATAATAGTAGATCCATACAAGATTAATCGTGCACATATGAGAATAATCTGATTGCAGGTGATACAAGGAGTCTTTAGCATCATCAGGAAACTATGGGAGGTGGATTCCGTTGAGTAGATGAGATTGAGATTTGCCGAGTATTAAAAATAGCTTTCAACAAGGCATACCATAAAAGCAACCTCAACATAAAGTTGATTCAAGTCAGGAGTGTTCACATATCTTTTCTAGGAAGATACCATACGGTGTTAGTTCAACCACTGTTCGAATAGAATTGAAGCTATCTGTAAGTAATAAATACTAGCAGATGTATGAATCATAGTTGCCCATTCCAGAGCGGACGTGTTCTGGAATGCGTTCTGTTCCTGAACTTGACCAGATTTGTTTTTTCAAATACAATTTTTTAATGAAGGAATTGAGATAAGGAATGGAATAGCAATTCTAGGATCAACGTGAGCTCAAGAACGTGGCTCAAATAGCGATTTTAGGATCAATGTGAGCTGCAAGAATTTCAATCATTTTTGCCAGATCGAGGTGGTCCTTATGATCGCCCCAGTGCTCGCTGTGGAGGTCGCTCATCCAGATTTCTGATATCCAGCAGGTGGCACAGTAATCACGTAGCCTAAGTGGATCGCTGCTCATGAATCTGATTGCCCCAGTGCTGGCTGTGGGGATCACTCATCCAGATTTTTTATATCTAGCAGGTGGCAGTTTAATCATGTAGCCTAGGTGCAGCAGGACCAAATGGCCATTATGGATTACTCATGAATCTGATGTATTAGTTCAACTACTCAGCAGCAGTGGCAGTTTAATCATGTAGCCTAGGTGCAGCAGGACCAAATGGCCATTATGGATTACTCATGAATCTGATGTATTAGTTCAACTACTCAGCAGCCCACTATGGATAACCACATATCAGATGCAGCTGTTGTAGTTGATGGCTATCTTAACTATATCAGTCGAATTTAACTTAGAGCTGATAAAAAAAAAGTTCCGACCCTGTACGTTCCGGCCCAAAAGGTCAGAACGGGTTTCTAAGGTATGCATCATAAAAGCATTTTTTAAATCTAAATAATCTATGTAAGGCAGTTCAATGTCATTCTCTATTTTTCTCTACACATTGTTCTAGAACGAAGCGTTCCAAGATCTCGTTCTGGAACGGTTCTGGATTAGAATGATGTGGTTTTTTTATTTTTAAGTGGATGTGTTAGAGTGAAAAAACAAAACACCTAGAGGCTGTGAAAAAATCCAAAATACATTGCAAAAGTTTGTGAACTGTGAATCAGTCATGGATGGTGTTTGAGGCTGGTGCAGATTTTCTATTGTCATAGTTTACAGTCATACACATTGAGCTGCTTGCATGTAGAGTAACGAGTTATTAAGGATCCTTCTACAAGCTGTTTGGCAATTTTTTTGTAATATCACAATTATTGCAAAATTTAGATTTCTAGTCTGATTTAGAATGACGCAAGAGCAAAAAGGCACACAAACTTGAATGCAGATGAGAGTAGGCTAAATTTACACTTCAAGTGCTGAGGATCCACAACTTCCAGGTTTCAAATTTCATGCTTTCTCTGACCATCAATGTCATGTAATTGGAAAAGATAAGACTCAGGGCAAAGCAACAAACTGCCATCCAGAAAACGCTGGTCATTAATATGAGGTTATTATGAGCTGTTTAATGTTACGAGTCATGACCTAACATTAAAAAAATTCTAAACCTCTACAAATCACAAAGACCACTATTAGGGCATAGCAAATGGGTTAAGTTTCGACTCTTCAGTCGATGTGTCCAATACCTTCGAACGGAGTCGGTGTTTGGGGCTTTCTATTTCGGCCAGTGGGGAACGTCAAGATGAATCCACAGTAAAAAACTGGTCTCTCAACGGCCAAGTACGGAATCTGGAACGCCCGTCCAATATCAAAGCCAAAACAAGATTTAGGGAAAGTGCGACGGTATGGACCAGGAACTGGTCTGAATATGACACAGTGACACATATTAAAGTTGTCATACAGCATAAAATGAAGCATTTAGCATACTAAAAGCCCTCTATAAATCACTACCTTCGCATAGACTGCAAACGCTCAATTTGGCCTCCTATTGTTCTCTCTACAAACTCCTATTGGTCCCATCTTACGCACCTCCAATTCAGATTCTGCACAGGTTTTACATGAAAGAATATAGGGTTTTTTTTTTACGGAATCGTTCCGGAAGTGAAACGTCATTCTGGTGCAACTTAACACCCATCTATGTTACATTTTATAAAGATTTCGAATCTCGACAAATATATGCACATTTTACAATTAAAATGTGATTCAAAATTAGTATGTTAGAGATTTAAGACCTAAAATTCCATACATTCAATCATAGATTTGAGGATTTGTTTTACCCAAAAAATCAATAAAAAGGTGAGTTTCAAGCATTAAAACCATTTCTTTTATCCCCTAAAATTGAATATAAAGATAAAAAGTAATCAAAACATTCTAAGAGCAATCAACAAATAATATATAAGACAGAATTTTTTTTTTTTGGGGAATGTTTTGGTTAACCCTACTCGGTTTCCCAAAATGTGTTCTGGACGTTCGTTCCTCTGAAATGTCATTGATTTGTCTCTACTTTGTATATTTTCATTTTCGCACAAGTTTCCATTCAAATAGAAATTCAGGTGACTTCTGAAGACCTAAATATTGACTATGCGTATTTTAGCCTGCTTAGGCCTTGATAATGAAGTGAGTATTGTAGGTAGCTGTTTTCATTGAAATGAGATGATAACTGTTTTTTATCTCTGTACATACAAGGACAATTATTTTGAGGAGAGCTTGAAGATGCGCAATCTATTGCAAGAATTTACACAGCATTATGGCATGCGAAAGCCAACAATTTTAGGAGTTCGCGAGCATGTGTTTACTGGATCTGTCTCCTCCCTTGCATGGTTTATGTCAGCCCAAGAGACAAGTTTTGTCACTCTTGGTCAAAGAGTTCTTGCAAATCCTCTCAAAGTGCGTATGCACTATGGCCACCCAGATGTATTTGATCGCCTCTGGTTCATAACTCGTGGAGGACTCAGTAAAGCATCAAGAGTGATCAATATAAGTGAGGATATTTTTGCAGGATTCAACTGTACATTGAGACGTGGAAATGTTACTCACCACGAGTACATCCAGGTATCATGATACTTACTGTGAGATCTCAGTTGTGTATTTTTTATGTTGTTTATTTTCCATCAGTAATTGTGATTTGCAGTGAAGTGCCTACCAGTCTAGCAAACAGCCTTTTGCTCTTATCTGTCATGGCAAATCAGGAAGCCTTATGCTTCAAAGAGTTTAATGCTAGATCATCCGTCTAGCACTTGGAAATCATTCAGCAGTGGATATTGAAATTTGGAACATCAAGGATATTTACAAAGTTTCTGATTTAACGAGCCCTTTTTACTGATTCTTTGCACTAATGAAACTATTGCAATGCTGCTTCATGTCATTCAATTCATGGAGTGGAGCGTTAGTGATGGATGTTTTAAAAGCTTTAATCATGGGTAATCAGGCACATCATGACAGAAGAATAAGAGAGAGATATCTGTAAATGGAAAGTTACCAATGTCCTCAATCATGGGTGACCGTACATATCATGATTACAAGGTTCTAGACTCTGTAGATGGAAAATTAGCACTGTTCTTGACTATACAGATTGCATGCTGATGTTAAAAGTGAAAAGTTTCCAGAAGTTGACATTTTGCAAGCCGCCACTCTCTTATGATGTTAAGGCAGTTTACATGCACTTGCTTGGGAGGACTGCAAGTACATTCTTAAAAATTTTCGTTGAGCCAAGTGGTAGCATTTATTGAAGAATGGCTCATGTACATGTGATATGCATGATGTCATTGACGTGTTTGACTCTGAATCATATACGTCCATTAGTAGAAGCTTCTATTGAAGCTAGCATTCCCCTTATATCTCAATGTTGCGGAAACTGCTGTCAACCATTCCATGACCACAAATAAAGATTGTTACTATGAACCAAGGCTCAAGCTACTCATAAGCTTTCAACCACACTCTAACGATAGTAATGATTCAAAATATTTCAACCTGAAGTAACTTATCTCTATGCAGAAATGGTGATATCATTGTGTGCCTACCAGATCCATTCCTTCATAGCCTCTATCTTTAGACTCTTAGCTCATGCTTACATAATCTACATTGAGCAGATACCTATTAGTACCTAGAAATGTAAAGTGAGTTAAACTAGAAAAAATCTAGAGAAAGGAAGTCACGAATAATCTGGAATTTACTTACAGATGCCTGGTGGTATTTTTCCACTTAATGGATTTAGTTGAATATTTCTGTCTCCAAGTCTTTGCTTTTTGATGCTCGCAGGTTGGTAAAGGTAGGGACGTGGGACTGAACCAGATAGCATTATTTGAAGCAAAAGTTGCCAGCGGCAATGGTGAACAGATGCTAAGTCGTGATGTTTACCGCCTTGGTCATCGTCTGGACTTTTTCCGGATGCTATCATTTTACTACACAACTGTTGGATTCTTCGTAAATAACATGATTGTCGTGCTTACTGTTTATGCATTTCTTTGGGGTCGTGCTTACTTGGCTTTAAGTGGAGTAGAGGATACACTGGTTAAGACTTCCTCGACACTCAATAACAGGGCTATTGCAGCAGCACTCAACCAGCAGTTTATAGTTCAGATGGGCCTTTTCACTGCTCTTCCGATGATTGTCGAGAACTCTATTGAGCATGGTTTCACAACAGCTCTGTGGGAGTTTTTTACCATGCAGCTTCAATTAGCTTCTGTCTTTTTCACATTCTCAATGGGAACAAGAACTCACTACTTTGGGCGAACAATTCTTCATGGTGGAGCAAAGGTGGGTTTCAATAGCTGTGTACTTAAAATGATATTCATATGATCACCTTTAGGTGGATTTTTTTTATGCGTGCATGATGGAATATCTGCTCATTTTCTCATTTGGTTTCTGTGCAGTACCGTGCAACTGGACGCGGCTTTGTTGTGAGGCATGAAAAGTTTGCCGAAATTTACAGGCTCTTTGCACGAAGCCATTTTATTAAAGGGATAGAGCTGATTGTGCTATTGATTGTCTATGAATCCTATGGTTCCCTTGCTAGAAACACCATCACCTACATACTTCTTACCTTATCTAGCTGGTTCTTGGCACTCACTTGGATAATGGCACCATTCATTTTCAATCCATCAGGATTTGACTGGCTTAAGACAGTAGACGATTTTGATGATTTTATTAACTGGCTGTTTTATAAAGGTGGCATACTTCTGAAAGGGGATCAAAGCTGGGAAGCTTGGTGGGAAGAAGAACAAGAGCATTTACGCACAACTGGCTTATGGGGTAAAGTTGCGGAAATTATTCTCGATCTTCGATTCTTCTTTTTCCAGTATGGTGTTGTATATCAGCTTGATATTGCAAGCAAAAACAAAAGTATACTTGTCTACTTGCTTTCCTGGATTTACATTTTTGTTGCTGCTGCCATTCACAAAATACTGTCAAAAGCAAGGGAGAAGTATGCTTCAACTGAACATCTCACTTATCGAGCTATTCAGGCATTTTCCATGATCTTCACGGTACTTGTTATCATCCTCCTCGTGCAATTTACCAAATTTTCCTTTCTGGACTTGATAGCAAGTCTTCTAGCCTTTCTACCAACTGGATGGGGACTTATCCAAATTGCACAGGTTATAAGGAGACCGTTTCTTGAAAAAACTGGTACTTGGCCTACCGTTGTTGCAGTTGCTCGCTTGTACGAGCTTGGCTTAGGAGTGTTTGTCATGCTGCCAGTTGCTTTTCTTTCTTGGCTGCCGGGTTTTCAGGGCATGCAGACACGTATACTTTTTAACCAAGCCTTTAGCAGAGGACTTCAGATTTCTAGACTTCTTGTCAGCAAGAAGCCGAAGCATGCACTGTAGAACATTTTGTCGAGGAGATATGCCTTTTGCTGCTCAGTGTATCATAGACATCACTTTTGCAATGTCACGACCTGCATGGATATTAGTCTAGAAACTAATAGCACCATATGAAATCTCCAACAAAGTTTTATGGCAGCAGGCAAATATGAGAAATAAGATACAATTGAGACCATTCTTTGTGCCGAAAGATTGTCAAGTTTTGTGATCACCCTGTAGACAAATAGTGACTACGATTCTTTTATGCCTTTTTGTGTAATATGTCCCTTTGAAAGGTTTATTCTTGGCCCTATTTGGCCTTAATTTTTGGGTGCATTTGCTGGAATATAAATAGAATTTAGTATGAAATTGGTGTCATCTTTCTGCACAAATGGTACAAAGACCACCAAAACTAACACGGCCGAAATTTTGTGCAGTTCCAAGAATCTTCATATAGAAGCTTTATTTAATAGTCCAAGCTCGCCTGTGTGGAAAGCAGTTTTCTTGTGATCATACTGACTGTTCTCTTAAAATCACAAAACTTCTGCCAAAGCAAGAAGCACTTTTTTCTTGAAGCAATTTAATCAATTTGTTTTGCCCTATTGTTGTTTTATTGTCATAACTGTTCTTGATCATTATTCATTAAGTAAAAAGGAGGATATCTATTGTAGCTTGTTGATCATGTTATGCTTTCAACTGTTGGTATTGCTACAAAAGTGATTAAGAACTCAAAGCTTGAACTGAATTCTGAGTGAATGATGAGAATATGGAATCGTGAGTGGATCAGAAACTGTCACTACTAGCTACTGATCTAGTGAATGTCCAAAATTTTGAAATACAATACCAATATCTTTGGTGATGTCACTTTTAAATCTCTATACAAAATACATCAACCCAACTTTGATGACTAGGTTTAGAATACCTTATGTTTTATTTTTTACATCATCACAAAATTTGGTATTTGTATGATTCAAATATTTGATCTGAGATGATTGCTTATGTTTAGGAGGATATCTATGAAGAATGGCCTTAGAGACGAGGTTCAAACATCATAGCCAAAAGGGAATGACGTTCTCTCCAAAAGCTAATGCATTTATTATATTTTTTGAATACTAGGTTATTTGAATGACTGGTTACCTATTAGGCATGACCTCAAAAAAGGTCTTGATCTGTTTGTATTAAATTTCAAGCACTATAACTCTTTGATACAAATTAGAGAACAAGGGATGACAAAAAATCTTTAAAAAAATATAGAATGCCAAAAACATCTGATGATGACGATGTAAATGTTGGAGATGGTTTTCAAGTTGATGATAATAAGGTATTACATGATGTAGTAATGCATGACATGTTTGACTTCTATTTTACAACAAAAAATGATGGTGACATGCACATTCATTGGGTGGTGGGGACATTGATGATAGTGAAGAGGTAAACAATGGTCAGGATGAGCTATCCTTGCATAAAGAAGCTAAAACATCTATATCTTGATTGACAACACTTTTTCATCTAAACTCGCAAGCTACATGTAAGTGAAGCTTTCGTAGCGACACATCATTGTTTAGGTACACATGATATCTAAATACATTATATTGTTTGTTGAGTTAAATGTTCATACACACATTTCTAAAACAACAATATTACTTTGAAATTTATTGAGAAAAAATACTTCCTATATACAACGTGATGTTGGAATGTGAAAAGAAGCACAAAATATATTGATCATGCTTGGAATGGATTATGAAACAATCCATGCATGTCCACATGAGCACATTTTATAGAGGGGTGTGCATTAAAAAATAGATGATGAAGATCAACACCATAATGTACATTTCATGTTGGAAAAGGATGTTTTTGATGACTCAACAAGAAACAAGATATTAGTTTTGTTCGCAACAGAAAAGCTTTCAATAGTGCAACACAAGGGGCGATATAACTTTGTCAAATCTTTGGGGAAATTAGTATTCCACGAGTGATAAAGTATTATATATATTGCTATCCAAGGAAGGATATAGCTAGCACAAAATTCTATGTATCATGCACAGGCGACACACACAAATGCTAGATACAAATATGAAACATTGTAGAATGGAAGAACAACTAGCTAGTATCTTCACTGAACATTTAGGTAAAGATAAATTTGGAAATTTTAGGAGTAAGCTTTCAATAGTTAGGAAAAACTAGACATCAAAAGACAAGTTACATGTAAATTTTGACTTATGTTACTTACAAGTCGCAGCCGATGTCTCTGCCTGTCTAGAACTGGCATGGGCTGTGTGTCCGAGGAGGAGGACTCCTCACTAGCATCATCCCAATCTGCCTCTGCATCAGCCCCCAAACAAGCCAAACCAAAAACACCTCCTCCAGTTGGCTGTAATCCTGCACCTCTAGCTGTACCTGGAGCCCTGCGTGGTCGTCCTCTCTTCCCTGACAGCCTTTCTTATTCGGTGCACCCTTGGGCCTTTCTGGTCTCTTGCGGACATTAATTCTGACATAGCCAAGAAGCTAGCAGATCCAGGAGGCCAAGCATTCAAACAAACAACCATCAACAAGAGAAAAGACTCTAAGAAACAATGGCTTCAATCAGCAGCATGCAGAGCAAGATCTGCACAATACTTGATTCCTCAGGATCTAACTTTCTAGCCTAGAAAGTTAAGACATCTTTGATACTCAAGGGCGAAGGACTCTTCCCCTGGGTGGATGGCATAAAAGAAATGCCTACGACAACAGGCAAGGAGCTACACGAATGGAGGGAGAAAAATGACAAGGCAGTAGTCTTGCTATCATCTTCCATCAAAGATAGTCTCACACTTGACCTGGCTACACTCTCCAAAGCTAAGGAGATGTGGGATGCATTACTCACTAGATTTCAGACGAAATCAAGAAGTCAAATCATGATGCTGGAAGATCAACTGACGAATTTGCAGTGGGATGGAAAAGACCTCACTTCTTTCGTAAGAAAGATGAAGGATCTGTTACTGTCACTACATAACTCTGGAGTAGAGAACGTCGTGTCAGCTGAGAAGCAGATCACGTACCTGTTGAGAGCCTTATTCAGATCATTCCAGACGACAAGAACCCTGCTTGCGAAAGATCCCACCATGAACCTCGAAAAGGCGATTGTCGAGATTCGAGAGGAAGTCGAGGCCAGAGAACATCTGGATCATAAAGATGGTTCTGACCAGGCCCTCTATGGCAACAAAAAAAAATCAAAGAAGCAATTTAAGCCTTAGAGGGAGTGCAATCAGAGGCAAGATCGTGACCAGCAAGCAGAGGGAACAAGCAAGGGCAACTGGAAGACCAAAGGGAGGTCGAAACAACAAGGTGCAGACAAGAAGACTTGTGTGAGATGCAGAAGAGATGGGCATACAGTAGATACCTGCTGGCTCAATCCCAAGATTGAGTGTATCCATTGCCACAAGAAAGGTCACGTAGCCATGGATTGTCTCCAAAACCCGAGAAACAAGTCATCAGAGAATAGACAGGAGAACAACAATAGTTCATCCTATGTCGAGGAGAGCCTGAGAGCTCGAAAATGGGCGAAGAAAGAACGAACAGAAACTATTCGACCGCCTATATCTGTGAAGACGTGTGTGCAGCATCAACATATGACACACATGAGGTGATCCTAGATTCAGGAGCCACCTCACACTTCGTGACATCAAGACGAATCATGTCTGATTTCAGAAGAGCAGATCCCTCAAGATTCATAGTTCTTGGAGATGGATCTAGACATCAAGTGAATGGTATTGGTTCACTATGGCTCAGCACAAATGGCAGAGACAAACGACTCGAAGACGTTCTGTTCGTGCCTAGTCTGCAACAAGACTTGCTCTCTGATAACTCTAGTAAGAGCTAAATCTGAGTGTTCCGATATGATCATCACCCAGTATTCATATGTAGAGGGCAAGCTTGAAAGCAATGTCATAATTGCGTCTTGATCATCTATGACTGATCCGACAGCGGCCATCTGTTGCAAGAGATTCTTAAACTGGTTAATGTGACTCTGAAGAGAATCACCATTAGACATCTTGAATGTGAAGAATTTCCTTCGTAGATGTAGCTTAGTAGTTATGTCCCTCATGTCATATAGTGAGTTCAGGATGTCCCAAACATCTTTTGACGTTTTAGCTTTAGCTATGTATCCAATATGTGTATCTGATATATTGAGGATTATAAGAGCAGAAGCTTTACCATCCTTTGGTTTTCACTTTGAGTCTTTTGTGTCGTCTTCAGGTTTTACTTCTGTACCTGAAACAACATCCCATAACTCGTTGGCAATTAGCAAGGTCTTCATCTTAATTTTCACAAATGATAATTGGATCCATTCAGCTTGTCTACAATAAGACCAACTTTACTTTGAGAATCCATCTGGAACTTAGTCTGTCGATTGTATCGATGACACTAAGATGTAGTAATCCCAACAATAGGAAATCAATTCTCTGATACTGAAACGATGAAAGGAATTGAAGAGTTTGATATCAATTTGATATCGCGAAAGATATCAAGTATTAGAGCTTTTGCTCTGATATCGAAATAGTATTAGGCCCTGAAGAAGAATCAATGCTTTGATATCATGTAGGTATACTCTGATACCATGATAGAATGCTTTGATACCATGTCAGAAAATAGGATAGATAATGTAATGCGGAAACTTCCTACTTCCAATGCATGTCTACGCCTATAAAAAATTGAACAAAGCAGTAGTGATGAAAATCACGTTCAATCTTTAGCAACTAACTTTGAAATCGCTAGATACTAAGTGATTACGTAGCCAAACATAAGCCTAAACTATCTCTTACAATAAATTGTAATAAGTATTAAAAGCGAAAATGAAACATAAATCTAGACTTCACAATAATAGACTTCGATAAGGTGTGACTTAATGTTTGTCCAAATTTTGTTATGTTTTTCCACGTCAAATATGAGGTAACTTTGAAGAAGTTACATGTCCTGAAATCACTCCAAGAACAACTCTTTTGATAGTCATTAAGTATGGCTACCAAAACAATAGAGGTACCTCAAACCAAATGGTTTGTGCTCTCTACACACGCAACTAATTCATAAACCATATTGTACATTTATTATCCAACATATTGAGGCTAGTCAACTAAAACCATTACGTTTATAAAATTTGGTTGAAATATAGACAGAGAATTATTGAAAGAGATATAAAAACAACTCACTAGCCTAGCCACATGGCATGAGCCCTTCTAACATTCAAATTTTGCTATAATAGAGGTGTTAGATCATTTTTAGAGTAGCATTAGAGATAGCAGAAGATTACTTTAGATATTCATTGAGAAAATTTGCACAAACACCACTTGAAAAAGTGCATTGGAGCAGCCTATAGATTTTTTGAAGCTTTGGTCAGAATTACCTCTTGGAATCTAGCCTTGAAGAACCTCTCATAAACTCATTTGCTTTTGATCTCAATGATAAGAGCCACCATGCAAATTTGTGAAGAAAATCACTACTGCCTCATATAAAGTGTGTTAAAGTAGCAATTACAATCTTATATAGAATATCTAGAAATTAATGTTAAGTTAGTTGCCCTGATTTCAAATTTACGTGATTACTTGAAAATGTTATGTTAATAACTCAACGTTAACAAATGTTATTAACAACTTTTAAATCTCAAAAAAATTTAAAACAAAAATTGCCAAAATTCTTTAGAGTTTTACATTTATATCTTAATATTGACTATGACTTTTCTTTCTCTATGAGATTTTGATATAGACATAATGGATACCTGTGGCATATGATGCCCATTTTCAAATAAATTAATAAGCGAAAAATGCATGCATTTTTTTCAAAGGCAGATTCTGCTTTTTTTTTTTTTTTTATAAAATGTTAAGGAAATGACTTTAGCAAAGACCTTCGCATTTTTCACATTTTTCGCAAGACAATTTATTGTTCGTCTTAAAGGCTACAGGCTTGCTCTAACCGTTTAGCAAGTAAAATTTTGGGAAGACTATTTGGATGGATGCCAGCACATCACAACCAACTGGATGACGCATTTGATGACCTAATTAGTTGTCCTACTATTGAACGTTGTCGCATTTGCTTAGTATACATAACTGCTCATATTTTTACATTATATAACATTGATGTGATCAAGAGATTAGCAATTATTGCACATTTGTGTGGGTCAGTCAAAGTCAAACCTGGGCCTCACCCAAATTTTTTTGGAAATCCTTAACGGGCCGGCACCTTCGATAATAAGTAATTACTTGAATTTGAAATCCTTGGAACTGAGTTGTCATTATTGGATAATTTAGGTTGTGGTCTGTTTTGTCTTCACACCTTTACACTTAAAAATCTGTCTTGCTGCCTACACATTTTACTTTCTACGCTTTCATATTCTTTGTGCTCTTGCTTTAGTTCTCGCTATCAATCTGTCACTTCGACCATTGCGGTAGCAAGCATTCAAAGTATTCGAAACAAATCATCAGAAATGGCATCTAACAGTGCAACATTGGCAAATATCAATTGAAAGGTATAAAGTCAGATGAACATCACAAATTCAACAGATCGCTGATCAATGAAGACTACGTAATTTGTTGATTGTGGTTATATGCCTATTGATAACCGATGTGGCAATCAGATTCTTTTTGGTACAGATGTAGATGCTACAAATTTTCTTATGAAGATCGGCTATATACTGAATGCTTTGAAGAGAGAGAAAGTGAATTTTGCAACATATCATTCAGGGCTTTCCATAGGTCAATTAATCATGACAATTTTGCTGCTTTTGATGCACACATATCTCACCTGTGTCGTGACATAGTGTGCTAAAGTCTGGTAAATTGACAATTTTGAAAGGTAGGATGAGACAAGCACAGGTGAGGGTGTTCTACCATCTCATTCCGAAGGTCTTCAACAATCATCACCTGTTCGTGAGGATGACACCACATTGCCTATTGTAGAGGATGTTGGTGTAGAAAATTTCAAGGATGAGGGGATGGAAGAAGAAAAAGAAAAAGAACAAGCCCCTGAACTAGAGTTTCCTTATCTGTCTAAGCCTACAAAGAAAATTATTTTATATATCCAAGAGACATTCGATAAATCAAGGGCGGATTCAGAAGTCACAGAATACAGAGCTGGTGCAAGAAATTACCAAATTGTAGAAAGAGCACAATTCATTGCTTGATACCAATAAAAAGCTTGAGCAATTGCTCAAGAATCCCATGACTATTCTTTATACATATTGAAGTTGATAAGAATAAAACAGATATTGCAAATGATAAAAGGATAATCAAAGAGCTTGAAGACAATGAAAAAAAGTTGCAGAATAAAACTGACTTCTATAAGACATAAGCTGCAGAGTATCGAGCATAGATCAGTACAGAAAGATTACGTCGAATAAGTGTAGCATCAACACTTGCATGTTGTGAACTCAAGGTCACCATAAAGGTGGATGCTATGAAATGACAACAAGCCTTGACTTTGATGCAAGATGAATTCCACAAGAGACTCATCAATCCTCTATATGAAGAGAAGGATCACATTGAAGAGGAGCTTGTCGATGTAAAGGAGATATTGATTGGCTCTGCTGGCTACCCTAGCGTGGAAGCTCATGAAGAATATCCAAAGGCACAATAGAAGATTGAAGAACTCCAGACTGAGGTAAAGAGACTCAAAAACTAGAAAGAAGCCAGGCAAAGTCATATTGAGAACTTGATAGTGTAGAGTTGCTGCAGAGTCGACAACCATCATGAACAACTAAGGAGAGAGAATGATTTTATGAAGTAGCAGTAAAAAATGCAGTATACACCAAGGAACTTAAAGTTGCACCAGAGGAAGCCTAGGAAGCCCTAAAAGTGAAACGGACCAAAATTGTGAAACCTAAGAAATCTAACGAGCAAAAGAATTTGCAACTTTTCTTCACAAAGTTCAAGTCTGGCTGTCACTACAATTTAACGTTGAACTTATTTGATGGGCATCAATTGGGAAGATTGGGAGTCACCTTGGGAAAAGGATGATATTCTATCCATGTGAAATAAGATGGATGCAAAACAGAGAGGTTGTTGTGGGGAATTCTACGTGGGAAATTGTGTCAATCTCTTTGGAAGTTCATAATTGTATATAGGTTGGACATTATTATATGCACTAAAATATTTAAAACAAAATTAATTAGATTTCTATGATTATTTTGATGGATGATTAGATTACTGGAGATAGCCTTCCACATGCTCATCTCTCATTTGGACACATAGATAAATGTACATTTGTAATTATTCTATTGGTTACTATTAGTTAAATACATGTAAATAGAACAGACACATCTCATTGTCTAATAGATGCACTTATAAATACATTACCGAGTTTATTGGAGAATTGAGTTATCAAATCCCTTGCATTCATAGACTAGGCTTTGTCTGTGTGGAGTACTTTTGTTTTGTCAGTCGAGTGTCTCGCACTTAGAGATAAGATAATGTTTGTTGAACAAGTCAGGAAATTAGTTCGTTGCAGTAGTATTCACTCAACTATAGATTGAACTTAAGCTTTATTTGATTGTCATATTCAAACGTAATCCTTAGGTTTGAATTCCACAATTGATCTCTAATCTATGTCATGTCCATCTTATTTTCTATTGTCCCTTATAACGAGACTCTTGTTCTTATTAATCAGTGCCAATTTGTCTTTTGGACGCAAGGCTTTTCAATGACATTTCTCTTGCAGTGACAGACATATTTTGACCTTCCAAGCATCATAATAAGAGGGTCGTAATTGCTAGGCAAAATTTTCAACAATGTAGATACAAATTGCGACTTTTCAAAAGGGGCTCCAGCCCCTTCAAGTCGTCTTGCTATGGCTCTTAACTTTTTGATATGTTTTGCCATGCTGATCTCATTTTCTACATCTTGAGATTTGTTAGTTGGCTTTTTAGCAAAAGTATGCTCAACACTTTTGTTGCTTCATAGATGGATTTCAATTGGTCCTAGACTCCTTTTAAAGTCTCGATCCCCTACACTTGTGCTCTTGACAAATTTTCCCATGAGAAGTAGATGATGAGATACAATTTTTTCTACTTAATGTGAATGGATTTAGCCAGTGCACAATCCTCTCTTCTTCCAGTTCATATCCCTCAATCCATGTCAACACATTCAACAATTCTCTCCCTCTGAGAATGTGCTTCGTTTTTCAATCCCATGTTGGGTAGTTCAACTCTTCTAGTTTCTCCATAATCTTGGAATTGTCGAGGTTGATCACCTCCACCGCCTTAACTATGCTTGAAAGATCCTATAAGAGATTAGAAAGAACGTCTCCTTGCTTTCTCTATAGGTTGTAAAATAGAAAAGAAACATTTCTTAGAACTTTCTTCCCTAGTGAAGGAATCCAGGCGTAGAGGCTTCACATGATGTGTGGGCCCATAAAACTTTTTAGAAAAGAAGCAAATTTTCTAATTATCAAAGTGCAAAGAAAATGCGCACAAGCTACTCATAATGCAAATGATTGCAAGAACATTGACCAAATCACATGCATAGACAATATGAGTAGATAAATGATTCACCAAAGACATCAATGCTTTTCCATTACAGAAGAAAATAAATATACAAATTAGTGCTTCATGCCAAGAAGTCTTTTCAAATAGTGTTGGCATGTTCATACAAAGAACTATTTTTCCAAGATCTCAAAGGCCATGACACCCAAATGACAGAAGTGACCTAGTATGGAGTGGTATAAGGTTTTAAGATGACACCTGTCAGCCATAGGATACACCTCCTTCATGCATTAAATGTTGCGGTATGGTATAATAACACCTAACCAACTTCTCAAAAATAAATAAAATATACCCTTAAAGGTAAGTTCTTAAATAGGTAGACTTAAAAATTTATGCATGTCATACATTTTCGATATTTTGACTAGTCAATGAATATTGTTCAATAGACTATCTAAGGTCTATCAAATCTAAGGTGAAGTCAACAATTCGTCAAATAAAATAGATAAATTCATACTCTTGAGCATATCCTTTTGCCACCAATCTTGCTTTCTACTTGTTGATAGATTCATCTTGGTTCGTCTTTACCTTGAAAACATCCATTTGCATTCAACTGCCTTCTTACCTTGAGGAAGCTCCACCAACCTCCATCTTGTAATTGCATCAATTAAGCATTTTTGTAATATAACTATCAATGGCTCATCAATGTAAAAGATACAATTCAGACCTATGCAATTAATGTATCTATCACAACAAAATGGAACACCATTTCTCTCTCTCTCTCTCTCTCTCTCTCTCTCTCTCTCTCTCTCTCTCTCTCTCTCTCTCTCTCTCTCTCTCTCTCTCTCTCTCTCTCTCTCTCTCTCTCTCTCTCTCTCTCTCAGTTGTGATGCTTACACTCATGTGCCTGTTGAAAAACGAAAGAAGTTGGATGCAAAAGCTGTTAAGTATATTTTCCTTGGATATGATGAAAGAGCCAAGGCATACAAGATGTATGACACAGATGCACAAAAGATCGTCATTTCAAGAGATGCTACTTTGATGAGATGGGTCAAAATGACCAGATAAAATTGACAATTGATCCCTTTGATGATAAAGCTAAAGTGCAAGTGAAGGAAGAAGTTGGTGTCGATATGGAAGAGCCAATGGAAAAAGATAGGGTTAATAATGAGACTCCTAGGAGAGTTCCTAAGTGGTACTTGTCAGTAACAAGTGATGCTAATAAGGGAGATACTCCTGAATCAAGTGAGCAGGGAGAGCTTAGAAGATCAAGTAGAAATTAAAAACCTCCTGCAAGATTAGAGATGAATCTGGCCCTGATGGGCTCTGTGCTCAAGGCTCAAGAACCAAAAACTTTTGATGAAGCAAAGGAGCACAAGGAGTGGCGTGCACCTATGGAAACAGAAATGGAAGTACACCTATGGATGTCAACATGAAGCTTATTGCATTTAATAAATTTGAGAAAGTGGATGCTTATTTATATATAGCTAGTGGGTAGTTTGATTTATTTGACACACACACGACCTGATATTTCTTATGTTGTTGGTGTTGTTAGTCAATTTATGCAAGGTCCTAGTCAAGCACACTGGAAGTCTGCTAAACGTATTCTCAGATACATTCGAGGGACATTGAATTTTGGTTTGAAGTATGATCAACCTAAAGTGCCAATGTTGGTAGGTTATACGAATGTCGATTGGGCAGGTAATATTGATGATAGAAGACCTACCAGTGGTCATACATTCAGTTATGGTACATCTACAATTTCAGAGACAGCAAAAAGCAACCTACGGTAGTCTTATCATCGACGGAAGCTGAATATCGAGCACTCAGCAATGCTACACAAGAAGTGGTATGGTTACAAAGAATGCTTGTGGATTTAGGTCAACCACAGATGGATGTGACTAATATATCTTGCGATAATCAAAGTTGCATTCACCTTGCAAAAATCCAGTTTTACATGCTCGAACCAAGCACATCGAAATACACTACTATTTTGTTCGAGAGAAAATTCTTGATGGAGACATTGATCTTGTTTTCTGTAAATCTGAAGATCAACTAACACATATTTTTACTAAGTCATCAGATAGATGTAAATTTGAGAGGTTTCGTACTCTATTAGGAATAGAAGAATGTAATTTGATCATTGAAGGAGAGTGTTAGAAATCAATGATAAACTTCATTGTTTTCGTTTACGATGTACATTAATTTTGACAACTGTGACCGGTTGTCATTAGCCATAGGCTAGTCTATTAGTCTACTCATATATTTTCTCTCTCAATCAGGGTTTAGGGTTTATTTGTACACTTTACATTCTGTATGAGTTAGTGTGATAGAGTGATAGTGCATGTTCTTCTTCCGCCTTCTTGTGGTGATTGCTTATGGTGAATGCTTGATGTACGGGTTGACTGAGAGAGCAAATGGAATACTTTACAAGATTTTGAATAAGATTACTATTGCACATGCGACTGATTGAATCAGAAATTACCTTTAGTTCTCTGGGCTTATCGAAACATAGAGAAGATCACGATGAAGCAAACACCGTATTTTCTCACTTATGGTATGCATCCTATCTTACCTATTGAATTGAAGGTGCCAACTTTTCGTATACAAGCTCAACGAACAGATGAAGAATGTATTAACAAAAGGTTGACGACTATTGAAGAACTATCTGAAGCTCGTTCAAACTCACAAAAGCTAACGGAGCAAATCCAAAAACAACGAAAGAAAAGGTATGATAGTCGTATCAGAAAAAGTGATCTTAAAGCTCATGACTTTGTACTGATCTAACATCAGAATTTCCTTGAAAAACTTCATATGAGATGGCTCAGACCTTATAAAGTTATCGAGGTATTCGAGAATGGTTCTGTTCAACTCCAATCACTTGAAGGCGAACTATTACCGACTTGAATTAATGGGTCCAGACTCAAGAAATATTATCTTTGATCAATTTTTTTATTGAATCTTTTTGGAACTTTTGCGAATTTTCAATTATCTTTTCTGGAATTTTTTGTGAATTTTCTACCAATTTTTGGCATTCTTTTTCTAGAATTTTCACCATCCTTTCAAGAAATTTTCTAGCATCTTTCTCCAAATTTTCAAGAATTTTTCTAGTATGTTTTTATTTCCAAGAATATTTCGAGAAATTTTCTAGCATTCTACTAAAAATATTTTTAAGGACTTTTCGCGAATTTTTCCATCATCTCTTCTAGAATCCTTTTGAGAATATTTTTGAGAATTTTTCTAGCCTATTTTCTAAAATCTTTCTAGAATCTTTCTAGACTCATTCCAAAATCTTTTGAGAGAATTTTTTGGAACCTTTTCGTGAATCTTTTTCGAAAATCTTTCTAGCATATGTTTGAAAATCTTTTGAAAATCTTTAGACCGAGTTTTTGTATCCATCTATTAAAGATGATGGCCACATGGTCATCATTATTCACACATGTTTATGCCTACACATAAAAATGGATTTATTATTATTATTTTCTTTTTACAAACGGTCTTACCACAATTAAGACTGTGCTGTCAAATCATATTATGAAACTATGAGCCATGCATGTCATTAATAAAGAAAATGACAGATGTCACGTCATCATGATACATCATCATCCCCTCCACACCGCCACTGCATATCATAGTCATTTTCTATTTTCCTCTTCCCACTTTCTTCTTGTATTTTTTTATGCTTTCTTACGTTACTTACGATCACTATCTTTGCGATCAAGCCTTCTATTATGACTTGTTGCAATCTTCGGAGCTTTCATCAATTATTCGACCAAATGGCTTCTGGATCCAACTCTTCTATTACTTGGAAAGCACGCGCATGAATCTAACCTAATAGGTCAGTTTGGAATGAAAGATCGTACTAAAGGGATTGAAACCCCCATGGAGTTCTATTGATGATGATGAAGCATCCTTTGGAGACATCACACTCTATAAAAAACTTATTGGCTTCTTGATATATTTGACAGTCACTAGACCTGATCTAAGCTTTAGTGCAAGCAAGTTGAGTCAATATATGCAAAGTCCTTTAGTATGTCATTGGAAAAGTGCCAAAAGAGTGTTAAGGTACATCTCGACTACAAGGATTTTGGCATTATCTATCAAGGTACTAACTTGTGTTTGAGAGCATACTCGGACTCAGATTTTGCAAGTGATAAGATGGATAGAAAATCCATGAGTGATTTTGTTACATTCTTATGTGGAAGAGTTATATCTTGGTTTTCAAAGAAGCAAGATACCATCTCTCTATCCTTAACTGAATCCAAGTATAAGGCATTGACATCAACCACCAAGGAAAACAACTAGAATGATTATTTCATTTTGTTGATATAGACATTTGATTTAGCAAATAGAGGTTTGAAGCCTACGACACGTAGTGCTTCGTCCTTCTTTCTATACCATTGTCTCGCTGCTTGTTTGAGACCATAAATGCTTTTATTCATGTGACATCCGTATTCTGGATATTCTTGGCTTACAAAACTAAGTGGTTGGTCCATGAATAAGTCTTTTTCTAATTCTGCGTGCAGAAAAGCAGTTTTCTCATCCACAATATGGATTTTCAGATCATGAGCCACTGCATACGCAAATAACAAGCGAATTGATGTATGTTTGACTACCGATGAGAAACTATCAGTGTAGTCGATCCCATACTTCTGTGAAAATCCTTTAGCAACTAACCTTGCCTTGTATCTGATGTATTCTCCATCAAGACTTATTTTAATCCTGTAGATCCACTTGCACTTGACTGGTTCTTTGCCATCAGGTATAGGTGCAAGTATCCATACATTGTTCTTGTACATGGATGACATTTCGTCCTCCATTGCCTGAATCCAGCGATCTTTATTTGGTCCATCTACAACTTCCTCGAATGTTTGAGGTTCATTAGAGAATCCAAAAAATTTAATGGCTGTATTAAAAACGTCCTGACCATACCTTTCTTGTGGTTTTTGTTGTCTGTCTGATCTTCTCACAGTGGTTTTGAGTTCGATTCTGTAGGTTTCGAGTTTGATTTTGATTTGAGCTTTTCTACTGGAATTTGTGCTGGCGATTCGAGTTTGTCAGGCACTCGATCTTGATCTACCTCTGAATCTAGTAACTCTCTTTCATCTTCTGCTTGTTTTTCTTCTATTGTCATTGGTAGCTCATAATAATTTGAGAATTTCATCGCTGACTAGATCATTGTCTGCTATGTATTTTTCTCATCAAATTTAACATCTCAAACAACTTTTATCTTGCCATTCGGGTACATAAACATGATAATATGACGAATGTAACTCGAATCCTACTTGAAAACCTTGTTCTGTCTTTTCATTGAGTTTCTTTCTTAGCTTATCTGGTATGTGCATATACACTGCGCATCCAAATGTTTGAACATGTGCAAGATTTGGCTTCGACTTCCACCATATCTCATGAGGAGTTTTATTCGGTATTTGAGATTTTAGAATACGATTCTAAAGATAGTTCAATGTAGCCACTACTTCTGCCCACAATTGTTTTGGTGCTTTCACATGAGCCATCATACACCTTGTAGCTTCCATTAGTGTACGATTCCTTCGTTAAGCTATTCCATTGTGCTGGGGTGTGTAAGATGCAGTCTTCATGTGCATAATACCTCGATCAGTACAGTAAGATTTGAATTCGTTGAAAATGTACTCACCTCCACGATCTGTACAAATTTGCTTCAGCTTATTGTCTGTCTGCTTTTCAGCCCAATTCGTATTCTCAACGAATTTCTCAAAAGCTTCAGATTTGGTTTGAATAAAGTATACTACAGCGAACTTGCTGAAGTCATCAATAAACGTTATTAAGTACTTTGCATCACCCAATGACAGTACTTCAAATGGTCCACAAATATATGAATGCACAATTTCAAGTACCTTAGTTGCTTTCTAAACATCCTTACTGAAAGGTGTTCTAGTCATCTTGCCTTTAAGATAGGATTCGCAAGTGGTTCGAATCTCTCTTCTTTTGATTTTGACTCCTTGAATTCTCTGACTTTTATTGGCTTGGTACAAGGTTTCCATGTTCATATGACATAGCCTCTTGTGCCCTAGTACATCTGTTGATTCCTGAGTTTGATTGACTTGTTCGATTCTTGTTCGAATGTTCAGGTGATATAAATTTCCTTCTCTGTTGCCTTTAGCAACCAGGTTCTCAGAATCTTCCTCGAACAATTTACAAGAGTTCTTCGTGAAGGTCACTGACATTAGCAATGGATAGAAGATTTTTATCAAGAGTAGGGACATAGAGAACTTCCTCTAGTTTCTTGTCTCTCTGATTTGTGTCTAGCCATAATACACCAGTTCCATCAACTTGCACATGCTTAGAACCGTCTCCAAGCATAATGAATCTCGAATAGTTCATCTTCTTGTACTCAGACAAAATTTGTTTCGAGGAAACAAAATGTGAGGTGGCTCCCAAATCAAATACTACTTCTCGAATTGAATTAGATGAACAACATAGATCAGTACTAACATAAGCTGCTAAATTCCTTGTTGCCCTGTCTTCTACTGCTCTGGAGCATTCTGCTTTGTCTTCGACATAGTTTGAATATGAAGGTTCGTTTCGATTCTGATCTGTTTCTGGGATTTTGATAACAGTCTATTGCTGCATGACCCCATTTATAACAATGAATGCATTCAATCTTTGAATTTAGCCAACACTTTTCTTCTGTGTGACCTAATCTTTTGCATCTATTGCAGATCTTCTTATCAGCAGAATTCTTCTGTTGTTTCCTAGATTGTTGTTCATTAGTCTTAGACTCATTCTTCTTAGATGACTCCCTCTTAAACTTAGACTTCTTAGAAGATTTATTCTTCTGAGAAAATAGAGTATTTTTTGAATCACCATTGTCGTCATAGCGTTCACGAGCTTCTACTTCCTCCTTAACTCCGTCTATTGCCTTTGAAGTGTCATTGTCGCATCTTTTGCCAATAAGGTTCGAGTTGTGTGGAATGAACAGGGTAGGGCTCAAATAAAATAACTAAGCTATTTTTCCTTAGAAATTGTATTTTCTGTACCAGAATTTTGCAAGGAAATAAACAGATCTTTAATCTTTCGCATGAATGTGTTCAGGTCTTTGCCGTCCTGAAAAAAAAAAAGTTTTTATTTATAGAGCTTTGCTAGCTTTCAGCCCTCTGCCTGACAAAGATGTTTGCAAACACAAAAGTCAAGAGACGCGAAGCACAAAAGTTTCGCGAACACCTGATGAAAAGACACAAACACAAAAGATTTGCAAACGAGAATCTTTTGTGGTCCAACATGAGAAAGTCAGACGATGGAAACAAAACCAACGATGTGACACGAAAAACGTCGTTAAACCCTTTCTGCCCTCATGCTTCAAAGAGTACCAGCAAGATCATACAAGTACCCAGAAGTACAGATGTTTGATCTAATGGCATGACGTCAACAGATACACTCTAGGTCGTGGCTAATCTGCCGCTCTTGTAATTTCCTGATTAGTTGTAGATGTTTAATCACTCTAATCTTAAAGTTACATAGAACAACTATATACTTACTGGATGATACTTGAAATAGGAAGATACAGAAATGTAGTTTGATGCTAGTAAGCAATTAAGACATACAGACAACAAGTCCGCCTACGTGCGAGACGAGTTCTGTGATCAGGATCCATAGAGATCCACAAGTCCGCTAGTAAGCGAGACATCCACTCATGAGAGAACTGTATTTTTGTCACGCCAACGCACTGCGTGGATTTGCATGCAGTGCTTGAAGAATCAGATGCTCTAACAAAACTATGTAATGCCGGTGCAAGAATGCATGACATACTTTGTGAGAACATGGTTCCACTATGAGAACTATGATATTTGGATATTCGAAGAATATTTGTACCAAGAAGCATTATTTTCTACAAGAAATTGACATGGAATTTCTTTAGCTTTTGGATTTGATTTCTGAAATAAAGTAAAATCACCCAGTATTTCATTGGGATTACATGAAGGTGATGAATATTTATTTTGGATAAGATCTACCCATTTGGAGGACTTATAGCTTAGTGTATCTTTTGGAATTTGAATTAGTATTCATGAGTAGAGACAAGCAATTTAAATATTGTTGCATCTCTGAGTGCTTATTCAAATGGAAAGATTGGACTAAGAATAATGATTCATGGGAAAGATTTGAAAGCTTAAGGAATAGTTTCATGTTTTCTTTTTCTCGTTTTGAGGACAAAACCTGATTAAGAGAGAAAGAATGTTATGGCCATATTCGGTTAAGGACCTGGAATAGTCCTAATATGGTAGACCGGCCCTCTAGTGTTTGAGATTATTGGTCACGCCTAGATTTAATTCCAAGTCAAGGTCTGTTGGTGACTAATGACCTTGAGAGGACCCAGACACTCTAATTGAGACATATGGAGTAGTGCATGTGCGTGTGACTGATATAGGCAGGAGGTATGCATGGTAACCTATTTATTGTTGACCTGCATGGGGATTACATGTGCTCATGCACTGGATCCTACTCTCTTTATATTGAGGTAGAGACTATCGTGTCGACGACTTGGTCTAGGTTACCTGATGAGCTCTTCTCCTCTTGCTATCACATTGGCATGGCTTGGGGGCTAGATCCAGGAGGATTCTCCAAGAGGAATCTAGGTTTGGTTGGGTGGTCTTGCTCCACTGTCTCTCTTGTGTTTTCCTATCCTCATCTTAGGGGTTTATCCCCAGTGGTCTTTACAGGCTTACTGATGGATGTATGAAGAATACTGAGAGGGATGCAAAGATGCCACTGTATCAACTTTAATTCCGTATGCTCTGATACCACTATAAGAAAAAATAGTAATTATTCTTCCACAGAGAACACGATGCAAGTTTGAATAAATCAAACTAATATCAGTGTCTTCAATCGCGATTGTATCTTATCTATGTACTAATAGAACAGTATTAGTTCTGATTGAATATGCGTGCGAAAATTATATGCGGAAGTAAGAGACAACTTAAGACAATTTAGACAATAAAAAACTATTGATCAAAAACAAATTTTTATAATTCTAAATTTGATTCATCAATATACATCTCTTGCTGTCTTATTTCGCTGTTGTGTCTTTGATTGAGTGAGTGTGTTACAACGAGTAGTGCACATGTATTTATATTGCTACAGGACAGGTCTTTTGGCCTTTTATTTATAGGTCTTTTGGCCTTTTATTTACAAGTCTTTTGGACTTTTATTGCTATAACAGTAGATATCTAACCGTTTACGATGGTTGATATTCAAATAGATGCTTTGTTTCCAGGCTCAAATAAAATCTATTCGCGAATAATTTGCAACAGTTCATCTCTTCGTCTCAGCTTCATGTTTTGTGAATTGTTCGCGGCACTTGTCTCTTCGCGACATTTTTGTCTTTCGCGAATTGTTCGTGACAAATGACAATTTTTGAGCTTGAAGAAGAAATCTAGAATATTTCCCGAACTATTCGAGATAGTTTCGCGACAGGTGAGCTTGAAGAACAGTCCAGAAGATTTTGCGAATTGTTTGTGACAATTTCGCGAAATATGATCCTTGAACAAGAAACATAATATTTCGCGACAAGATTCTGTTCGCGAATCTTTCGAGCTTCAACAAGAAAGCCATGAGCTTCTATAAGAAACTGTTTTGCAAATCTATCGAGTTGACTGCAAGACAAATTTCACGAATCCTTCGTGAATCTTTTCGAGTTGGTCACGAATAGAAATGTTTCAAGTTTGCATTCGTTTCTTTCTCGTCCTTTGTCAAGTAAACTACGCACTTTGTTGGTAGAATCAAGATTTGTATAATCAGTTGTTCTACATGATCGATAATGTATTCTATGATCTGTACATGTCCTAATCTAGCTTATACAACAAGCACACTATCACAATATATGTCCAATCCAGGCCTACAATATTGGAAGACTTTACAACGATTAATGAGGTACATTCAAGCGACGAGCACTATAATTTGCGCTATAATGGAAATACAGATGCTACACTTACACTTGTTACCTATACAGATTCTGATTGGGTAGGAGACATTGATACCAGAAAGTCCACGTCTAGGTAAATCTATTTCTTTGCAGAAGGATCCCATTTCATGGAACAACAAAAAGCAAAAATGCATTTCGTTGTTCTCCACGGAATCTAAATACATTGTAGCTACATCAATAATAAAGGAAATTATATGTCTTAGAAGATAGTTTCAGAATCTGCAATTTCCACAAATCGGCCCTACTATACTTCAGTGTGGCAGTTAGAGCTATGTAGCTCTATCTCTGAACCCATGAGCTCATGCTAGAACCAAACATATAGAGGTTCAGTTTCATTTTCTTAAATAGAAGGTTCAGAACAAAGATGTTGTACTAAGCTACTATCATAAAGACAGTATGTTGGCTGATATTTTGACAAAATCTTTGTCAAGGGAAAAACATTCTACTATGGTAGGATTGTTAAATCTCAAATTGAATTCAGATTCGTAGCAGTAAGCTTAATGGAGAGTGTTGGAATTTAATCTTACGGCCACTCATTCTTTTCACCCCCTTCATTGCTTAAAAAAGATTCTTCTCTCAAGCATTATGCAGAAATACACTATCTTTTACACAGTCTGCAAAAATACACGTAAAGTCCAAATAGGAAGTAAACCATAAAGTCTTGCCTACGGCCTGAATGAAGTGAACAAACCGTAAGCTACCGCAAGGTCAACGATTGCGGTCATATGTAAAGACTCACCGCCAGAAACCGTAAGTGTTTGGCTTACGACTACTTACGAAGGAAATCGAAGCGAACCGCAGAGTCTCGCCTACGGCTACATATAAAATGAACGAGCTGCAAGACACTGCAAAGTCTTGCCTACGGTCAACAAAGCGAAGACTACAACTCACCACCAAAGGCACTACTAGACATCGTAAGTTATCACTTGTGGTCACCTACGAAGTGAACGAACGGCAGCTGACCAAAGTCAATCACAATGTCAACGATTACGGTTGACATACAATTCTAACTTCACGCTCCTACGGTCAAGCTACGGTTGGAACGGTGCCACATTCTCATGCTCCTTACGTGTACGAAGGAGATCCTTTTGTTGTACCTCTTCGCATCTTCATGATGTATCAATAACCGATCTATAGATCAAGTACAAGGGCTGTTATTATCTCTTAAATTGTAATTAGAATAACTAAAGATCTTCTTATAGTTATATAAACATCTAAGCATTTTGAACAGAAGACATGATAGATCATTGTATTCATAGATATAAAACGACCAAAAGCGGTCTTCTAGTTACTTTAGAGAGAGTACAGAGTATTCTGAAAGATAATATTTATTAGCTTCTGTAAACAGGATCATGTGCATTTGCACGATTGTTTTGTGATTTAATATTGTTGTTACTACAACACCCTTTTATAAAGAAACGCTATTTTTCATATTAGTTGTATTTATGTTGAATGCTTGAATGCCTCTCACTCTCTCTCTTTATGATCAAAACTTATCTGTCAGAAATAGAGAATAGTACGGTTGTCTCAAATGCCTAAATCATTCGCATTCTCTATGGTTGTCTACGACACCTACTTTGACATCTAAATCAAATCAGAACTGCTCTAATTCTTAGTCTCTAAGTAATCCAAGATCCCCATTCATCAATTTTCAACTGTTTCATCATTGTTTCTTTGATTAGGGGTGATGACCTCTCTTCCATTGCGGCCTATCAGACCACCCTTTGTGTGTGACAGTTCGTCATCATCCCCAACACACATAATCCTCTATAGACTTACAAAAGAAAACTAAAAAATCGAGAAAAGATTCAACTTCTCTTACTATTTTTGCTATCAGCCACACTGTCTTTACTTCTCTACCTAATTTTACTATCAGCCACTCAGCACTATCTTGACTTTATTTTCATCTATCTTCAACCATTTCGGTGATCTTATGAGCAAGATCTACCAACTCATGCTTAAGGAATTCACATTTGAATTCCTTAGCAAAAAGTTTCTCTCTTTTGAGAATCTGTAAGACTATAGATGAGAATATCATCTAAAAATACAATTACAAATTGACCCAGGTATGGATGAAATATATTGTTGATCATCTGTTGAAATGTCATACGTGCATTCGTCAACCCAAAGGAAGTACTAAAAACTCATAACATCATTCGGATGAATTCTAATATGATGATATCTGGTTCTGAAATCTATTTTGTGAAGTATTTAGCTCCACCTAATCGATCTACCAAATCATCCATTTGGAGTCATGGATATGGATGTTTAATTTTAATAGTTACTCTATTCAACCCCTTGTAATCCATGCAAATATGGAATCCTTCATTTTTCTTCGCTTTCAGAAGAACATGAGCACCCCCAAGGTGATTTACTAGGCTGTGTGTGATCCATCTTAAGATAATTTTCAATTTACTCAGTAATCTCTATCTTTTCTTTATGAAAAAATTGACATGGTTGTCTAGAGATAGGGTGACTACGTGGAATTAACTCAATTATGTGTTCTAAAAATATAGAAGGTGGTAAACCATGAGGTAATTCAACTGGAAAAACATCTTTAAATTCATCTATGATCTTACTCTTTTCCATTTGCTCATGTTCTAAATCCACTGAGTTAAGAATTTTAGAAAATTCACATCTATTTATTTGCATTTTAGAAAAATCCAAAATGAGTTTGGTAAACAAAGAATAAGCTTCATATTGTGAAAATCAATTATTTTTCTATAGTCTTGAATCCAAACTAGGAGCTTTGGAACTCCAACTTCCCAAATCTCCAACTCTGCACTTGAAGCTAGATATACTTTATATCTATGATTACCGAATTATCAAGTTGAGCTCTACACAAGACAAGAATTAATGAAGTTATGAGTTAAATCATGATCCACCAAAATACTGACTTCTTTACATTTAATTGTTTCTTTCAAATGAAACAATTTAGTAGGCAAGAAAGAAGTAGTACTAAATAAACTTTAACACTCACAATTTATTTGATTAATTTCCAATTTTAGTATTTTTTTACTAGGCATTTCAATCACTTGAGTTGTTGGTTTCTTTCACTCCAGACAAAATTTCATAACATGTTTAGACTTGTTGCAATTAAAACATAAATTCATCTTTTTAGTCTTTTTCTAGGACATTTGTTTGTTTTGGTTATCTTTTGATGTCATTTGATCAAGTTCATCAGAATAATTGACTTGTTTTTTTGACACAAACTTGTTTTTTTTTTCTTTTGGTCTGGACTCTAATAAATTAGTCCGAAATTGCCTCCTAGATGCCACCATTTTGGAATCGTAAGCTTTCACAAACTGTACAATGCCATCAAAGTATGAAGCACGTTTTGCTTACATTCGTTCTGATAATCCACTAGCAAACCTAAAATAAATTACCAGAGAGCTAGTTTTGAATCGATTGATGAAATTTTGTTCCATAAATCCATGAACTCTTGGAAATAAGAGTCTAAAATCTTTGTCTCCTTTTTGCAATTTATGAATATTTGGTAGTAGTTTGAATCATCTGTAATCACAAATCATTTTATGAAAACTTTCATAAATTCTTCCCACATAGCGGGTTTCAGTTGCAAGTCATGCCACCAAGATGAAGCCTTTCCACACTCTCGACTTTTTATCTTCCAAAATTCCATGTAGACTGAAATAATTGTTCTAGTTGGTCAGCTACTATCTCATGTTCTTCTCTCTCGAATATGGTTCTAGCTGTAAGCCCAGATTCGGAGAAGACAAGGTCTTAACTTGATATAATGACACTTCCATTTGTTAATTCCACATACTGTTCTAATTATTCATTTTGTTAAGTGCCACACTCAACTGTTGACGAATTTGCAAATAGGTCAGAATAGGTACTGTTTCTTGAAGACTTGCATTATCCTTACCTGAAACATGAAATTGTTTAAATCAGTTGATAGATCAGAAATCCTCAACCAAAAATAAAAAATGTTGTGACCTTATAAACCGATTGATTACTTTATAAGCTAGTTCCATCTGATCAATAACCGACAGATTTGGACAATCTCAAAACTTTTACGGATCTCTCAAAAAATTTATATAACTAGGACTTCTGAAATCCGTTCAATATGGATCAAAACTATGAAAATTGACTTTTGCCATCGAATTTTCAGTTTCATTATTACCAATCCATTTCGAACTGATTTTGAAACATCCAACATGAATCCAATTCAACGTGCAGTCATCCATCAAAAAAATCAATTTTTACGTAAATTTTCTAATTAAACTGAAAAACAGTTTTTAATTGCTTTATGAAAACTGTATCCATGCATGAAATCATACTAATTAAACAACTATAACACTCAGTACCATATTCCCAAACATGCAAAGTGAGTAAATTTTTTTTTTCTACAATGGATATGCACACTACTACTTCATTTACTAATATGCAATAAGAACATTTTGAAATTTTTGCAAATTTTGAAAAAACTGCCAAAACTTTCGACGACCATAACTTTGGATACAGAGCACCGAATTTTGGTCATTGTACAAAGTACATGTTGGAGTTGAGCTTCACTCCGACTCACCTATATTCAATTCTTGAGCACCAGTATACTATGTAAACATTCTCTCTCTACATTAGCATGCAGTCTTACTCACACAAGTCGAATAGTTTGTGCAGTACATCGACTTGAAGTAGAAGCAGGATTGACTTTGTCGACATCTACTTCATCAACTTCATAGACTTGACTTCGTCGACATCCTGACATCAACTCCATCGACATCTTCTCTAGGACGAACCAGTCGACTTGACTTGTCCGACACCTTCAAAGATCACGACTATCACTAGTCAAAATGGAGCTCTTCATCTACCATGTTCAACGTAGACTATGTGATAGTTCATTTCAATACTTTGCAATAACTGCACTACTTCACGCTCGTTGCTCACACGGTTATTATAACTGACGCATTTATGTATATATAACAGCATAACACTATAGGCAAACAAGTGAGATATGTACATGAATGAATGTAATTAGAGTCAATTAGTAAAGCATGAAACATAGTTTCTCCATAAACTCCATTGTATTAGAATTATCTGATTCCATAGGATCAGAGATTTTAGAGAGAGTGAAAGTAATTAAAAAGTAGAGATAATATTCAATCTGTAACTGGCATAGTAAGATCACAGCACTTAGTGTGCTATTATTGTGAACTCGGGCACATGATCGTGACTTGATCGTTTCACAACAGCTTAATGCAGATCCTCTATTTTCTTTATGTGTATTGCACACTAACAAATGATTTCTGATACTCGTTCCACGACTCAATCGAATATCTAATCTCAAAGAAAGCATGGTTGTCACAGATGCCTAACTATTTTGCACCTTTCATAGTTGTCATTGACACCTACTAAGATATTCATCTTGTCTATCTAAGTAATAGTCTAAATCTATTGTTTGGTAACGATCCTGTTATAATTTATGTATTGAGTTTTCTCTTGATTGGATCTCATATCCATCAAGGGTGTATCAGAGCTGATAAACAAAATATCCAAAACACAATTATTTCATTATCATCCATACAAAGAACCCAACAGAGTGGTATTAGAGCCATTGTTCCAAACTGTTATTAGTATTCAAGATATTTTACAATTTCTTAGTTCATCCACACCATGCAAGGTACATCTTCAGAAATCCCCTTGATCAATAAGTTCAACGGTGATGACTTCCACATGTGGAAATGTGGAAATTCAAAATGAAGATGATACTCATTGAAAAAGAGCTATGGTAATACGTCAACGGTTCAATAGCCAAGCCGACTAAACCTGACATGTTGGCCGCCTAGGAAGCTAAGAATGGCAAAGCTCTTGCCATTGTATCTTTGAATCTTAAAGATTCACAAATAGCTCATGTAGCAAATTGTTCGAGCTCCAAAGAAGCATGGGACATTCTTTCTGCTCTATATGAAACAACAGATGTATCGACTCGTCTCTTCCTGAGAAAGAAGTTCATGTCGCTCAAGATGAGTGAAGGAACCTCAGTCACAAGCTCAAAACATCGCCTAGTTTTAGTTCTACTCATCATTCTAAATCAAATGGACAGACTGAGAGAGTTGATCATACTATGGAGCATATTTTGAGAACATATGTGTCTCACATGCAGTCTTAGTGGGAGGACCTTCAAATTGACTTTGGTTACAATATTAATAGAAAAAATTCTGCTACAACTTATAGTTTGCCTATGCTTATCTACGGTTTTCAACCTAGATCTCTAGTAAATGTGAAAACAAATTCTATTGAAATCTAGAAACTTGCAAATTTTCTACATGATATGCAAAAAATGTTGCAATTGGCACATGATAGTATTTGTAGTGCTTTGGATAGAGCTAAGAACTATGTTGATCTTAAGAGATCTCCCAAAGATTTTAAAATTAATGACTGGGTATATCTTAAAATTCCAAAAGATTCTTAGACTATGCGTACTGTGAAGCATTACAAGTTGTCTACAAGATATTGTCGACCGTTTCAGATTATAAGGAAAATTGATTCTTTAGCTTATAAACTTGATCTTCAAGATAAGTCAACAACATGTCCAGTAAAACATGGATAGTTAGTCCTCTAGTGTTCAAGCTTATTAGTTATGCCTTGCCATTCTGGACTAGGACAAAAATGTAGCTAATAACCTTGTGAAGGCCCATATGCTCTAATTAGGACCTAGGAGCTAGTGCATGAATGGTGATTGACTGCTTTTAGTGCATGAATAGGAAATCAAAAGCAATTGGAGTAGAATTGGAAATCCTACATGGAATGTTTCTTGGATTTTGGGGCCTACTACTAGTAGGAACTCACTCATCTATACAACCTATTTTTCAGTTCCAATTGTCAGGATCATCTTCTCTCGTGTATTTAGTCACTGTTGTTTGGGGGTGAAGCTATTAGGGTTTTGACTGTTAATTTCCAATTGGTTGGGTGGTTTGGCTCCACAATAATCCATTTGGTGTATGCAACAAGATCTAGGAGATCTTCACTTGGTGATCGTTATACACCTCCACCAACGACTGCCATCTCCATTAATGATTTGTTGTTCTATATCAATAATTTTCATAGGTTGTCTCATTGATAAATGTTTATACCACCTTGGTAGATAAATGTACTGCCTATCTAGTAGGATAGTCACTTTTTTGAAGGGATTGCTAGTCTAGGCAAACAAATGTACTATTAGTTTTCAAAGTTATAAATCATTGAATTTACTTTATTTGTAGTCAGGATTTCAAACACTTGGAAACGAAGGTGTTCACATATACTAGTGTGCTTGGAGGTGCTTTGAGTGGAGAAGGAAGAGTTGGAGGGAAGAACATCTACGATGACCTTCTATGCTTGCAAGTGTAGAGAAAGTCCAATCTTGTTATTAGTTGACTTCTAGCAAGGCTTGAGGTTCAACGTCTAGTGGTAGTAGAGTACATTTGATGAGCCTCTCTATTTGTCTTACTTTTTTCTTTTCTTTTTTTCCATTTTTGTGAAATCTAGTTGCTAGTTGGCTGGAATTAGCATAGCATGGTTTCAAAAGAACTACATAATTAGCCAAGCCTACATTCGAAGTACTGTAGTTAGATTGTTTTCCAATTGGGAGAGAAGTGAAATTCAAGGTAAGAGTCCTACTTATCAGGTATACATAATTGACATTCTACTTTCGATTGGTGATTGTTTGGATAAAGATCCAATGACAAAGATAACATATTGCTAGAGTTAGCCCGATTATGTGGCCCAAATTATAGTGGCAAAAGTTTTAATTCTAATTTAAAATATATATCATGAAGATGAAATGCTAGTCAATTAGATAGAAAAGGATTTCTAAGGACTTCAAGTTAGAAAGAAGCTAGCCATATGATTCTAGAATACAACAAGCTACTCTATACCATCAATTTATTAGTGAAATGTAATAATTTGCCACATATAAGAGAATCCAACAATGCAAGAAAAACTTGAACTATTATGAGATCAATGTTTGCAATGAATAATACTACTAGACTTTGATACTTGAGAAATAATTGGAAAACAATTAACATGCGGGTCAATTCATCTCTGAGTACTTGCTGATAAGAATTGAGGATACAAGAGATCAACTAGGAAAAGAAAGGTTTGAGCACTAAATGCTTGTCTATGACTTTTCAAAATTATGTTATGAGTATAACAATATAAGAAATTCATCCCAGGTTTTGAAAAGTTAACTTGCATGTTACTCTATGAGGAGACATAATATAAAGTTTTGCTACAAGAGAAAATTATTGGGCCCGGGAGGAGAGAGTAAAGAAGATGTCAACAAGATAAGGTAGTGGCTACGAGGCAAATAAACGAGACAGAACGAGAGATGTCAAAGCTACACATCAAAGAAAGGCCAATGCAAGTGGCTATATATCCTTCGACATGCCAAAAGAAAAGGTGTGCTCACCTCTCAAGCTTGGTAGATAAGTAGCCCAATCATAAACACAATGGAAAACACACTATGGAGCAGCCACCCAACCAAGTAGAAGCAACCAATCAACTCTAGAAGCTTCATCCGCCAAGGAATAAGAAGCATGAAGGTAGAGTGAAACCCTGGCAATGAATCAATGACCATAATGAGGAATAGGGCGATTTGATAAGATTTTCATAAAATGTATTATCCAAATATATGATATATTTGTTAGTTTTTGACAAATCAGAAACTATGTACGAATATTATGTTATTGTCTGAAGACTAGACAAATAGCTCACAAAAAAAATAAACACGATTTGAAGGTATGTTGAAAGTTGTCATTTTTTTACAAAAGTTTTAATGACAACGTGACGTACAAGATTTAATAAGTATATAATAAAAAACATAATACAAATCTTTACATTCAGTCATTGCTTTTATTTGCATGATACTAAAAAATTAAGTGATTGTATCATGACTCTTTGAAATTTTTGATGTGACATAGTCTAATATTTTAATAAACAGAATGGATTTGTAGATCATCCTAACTTGATGCAACCTTGATACAAAAAGTGAATACATTTTTCTTTATTTTAGTGACAAACCAAGAGTGCCCAAAAGTTTTAACATAATGACCTTTTTCGTGGTTGGATTGGTATGGCTCAAACACGGGCTGTTGAGTTTTGCTGGGTGCAAGTGTAGGGGCTTGGCATTGGGTTTGTGCTCGAGTCAAGACCCATGCAGGATGAGTTTCAGTTGGTAACGTTTCTAGTTGCACTGAACAGACAAGAGTAGCAGATTTGGATCGGGATAGGTAGTCCTTCACGTGATGTTCAATACCACAATTTTCACAAGCTGGAGAAAAGTGGAGTTTATCTGGGCAACGAATACTAGGATGCTTACTTGCACAGATAAAACATCTTCGTATTGCTGGGAGTTGATGCACGACAAAGCCAACTTGGTTTGGATTGTAAGCTTGGGCATTGGGATCGACTGGTTGAGCATTAGGATCATATGTATAATAAACAACCATTTCAGTAGAGTACTGCGGTTGAGTATTGTCTTCCACATGGTAGGTTGATAGATCGATGAATCAAGGTAATGGACAACTTGTTGTGGAGCAGGTTGGTTAACGATAAACTGTTGATGAGGTTGGTACTGATTGGGTGTAGTTGGCCGTGGTTGGGATACCCTTGGTCGTGGAATGGACTGTTGGGTTGGGTAGGGGCGGTATATGTGATACATGGGTCTGGGTGCTGATGGAAAATGATTTCGCAGTTGAGAGAACTCATTAGCAATGTGATGTTGTGAGTAGATCGGACACCAAACATTTTCTCTTAGTGAAGAGCACTAAAGTTACATTTTCCCATAGAGAAATTTGACAAAATTACATCCTCTTTAACTTTTGTAATACTTCTCTCATCTGTCTCATAGAAAAGGTTAGCATCTTGAAACATAATCCTATGAGTTGCCATGATATCTTGGTAGATGATAATTCATGATTCTAGGGAAAAAAAAGTGAGAAAAGCGCAAACAAAATTATAGAAGCGCTCTAAACAACACAATAATGAGGAAGACATCCAACTCAAGACCTCATTCCTAGAAAAAGAAAGATAATGATAAGCAACCTCTATGACTTACCATTGAGGTTCATTAGGTAGGCTAACTAGGGATCTATATGATGGAGTGACTAATTTAGAATTCAAATGTTCCTTCAAAACTAACTTACATGAATTATGATCATGGGGCCCTCTTAGCAAGATAAAAGACATCATTCATCATGCATAATTAAACACCAAGTCTTGAATCAAAAGGATATCACCTTCATTTTGTATGCATTACCAATATTTTGCAAAATTCTGTAGCTTAATCCAATTGAAGGAAAAAAATTAAAAACTAATAGAAATAGCAAACTAACGCGTCTAGATTAATCTCGTCTTGCACTCATCGGAATTTGTAGTGCCTGGGAAAAGCATAGACCCGGTTGGCAAGAGCGTTACAAAGTCTCGTTTTCATCAGGTTTGCTCAAATTTATTCTTGGTTTCTATTCTCTCTTCCGAAGGATGTTCAATCTTAACATCCAATCAATCTCTTAAGTGTGGCGACAAACAATCTCTGGCATTAATCCAGCCGTTCATGGTTAGAAAAAGTTACCGCTGATCCGTGGAATCACAACCTCTTCATGGATCATTTATTTCGTCTCTTAGATTCGCTGTAAAGGACGACTCCAAAAACTGTAAGGCTGTAGCCAATCATTCCCATCGTAGATACAGGGTTTCTGAATAGCAATATGGAGAGTACCACCGCCACGGCACCCTTGGCATTTCCTAGCACCTGCATAATGCAAACGATATTATGAATGAAACAACCGAAAACCAAGTCAGATGCGATCTATCTAAATTCAGAAGATAAAGTGTGAGGAATGGAAATTAGCCCCCCCGCCATCAAGCAAATAGTCCTAGGACGGATGAGCCCAACTTAGCAGACCTGATCGAAAGGGCATGTTTATGCTATTAAATGAAAGGCTCAGGATCGACAATTGGAAACACCTTCCACAGCTTAATTCAAAATTATTGCCTTCCAACATCCCGGCTACCATCAAATCGATTCGTTAGAGTGAAGCGTGACCCTTTCGCGAAGGAAATTTTCCACAGGGCTTGGAGCTATCCGAAATTGGCAAATAAAATATACTTCAAATGCATCTAACAAATACATCATCTTAAATAATTTTCTGAAGTCAAGGCGAGGTGTTGTTAAATCTAGAACCGCATTATCAACAACGAATACGAACCATAATCCTCCACCTGCACGCTCTCAAAACTTATTTTCATGTACAACGCAGCCTAGAAAGCCGAAGGCATCAACGTATACGTGCTTACGTGAGGAAAAAGTGCTTTTCCAATTATACAATTTGAGACTATACAGATATTAACAATTGTATAACGTCCACATGCATCTGAATTTTGAACAAGTTGGTAGCAGAATATCGTGTGCTCTGAGATTTCAGAAACCTATAAAATAGGAGCTATGATTTTAACCTGGTAACGTGCGTCTTTCCGATATAGCTAGCATAGCATATCGCGCCAGTAGGCTGTTTTTGGCTTATTAGTGAAGACTTAGTAAGTTACAGAAGGAATCTTACATTACATATTTTCCTATTCGTTTAGAGAACATGCCTCTATCAGTTTATTTGAACTATATAGTACTGCTGTGGCAGCAAAAATGTCGTCGTATACATGTGGCAACATCTTTATGAAGTTTGAACAGAAGAAGACATTTCGGCTACCGAGAGAATATGAAACTAGCCATTCTGGCTGAAAGTTGAGGTGCCATTTGCTGCCAGGCTAAGTGAAGTTCAGTCCAAACTAGGACTTCAAGCTAATTTTCTAGCTTCTAACGAAGAATTTTGGAGTTTGTGGTTTTTATAAGAAATTGTTAAGTCATCAATTTTCGTTGACGAGAAACACAGGGTACAGTTTCGATATTTCTAAAGTTTGAACATCAACTAGAGCAAGGAGATTCACTTAAATCAACTTGACAATGTAGAAAATAGACATCACGTTACTGATAACTGATTTTGCTTAATGAATAATAACAGGTTAAAGATTATCATTGTGACTGAACCATTTATGACAACTCATGAAAAATCTGTTCCCGCGGACTTCCTTCTAGTCTCCCTTGAGAATCTAATTGATGATTCGTACGACACAAGGATACGACCCAAGAAATACAAGAATACGATTCGATTGGTATAATAAAAACCTGTAATGTTAAAGCACTTGTGTGCTTGGTGACCAAAAAGTTTGTAAGGTTCACAAAGTAAGCCATGGTTGAATTTATGGCTATTAAGCCAACTAATCCCATATCTTTCCTTGCAAGGGCAACAGTGATCCCTAGTACATTGGGCTCCAAAAAGAGAGCAGCAGGTAACAGGACCACCACTGCAATTGGCGCCATATACAAAAGCAAGTTCATTGAATTTAATTTCTCCCTGATGGCAAAGTTCAAACAAATCACGTGTCAGTGAGTCCTGTAAGTTACAAAGTTTTCTTGAATTTCACATTGTCGTATACTAAAATCACATTCGTTTTGCCGTTAGCAAAACTTCCACAACAGCCGATGTAGAGATGAGAATATAAGTGATATCGGGTACTGTAGGCTAGAAGTGACACGAAAAGAGAAGGAACTTAGAAAGAACATTTTTCAGCTTACCCCTCGGAGGAAAGTAAGATTCCCTGAAGAACGGACTTCAATGCACGAGCCGCCGTCGCACAAATACACATGATAAACCCGTAGAGATGAAAGCTAGGTTCCCCCTGTTTGAATCAGATAGACTTAAGTTAATCCCTTAAGATGCGTATCAAGGCAAATGCCGACGTTACGCTTATCAGATGTGCAAAAATAGCTGTCAAATTAGTAAAGGCCAAGCATAAATTCATCTTTTGCGAATCGTCTCTCATAGTAAAATAGCTATTACTCGTTCTTTCGTAGTACGTTTGTCAAGCAGGATGAGGGAGTACTCAAGATCGATATGAAAAAACAAGTCTATAATAAAGGTTCACAGATCAATAGCCGGTGTGGCTAGGAGTTCAAACTTCATACAGATCCGGGGAAACGGGAAACAATGACACATTACAAGCATTAGAAATTGGATCACTGTATGTTATCATCTCCGCTGAAAATCAGAACTCGACTGAAATTTGTACTGAAAAATCTTCATGAATCTGTTAACAATCTTTACATCACCTCTTTGTTGCCGTTTGAGCGATTGGTAACGATGACATTCTTAAATGGCGGAACAGAAGTTTCATATTGTATAATTAGCTAGTTAACTTGTACAAAGCACATCAGTGGTCCTACTTTTATTGTAAGCATATATCAGTTTTATTTCTGCCCAGCGTGTACATAGATTTAGATTGCAGTGAAGGTCAATATAGTGCATAAACAAATACGGGAAGACTCACAGCTCAGAAGCTAAGAAACAAGACAGGAAACGTGATGAAGGGAGACTGGTCTGCTGACATTGTGAGCGAGTTCAAATTCTGATTAAACGAGGACATTTTTAAAACCGGGTATTCGAATCACCGCTAGCAACTTATTAGGGATACCGGTGACCGAACATAGTCAATTTCAATGAGGTTGTAGCAGCAGAGTTTAGAACGTATTTTCAGATTCTAAAGAGCTATTTCGCTTCGCTAACAGGAGAATATTTAGGTGCAGTTTAGAACGTCAGCCAGAGAAAACATCCTTTCCAATTAAAAATGTTCCAACGTTTTGCAAGAAAAGTACCCCACTGGCGATAACCACACCAGCTACAACGGGTATCAAAGTCGCGTAAGTACCCCAGCTCTCCTTTTTTATTGTCATCAGATATGCAAAAACGGCAGTGAAAAAGGGGGTGGTGGCACCTATAGCCTGATTGAAAGAAACTGGAAGGAACCGTAACGAGATGTTTCCACACACAACAGAAGCACAGAAGATGACGCTAAGCGCCGCAATTTTTAGAAATTGTGTTCGCGAACTGAGAGTCTGCCTCGGCACAGCTTTCAACCATTCTATCACTATGTAACTGAAAAGAGCACATGCTGTCATGTGGCACATGGTGAGGACAATCGGATATTTAAACCCGTAGTTGCTGAGCAGGTACTTGTTTAACAGAAGCACACCAATGTTGGAAATGTACCATCCCCCAACCACACCAGCCGTTGATACACTTTCTGGAACCTTCCTGACCATTACTGGCATTGCCGAAAGTAGGGAAATAATTGGCTGCAAAATGTGCTTTTCTTCTATTGCTCGTACTTCAAATTGAGCCACAAGCTGTTATTCCTGGAATACACCTCCTGGAAAGTTTCAACGTCTAATTCCGAATTGGCAACGAATTGGCTATGCGTAATTTCTGTCGCATGATAGAATACTAAGCTGCATTAAGAATTCCAAGGATGAAAATGCGCAATCAGGACCGAGAATCTACATCAACATGGAATCATTATCCGCAACTATAAAAATATTGATTGGCTATAAAAATCAGCACCCGTGCCTGAAACAAGATCCCCAAAAAGTCCTGAAGCATCACATTCGTCCAGATTCTTATTTCATCTCAGACATGGACAATTCCTGGAAAAAAAAAACCAAGATCATCAGCATCCAATATATATGTGCTCAGTATACAATGGTGAGATTTTGGCATGATAATCAGAAATTCATAACCAATTAGTAGCTGGATTACCAGAATTTAAAAGCTTCGGGCCGCTGCAGCATCCGACAGGGTGACTCCTCCACCACAAAGTAGCAAGGCTCCGCGCTGGGGTGGAAAATTCTACGACCTATTTGCCTGGCCTGGACGAACGTGGCATAGAAAAAATAGCACGGCGCTCGGTCATACTCCAAGCCTCATAAAAGCACCTCACATTCAACGCTGCTTTCTTTCAAGATTGAGGGGCATTTTAAACGAGGATAATATTTTATAAAGCCCCTTGCTCTTCGTGGGTGCCCATTGCCCAAGGACCTTCAATGGGTTCTAGGGGAAGTTTGGTGCAGCCCTTTGACTTTTATTCATAAGCTCTTGGGACTTTTAAACGTCACGTATATGGTGCCGGGTTCAAAATTCCGATATACCCATCCCCTCCATTGGCAAACTCTAAGGCACAAAAGGACCACCCAAAAGAGTGGGAAATAATGACTAGCACACATGTGCGCAACTTAATGCGCATCACGTGAAGAGACTAATGGGTACTCACAAGGATTATTTACGTGTCCCGTTTTGTACTTCATACACCTAAAAACATCAAACTATTGATTAGTTACACATGAAAAAATGCCTTCAATCAACTCCAAGATATTACTGTTGTAAAGCTGACTCAGGTGCACCCAACGTGCCCTGTAAGACTCTAAGGGGTGACGCTCCCTAAGGTCCCAGAGCAAGTTAGAACGTCAAGGACTGAGCCTCCGACCTGTGGTGAGCCAGTCAAGTAGTCAAAAGTCATGAGCTAGCTCTGGAGCTCGAGTCATGACCTAGTCAGGAAGCAAGTTGACTCTGCCGCCGAGATGGCTCTCGGGACCCATGTCCGGGAGCCAGACTGATTCTGCCAGGCTTGCCAAGCTTAATCAGCAAAATAAAAACTTAGTCCTAAAAAGCGTGCTTTACCAGAAAGCACTATATTTCAGGACAGAGGGGTGCGCCGAATCACAGCAGAACTATAGGGGGAGTCCGGCAGACAGAAACTTGGGCAGCTCAACCAGCGCCAGGAATCCAGTCGCCAAGTCTCAGTTCCCTCTACCAGCACGAGCCAGACACAATGCCCAGCACGTGTTGGTGGCCCCGAGACCGGTTAGTCTATGTATGAATGTAACCTCTTCCAGATCTAATAAAGTTGATCCTTGGGGATGATTACCATTTCGGTTTTGCCTCTGGGACCGGTCCAAGTGGAAGGACCCTTACTACAACCTTTTTGCGTCGCCGGCACCTAAGGGTCCACGTCACTGAGGTGTGGCTTGCTGCCAATTGGTCAGTTTGGTGACCACTATGCCTTGGGTTTCATGTGGCGCTTGTCTTTGCCTTTGGTTACCTTTTGGGGACGGATTCTGAGTTGGCTTTCGGGTTGGTTGGGATTCCAGATTTCTTGAGTCTGAATGGTTAAGCTTGTTGCGTTTCTGAGTTGGCTTTTACGTAGTTGCATGATGGATGAATGTTAGATTTAAGCGCGTGTTGGGGAAACCGCTCAAGTACCAGCGCCCTTTGAGGCGCCGACTCAACATGTGGTATCAGAGCCGACTAGCTGGTCAGCTACACAAGTCTCACAGGGATGGCCACGTTTTGGGTTTTGTCAGGACAACCATTGTGCAAGGTGCCGCCCATAGTGTAAGCACGGGTGCGTCCACGGTCAGGGTGGTCGGCAGAACGAGGGACTTGATGAGGCAAGGTGCTGCCCTTGAGGTGTAAGCACGGTCAGTTGCCGTGGTTCGGGCCTGGCGCCGTCTGCACGTAGGACAGATGAGGCAATGTGCTGCCATTAGGTTGATGAAAGCACGGTCTGTGCCTTGTGGGGTGCGGGGTGACATATTCGAACTGTACGAGTTAACCATTGATACAGAGACGCTACTCGAATTTGGGTGTAAAGCATGGGTGGTTAGCTGCCGGTGTGGGATAGTTGCCAATCGTGTAGCTATAAGGGCTATCGACCAAAAAGTGGTGGGGCGTGACTGAGGCAATGTGCTGCTTAATGGTGAAAGCACGGATGGTTGGTTGGATGTTTCCCCGTGGGCTAATTCTGTGATAGATTTGAGTGGGCGCGGCTAGGCAAAGGTCCTACGTCCGGTCTCAAAGGGAATGTGGCTTGAGAGGGATCCTCAGTGTTTGCTTTGGTTGGTATGTTCGTTTGTGGTGTGCTTGTTTGGACTTGAATAACCCCTAGTTGCTTAACTTCTTCCAGGTGATCTGATCCAGTTGGGAGTTGAAGGAGGAGTTGACATTTGTGGGTAGACGACATACAAGTATGGAACGGAGCTTCCATGGGGCAACTCCTAAGATTGGTTCAAGATTATTATTCCTATCCGGAAAGATCGCGGGGAGGAAGTCAGATTTCATGATCGACTCCGGAGCTTCACATAACTATATTTCAAGGAGCGTAGTGAAACAGTTCAGCTTGTCGACCAGAAATGTAACATCAACTCTCAAGGTAGAAACAACAAAGGGAGCATTGGACGCAGACAAATCAACATTGAACATCCCGGTGCAAATTGGGAGATGGAAGGCTAAACTTAGCTTTTTGATTTCAGAGATGGGTGCCTTCGATGTAATTTTAAGCCTTCCCTGGCTAAATGAACATTGTATTGCAGTTTTGGGTAGGAGCTCAAACTTGGTTCTCCTGGATTACAAGGGACAGATTTGTATGACAAAAGCTCTGCCTGGAGGGAATGCTAAGGGCACCGATATTGAACAAAATCCGGTTGCTGGATCTGTGATTAAAAGCATGGCGAAAGAAAAAAGGTCAAAGTGCTTTTATTATATCTGTAGAGAGGTTCCAAGAACTAAAACGACGGATCACTCAAGAATCCATCCTTGCCTTACCAGACTTTAGCAAACCTTTCGAAATACATACAGACGCGTCAAACTTTGCTATTGGGGCCGTGTTGATGCAAGACGGAAAACCTGTGGCATATTTTTCAAAGAAATTGAGTGACGTAGAGCGACGATGGCCAACTCATGAAAAAGAAATGGTCGCAGTAGTTCAAGCAGTGGAGCATTGGAGACATTATGTGGCAAACCCTTTAAGGCGTTCACTAATAATGTATCACTCAAGTACTTCTCATTCCAAGGTATGCTCACGACAAAGCAAATGCAATGACAAAACTTTCTCTCAAAATTCAATATAGACATTGTACACACGGCGGGAAAGAACAATGTGGTGGCGGACGCACTAAGTAGAGAGGAACACTTGATGGCAACGGTGACCACTTAGGTGACTGGCCTACTCCAAGAAATCACAGAGAATTATGGTGCAGATGCGTTGGCGAAGGACTTAATGATCGAATTCCAGCTGGGAAAGCCTCATAAACATTTCACTTGGAAAGATCAAATGGTTGTTTATAAACAACGCAGAGTATATGTCCCAGACAACATCAACCTGAGGAAGAAAGTCTTGCGAGAACATCATGATGTACTAGCCGCCGGGCATCCAAGGGTGAATCGCATGTATGAACTTCTCAAAAGAGGCTTCTATTGGCCAGGTATGTGGGCAGACGTTGAATCCTATGTGCAAACATGCCCGACATGTCAACAAGTGAAGGTGGAACCGCTAGCTCCAGCAGGCTTACTCCAACCATTACCGGTACCAGCATACCCCCATGGATTTTATTGGTCAACTACCACGGTGCCAAGGCTTCGACTCAATTTCTGTGGTGGTTGACTGCTTTTCAAAGCAAGTTCATCTGGTACCAACTAAAAGTTCAGTGACAGCTGAAGAAGTGGCAAGGTTATTTTTCAAATGTGTCTTCAAATACCACGGCCTACCTAGAACAATTATTTCTGACCAAGACACCAAGTTCGTCGGAAAGTTTTGGACTTGTCTATTTCACCTCGTGAGAACTGGACTGAATTTCAGCACTGCATATCACCCTTTGACAGATGGGCAAACGGAACGAGTCAATCGACAGATTGAAGAATATTTACGAAATTATGTCGCTTGGGACCAATCCGATTGGGTCAACTACTTGGATATTCTCGAGTTTGCACATAACAACCAAGTGAACAGATCTACTGGAAGGGCATCCTTCGAGATAAGCAATGGTCGGCTACTGATTGTTCCAAGCTCTTTTCTTACAGGCGTGCAAGAAACTCCAGTACCCACTGTGGAGGAACTCATCAATGAATGGCACACAAAGCTGACAGAGGTGAAGTCATTTTTAGAGCAGTCCCAAAGAAGTATGGCAGCTGACATAAACCCACATCGATGAGAACTGGAATTTGAGAAAGGTGATCAAGTGTGGCTGAACACAAAGAACATTGCATTACCAAAAGGTTTCTCTCATAAGTTCGTTCGACCTTATGCGGGGCCATATTATGTCACCAAGAAAATCAACCCAGTGGCTTACCGATTGGCGCTGCCATCCAGCTTGGATATACACAATGTGTTTCATATCTCATTACTCAAACGGTACAAACCAGATGAGCGATTTGATTGGCAACACGAACTCCGTCACCCACCAACGACACTTGATGATACGAAGAGGCAGCTTGTACCAGAACAAATATTGACACATAGAAAGCGAATTGGCGTTCAACGTGAATATCTAGTGAAGTGGCTACGGGCTCCACTCATTGAGTCTTCTTGGGAGTACGAAGACAAACTTAAGGAGGGATCCCCTGAAGTACTGGCAGATTATCTGCAGAAGAATCAACGCAATAGCTGTTTTCCCAGATCGGCACACAAAGCACTACCTGGCGGCATGCCTCCTGCATAAACACTCATGGCCATTCTGAAGTTCAAGGAACTTCCAAGTATCTTTCTTAAGTTTGTCAATAAATCACTTGCAGCTTTACACAGGTTTTACGTAAGTGAACTTTATCTACACTTTTCCCGTGTTACTGCCAATGTATTTTTAATTCAAAGTTGTTATGGCCGGTGAATTAAGCCCGTGCCATACGTCCTAGGTTTAGTTTGGCCTTGATGAGGACATCAACTTTTTCAAACGAGGGGAGGATGTTGTAAAGCTGACTCAAGTGCACCCAACGTGCCCTGTAAGACTCTAAGGGGTGATGCTCCCTAAGGTCCCAGAGCAAGTTAGAACGTCAAGGACTGAGCCTCCGACCTGTGGTGAGCCAGTCAAGTAGTCAAAAGTCATGAGCTAGCTCTGGAGCTCGAGTCATGGCCTAGTCAAGAAGCAAGTTGATTCTGCCACCGGGATGGCTCCCGCGACCCATGTTTGGGAGCCAAATTGATTCTGCTAGGCTTGCCAGGCTTAATCAGCAAAAAAAAACTTAAGTCCTAAAAAGCGTGCTTTACCAGAATGCACTATATTTCAGGACAGAGGGGATGTGCTGAATCACAGCAGAACTATAGGGGGAGTCTGACAGACAGAAACTTGGGCAGCTTAACCAGTGCCAGGAATCCAGTCGCCAGGTCTCAGCTCCCTCTACCAGCACGAGCCAGGCACAATGCCCAACACGTGTTGGTGGCCCCGAGACCGGTCAGTCTATGTATGAATGTAACCTCTTCCAGTTCTAATAAAGTTGATCCTTGGGGATGATTACCATTTCGGTTTCGCCTTCGGGATTGGTCCAACTGGAAGGACCCTTACTACAACCTTTTTGCGTCGCCGGCGCCTAAGGATCCACGTCACCGACGTGTGGCTTGCCGCTATGCCAATTGGTTAGTTTGGCGACCACTATGCCTTGGGTTTCATGTGTGGCTTGTCTTTGCCTTTGGTTACCTTTTGGGGACGGATTCTGAGTTGGCTTTCGGGTTGGTTGGGATTCCAGTTTTCTTGAGTCTGAATGATTAAGCTTGTTGCGTTTCTGAGTTGGCTTTTACGTAAGTGCATGATGGATGAATGTTAGACTTAAGCGCGTGTTGGGGAAACCGCTCAAGTCCCAGCGCCCTTTGAGGCGCCGACGCAACAATTACATAGAAGAGAAGTGGTTTGTAAAAAGCCCTTAGGGATGCTTTCCCACTTGACTACCCGTCAAGTCCCATTTTATGGATGGAGTCCTCCCATTGGACCAGTGATGGCGACTCATAATAGTCATGAAAGGTGAGGATGCCCTTCTTTTCACATGAGGTGGCATGGGGCCCTTGCCATGTAAGGGTAAGTGAAAGTGGTTCCTTGGACCTACGGACCTTGCCTAACATGTTGAGTTGTGGGGGCAACTCGAGGAAAATGGATCAATGGTAGGGCAAGGATTAAATTTGGTCGATCAGCTTGCAACACTCCATTTAACACTTACATCGTAGAGTGAAAGAAGATTGGTTCATTGCTCGTGATCTCACTTGCCAAACGCTTGAAAAAGGGACAACATTCTCTGAAAACTTCAAAAGGATGAGAAGAAGAAAAACATTTGAAAGATATATCCATAGGTGATACAATAGGTCAAGTCTATGGTGAAAGAAAAGATGAAGGAAAATCGCCTTTGCAACATACATGCAGGCCATAATATGCTATTGAAGTAGGCATCTTGCATCTAAGAGGTAGGAAGCATTAATAATTTTAAAGGTAAGAATCCTAAAATTAGCATAATGAAAATAACATAGTATTGTTGGAACTAAAAAGGCAAAACAACAGTGCCATAGATATGTTGTCATTTTTTGATATGATATTTAGCAATTGCATGACTACCCATTTAATATTGATAGACTTGAAATAAACAAAAAGAAGAAGGGGACAAGGAACAAGTTGCCATTGATATTGGAAGGGAAGAGTTGAAAACAAGCACAATACCTGTTAGATTTCTTATGCTTAGTCTTAAACAAATCGTTCAAGTAATGAGCATCCTGAAAAACCGAAGGCCGACAACATATTTTTTAGGCCTTCACATTTTTCCCCTTTGAGATTTTCTATGACTTAGAAATCATTTTAAGACACCTTCGTCTTTTTCGCCTTTTTCGCTCCTTAGCGAAAAATGCGACACACTAGCATGGCCAGAATACCTTAGAATCATTTTCAGGCACTTTCGAATTTTTCCACTTTTCGCTGACCGACTTCGCCAATGGATGAGCAACCCTAAAATAGCTGGACAAACAAATATCCCAAAGGCGGTTGACGATTAACAACTTTTGTACATATGCAAAGACTGGCATAAATAGCCTTAAAGGCATGTAAAAATATTTCCTCTCTTGTCAATCTCTATATTAGCTGAAACAAGCTATGTAAATGTTAATTTTTGAATTTCTCTTTCAATCATAGTTATAGTAGCCAGCGTTATCACGCTCAGCAAGCTGAAGTTATTACTTCAAGCCATTGTACTCACTGTTGATATTTATCAGAGTGCAATTTTTGTCTCACTACTACGTCATTCTTTTGCGCAAACTGTATGAATTCTTCTAATTGAATATTTCTACTGCTGACTGGTGCGTTTCCGTTCCTACACGCCTACGCTCTGAGCAACCGAGCCTCCGCTGCGCTCACGACCACCGTTTAACGACAAGTACATGCCTTTCTTGGCAATGGAAATGATAGAATAAAAATATATATAAATGGCATATCTCAAGTTTAGAGTACTATACCTAGAGCACCAAACAACCTCTAAGAAGAGATTTGTAACCTTGGTTCCAAGAAAAAAAAATCGAGAAGAGAAATAAGGGCTTTCTCTAGATTTTTGAGAATGAAAGGATCTTTGAAAAGAGAAAATTGATCTCCATAATACAAGAAAGTACAAAAAATGAGTTGGGTTTAAGAAATCATTGACACTCACATGTTTGTGCAAATAATGAAAAATTACACATCTCCAAGGCTGATTCACAATCCTACGAGAGAGGAATTTTCTAAGTAGCAAGAAACTATTCATAATAAATGGGTGAGTCTACCATCTTGGTAGTGTATATGTTTCATGAGATGTTAGGGTATAATCTAGTTTGGTTCTTTTCAATATTTGAATGTGAGCCTTGGGATTTGATCTTGCTAGGTCTCATGTGCCCCATCACATGAATCCATGTACTTGACTCCTCTAAGAATGGAGCTCCCAATTCTCTCAATTGCAAATGAGCCAAAAGATCCCAAAAATGATGTCTCTTCCCTATTTATTGGCAAAGCCCATGTCTTAACTAAAGTTAACAATCTAGTTAGGCCTTGTTAACCTTTATTTAGTCTACTTTAGGCCCTTTTTGGCTTGTTATCCTTACTTAAGACATTTTGAACGAGTCTAAAGAGGCCACCTTTATTCTTGAAGCTAACAATTCCTTTTGGGACCAACAAACTTACATTGGATATTGTAATACATTTCCGAGTGCTTATGTACTTGAGGTACATAACTCCTCCTACTTGAACATTTTTTTCCTCAAAATTGAAGACGTTTGTTCGATAAGCTTGAATGCTCTAGTTTTGTGATTAAGTAGTCATGGTTAAAGATGTCATGTCCAACGACTTTGTGTAATAAACGAGACCATTCTTGCACAAAAGAGCTATTAACCCAAGTGTTGTCTTCATCAAAGTAAGTTCTTCCAATGACATTTCTTGATTATCTTGCCATTTTGTAATACTTTATCCCAATATCTGACAACTTTAGCTGCTCTAGAACCATTCCTAAATGATCTAGAAGTGGTAAAACAATAGTTGCAATAAAATGTTCCCCCAACTATCATTTCAAAAGGGTCACATGAAACACTCGATGTAGATAGGCGGTTGGGGGGTAAATCCAACTCTCCAATCGTTTTTGAAAATTAGGTCTATAAAACCTTGGTGCTAACTTTTCACTTTAGAATTTCCTTAAGTTTAGAATATTTGTAAGATTGTAACCTTAGGTATACAAAATCTCCCTCTGCAAACTCATAAAAGGTTCTATTTCGGTCGGCAAACTACTTCATTTGTTGCTGCACTACCTTAATATACTCTAGATTAGCTTTCAGAGTATCTTGCATGTGTTAAATTTGGTCCGTCGCTGCTAGAACTACAACCTTAGCTAAATCCACATTGATGAGTTGTAATAGTTCATAGCCCTATAATGCGTAAAAAGGTGTCATGCCAATTGATACGTGGAGTGGTGTTATAACAAAATGCAGCTAAATACAACCATTTTATCCATTTTGTTTGGTGATCGAATACAAAATATCATAAATAGCACTCCAACCATTGACTGAACCTTTATGTTTGTCCATTAGTTTCCAGAAGAAAATATGTCCTTAAGCACAACATAGTGCCTAACTTATCCATTAACACTTACCAAAAATGAAAACAAATCTAATATTTCTTTTTGTTGCTCACACATGTGCACATGTCAATGGTTTCATAAGCCATGAAATGTGCATACTTAGTAAGTCTATCTACCACCACACAGTTGTTGTCATAACCTCCGGATGTTGTGGGCAAAGAAGATATAAAATCCATACTGATGTTGGTCCAATGTTGAATAGGAATTAATAATGGATGTAATAGACTTGGTTGTTTAACATGTTCCACTTTGTTGACCTAACAAGAAGTACACTGTTGCACATAAGTATGTATAGTCCTTTTCATACCGGCCCATTTGAGCAATAGTAACGTCGAAATTTTTGGCACAACATTGAACTCTTCAAGACACAAAAAAAAATAGTAACTATAATATGATAGAAATTGTATTTATTTTATAGAGCTCACATTGTGGATTTTATATGTTTTTTTAAATAGTTGGAAATATTGTTGTCAAGTGTTGTTTAAAGACAAATTAAAATATCGATTGTGGTAATAAAAAGTCTTTGCATTATATGAAACATATTTGGACCAAAAATTATTATTACAATTTTAAATTCTTGAGAGAAACATACATTAGAATCACTATTCTACAAAAAGTTGTATGGCTAAAGTTTTTAACATATATTAAAAAAAAATTAACATCTTAAAGTGTAAATAGAATTCATTGAAAGATCACTCCACAACCCAAGAGAAAGCTACATGAACTGTATTCACAAAAGAGATAAAAGAGTACATATATACAATCTCTCTTTTAGGGGTACCGCTGCATGGCAATACGGTCCCTGTTACGGGACATGTGTCCTAACTCTACACATTACGTGTCGTCGACATGGCACACTCACACACAGTCTTTTAAACAAAAAATTCGAAATACTGCTAAAATCGAAAATAGTCACAGAACTGTAAAATAAACTTGGGCTTACTTAATCTGACACTAACCTCCACCCCAGTGGTAGTGTCCCACAGCTCCTTTTCCACCAAAATCCTCTTCATTTTGAATTTCCAAATGCTATAATTGGACACCCTGTCCAAATTTACTAGCTTCTCCAAGCACGGATTCCCCTAGTCCTGCCATCCTGCCAAAAATTGCTCCTATAATGCCTTAATAAGGCCAAATGGAAAGCTTCAAAAGTCACCTTCAAAGTCTGACCAAAAACGTTTCATGCCCTCTTGCCGCTTGATTTGGCCTAAATTGCCAAAATCGGTGGAATTTTTGCAAATCCCTCCAATGCGGGATCACCAGCTACCTTGCCCCTAGAATGGTATGGTTTGCCCTCTAATGCACTTTCTCCCCTCGATTTGGCAATCACTCTGTCCGAGAGAAGTTATACTTATAGGGTGCTATCCTTTTATGCCCTTGATTTGGAGGATTTTTGCTTTTGGACGGCCTCAAACGGAGCAATAGACTAAAAGTTAAGGGCTTGTATAAAAATTACATTGTATTTTCACTTTGAAGAAAGGCCCCCTTTCAACTGAATTTTCACTTTAGGTCCCTTTCAGAACGAAAACTTTAAATGAAATTGAAGGGCTCTCTACCCTTCGGTCCCTTCAAATGACTTGGAAAGTGGATTTCTTGCAAATCCAACTGCTTGGCTGAATCCAATGGCCCATAGATATCCATTCACAACCGTCGATTAACTTAGGATCTGATCCAATAGCCTAAAGCGCTCCCGCGTGCTCAATGGAGCTCTTTGGTCACAAAAACACCTTAGCATGCTATGCTAGCAACACGCTTTTTTGGGCCGTGTGAGACAGCTCACGACCTCCTCCCAAGCTTCTCTCTCTCTCTCTCTCTCTCTCTCTCTCTCTCTCTCTCTCTCTCTCTCTCTCTCTCTCTCTCTCTCTCTCTCTCTCTCTCTCTCTCTCTCTCTCTCTCTCTCTCTGACATCTTCTTTACAACATAGTAAATGTAAACCGTGTTAGAATTTCTAGCTATTATTCCCATTGTCCCACGACAACAAACAACATATCTTAGTGGTGTGAGAAAGACTTGTGTCATGGTTGATTACAATTTGTTATGAATCCTTATCGAGAACAATCGTGTAACCAAATAGAATACCAATATTAATAGTCACACAATAGGGCAACCTTTGTGGAAGATGCTAGGGCTATCACCATATTATTCCTACATTGTCTAGAAAGTGTTGTTGAATGTATTGAAGCACAATATCATACGACTTTATAGTTAATCATTTCACTTTCTACAATACATCTAGAGCCAAATGGAATGCATATTTCACTTTTACAAATTTGTAACCAATACATGCAGAGAGAAATTTTGGGAGCTAGGAATATATCTCATTCATAGTGGCATGAGTTTTCTTCATGCCTTGAGTCACTACCTAAACATTCGTAGACTATAACGGGGAGATTGTTGGTTGTGTAAGTCTTAGAACTACAAAATTAGCCTTTGTCTCTTACCATCTACCATGATTGACAAGTGATATGAGAGACATTATCATAACAACTTTGTTCTTGATATTGTATGATCTCAAAACACATGCATTATGATGATGCATTATCTCTTAATGAATAAATTGAACAACATTGTTGATGGTCAGAGCAATTGGTGAGGCCTGTGTAAAAAATATAAAAGGAGAGTCTTTCGCTAGTTCTGGAGTTTGGTAGTATAGTACTTGAGCACATTCTATATTACAAAACACATTAATACAATCTTCCAAAATCTTCCATCATGTATTCACAATACTAGTGACAACTACTTTTGTGTGACAAGATTCGTACACCTTGTTTGAACAAGCAGATTGATCGATGTGGGACAACAAAGCTTGTAAAGAAGGCCATGTGTTATAATTCTTGATATTTGTATCTCAATGTCTAAATTTGAATACAGAAGATGCATGTAAAAAAAAATTATCTTTTTTTACATGCACCTTATACTCGAAAGGTGCATAAAAGAATTTATGACACAGAAAAGAATGTTTTTACGTTGGGGAAGGGTCCCTTGAGCCCTTCCTATCTTTAAAGGTTCTACGTACTCGGAAATAAGTAAAAAGTTATAGATAGTGAGTGGTGTAATTTGTGTGTAAGCTTTGAAGACCCAAAATAGGTTCGTGTTGGTGAATTGACACCTAGCCTAATATGTTGTTGGCACATTAGTATGCTATCTTCAAAAGGCTCTTCTATAAGGGAATGATGTGACACTTGAAACTTGTATTTCCATGAACCATAACAAGCAGTCAATCATGTACAAAACTTTCACACTTAGAAACACCAAGAGTGGGTTTTGTCGGGCGATGCAATGTCTCCCATGTCCATTCACGGGTTAAAAAGAATCATTTAGCCACAAGGCATTATCCTACAATTTTTATTGTATAGCTATAAACCATATGGTTCTAAATTGCTTTATGATTTAAATAAGGGACAAAAAAAAAGGTAACCAATTTGCAATGACTATTTAAAGGTAATTTGTTCATAGCATACACACACACACACACACACACACACACATACACACAACTGGCTTGTCTTTCAAAATGGGGGAGGAACCTTTGTGTGTGTGTGTGTGTGTGTGTGTGTGTGTATGTGTGTGTGTGTGTGTGTGTGTGTGTGTGTGTGTGTGTGTGTGTGTGAGAGAGAGAGAGAGAGAGAGAGAGAGAGAGAGAGAGAGAGAGAGAGAGAGAGAGAGAGAGAGAGAGAGAGAGAGAGAGAGAGAGAGAGAGAGAGAGAGAGAGAGAGAGAGAGAGAGAGAGAGAGAGAGACTACACAAACCAACACATAGTCCCTCTTGATACTAAACCAAACCCTTTGACTCACTTTTGTTCATGGCAAAACAAAGGCACATGAAGTTGAATACCTCATTATCAATTGTCAAAACTTAATGCATTCTTTGGAAGAATTTTGTCATCACTCTTTTTTCGTTATCAGCTACAAGAAGTTCAAAATTTCTTTTTGCTCACTCACTCTATATTTATTCAATATCAAGGTGAATCTCCATGGTGGATCTCAAGAATCGATCCAAGGTATGTGCGTTGGCCTTTTCCTAACCAACTACTTCATCACATGCTAGCTAAATGGAACTCTTCTTTGGTTAGTTTTATTACCAAAACCATAATAACAAAATATGTTGTCTCTTCTTACCCTTCTTATTGCCTACTCTCTACACCCTCATGCTGGAATCTCAATCTTACAGTACCTTCACCTTCGATAGTGTGAGTGCTATCATCACCAAGATGACAAATTAATCTCCCAACTACTCAATGTTCAATCTTTCCATTTCCAAGAAGTTTAAAAGTTTAGTGTCAACTCTAATGTATCTCATTCAAAACATGACTAGAAAGCCTTCCAAACATCCCTTTCAACAAATATGTTTGGTTCTTGATAATTATTCTTTTCTAGGAAAAGAGCCTCTTCCCTCATCGAGAAAGGCCGCCACGTTTCCAGCCACTTTTCCTCTAATCAACCCATACCCTCTCTCACCAATAGACCTTGTTTACTACCAAAATTTGTCTACTTTGGCCAACTATACCCCTGTCACCTCTCCCCTCAATCTTAATACATCAAAACCCTCCCAAAGACCCTACCAACCTCTTTAACATAGATCTTTATCTTTGAAAACCCAACTCCGTAGTGTCCATTTTCTCAATGCCAAATGGTCTTAAAAAGGCAACAAATCCACCTAGAAGATAAGACTCAAACTTTCCAAAATATCCCCTTGACCAAGGAGAATTTGAAACTCTTCTCATCTTTACTTTGATTGCTCATTGACATACTGGATCTTGCCATGGTGTAAAATTGGGTTGATAATCTCTCTCTCTCTCTCTCTCTCTCTCTCTCTCTCTCTCTCTCTCTCTCTCTCTCTCTCTCTCTCTCTCTCTCTCTCTCTCTCTCTCTCTCTCTCTCTCTCTCTCTCTCTCTCTCTCTCTCTCTCTCTCTCTCTCTCTCTCTCTCTCTCTCTCTCTCTCTCTCCGTAGAGATTATGAAATTTGCAAGAAAAAAGACATGATATTACATTCTAAGGTTTACTAGAGAATATTTAACTTCAATATGTAACCTTTCAAGCGAACCCACAGTTCTTAAGCAATGCTTGAATCCTAAAACACTTCAAAATGATTCGGTATTGAAATAAGCATAAGTCAAATTGTACCTCACCTTCTAAAGAACATTTTCAAACACACACAATATGATCTATAAAAAATGGAAAACACTTAGATTCATTCCAAAATTTCATTCATGATGTAGCTTTTATTCTAACTTTTTCAAACATATCATCTTCTAGTATCTACATCCTCTACATACTCTAGTTGGATAAGGGTTGGGATTACATCAACGTGGGTGCAAGCTTGACTTTGATGATGGGTGTTTGGAAGCATGTGCTCCTTTTTTGCTTAACCTTACTATGTGACATGAAGCACATATTTGTGAAGTCTCCATCCTTTACTAAGCCAAGTGAAATATAGTCTAAATGACAATAAAGAGGATTATAAAAGTGGCAAAACCGTAAGGAGAACTAGTAAATAAAATGATTCCAAACTTTAAGGTCCACGCTTTGCATAAATGAATGCCACTTGAAGAGAAAGTACTTGCATATCGAAGTTAAACTTGAACCACTTTCAACAAGGAACAATTATTTTCCCTCAATCCAAAAACACTCAAGCTCTTTATTACATACTTACCTAATTAAATTGTTCTTGACCCACTCCCTACTTGGACACACTTCCTATTTGAACCATTGACAACATTCTCAAAACTAAATAGAAAATGTTTTACTTGCAACTTTGATCTTTCTTGACGAAATTTTACTATGTTCATTGACGTTGACTTGCACTTGTGTCTAAAAGGAGCCTCCAAAAGCATGCTAGCAATCAATACGCAATCAATAAGCTCTTAATTTGTAAGCATCAAAATCTGAGACTCCCTTGGATTACATAAATTGCCAAATATGCTTTTCAAATTTATCATTAAGCACAAGCCAAGGTTCACCAATATACACGAGGCTCCTTGCAACTTTTGACAAGCAATGGTCTTGTTTCTTATAATAGATGCCTTAATGATATTCATTCTTTACAAAAGAACTCGTAAGTTCAATGACTTGGCCATTAGCATAATGCTCTCTAATTAATGACAAATAGTGGACTTCGGTGAGTCAATAAGATTTTTGATCGCATCTTGACCAATTTAAGAAGGGCCAATACTAAAATCATTTTGGCATTAAAAGCGAAACGAATCAAGAAGTAAATCTAAAATTTTGGGGATGCTTATGAATATTCACTTGAGCAAAGTGACATTCAAAACAAAATCAATCCAAAAGGTGAAATTTTACAGCTTTTGAGATGTTTATGGATATTCAATTAAGTAAAGCTCAAAATAAACCATCTTAAAAATTAATTTTGCATAAGAGTGAAAATTGCACTCTTGCTATCAAATTCTCGAATTACGAAATATCCAAGAAAGTACAGCTCATCAAAGGGTTAGTCAAGCACAATGGTCATTTCTTAAGAGGAGACATTGCTCTATCCACCAGCCTACACTAGAGGCATCTATAGCAAGAACGTAACACAAAGGGAAAGGAATATGCTAGATAGTCCATGTAAGGTGACTAAAAATGGGAGGCATTTGAAGCATGAAAGTCACACAAGGCAAAGAATATGGTAGATAGTACATGGAGGGTGACTACATAGAAGCACTTGACATACAACATTATTTTGAGAAGCATTATTTATCCTTCCTTCAAAGCATTTGTCTAGGGCTGTAAGAACATGCTTTGCATAGACAAAAGGAGCTGATAAATGGCAGTGGGATTTGTTAGGCAATGGTAAAGACTAAAGTTTGACACATATTCCAACACTCCCAAAAGTTGGCACTTTGAGGGGCTTACAAAGCCCAACAAGAAGACACATCATCTTTACAATTTTCTGTTTAATGGACACTCATGAGGTCGAGTGGCCCATGCATGCACAATGACAAGCATTATTTGTCAACAAATGAGCCCCTAGGCACATTAGTTGTGTCAAGCACTCCGGGTATAGTAGAATAGTATTTGTCTAATTTAACAATACAAGCCTCGTGTAGATAAAAGTCAGCACCTAAGCATTCTATACTTCCAGATAGTGAAAGATTTCTATAGTAGGCGTTAATCTTCCTGGATTCAAAGGCTTTCAGAATGACACTTTCTAGATACACAGCTCTTAGAATAAGCCAGTAAGGGGAACAGAGATACAACTTGATCACTACAACCATATATGTGGTGGAATATCAACTCTAGGTATTTTGGGCAGCAATGACTTATCCATAAATTGGCCGAAGACTTGCAACCAAGGTGATGGTGGTAGTAACGAATGTATCAGCAACAAGAAAAGCAAGAGAATAACATCAATTTTAGCCCGGACGCTGGAAGGCAATTACAATCCATATTTTCCAAGAAGAATTCAGGTGCTTGTAAATAACCTCACTTGACAATGCAAGTTGAGAATGTATGTGGAACCTACATTTACATAGTTTCTCATTGTTCGTTCCAAGAGAGTTTGAGCTAATGATGAGGTCTTGCAAACTCATTCACAATGGAATATAGCAATCATCTCCAGAAAACAAGGTTTTGGTTAGACCTATTTCTAGAGCTCCATAAGCCTTAACAGGGACTAATAGCCTTTTCCCCTTTTCCTTAATGAAACATGCACTTACTATAAGTATTAGCTCTTTAATACGAGTTCATAGTGCACCAGACGTGGAAATGTCAAATCTCATTTTTGCACAGACAAATAAGCATTCTTCAACAGAATTTTTTAGTCTGCAGTTGATGAAGAACCATGTAGTGCTGTTTTATTTCATCACTTGAGCACACTACCAAGTGAAAGAGAAAATACACATTTTTTTCTGTGTCTTCAACGTATCATGTATGTTGCCAACAACCAACGTTTAATTTCTAAGTGCTCTACGATCTTTTAGAAAGAGCACCATTAAACTTTGTCCAATTTCCAATTTCATAGATACCAAACACCAATTGTGTCAACCTTTGGCTTGATTGGCTTGCAGTTGAAAAATAAAAGAACAAGCTGAACTTCGGCATAGAACAACTCTTTCACTTTGAAAAGCTTGATCCAACTTCTGCAACTTAGAATCCTAAACTTCACAGAAATATAAATGTAGATCAACATTGTGCAGAATAGTTGTTAGACAAGCATGGCAATTCACACTGCGATTAAAAGTTATAAGACCCATTCTGTTATATTCTCACCTTTATAATGTTCATAAAGAAAGGTTGCAAAGGCAATTCAGATCCGGATAGAAATGCCACAGCCGGAAAAGGACCTTAAGGAAGCATTATCAGAAGCAGAAATCTATAGAGCCTCAACGCAGGAAGAAAAGATAGCTGCTGTTCCATGTGACATATTACCAACTAAAAAGGCTTGTAGATGGTCATATTGTCTATGAGAACCAGGAAAGACGGCGCACCAGCTCAAACTGAAGTGATCATAGGTATTGTCTAATATACGAACAACAGTAAATTTAAGGAATTCGTAAATATGATACAGCTAGCTAGTTTTGTTATAAACTTCCCAAATTTATACCAGAATTTAACATTCATCATATTATCTACAATGCAATCAAGAGTGCTTGCCACCATAGCATTTATGTACCATTGGCACAGAAAGCCACAGCAGAAACGGCTTGGAAGCAATTTGCAAAGATAGCAGCCAAAGATGTCGGACACTTTAAAAATCATGGCACAACATTGAAGATTCATGATATGAAGAAGCTATTGCAGAGCTCTTCTGATGATGCAAGCCATAGAGTCTTCATCATGGTTTAGAAGACTTCCTCTGAACACCATAGTGCGGTAACCTACATTTTGAAGACCTTGCCGATCATATACCAGCATACACAAGGATTGAAGAAATTTTGTAACGACTGATGATGCAGTTAGCAAACCAGAAGAAGAACTACTGGGAGAGAACTCATTGCAGTGCGGAGCCCAGCCGGATCAGTTTATGTGAAACCATACCTCAGAACACAGAAAAAAAAATCAAAACCTCAGTTTGATTCCCAAGCCATGTTAACTATGTTCATGGAGATAATACAATCTAAATGTATAGTAAAGCAGTTATCCAGTTTTAGTCAGAAAATCAACATTGGCAAAAGAAACTCCTATAGCAAAAAGTCACCCTCAAACAGAATGTCTACCGTCTTGGCACATGAAGAGTGTGGTCTTCCCCAAAAAACAGCTAACTTGATATCGTCACCGTAGGATCAGATGGTACTGGAAAAGTTGATGAAGCACTAGCTGTTACTACTGCCCAAATGAGGACATTCAACTAAACAATTATTTGGACATAATATAATTAGGATCTATCCAGATTGTAAGCATTGTAAAAGGTAAACTCCCTAATGTTCGACCTGTAAATGCAGTCAGCTGCTCCAACTTCAGTCCCAAGCATGATGCCCAAGTATGGAACCCTGTTGCAAACAAGTATTAAGCAGAAGACTGAATGTATAATAATTGGAGAAAAAAGAACACTAACAACAACTGAAGGTCAGGTGCCATACCTGGTATAGCAATCTTGAGATTCAACGAAAACGACGAGGTGCAGGTGAAATGGTAAGGCTTCGCCTGCGAGGAGAGAGACTTCGACCTCGCCAGGAGTCCTTACGAACTGGACTTGGACTCAATCTGTACTTTACCATCACCAATGAAATGCATTATAGTTGCTTAAAGATTAGATTGTTTCAAAATTTTCTCAACAATCACAATACAGTCAAAAAACTAAAAACCAATTCACGGAATGAAAGTAGAAATGTAAACAGATGAGAGATATTTTGGCTATCAGCTTACCTCCTATAGCCATATCCATAAGCTTGGGTGTCCCTGTAGGCCTCCCAGGAAGGACTACGACTTCTTCTTAAACTTGGACTGCCATCATAAAACCTCCGGGTATAACTGGGGCTACGACTTAAGCTCCTCCTTGGGTAATAGGCCCCACGGCCATAAGGACTTGAATATCTGGAACCATAAGAATCAATTCATAGCTCCACCAATATTTTGACTATTGTAAATAATAACAACCATTCATTGACACGAAGTACGCAAATCAAAACAAAATACTTAAAAAAGGAAAACCAATTTCCAACATCAACTGCAGAAAGGTAGGCAACTCTGCTCTCATGTATCCAAGTAACAAACTTATTCATGTCACCATAGAATAAACTTTGTTCATCACAAGCCAAAGTACAGAGAAAATGGATCCTGTACCTGTGGCCATCACTTGGGCTGCTGCGATAGCGTGGAGGGCTGCGGCTACGTAATTTCCCCCCTGTACCAAGTCCACCTGGCCCAATTCGTAAACGGCACTCTCTTGCGAAATGGCCAGGCTCTCCACATTCGTAACATTTTGCATCATCGCTACTTCGTCCGCCACGAGGTCCACCACCCCCAGAACGCCGAGACAATTCTACTCGCCAACCATTTTTACCTGATTTCAACAGACTCAAGAGCATGAATGGAAAAAAAACACTTCTTATACGACCTTACCAATTGGGAGGGAGAAAATGGTAGTCTTCTTCCTCTTACAGTCAGATAAAGCTGGAGACACCTAATAGGGCATTCGTCAATATTTGACATACTTGAGACCACAATCATTTATTTAGAGAGTACCATTTAATTCCATGAAGTCTGTTTATTTGGTCACTTGGGTCATTTTGATCAGTTATTATGATCATGGATGCTCCAACACGAATATCCAAATCAAGAACATTTGTGGGTTAAGAATGCAGTAGAACATTCTAGAAATGCTAAGTAGCATCATTTACCACAGATAGACATTCTCCATCTCGTTTTAATTTAATGCTTGCAGGCCTTAGCTATGGAAAACATCAAACACAAGACAAATTGACCTCACAACACCAAAACTTAGAATAGAGAATGGATTTCTAGTTAGACAGAATAGGGCGTGGGTCCTCCAAGTCCTCTATGAGGCAAGCGCCTCATGCACATGCATGGAATGTATAGGTGGCAACCATATAATTGAGCTACTTGGTCAAGTGGGCCACTTGCATTAAGTTAGCTAAGTTACAGATAGGGGGCCCCATGTATTTGCAAATAACATGCCCCATGAGTAATGTACAACTAAAAAATGCAACTTTGGTTATCACAGTGCAAGCATGTAGGTCCTACTTGAGCAATCTGCATATCATCAAGTAGGCGTCATAACCGAATAGCTTCACAGGCGGCCTTCATGGTCACCCTATACTCAACTTTAGTAGACAATAATGCAATAGTGGGCTGCTTCTTGTTGCAACAAGACATGGAATCTGAAACAATGTTTCATTGACCTTTTCAAAAAGCCTTTTTGAAACGTGTTTGAACCGGGAAAAAATCGGCTTTGTCGGGAAAGAAGTACGAAACGTTTTTAGGATTTTTGTTTTGCTTGGTTTTATTCCTAGCCTTTCGTTAAAGGAAAACCAAGTGTTGTTTAAGTGTCTAGACAGTGATTATAGCTCTATACAATGACAATATAAAAAATTAGTAATAGGCAAACTTAGATGATTGAGGACTCAACGAAACATTGAGATACACCACACAATGCACATTCACAAGGGATTCAATATTCTACTATTCCCTACTGAGTTTTAACTAAATCTTATGATTCGTTAATCATAATTTACTGGAATCCAAAAGAAAAACTTAATCATCAGAGAATATTGGAATGTATGTCCAACACACAATATAAGAATCATTCCAAAGTCTCTTCTAACATAGAAGCTATAGGACTTTAAGAACAACGCTAGTACTCATGGTATTTATGTTCATTCCTGAGCACTCAATAATCCATTATTTGGCCTCGTGCCTCACTTCACATGAATTATTGATTGCATGTATGACCAAAAGTTGAAGTAACTATGATTTACTACAACCAACCTTCAAGATTCTAGGCACCTCCTTTAATGTTGATCTTTTCACAAACTACCTTCACCAACATGAACATAATATTGCCTTTGCAAAGCAAGGCCACAAAACCGTAATCTTATGCTAGGTTACAATAGAAAAGTTTAGGGAAGTTTTAGGACCATATAAGCTTCCAAATTTGCCTCAAGATTTTAAATATGCACAATCAGGATTCATAAGTTTGCAAGAAGGTTGGAAATTGATGCAAGCGCATTTGCCGATAACTTTGGTCAAAGGTTGTTCCAAATAAGGGACATTCACAAGATCAGAATAATTTCCCAGATGAGGTACTCAATCAATGTCATTTGACACAGTTCTCCGAAGTTGTGAGTTGTGCTACATGAGGGTTGTCCTTACGAGAACATGAGGGTTGTGAGTTGTGCCCTACCAACTATACATTACACAAGCATAGTACAACAGATCGGTACTAATCAATAGCCTTTTTTATCTCAAAACATCATTGGAAAATGAAAAATTGAAAGTTACAACAAACTGCATAGATATGAGTTATTTTGTAAGAAACTAGAACTCCAAATAAGCTAGGGCTTATGGATTGACTTCACAAAAACAAAAGTTATTGCATGTTTCTAGATATTAGCTAACATAACTATACAACATAGATGCACCGAATCACGATTCGCTGGGTCCGCGATTCGTGATTCTGAACCCAGAATCGCAAATTTTTATTTATTTTTTGGGTAAAATAGCTTATGGCTGAATATTTTTTAAGGGATCAAAGGTCAAACTGTCAAATTCCAAGGCCTAGCTATGGAGTATCATAACAGCATAGTAAGCACACTATGAAAGCTTCAGAAAACCAGCTATGGAGTAGAACACAAAAGCAAGAGAGAGAGGACTTCAAAGCTCACACAACATGAATGAATATTCAAAGTGTAGTAGGGCGTGGAAACCCCTCCAAAGTTTGGGCTACATATAGCATGTTATGTATAGAGGTGGTGTCTTGCTAATTCTAGCTCTAGAACCCACATGGGTCCTTAACCTACTTGATTTACTTGCCTAATTAGCATAAGTGGGGTGTACTATGTACATAAATGTTTTACCCCCATGTCTTATGCATAACTTACAAGTTACAAGTATACAAGCCTTAAGGGGCAAAATAGGCATTTATTTCAACACCCCCCCTCAATGGCTATTTTGTTCATACCAACACCTAGCATGCTAAGAAACTTTTCAGATTTTTCTCTACTAAGTGCCTTAGTAAAGATATCTGCTGCTTGTTCGTTGGTATCACACAGTACTCGAGCTGAATTTCTCCGCTTTGTATCTTCTCTCGTAAGAAGTGTTGATCCACCTCAATATGCTTCGTACGAGCATGGTACACAGGATTTTTGGCAAGCTGGATGCAACTCTGGCTGTCACACTGAAGAATAGTAGGACCATCCTGTGGAATCTGCACCTCCCCAAGAAGTCTCCTGAGCCATATTGCCTCGCAGATAGCTTTTGCCGCTGCCCTGTACTCCGCCTCTGTCGATGATAAGGTAACTGTGGGCTGTTTCTTGCTACACCAAGAAATGGCCCCTGAACCAAGGTTAAAAGTGTAACCTGTGGTCGACTTTCTTGGCTGCTTTCCAATGTGCTTCAGTTGGAGAACTCATGAACTGGCTTGCTACACCAACCGCATAGGAAATGTCTGGTCTCGTAGTGGTGAGATAAATCAGGCTACCCACAAGTTGCCTATAAAGAGTCTCGTCCACAAAAGGAGTGCCATCATCTCTGGATGGCTTATTGCTGGTATCAATGGGCGTGGAAACGGGTTGCAATCCTGCATGTTGAACCTGTTCAAGACTTCACATGCATAGTTGGCTTGGGAAATAAACACACAGTTTTCCTTTTTCCAAACCTCCAAACCAGGACAATAGTGGATTAAGCCCAAATCCTTCATCTTGAACTCATTTGATAAATGAGCCTTCACCTTTTCAATAAGCTGCCCATTGTTACCCGTGATGACCAAGTCATCCACATAGAGAACTATCAAAACAATGTTCCCATCTTCCTCCTTCACGAACAGGTTGCAATCCGACTGACTCTTTATGAATTGCTCTTTGGCAAAATAGTCGTCAATACGACTATACCAGGCCCTGGGTGTGCCTGCTTCAAACCATATAAGGCCTTCTTAAGCCTGCATACCATACTTTCCTTGCCCTTAGCCTCAAAACCTTGTGGCTGTTCCATGTAGACTTCTTCAGCCAACTGTCCATTAAGAAAAACACTCTTCACGTCCATTTGATGGACCTCCCAACCAAAAAATGCAGCCAATGCTAAAACCAACCTGATAGACGTCATCTTAGCTACCGGTGCAAACGTCTCATCATAGTCCAAGCCCTCCTTCTGTGCATAGCCTTTAGCAACCAGCCTTGCCTTATGCTTTTCGATGCTCCCATCAGATTTGTATTTGGTCCTGTAGACCCACTTACAGCCAATAGGACGCTTCCCTTTTGGTAACTTCACCAAATCCCATGTATCATTCTTGAGAATGGAGTCGTACTCCTCTTGCATAGCATGTTGCCATACCTTCTCATCTGCTGCCTCAACGAATGTATGTGGATCTTGTGAATCCAAAATAGTAGTCATAAGTGCATAGTTTGTCTCCTGGTGTTCATGGTGCTGGGCTTGCCTTTGAGACCTCCTAGCCCCTGGATTGCTGCTCTCTCCCTCATCCAATATCAAACCATCCTGCACAGTTTGCCAATACCACTTGGGAAACTTCTTCCTTGCAGTTGGTGATGAAGACGGTGAATAGGACTCAACAGATTTGCCCCTTTCCTTCCGCTTCCTAGCCTCCTCGGATTCTTCCTCTTGATCACTCATATGATCATCCTGAGGCTCCCCAATATATGGATGTGGGTCATCAAGTATTGGCACAAATTCACTTGTACCATCCTCCATCTCAAGTTCCTCTATAGGAGGCGTTTGATCGTCTTCAAAGATCACATCTCGACTTATGATCCTTTTCTTTCTAGTAAGATCGTAAAGTCTGTAAGCTTTGCTTTCTTCACTGTATCCCAAGAAAATACTCTTTGCTGATTTTGCATCCAGCTTCTTCATGTTATCCTTGGGAATATGGGCATAGGCCGTACAACCAAACACTCGCAAAGCGCCTACCTTGGGCTTAATGCCGCTAAATGCCTCTTCTGGAGTCTTGCCTTCCACAGCTTTTGTTGGACTTCTATTCAATAGAAACACTGCTGTGTGCATTGCCTCGCCCCAAAAAGAGTTGGGCAACCCCTTTGCCTTGAGCATGCACCTTGCACACTCCACAATAGTTCGGTTCTTTCTCTCTGCTACGCCGTTTTGCTGAGGGGTATGAGGAGCTGTAAGCTGCCTTTTGATCCCATTGGCCTTGCAGAATTCCACAAATTCTGTCTTAATGAACTCTCCACCACCGTCTGACCTGAGCATCTTTATCTTCTTTCCTGAATGTTCTTCTACCAAAGCTTTGAAATGCAAGAAGTACTTGAATGCTTCAGATTTTAACTTCAAGAAATAAATCCAAATCTTGCGTGAGAAGTCATCAATAAAGGTCATAAAGTAATATGCCCCCCCCTGCAGATTTTGTTTGGGTTGGCCCCCAGAAATCTGAATGTATCAAGTCAAGTATGCCTGCTGCCCTGGTGGTGCTTTCCTTGGGAAACTTATGTCTTTGCTGTTTTCCCATAGCGCAAGCCTCGCAAACTGAAGAGCTTGGCTTAACAACTGGAAGCCCCTCCACCATATGATGCTGGTTCAACACCTGCATGCTTTGGTAGCCAAGATGCATGCTGACTAGGGATAGAAGTGTATAACCTGTATAGATTATCTTCCTGCAATCCTTTGGCCACAACCTTCATATTATCACTCAAGTCCAACACAAGACAAGAAGTAGCATCAAATTCTACTTTCATATTTTGTTGAGTGATAGCTCCTACTGAAAGAAGATTTTTAGCAAATCCTGGTACATATAAGACATTCTTAATGACTTTGACTTCTCCTGATGGAAGCTTTACAGGTACTGTGCCCTTTCCCTTGACCTTGTGTGTTGAGTTGTCACCTAGGCACACCTCTTGTCCATCACTAATCCCCACAAAGGTATCAAACCAATCCCTATGAGGGGTCATGTGCTTTGAAGCACCTGAGTCAATGTACCAACCACTTGTTGTAGCTTGTGAAGCCAATGCAACAGAGAATAACTCAGCTTGCCTTATGTCACTCTGCTCCTCTCTTGCAACACTCTCAACAACATTTCCTCCTCGCTCTTTGTGCCCTTCTTTTGGTCTGCAAGCTTCTTCCTGCACTCAAAAGCAAAGTGTCCATATTTACCACAGTAAATTGCAATTCCCCTTCCTTCGAGGTGTGGAAGAAGTATTCGAGGAGGGTTGTGCTTCTGACATCTGCAAGTTCTCCATTTCTTGCTCAAGTGTTTGCGGTGTTCCTTTGTTCTTGCCTTTACCTTTCTTCTTATCCTTAGCTGGATTTTGCTTCTTCTTAGAAGCAAAGGCATGCTCCTGGAAATCTTCCCTCTTGGAGAGATTAACTCTCTTCATCTCCTCCTGTAACAAGAGACCATAGACTTCTTCATAGGTAGGGATCTTCTCTCTCACTGATATCATCATCACAAAGTTCTGATAAGCATATGACAAGCTATTCAGAACTATTGGCACCAAGTCTTTGTCAACAATAGACTCTCCAAGTACAGAAAGCTGATATCTAATATCCTGAATCTTAGTAAGATGATCATTAATTGTCTCCCCTGTCTCCATTCTGAGAGTATACAACTTGTTCTTCAAGTAGAGAAACCTGGTTGTACTTGCTGTCTCATACAATGCACAAAGAATGTGCCATGCATCCACAGGCTGACCTGATTAGAGGAATCACATTATCCCTCACTGACATGTTGATGATTTTGTGTGCCTTTTCCCCTCTCTTGATATAGTCCTTAAGTTCAAGTTCAGATGTTGGAACAGGCTCCTCACCTGTCACAAGCTTCCAACATTCTTTGTCTTCAAGAATGTTCTTGATCTTGAATTTCCATATGCTAAAGTTAGTGCCATCAAGCCGGCTGGCTTCACTCAGCATGCTCTCTGCAAGACTAGACATAGCTGGATAGAAATAAAACACAAAAGGCAAACTGGGGTTTTCACCCAACTAGGTTATGCAGCCACTTGCTCAATAACCCTCAGCTTCTGGATTTGAAACTATCCCCCTGTATGGCTGTCCTAGCCCTTGTCCAAGATCCACTCAAAACTTTCACTGAAGTCCCCACTGTAGAAAGCGCCCTCCTACAGTCCTGGCTGTCCAAAAAGACTCAAATTTTCTTGTCTCAAATTAGAAACTTTTTGGCTCCCTGTACTCCCCTTGCCAACAGTACTCCAACCATGCAGATAGCACAGAGATCAGATGCCCCTACAAAAAGTGCTCCCTCCTCAAAGGTAAGCTGCTCTCCAGGAATGGCAGGAATCTGATCAAAAACAGGTCCAAGCTTTCACCACACCACAAGCAACATAACCTGCTCTGATACCATGTCAAATTCCAAGGCCTAGCTATGGAGTATCATAACAGCATAGTAAGCACACTATGAAAGCTTCAAAAAACCAGCTATGGAGTAGAACACAAAAGCAAGAGAGAGAGGACTTCAAAGCTCACACAACATGAATGAATATTCAAAGTGTAGTAGGGCGTGGAAACCCCTCCAAAGTTTGGGCTACATATAGCATGTTATGTATAGAGGTGGTGTCTTGCTAATTCTAGCTCTAGAACCCACATGGGTCCTTAACCTACTTGATTTACTTGCCTAATTAGCACAAGTGGGGTGTACTATGTACATAAATGTTTTACCCCCATGTCTTATGCACAACTTACAAGTTACAAGTATACAAGCCTTAAGGGGCAAAATAGGCATTTATTTCAACACAAACCAGCGTTTTGCCTCTCATAAGTGCAGTAGATGAGGCACAAACAGATCTTATTTTCAGTAGCTATCTGGTTGTCATTTGCTTTGGTTTTCAGTACATGTAAATCCTACAGTTTGGGCTATCAACTGTATGGATGATGATCACTTTTGCAATCGTTTCACTGGAGATGTGAGTGCAATGTGCATACAGTTGGGGGCATAAATATTGGGCCCTTCTCGGCGCGCATTTGGACCCCATTTTTATCTACGAGGGGCGGTAGCATTTTTATCTACAGTGTCTATATAGCAGGAAGCTCTACGGGGTTCGGGGGGTGGTAGTCCCCCGGAAAACAGGGGGTTTGGGGGGCGGTAGCCCCCCGAGAAACAAGGGGTCCGGGGGGTGATAGCCCCCCAATAGGGGGTTTGGGGGGCAACGCCCCCCAACGGCGGGGCCCGGGGGCTGCCGGTAGACCCCAGCCCCGACGGTAAGGCCTCTTCATGATTTGGCCTTCCAACTCCCTAAGTGAAAACACACTTTTTGGTGTTTCGCACCCGAAATAGTTGGCAAACTACACAGTCATAATGCTCTCAATCAGAGCTTTCATCTGATACCCATATTGCCTAAAAAAATTTCAAAACAAAAAAAAAAAAAAACGATTCTACGCGATTCTGGGAAAATCCCGAAACGCGTTTCAGAATCGCGGTGCATCTATGCTATACAATAGGTCAACCCAAAAGACTTATCATTTCTTATACCAGCTAAGCTAGAGTCTAAAAAACAAATCAACTTGTTAAACTATGTTCTTACCATCCATTGCACGGATTGCATCTTGAGCATCTCGAAGGTCATCAAACTCAATAAACGCAAAACCAGGTGGTTTGCGTGCCACCCAAACACTGCAAAAAGTGCCGCAAGAAGAAAATCTCCATAAGAATTGAAGGTGTATGAGAACGTCACCATGTGTTGATATCATGCTGCCATAATCAATAGCTGATAAAGCAAAGCCGAATGAATTGCAAGGAAAAGACTTTCACTTGAGTGGCAATCAACAATGAAAATCCAAGATAAGAAACTAGAAATCTCTCCCTAGAGATGTGTTTCAACAATTAGTATTAGCACATTGAAGAACGCTTTGAAACACTCCCCAAAATTATGTATCTAAAATGAAATTCACTAAAATAATCCCAATAATACCTCAAAAGGCTTATAAAGATACAAGAAAGTGAAGGAAAATTTTTAGCTCAAAGAAATGAGACAGATAAAAAAGAATAGAATAGTGCCAACCTAATCTTTAGCAGTGTGTCTAGATGTAATAAACTCTACAAACCGTGCAAGTTTAGAGAACTTAGAGAAGCCTTATGATAGGTGCAATGCCTAAGGTCACTTCTTGCCTTATGGCAGGTGCATTGCGGAGTTTTACTCAAGTTCCAATCAATAGAGCTTCTTTGCTCAAATTATTCTTAATTTGCTGCAGAATGAACTTCTTAATCCTCAAAGAAGCCAATAAACACCAATGTAAAGATCACATGACATATCACTCATTCAGTGCAAATCCATAGAAAAAGTATTGTGCATGTGCTAACTGGCTACACGTAACAAAGGATATAATTTAGTACAACAAAAAAAACATGCAAAGGTGTCCTTAAACCTTAATAAATAGTTCATAGCATGCAAGCTGCAAACAACTGTAAAACAGATGTGTGTGGAGGACTAGGAGACCACAACCATTACTGCAAATGCTGCTATCTTTCAACAACTGGAATCCTACTTGAAATTCCATTATATATTTGAATTTGGGTTGTGTAAGACTCATACATCAAGAACATCTCAAAGAAGTGCCTGTGGTTGGAGATTCAAGTAGATTAGATTATGGCTTGATTTATATTACTCAAATGGACTTCTGAGTTGAGTGAGTCTAATGTTGCACGAATCACCGATTCAAAGCCATTGAATCGTCAATTTTGAACCAGTTCCGAATCGGCTGTTGACCCGAATTGGCCTGATGGAAAACAGTCTGCGCCCCATTCGCAAGAGGAGACAACCGCGAGAGAAGAAGAGAAAAATTCAAGGGTTCCAAGGAGAGAAGGAGAGAGGGAAGGAGAGTAAGGCTAGAGGAGAGAAAGGGGAGAGCAATTTCTGTGAGAAATTGCAAATTATAATCCTTACTAAGCTGTAAGAAGGGAATCCGTTCAAAAAGCTCAACCTGTAAACCAGCTGCTGATATTTTCACCAAAAGTAAGCTAAACCAAGGGCAAAGCTACACTCTCAGGTCCGTCATGGACTTTGCTGCTCTAAATCACAGGCAAAACAATCCTCATACAAATTCTACCTTGGCACAACCATCCATATAAACCAACCGCTTCTTAAGCAAATCAAACCGAACAAATATACGAGATTTGAAACAAAAGCAAAAACAAGCATTATCTTCCTTAAACAGCGGGTAGCGACAGAAGTTTCCATAAGTTCACACTCACAAAGCAGGAGTGCACAGCCTTGACATCTAGTAAAAAGCATTGATTGATTCATTGAATTACCTGCGCAGAACTCCAAACACTCTGAATTCATCTTCCAATTCCCTTTCGGTTGCCTTGGGATCCAGATTCCCCACGTAGACGCGAGACATGGTGATGAATGAAGCTTGAAAGCACCACACCGCAGCTGCCTAAACACACACCGCAGCTACCCTATGCTATGCTATGCTATTATAATGGAATCAAGCGTAGCTTCGAAACCCTAGGCAGCAAACCCTAAGCAGAGGCAGCAACAAACACGAGAAGGGAGAGTGCTCACCTCAGGACATGAAAATAATAAAAGAGACTAAAATTGGAGGGTCACCCTCATGCATTTATTAATAGAAGACTTACAAGAACATTGATGACAAAGAAATATGAGAAATCTAGGATTAACCAGAGTGGAGCATGTAGTACAACTAAGTCGGAGCGCGATGTATAGGTAAAGTTGTTGACTGTGATCGGTAGCTCGAATTCCAGCCTCTATGCAGTGACATGTTAGGAGTTTGGTTTTCACTTGGCATTGCCAAGCTATATATGTTGTGTATAACCACCGCTAGTTGCGTAACTATGTTACAAAAACAAAGATCACAACTGTGTTGTTGCCATTGGAACTTTGCCAATTGTGGGGATTGTGAAAGTCTGATGGGGAGTTGCTTTTGGGTGATTAAAGTGGTTTCTAGCTTTGTTGTGATAGCGATTAGCTCTTTGTTGTGATAGTGATAAGCTTCTGTGACGATTTATTGAAAGCTAAGTTCTCGATCTTAGGTGATTTTCACCATTTATATTTATTTTTAGAAATTGCAATCATTGGTTTTTTAGTTATTTATATGTATTTCGAACTCATAGAGCAAAGCTTATCATGATATTTTAGATCACCTTGAATTTTGTACTATAAAGAACTTACTCGAAAGATTGCATTAAATGTTGCAAGAAATTCATCAAGAAATTGCATGTTTGAGGCCAAGTTTACCAGAACACTTAGATGTTGAAAGTTTGAAGCCATGATTATGAACTTTGAAACTGATCTCATCTAATATCTTTTTTGGGCATATTATGCACTGTGAAACTGAATAACCTTCACACCCGATTCAACGACCATTCAATTATGACACAACCTAATGGCTTCACTATAATTCACTTCCATTTTACTACGTGCAAAGGTCACTAAAACAACATTTTCCAATACTTTCACTTTTTTTTAGATTATCATATTTATTTTAGTTAAAATAGCAATGATCGACTTATACAATGCTTCCTTATTTCGACGGCACCACGTGTGCTCAGTTCTAGAATTATCGGGTTGTCTTTCTTTTACGAGCCCTTTGAGTGCTTTTAAGCAACTTTATCTTTGTACTTGCTTATTAGTTTTGTATATATAGTTTGTGTGAGAGCAATTCTGTTGTCTTGTCTTATTGCACTTGACGTTGTGCTGTGGTGATTGATCCGGTCGAGTTTTTAAACTGTATTCTCAAATTGGTATCAGAGCCCTTGGTGGCTACAATCACCGAACAAGAACAGAGAGCTGCGAATTTGCAATGGTTTGTTAGCTAGGAAGCACAAAACCGAGTCTGTAGAGATTCGTGGAACGACTTGAAGACAGGGAATTGTCGGCTTAATCAGAAAGCAAACAAAGATTGAAGCTAAAAATTCAGAAGGAGGGTTGCTTGGTTTGAATCCAATCCGATACCGTTTGAAGAGCAGTTTGGTGCAAAAGATTGCTTGCTGTTGGGCGACCTCAATGGGAGAGAGAGCTAGAAATTCTGAAAAGGACTGAGGAAACTCTTAAGGAAAGGTGTATTCCTTGGAAGCCAGGGTTTGGAGGAGTTGTAATCAAGATCTCTCTCAGCACAAAACCTTGTTCGAAGCTGTGAAAGTGTGCAACTAGGCGTCTTGATGTGGGAAGGGATTTGTCAACCGGCCGTGGACAGTCGCACATAGATTGAGAAGCGTGGGCAGATTTTGAGGAACAACAAAGAGGGTTTGAAACCCTTTCACCATAGCTGAAACCAAATAGAGAAGCCGTGGAGGCTCGCGCGCGCTAATTTGTAGTGAAGACTTGGTGCGTGGAAGGCACCAGTGTATGGAACTGCGAGCTTGAGTGCACAAAAATCTCTTGTTGATGTAGGATCTGATCTTCAAAGGATCGACGGTGAGGATTGTAAACCCAGGGAGCAACGTGGGCCATTGGTTTATCAACAGCCACTGAATTTTTTTAAATCCATCATAAACTTCAATTGCATGGGATTGAAGTAATTTTAGGTCTTCAACTTCTTTAAAAATTTTCAACCCGAAATAAGAGTTGGGTCCTGACTTTTGTGAAGAGTGAAGCCTTTTCAAGGTGAAAAGACAGTTCAAAAATTCAAAGTGCCCTTATTTTCATCTCCTTTAGTCTATTTTGGCCAAATGAAAGGCTATAGCCTCCAAACGAAGGGCACCTTGACTGTACCTGCAAGTACAATACGCCAAAACAGAGTGATTGCCGTGGAGAAAATGTTCGGAGCACGCCAAAAGTGTCATTATTTTTTATTTCTGACATCACGGTTGGCTTCGACATACACTTTTTAGCCTACAGGTGAAGTTTCAATTAGTTTGGAAATGGCAAACATCAATAAGGCAATTTTGGGCGATGCAAACAAACTTGATGGGGCTTCTAACTACAACATCTGGAAATTCAAAATGAAGAGCACTTTGATGGAGAAAGAGTTATGGGAAATTGTAGCAGGTATTGAAGTCCGGCCAAATACCACTCCAGGTGACATGAGAGAGCCTTTGATAAAAAGACGCAGAGAGCATTGTCCTTGATCAATCTTTCAATAAAAGACCATGTGATCACCCATATAAGTGATGCCACGACAGTTAGGGGAGCTTGGGAAGCTCTTAAAATGCAATTTCAAGAGCCATGTTCTTAAAGTCGAGATTGAACGTAGTCAGGATGGAAGAAGGCGAATCGGTGGGATCTTTCTTCACCAAGATAAAGGAGCTGAGAGATCAACTTGTGGCAATTGGAGAATCAATTAGGGACATTGAATTGGTACATACCACTATGAGCAGTGGCTTGGAAGGGTTACAGATGTTTGTGAGCGGCATCGCTTCGAGGGAGAGATTGCCTACTTTTGAAGACTTCCACGGAATCATGTTGCAGGAAGAGCAATGCTACGAAGTGGTGAAGTCAAGGCACAGGATGATCAAGCCTTGCTTGCCAAAGGCAAGCAGAAAGGATGGAAAAGGATTCTCAAGAAATCCAAGGATGATGATGACGAGGAAGAGTCATCATCGAAGGCCAAAAAGAAGAAGAAACGCAAATGTCACTATTGCCACAAACTGGGTCATTGGGCATACAAGTGTTACAAGAAGAAAGTGGACATAAAGACGGGAAAGGTGAAACAACAAGTCAACATTGCCGAAGATGATGGGAAAGATGACGAGACAAGTGTCTTCTCATCGGCATTGGCATCCCAGGTTGATGATGGTGCCAGATGGTTTATAGATTCAGGCGCCACAAGGCATATGACCGGGAAATGTGATTGGTTTGAGAAACTCTCACCAATCCATGATGGGGACAAGGTCACTCAAGCCAATGGGGAGGAATGCCAAATACAGGGTGTTGGCAATGTACCTATGTAGTTTTCTGATGGTAAAATCAAGAATATTCCTAATGTGCTTTATGTTCATGGACTCAAAAAGAGTTTGCTTTATATTGGAGTAATGGCAAATCAACATCTTAAGGTTGAATTTGTCAAGGATGGATGCCTTATGAAGGATATGAACCACAACCATAGAGTGGTGGCGAAGGTTTATAGAGAAAATAATTGTGGCCTTTATAAATTGGATGATGCAAAAGCAGGTGAATATGGTTTGGCTATCTCAACAGCATTTCAATCCGAGTTGTGGCACAGAAGACTTGGCCATTTGGACTATGGGAGCTTGAGATTGATGGCAAAGCTGAAGATGGTAATAGGATTACCAGCATTACAGGATGATCATCACACAATATGTGAAGGATGCATCATGGAAAAGCATCACAAGGAGACATTCAAGAAAGGTGGAGCTGCAAGAGCTAAGAAACCGTTGGAGCTTATTCACAGCGACCCGTGCGGCCCAATGAAGACCATGTCATTGGGGAAAGCATATTATCTAATGACTTTCATAGATGATTACTCTAGGGGGACATGGATTTATTTCTTGAAGAAAAATCTGACGCTTTTACTCTCTTCAAGGAGTTTAAGACTTTAGTAGAGAACCAACTGGATGCACATATCAAAGTGCTAAGATTTGATAGAGGGGACGAATAAAAATCTGATGATTCTGAGGACTTTTGCAAGGAACACGACATCAAAAGACAATTCACACAATCACACACATCGCATAGTAATGGTGTAGCTGAAAGGAAAAACATGACTATTATGGAGATTGCACACTCCATGATGAAGCAAATGGGCTTGACCGATTGACTTTGGTCGGAAGTGTGCAATGCAACAATGTCTTTGCAAAACATGAGCCCTACAGTTGCGGTTCCAAATGTGACTCCCGAAGAAGCATTTACAGGAATAAAGCCAAAAATCGACAAGTTTCATGTCATTGGATGTAGGGCCTATGTACATGTGCCAAAGGAGGAGCGAAAGAAACTTGACTCTAAAGCAATCAAGTGTATCTTTGTCGATTATGATGAAAGGATGAAGCCATACAGGTGTTTTGATCCTGTAATGAACAAGATTCACATAAGCAAAGATGTGATCTTTGATGAGACGCATAGATATGAAGATGAAGGCCATGCAAGTGATGAAAGCATCAAAAGACTTTTCACAATTTTGGAAGAAGAAGATGAAGAAGACGTTCCACAGGATGATGCACATGAAGACGAGAGTCAAGATGGTGAGTGTGAGATGACACCACCTATCCAAGAGCCTAGGGGAAGGTACTTGCCAATAGGAACAATAAAGGAGAAATCGGTTTGAAGTAAGAGACATTACTTGGACACTCCTTGGGACACATACTCTCCACGTAGTGTATCACCTGCATCTAAGATACCAAAATGGTATGAAAAGATCATAAAGGATGCAAAGCTAAATTAACTAGGATCTAGCACACAAGGAGAAGTGAGAAGATCAACACGGGAAAAGAAGTCTAAAGATCGTTACATCTGAACTATGCCCTAATATGTGACATTTTGAAGTGTCGAGAGCCATCAACCTTTGATGAAGCAAAGGATCAGCATATCATGATATTTAAGATCACCTTTGATTTTGTACTATAAAGAACTTACTCGAAAGATTGCATTAAATGTTGCAAAAGGTTGAAATTCATCAAGAAATTGTGTGTTTGAGGCCAAGATTACCAGAACACTCAGACTTTGAAAGTTTGAAGCCATGATTATGAACTTTGAAAGTGATCTCATCTAATATCTTTTTTGGGCATATTATGCACTGTGAAAGTGAATAACCTTTACACCCGAATCAACGACCATCCAATTACGACACAACCTAATGGCTCCATTATTATTTCACTTCCATTTACCTACGTGCAAAGGTCACTAAAACAACATTTTCCAATACTTTCAATTTTTTTAGATTATCATATTTATTTTAGTTAAAATAGCAATGATCGACTTATACAGTGCTTCCTTATTTCAACGGCACCACGTGTGCTCAGTTCTAGAATTATCGGGCCGTCTTTCTTTTACGAACCCTTTGAGTGCTTTTAAAGAACTTTATCTTTGTACTTGCTTATTAGATTTGTAGATATAGTTTGTGTGAGAGCAATTCTGTTGTCTTGTCTTATTACACTTGACGTTGTGCTGTGATGATAGATTCGGTCGGGTTTTTAAACTGTATTCTCAACTTGGTATCAGAGCCCTTGGTGGGTACAATCACCGGACAGGAACAGAGAGCTGCGAATTCACGACGGTCTGTTGGCTAGGAAGCACAAAACTGAGTCTGTGGAGATTCGTGGAACGGCTTGAAATTGTAAAAAAAAAACGGATTCAGAGACAAAGAATTGTCGGCTGAATCATAAAGCAAGCAAACATTGAAGCTAAAAATTCAGAAGGAGGGTTGCTTCGTGTTAGTGTTTGGTTTGAATCCAATCTGATACCGTTTGAAGAGCGGTTTGGTGCAAAAGATTGCTTGTTGTTGGGCGACCTCAGTGGGATAGGGAGCTGCAAAAAGAAATTCTGAAAAGGACTGAGGAAAGTTTCAGGAAAGGTGTATTCCTTGGAAGCAAGGGTTTGGAGGAGTTGTAATCAAGATCTCTCTCAGCACAAAACCTTGTTCGAAGATGTAAAAGTGTGCAACTAAGCGCCCTGGTGTGGGAAGGTATCTGTCAATTGAAGTTTATGATGGATTTAAGAAAATCCAGTGGTTGTTGATAAACCAATGGCCCATGTTGCTCCCTGGGTTTACAATCCTCACCGTCGATCGAAGATCAGATCCTACATCAACAAGAGATTTTTGTGCACTCAAGCTCACACTTCCATACACTGGTGCCTTCTACGCACCAAGTCTTCACTAGAATTAGCGCACGCGAGCCTCCACGGCTTCTCTATTTGGTTTTAGCTATGGATTTCAAACCCTCTTTGCTGTTCCTCAAAATCTGCCCACGCTTCTCAATCTATGCGTGGCTGTGTCCCCCTGGTACTTTCTTGATTTTTTTTGTACTTGGAACGTGAAGATCTGCTGCCTCTCGGTCTTTGAGTCTTCTTCGCCTTCATGTGTTCTTCGGCCCTCGGCTTTGCTATTGAGCTTCTTTGGTTCCACTAACATTTTATCTTCACATTCGGGTGTTTTTCAGTCCATGAACATTTGACCTTCGTCTTTAGTCATCTTTAAGTCCTCAAAGCTTTGGTCTTTGCGTTCAGTAGTTCCATTGCGTTTGTGTAGACATGAGCTTGAAAGTTAGTCAAGGTTTGTGACTCAAAACATTTTGTTTCTTCACTTACCACCCCTCGACCCTCCCATGTGAAATAAGGGATAAGGGTGTATTGTTGTCACCTTACCACATCTACCTAGCATCCATCTTGTGGTCTGGGTATTCATTATGCTCTTTAACCCTAATTTGCATCGTGCTTTTTGTCCTATTTATCTTTGGCATATTCGACCTTTCGTGTATATGATAGGTGGCCAAAAGATCTAGGTCATCATTTGGTTCAAGAAAATATCCTAGCACCATGTTTTTTTCATGCTCATATTCTTCATTATTGATGTAGTTGGGTAGTTCATTGTCCCAAAAGAATGGGTTATATGGTGTTTCAGTACTATCCCGGATAAAATTATCAAAGTTTACCACCATCTGGTTATCTATTGTCACTTCTTGATATTCGATTAAGCGTTGGATATCAAATGATTCCTGATCAAATGCGTCAGGTGGGGGTTCATGGCTCTTGTTGTTTTCTTGGTTCGTTACATAGCAACCTATGGATCTAGTTTTAGGGGGGTAATTTATAGGAGCTTTTCATATTATGTCATGTACTTCTATATAGTCTAAGTTGCCTTCATTGTCCTCACCAGGAGGTACAACAAATGCGAATGATATCAGCTCCTCAAACTTAGTGGACTTCCCAAGACTCACCTGTCGATCACACTCTTCCATCCACTCTTTCCTAGGTGGGTCTGCCCGTAACTCGCTTTGGGTTAGCATCAGTACTCTGCATGTGGTTGAAAAGGAGTTGCATGTCATGAATTTCCACTTTATAGTAAAGACAAAAATCGAAAAATAGCCAATAATCATGTTTGTTTGTTTTTTTCATAAAGTTGGATAGTATGCCATATAAGAATGTATTTATGTACTGGGTCATAGTGATATTATTCAAATATGTGCATGATTAATCTTGTATAAATCTACTTTGTGTATTCATGGTTACTAGGGTTATTTGGTGCACTTAACCTAGTCGGTGAACACAAACATATGTTCAAGTATTGTTGGAACAAATACTTGCAGAGTTAACGGATCTTTCTGTGGAAGATTTATTGGTTAACTTATAATGATTTGGATAAGAATCTAAATGTGGTGTTATACTAGTATCATTAACATCTGCACCTAAACATTTAAGAATTCTGAATCATTGGCAATTAACTTGAGTAGTTACTCCTAGATGAAGCTAATTAGTAAAATGATCACTCTGATACCAATGTAAAGGAAACACCTCAAGATCCTGCTTACAAGACAAAACAATAGAGAACACATTGTTGGAGAAACCACCCAATCAAGTAGAAGCAACCAGTCAATCTCTAGTAGCTTCACCCCGAAGCCAAGGAATAAGAAACATGAGAGTAGAGAGAGAGATCCTAGCAATGAATCCATAAATCCATGATGGAGTGAGTAGGGTGAGTTTGGCCTATTTAAATAAGCTCTAGAACCCCCTGTGCAAATAGTAATGCAAGGTCCTAACTTCCCTATACATAGATTCCTCTATACATGGATTCTCTATACATAGATTGCTATTGATACTCTACACATGCATAGGCTGTCACAAACCTTGTACTAACTCCAATTAGTCTGTCTGGGCCTCACAGGGTTATTAATTATTTGTGGGTCACATCCAATATGACGTGGCATAACTAATACTCTTGTTTCTCTAAAGTATCGTGTATCCAAGACTAGGAGTATATTGAATCCTATATTCTGGTCATGGACATAACAGTCTTAACATTCTATTGGGTCTTAACCATTAGCTACATTTTAGTGCTTACATGTCTCACTTCAAATAATTGTCACGTCGAGGATAAAGTTTTTGTTAGTTTAGGAATTTTATAAACAAAAAAACCATGGTTCATCAAGTGCTTTAGTGGGTCTCAATACATATAGATGGTTCTAGCAAGATAGATAGCCCTTATAATGATTCCACAAATTGACGATTATGATGCTTATGAGCATCTTTCTAGGAGATGTGTTGTTCCTTTATAAGAAGGCTTGGAATTAGTGCATCATTGATCTACGATGTTCTTAGTTGGAACTAGCTATGTTATCATAATTATAATGTGTTGTTCTTATCTAATTTGGTTATAAGATTGCACGATCTTAAAATTCAAAGAACTCATTCTTTCAACCTGCTCACATTGTTCCGTAAAATTTTGAGATACCAATTGGCCTTTTTCCTCCACATGTAGACTAGTGCACAATGAACTCACTAAATAGCTAGAAATCAGGTTGTGATCTAATTCATTAGTATAAGCTCTAAATGTGATGATGTAATTACTGTATAGTTTATTTGGTTTACTATATATGGTTGTGATCAGGATGTGACCCATTAGGATATATTGATCGAGCGTTGATCCCGTAACCGGCTACTTGGGTTAGTCGAGTAGCCACACATAGGAAAAATTAGCATGTACAGAGTCATATACAGTACTTCTATACTCAAGGGCATGTCCTGAGTTTGTCAGTCGAATTTGGCCATGTTGGGCCCGACAGGTGGTAGGCCAATTTTAGGACACCTACCTTTTCATGCAGTTTTGAATACTCTAATAACTTTTGTTGTGCCATCTTTGAGAGCTTGTGAGGAGTGGCTATGGTGATTGTGTGATGTGATCCATATATTGCACTAGATTCTATCATAATTTCAACTTGGTATCAAAACATCAGGGTGTTGCAGGTATGCACGATCCGGTGGAGCTATGGGATAGCATCTTTCACCAAGAGAAATAGTACTCAGAGTGTCTCAAGAAAGAGGACCCCTTACGGGGTATCGGTAGTCCAAATGGCAGGAGACAACAAAGTTCCTTCAATCAGAGCTTCGGGGAAGATCAAAACGATTGTCATAGGTGGATTTTGGGGAGAATTCAAAACGGTTTCATAATGGCTTTTACGGAAAGCTGGCCAGAACTCTCTTAGTAGTTCGGTGATTGTTGAGTGGAGCAGATCGTAAGGAAAACCAGGGTAGTGGTTTCTCAGTTATGAGAGGACTTTGACATCCATTTACAGTGGGAGGAGAAAGAAGCAATTCTGGGAATTGGCAAAAAGTGACTAGTTGACGAAAAACGTAAAGTTGCAGATCTTTCTCTCTGCTTGACGGAAGTGGGCACTATAAATTGCTACCCAGCTTCGCCAAGCTAATCCTAAGAGGATGTGGTCAGCCAAGAAGCATAGAAGGAGCAATTTCCATTTCTCAAAAGCTATGAAAGCTTGCTCAACCAGGTTTTATAGATCAAAATTGTGGATCTTTCTCAATAGGAAGTTGTTTTTGGATCTGTAAGAAGCCATAGTAGGCACCCTGGTGCTGCCAAGGAGTGGCTAAGAGGCCACTATCAGCCATGAAGCAATGAGGCAGCAGTTCATCTCTGAAGCTATGGAAGAGAAACACAACTAGGATCTTAAGAGGAAAAATGATTGATTTCTCACTATAGATGGAAATTTTTGAGACCATAGGAGGGCGCCCTAGCATTGTGAAGTAGTAGCCAGGAGGCCATGGGTGGCCGCAAGCCAAGGAAGAAGTTGGATTAGTTTCCACTGTGGTTGTCATAGCTGGAATGAAGGTAAAGAGAGTAGTAGAAGAGAGCAAGAAGGAAGGAGGGGCCGTGGAGGCCTCAAAAATAGAGGTTTGAAGCCTAAGGAATGTAGTGCTTCGTCCTTCTTTCTATACCATTGTCTTGCTGCTTGTTTCAGACCATAAATGCTTTTATTCATGTGACATCCATATTCTAGATATTCTTGGCTTACAAAACCAAGTGGGTGGTCCATGAATAAGTTTTCTTCCAATTCTGCATTCAAAAAAGCAGTTTTCTCATCCACAATATGGATTTTCAGAAAATGAGCCACTGCATACGTGAATAAGAGATGAATTGATGTGTGTTTGACTACCGGTGAGGAAGTATCAATGTAGTCGATTCCATACTTCTGTGAAAATCCTTTAGCAACTAACCTTGCTTTGTATCTGATGTTTTCTCCATTAGGACCTATTTTGATCTTGTAGATCCACTTGCATTTGACTGGTTTTCTGCTATCAGGTATAGGTGCAAGTGTCCATACATTGTTCTTATACATGGATGACATTTCGTCCTCCATTGCCTGAATCCAGCGATCTCACAGTGAAAGTTTGAATAAATCAAACTAATATCAGTGTCTTCAATCGGGTCTATATCTGATCTATGTACTAACAGAATAGTATTTGTCTTGATTGAATATGCATGCAGAAATAATATGCGGAATTAAGAGACAACTTTAGACAATTTTAGACAAACAAAAACTATTTATCAAAAATGAATTTATAAGTCTGAAGCTAAATGAGTATACATTTCTTGTTGTCTTATCTCGCTATTGTGTCTCTGATTGAATGAGTCGGAGTCAGTTTGAGTTAGAGATAGTTACAATGAGTAGTGCACATGTAATTATATTGCTACAGGACATGTATTTAAGTCTTTTATTTACGAGTCCTTGGCCGTTTAAGCTTGTAGTAGTAGATCTAACTGTTTACGATGGTTGATATTCAAATAGACGCTCAGTTTCCAAGGTCAATCTGACATGAATTATTCAAGACAGTTGCGAATTGTTCGCCCCCATTTTCGTCTTTCGTGAATTGTTCATGACAGATGACAATCTTTGAGCTTGAAGAAGAATCAGAAGATTTCGCAAACTGTTTCTGAGTTATGTGCAAGAAACAAAATATTTTGCAACAAGAGCCTGTTCGCAAATCTTTCGAGCTTTAACAAGAAACCACGAGCTTCTACAAGAATCTTTTGAGCTTTAATAAGAAACCATGAGATAGATTTTATGAATCTTTCGAGGTTGATCACGAATAGAAATGTTTCAAGTTCAATGTTCTTTTCTCATCCTTTGTCAAGTAAACTACGCACTTTGTTAGTAGAATTGAGATTGTCTGATCAGGTGTTTCACAGATACTGATGGCGAGGACTTCAAGGTGTGTTCATTTGGGAGTATATGTTGGCATTATAGCAAGGGGCCAGTTTTGGACATTGGCATCGATGGGGAGGCATCTACCATCATGGGCATGGATAAGCTACCTATAGCTTTCATGCATTTGGTTGTATTTGCAAGAGTCTAGGCTTGGCACTGGTGTTGGACTTTCCATGGTGCATATTCTCAGGTGGTGAGATCATGTGGAAGCCTAGAGGAAGTGACTCAGAGCCATATACCTCAGTTTGATCATGGAGACAGTGGTCTCAGGATCCCGTGAGCAGCAACCTAGGGACAAGTTTGCGTTAGCATGGTGTCGAGTGGCACATAGCCAGGGAGAGCAGATGCTAGGAGCCAAGTGGAGGAGGTGATGCTTTGGAGTTCGGCTTGTCTAGCAGGATGGTGTCCAGGATGGAAGACATCAAATGAGCATAGTATGTGGATGACGAGTCCATTGGGGTGGCACTAGGGAGATACTACAGTTGCTCAGGTATGATATGTCATTTGATGTATGTGACGTTCTTCAGCTGGTGCATCATGTGTGGTGACCTAGGGACGGGTCAGGTTCCTAGACAAAACCCACCCAAGAACACTTGACAACCCATTCTAGATTTATCCCTTGGAATACCTTGAGATAGATGGGAACAATGCCATTGGTAATTTGGTAAACTTTCTGAATATTACAATTTCATTTGACCCAATTACTAGTTGTACACACATGTCCAAATACGATAAAAGGAGAGACCTTCCTTTTTGCTTTCTGCAATATGTACACCTTGCCTTGAATAGACCTGTGTTTAATTCATATAAGGTCATTACATCACAAACAATAGCAGCCATGTATTGTTGTAATGAGCAAGAAACTTTTCTTAAGGAAGTACAAACTCTTGTTGATACCTTTCAGAGCAATGGCTTCTCTCGAGATAAATTGTGTCTGATCATAAACAGGCTTTTATATTGTGAAGTTTTTCCTAGACTACTATTTGATCTGCCTAATGTATGTATGAAGCCATCGTTGGCCAGACGTAACATCTAGCTAAAAGTATGTATGAAGTATGGATACTAGCCCGATGTCTATCGCTGCTAATAATGGTTACATTGCATCTGCCCATATATGTTTAAGCATGTTATCACTGGCCAGAAGAGATATTACTCTCTGAGTAAATGCTATCATGATATACACACGCTATACTCATGCTTTTTGCATATACTACTGATATGCATATTTGAAAGGTAACTCATTGTTGTTATCCCAGCAATAAACTCGCATACTATCATGCATATCGAATGATAAGTTTATTCAAACCATTGTGTGGAGATCCATCGTTGTTGTCCAACGATGAGATACCAAATCATTTTCCAATTACGGTCCAACAATGAGCTATGTGTTGATTCTTAAATGTATGATTTCTATTATCATGATGAGCACTCTAGAAACGTATGTTCTTTGATGATACTTGCTATCATCTCTATCTTTCACAGTATAGTAGCAACATAGCATGAATATTAGTACCATACCATTGGATTTTGGCATACTCCAAGAGAAGGTATGAACACTACTCTCTATCTTTCTTCTCCAAACCATGCAAGAGTTATACTGTAGTATACTACTACAAAAGCTTTGATAATGGGTTTTTCAGAAGTTCTGGATTATGACAATAACATATATGTCCTGGTATGACTATGTAATGCTATATATAGAATTGGATAAGAATTTAGACGTTTCTCAAAGGCATCAAAATCAAACATGACCAGTTCACAAGAGTCACTAGCGTCTACCATTCAGGTTGGTGTTTCTCACATTTTTCGGTGGTTTTTTTTTTTATAAAGCTTCAAGAGAATATGTAGGCAGTGTAAGAGATTGTTAATCATAATACTTGCAAGATGGTTCTTAAATCAGTTTGTCATATATTCCTTTCTCTAGCATGCATTACCACAGCATACAGAATCATTGCTTATCGTAAAAAAAAATGATTGCCCTCATTTATTTCATAAATAAATGATTATAAACGCTCTTGTCTATAAATATGGGTATTGTGTTTGATTGCATTTTAAGTCACGATCATGGTTCAAATGTAATATAACAGTAAGATAGCTTGTGGACTCTTGTATAGCATGGATTTACTCAAGAAGTCACGAGAACCATACATTACTTGTTTACAAGTACGAATTTTGGTATGACATGGATTTGTCCCAAGGCAATTACTCTATCGGCTAGTAGAGTCCTGTGGAAGCTTATCATGCTACAGAAAATGTACCGGTCCAAGATCCTTAAATGTTTGCATTTTGCTTTATATTTTATACAGCTTATTTTCAAATGCATTATGTTTCATTTAATCTATTATTATCAACATGCAGAATCTTGTCTATACAGTACACATTAATTTTTTGCAAACCCATCAATGTTGATACAAAATTATAGATAAATGGTGACCCAAATATCAGAGATAATTAAGGCATCTAAAGTAGACATAATATCTTCTAACATTTGGTTTGACCAGCAATGAATGAGCAGAGATGATTGAGGCATCTAAGACAATCATAATATCTTTATCCTTTGGTCTGCTATATTTACCTCAGGAAAAGCATATGCATGTAACATACTATCTAAACATGACAAGCAAATATTATTCACAAATGGATCATGCTTAATTATCTAAATACCAAATGCAAAATAGATAAAAAATTAGTTGAAACTTTGAACAAGAATCACGATACAATAAGAGCATTTTTTTTATTGAATATTAGATTTTGGAACTCTGGAATGTCCAAATGTTATGACGAAAGCACATATAAAATGCACATTATTATTTTCTATCACCACAGGACTACTTAGATTTCTTAACCTTCTAAAAATTCATCTATAGTCTATCTCTATATATACACATGAAATTAGAGAGAGTTTATTACTTAGCACAATTCTATAAACTATGTTACTCTAGAGTGTCTACGAGATTAGGTAGTTTAATAAAATTTTCTTGCATCCTTATTCTGATAATGACACTTTTTTGTTAGTAGCAAGTTAACCATGGAGCGACATCATCACATTTGAAAAGATAGGGAGGATGTTTTTCTTTTAGTGATTTCATGGACGTCAACAAATGGCAATAGAGATTTGTCGAGGTTGACATTCTCTTGTAGATCAATCAAGAGTCAACATCAATAGGTGTTTCTAGAAGTATGCCATTGATGTTTGTAGGGGTTGGAAATATGTCTATCGACATTTTTTAATTGTGTGAAAAGTCATGTAAAAATGTAGTCAACACGTTCATCTTTGCAGGTGGAAAAATGTCGTGTTGTTTTTTTACTTGTGTAAAACTATAGAAAAATGACGATTGAGATTTTGATTATGATGAGCTCCATTTTATTTTGCAAAGGGAAAATCTAATCGGTGTTTGACCATGATGGGAACACATTATAGAATGAATTTTACTAATCTGTAAAATCTCAACATCAATATTAGATGAATTTTTCAGAGGAGAAAGAATGTCATACTAAAGTTTCTTTTTATGAAAAATCTCTAAGAATCTTAGTAGAAACTGGTGCATGTTCACAAAGAATGAACAACGACATGGATTTGGCAAATTGCTTCAAACAGTATATTCTTGAGCATTTTCTATTTGACATGGGACTTGTTCAAAATGATTTGACTATTGAATATAATTTCATTCTTTATGGAAATTTCTTTGGAAATTATGTGAATGATGACAAAACCATTTCATGATATGATTTATTGTTGTATCCAAGAGCTATCTTCTACCAAAATTTCATGTCATCATCTTGAATCTTGTTGGAGTTAGAAGTCAAAAGGTTACTCATTGAGCATCACAAAGCTACCAATTTTAGAATACTTCATCCATACATTGAAATGAGTGCCTTGAGAGCTATAGGCATGTATGATGTTAGTATTAAGATTGAACACTACCACAAAAAAAAAAATGGGGGTTTTGCCTTTTCCCAAGCCAAAAGTTTTGAGCGGTGAGCTAGTTTCCAAGCTCTGGTTTTTGTGACCTCAAATGTAAATGGGAAGCTATGGTTCATAGAGGTCCTAAAACACACCCATCCTCCACTTATTGGTGGGTTTTTAGTTTTGAAATGGGCAAAAGGATCTAAATAATAAATGTAGACTCCAAATTATTGTGCAATGATGTTATTTCTTGGAAAATTATATGGAGAATATCACTTCTATATAGAGGCATCAATATTAAATAAATAATTAATGAATTGGCTTATATTAATTTCATTTATAAAATTGCAAACACTATGGACTGAAAGAAATACACACCCATGCGCTTCTGACATTTATTGAAAACAAGTTGCTATTCTACATATGATCATGTATGTTCATTACATTCAAATGGAGCAAACCGAATGTTTTTGTAGCAAAAGTCTCATTTGCTTAGATTATAAGATATTCCAATTCCACGATACATGTTAATGCCAATTTTTTTGATTTTAGGACCTTAGATGAATCTACAATGGATCCACAAGAGTGTTGGATGCTAGTTAGATAGATCCATCACAAATCTAATGGCTAGATCTTGATCTAGATAACACCTAACTAGCAAGAACAACCTGTAAATTGATCAAACTAACTAAAGAGTGGCCTTACACATGTGAAACTCTAACACTGTATGGACAATGGGTAGAGAGTGAAGTACTTGCACTATGGAAAGCATTCAATGCAAAAAATCACAACGCAAATAGTGAAAATGACAAGGTTTTGCCTCAAAATCAAGATATCTCATCAAATTTCATATTCACAATGATGATCTATGTATAGATTAAGTACATTTTGACCTGATATGATGACTCAACAGGCCTGGCACATGTGGAGAATGCTACATCACTATAGATCCACCAATCAATGCTAGATAAGCACCCACCTCTTTGATTCCTAACTTGATGCCATTGCCTCACCATGATTTTTGTGCCAAATGGCAATTTTCTACTTGACTAGCTTTTCACTAGTTCATACTTGTGTCAGTCAAGACATTTTCTATCTAACTAAAATTGAATGCATATATGACTACCATCCACATGTGCTCCACACATGTGGGATCAAGTTATGTACATAATATCATAGATCTAAAGCTAGAATTTGACAATTTCAACACTCCTCCTCAAAATCTAGCTTGGCAAATCTAGTGTACATCTATCTACAACACCAAGTGCATATCTCAACTTCATAAATGAGTCCTTTGGCAATGGTTTAGTAAAAATATTAAAAACACATTTGGATGATGACACATGAAGAAGCTTGACCTCCTTGGCTTGCAACTTCTCCCTTACAAAATGATGTGCAATCTCGATATGCTTGGCTCGAGCATGGAAGATAGTGGTCCAAAAACACATGGGACAATGCACGGTGGCGGTCCTCAAAGAGCTAGGAAACTTTATCCTAGCACAAAAAATCAGATCAGTCCACAAGTATTTGAAGACCCTGTCACATCTACATGAAGAAACAAAAGAGTAAGGAAAAAGCTCAAAGCGCAGAAGAGGATATCTCTCCTGATATCTTATCAAGTGATATAGGGGCAAAATATTCTGAATCCAGAGGGAGCCTTAAAACCTCACAGGTCCCAAAGGAAGCTTTGGCTCAACAACAAGAGGCCCTACTCGAATAGGCCCAGCAAAGACATCAAGCAGCAGTGGCAACAAGTAGGTCTTTGGATGGAGGCGCTTCCGGGTCGGCTCATCAGGAGTGGTCCTGCCAACTACAACAACTTTAGCTGCTCAAGTATCATCTCCTACTAACATCATTCCACCATTACCTCCACCACTTACTGCCACCCCCACCCTGTCTATCACACTTAACACCAGCTTTGATCCTACCATTCCAAATAAGCCATCTCCAGTAGATACCTCCACTCTACTTGACTCCTCGGTCAACGTAGATGATTTTGCATTATACTTACTAACACAAAACCAATCCCCAACCATCACAACTACTCCAATCCACTCTTCTCCTTCAAATGCTAATTCTTCTCCAAAACCCCAATCACCTCCACATTCACCTCCTCCAGATCCTCAATCCCCTCCACCTTCATTTTCTCAAAATACATCTTCTCCACCAATTCTAGATCTCCTTCTATATAACCCTATGCCTTACTCCCACTATGGACGCCCCTTCCCTGACATTGGACTTTGGGAGCAATCACCACTAGCAGCCCAAAGTCGGTATGGTTGGTTAATGAGCTGCAATACAACATTTTCTGCACATTGTCAAGACAACACGCACTAAGACAGGTAGACAATGGAGCAATTTCACAACTTCAGCAAGAAAAGGCAAAGTTGGTGGCTGATTTTGCTCAACAGCAATAGCAGATCCAAGATCTCAATGCACACATCCAACAGCAGCAACAACTGATTAGCCCCCTTCAGAACCCGATCCAGCTGAAAGACTAAGACATCTCCACTCTGCAACAAACCACGACAAATCTTACTATGGAGCGTGATGATGCCTTGGCAGTAGCAACAGCCGCATGTTCCGCTATGAAGGATTAGTTGGCATAGGTCAATTTCACAGGTTTTGCACCTCCAACTATTCCCTAGGGAACTCAGATTCCAGTGGTGGCCTATCAACAATTGGCACAAAACTTAAAGGCCACGACGGAGCAACACAAAAAACTACAACAATTATATGTTGCTTTCGTCGAGGCCCTCAACCAACACATTGCCATCCTAGAAGAGAAATTAAAGACTAACACCTTTTGTCCATGCGGAGGATGGTTTAATTTCACCAATCAGGGTATCACTAAGATGGATCAGATGGTGGTGATGGGGCCGCAGATTTTCAAGGGCCTCCAGCAACAAATCAGGGGCCGTCATTTCAAAGCCTAGCTCAAGTGTCAGTAGTTGCTCCACCAACCAATCCCCAAGACACTAGTGGTACTCCCTCCCAACATCATCTCCCATCATCCGCTTCTAACCCCATTGACAACATTGTTGGAAATAAATCTTGTTTGTGCTAGATCTACTTATGATGCAGTGTAGTATAGGGAGGATCGTCCACTTTCTAAGTTCCTACCAAGCTTCAAATAGAAATGCAAAAATAAAGAATAATGACGGAAGCACTAAGGCTTACCCAACTAGTGCTTAAAATGGAAATGAAACTATCTAAGATGACAAAATACAAAATCTTACTAAGGCTTACCCAACTAGCAAGGTCATTAAACTAAATTCTAGATTAACACCCAAAGGGATTGAGAATGGAAATTGCGGCTGAACTAAGCATAGAGCAATTAAAACATGCCGCAATGAAAAACCAATGAAAGGAGGCAAGAGGAGGCCTGAGCACCTTCCCTCAAGCTATGCACCTTCCAATGGGAACACAAAGAAATAGAATGATAATCTCAAAGAGAGAGCAATTTAGCATAATCTCAAAGTGTTATTTGCAAGGCAAATACCTCTCCTTTTATGGTAAGGAGGGTCTTCCATAAGTATCCACTAACTTATGTGACTAATCTATTTCTAGCCTTTCTAGAACTTCTAACTTAGGAATTAGAACTTCAAAGTTTCTTAACTTAGGAAAACTTAAGACAAAATATTTCTAATCTTAAGTTTCCTAAGTCTAAGTTCTAAATCTAAGTTTAAGCTATTTTATTATTTTTTTAAGCTTCTACTCTCCAGGTTATCTCTTTTGCGTAGATGGCTTTCAAATGGATAATAGTTACTGTCACTCATGTTGAAAATGTGTGAAAGAAAAGTCATGGTTGTAATAGAGTGAATCCTTTGTGGAAGGCACTTATTACTAACTTTTCACGGATTCAGATAGTTTCATGTATTATCTCTCCAACTAACTTTTATAGAAATTTGATAATTTCTTTTAAAGGGGGGTGAAATATTTTGATAAATTCTGTCATTACACAGTTTTCAGAAGAAAGCCAAATTATGTATGGAAATATGATTTTTTGAAAGTATTTTTAGACACATCCAAAGTAAAATACAAAATTGGAAGTTTTCGAATAAGAAAATTTCTTTGGGGATTGTGTGGAACAATTTGAAACAAGAGGTTTTGAAAATTGAAGTGAAAGATCAAATGTTACTAATTTCAGTTCTGTTTGGGATAGGAGTAAGTTTGATTATAATAATGAGTCTAGAATGTATGTATTGGATTGACCTAATCTTAGTTTGAGTACTAGGATCAAAGAGTAGTTGATTGGGTAGAATAAATTATATTGTAAGAGGTAAGTTGGGTTGGAAAATTATTGGAGTGAATATGTTCTTCGTTTCAGAAATTTTCCAAATATTTTATTTACTCATCAGACATAGAATTATTTGGTAGCTGAGTAACAAGATTCTCAATGAAATATATGTGAGTAACATATGCAAATTTTGGAGGAATCTGTCAAATAATGACATGTTTATGTACTGGGTCAAAGTGAGATTATTCTCATATGTGCACGATTAATCTTGTATGGATCTACTATATATTCTTGGTTATTGGGTTTATTTGGTGTACTTAAACCAGTCTGTGAACATAGGCATATGAACAAGTACTGTTTAGAATAGATACTTGCAAAGTTGACAAATTTTTCTGTGGAAGATTTATTTGTTAACTTAGAAATGATTTGGATAAGAATCTAAATGTGGTAGTATACTACTAAAATTAAGATCTGCACCTAGACATTTCAGATTTCTAGATCATTGAAAATTAACTTCAATAGATTGGTTACTTTTGGATAGAATTAATTAATCAAATAAGTAGTGTAAAGAGAATTGTGAATCATAATTACTTGTAAGATGCATGATTTGTGAGTCATTAGGATTCATCAGTAAAAATGATGTGCATAGGATATACGATATTCTTGGCATAGAGTATTTCTCAATCGAGAATAGACTCAGTTCATTAGTGATTGAGGGCACAATAAATGAACTACTTTTTGGCATTCTCGAGAACTGGTCTAGTATCGCTGAACGGAGTCCGTTTTGTCGGCCATATGTTTCGTAGTATATGTTACATGCCAAGCTACTATAGATTATAGCTTGTAAATGCTTGAGTACGGTTTCTAGACTAGATCTTCAAATAGGGGACAAACAAATCTATTGAGATTGGATGATTGCTATTTTCTTGCATGAGATGCTAGAAACACGGCCATTTAACTCAAGAGAGTATCTAAGATACTTCGAATTGGGCTAAATCATTTATTATCCTGATGGATCTCCTAAAGATTGTAGTTGAATGAACTGTTATACCTTAGAATTTTGGATTCTAAGGGTATTTGTACTAAGAAGCATTTATGAATTATCTACAAGAGACTAGTTAGTTTCAGACTGTAATTGTTAGTTTCTTTAACTTTGATCTCGTGAGTTAGGTATTACTTCACCCAATGTTTCATGTAAAGTGTTTTACATGAAGGTGATAATATTAACTTATAGAGAGTGAAACCTAGATGGTAAAATTTATCGCTTAGTGTATTTTCCAAACCTAAGTTTGTACTCCAAAGTACAAGCAGGTTTCTAAAGAATATCTCAAAGAAGATTCTGGATTTTATTAATTCTTTAACTCACCTTAGAGTGGTTCCAGACTACCGGCAAGTCTCTTTTACTTGCCAGTTGCCACCCATTTTTTTGTTCTTGGCAAGTGAGTTTACAGGCAATTGACCACCTCCATATCACATTTGGTTTCTAAGTGTTAAATGAAAGGCTACAATATGATTGACCCATTTGAATCTTGACATACGATTGGTCCATTTTATTTAAGGTGTTATGTTTTGAAATGCAACTATAAAAATTTTCATGTTAAAAGGTTGAAGTGTGCTAAGTTTTTTTTTAAGCAATCACCTTTCAACTGGAAAGGTCAAAATTGAAATGCATTTCATTGAAAGGAATATTGGCATTGAAGGGTTCAAAATACTTCAAATGCAAGCAAATATGCCAAGGGCAGTTGAATGTGGCAGTAGACATTGGCTGGCCCAAACAATGGGATTTGACTTGCCCCCATGTGGCAGTGGGTCCTTGCCATGTCATCAGCTAGTGGATGTGAGAGTCCCATTTTTTCGACCAATAGAAAATCTCTATTATAAATTTTGGACTTATGAGACATGTACCCTGAAATGGACCTTACAAGGCATGTAGTGTGAAAGAGACTTACAAGTCATGTAGCATTACTCAATTATTTATCATTCACAACTATGGATCAATCACTATGTGGTGAAAGATAATTGGTTTGGGCCCAAAGACATGATATGTCATATGTGTCTCTATTAAGTGTTGATCACCACGTGACAATTGCTGATATGTTTCTGTACTCACCTGATTATTGATCACCACGTGTCAAAACTTTTCGGGCTGTGCCTTTCAGCTGCAGTGGAGGGGAATATCATAATTTTTAAAGCAGTTCAGACTTGGAGAGGAGGAACTATTCCTTCTCCTTCTTCTTCATTGGATGAATGGATGCTCTTGCTGCTCGTCTCAGCTTTCTCCTGAACGCCTCCTCTTTTCATTTCAGGTGCAAAGTTGATGATGCCAAGCTTTGATCTGCTCACCCATAGACTGCAGTCACAGAATCTTATTTACAGCCGAACTAGGTCGACTTAAGACGTTATTAAGCCTAGCTATAAGTCTTTCGTTATTTGTGAAAAGCCTTTGACATTGCTGGTAATCTCTTTTATCGTATAAGCTTTTCTTTCCTGATCGTGGATTGATCAAATTTGGATCGACCCGCAAAACAAATATAGTCATCTGTCTTGCTGTTGTTCGATGATCTCTACCATGCTGCATACTTTGCTCAGCTTATGTTAAATCTAACTGCGCCTTAAGTTTTTAAGATCTTAGGCTGGTAATCTTCAAGCTTGCTTTTTTGTAGTAAGGGTTGTAAGAGTTGTACGCAGTAGTTAAGGATGAGTAGTTTAGCTCCTTGTATTTCGACAGTTATAGTCACTGGGCATATATCAGGATAAAGCTGGAAAATATCAATATATTTAACTGCAGATTAGAATGTTTCTGCATCGAAAAGTCTCGATTTGTTACTGTTTTGAGCAGATCTGCAGACCATGCATGACATTGCTTTGTCTGATTGTTGTACAGGAGAATCTGACAAGCAAAAGCTTTCTGTTCACATGTGCTCCTAATGTTATGTTTTGGCATTGACAAAAATCAAGAGTTTGAAGCTTTCCAAGTTCGGATTGGAAGATCCCCTCCAAGATTCGACATCGTCTTACCATGTCAGCTTCTGCTTGTGTTGTCGAACATGTGGTTCTTTTCAAGGTGAAACCCGAAACACCTTCGGACAAGGTCCAGGCTCTGCTGGATGGTGTACATGGACTTAGGGAGCTTGATGGAGTATTAGACCTCACGCTTGCTCCAGTTCTGAATCTATGGCCAGCTCATATTTCATGGGCTGCTGGTTTTACCCATGTCTTGCATGGTCGCTTCAAGGACAAGGCATCTCTACATGCTTATAATATTTCATCTGCCCATGTCAGTGTTGTACAGAATCGTGTGTATCCAATCATTAATGATATATTGATATTAGATTGGGAAGCAAGCTCATCACCTCCAGTGGATGAAGATTTTGGTGTCATTCGCACTGTATTGCTGAAACTTAAAGAGGGGGTGACAGCAGAAGAAATCAAAGCAGTTTTGGGAACATTTAACAGCTACTTAAATATCTTTCCTTGTGCTGGACAAGTGAGTGCAGGCTCAAACTTCTCACCAGCCAAGGCACAGGGTTTCAATTACGGCTACTTGGCTCGGTTTAAGAGAGTCAAGGAGCGTGAGGAGTTGAGAGCAGATTCACACCACGCAGCTCTGATGGAAAATAAAGTTAACCCTCATGTAGAATCCTTCATATTAGTGGATTCTTTGAAAGAAAGTTAAGCTGCATCAACCAACATATGAGATCTAGTTTATCTGGGACTTTACATCTCTGAACCATGGAAACCACTATGTAACTAATATTAATGAGACAAATCTAACTTAAGATGATTATGATCTCAGTTCCTGTTTAAGCAGATAAAAATTGAAGCAATCATGGGATAATGTGGTAGCCTTTATGATGGTTGTCCATCAAATTGAGGATAATGTTCCAGAATGATCTTTGAGTTTGTGTTTAAGTTAAGTGTGATGGAAAGCCATAGTTTGTTTTATTCAACTGTATTTTGTTTTTGGCTTATTATGTAATGAGGAATGCACATGAATTTACTCGCTTGGCCGAAAGGCCTCGCCATAATTGAACCGTCACTGAACCAAGTGTAAAGGTCACTAAAAAGGACTTTCCAGAGCATAAAACTTTTTTGGCATATTTTACATTGTAATTGAGAATATTTTAATGGCCAATAGATTTCGACTTTCAGGGGATGTAGTGTGATGTACCAAATTCTTTATGAACATTCTCCGAGTTGTAAAATGGTTCTAAAAAGTTTTATGGACTTGAAGATGTGACGACACGAAAACATCGAGATAAGTCGTCAACTTCTAAAGTTGAAAAGCTTTGGAAGAGTAATATGGTTGATCTTAATAAAAGGTTTAATGATTTGAAAGTGTAGATCTCTGAAGTTGCAGACAAAAGACCAAAAGCTTCTTCTTCCAACTCGGGAATGTGGTGTACGAGATGTGAAACTTCTGTTCATTCTAAGGGACTGCACAACTGTGAATGTAAAATATATCGAAGATCCTGTCCAGGAGGTACTTTTTATTTTTCAGAATGTTGCCCCTACTAATTATGTTCAAGGTACTGCAGCACAAGCTCAGCAGGATAGACCAAAGTTCCCATCAAGAAGACACAATCCTCCTAAATTTGTTGGACCAGCAATGAAGTCATCAACCTCGACTAACCAGTGTCGGGGGCAACTGTTACAACTGTGGAGAGCCAGGACATTTTTCACTTGACTGTCCTCAGCCACGAAAGCCGATTGGATTGTTGGATTTATTTCCTCTAGCACCTAAATCCCATTTTTAATCTGCCTCCATTCATGCTGCATATTTACTCGCGTTGTTGCGCGATCTGCATATTCACATGTAAATTCTCACAGGCGATGAAGAGACGAAAAGCAAAGGCTGACGTCACACCCTCTTCACGCTCATGCAGCTGTGCTAACAAACTGGATGATGACTGCAGCCACCCACGATCTCCTACAGACAACACATCCACCCTTTACTTTCTTCATCTGCACACCCGTAACAATATGTATATATTGAATACCATTTGCGTATTCATTAACGAAGATCAAACGATCAAGAAGTTAGTAAGCGAGAGAGAACGAAGAAGAAAAGCTTATCAGAGAAAGACAAAAATAGATGCTCTGTGCATTGACTCTTTAATTTGTCAGCAATAAGGTTTCATTCCTATCTTTTACAGTCTGAATAAGCTTCGTAGGGCACGTGGTTTCGTCCGCTATTGTCTTGTGCTCTACCACATTATTGACATGTATACTTGATATACTTAATCTGATATAGTTCTTTGTTCTGTGTTTAGATTTGTGTCAATACTGCTATGCTTATTATTCATTCTGTCTGATCTTTCTAGTTGCTCCTTCTGGTAATAGACGACTAACATTTAGTCATGTCTTTCGCAAATGTTTCGCGACTAATTATCTGTTGAGCACTGTCTAGCTCTTCGCGAATCATTCGTGACACATAATTTGTCTAGCTATTCGCGACAAATTATTCTTCTGACGCTTTGTTCATTAATGTTTGGCTACATAATCAAGAACGACCGTGATTTTCATCACTAATGTTCTGTTCGTTCTGATAGGCGTAGTCATGTTTTCGGAGAGAGTCGCATAGCTCGTTCCACTGTGCACGGACAATTTTTGTTCGAGTTCGTTTCTTGTTCGAGTTCGTTTCTCGTTCGTGTTTCGTGTCTTGTTCATGTTCGTCTTACCCCTCCGAGCTAAAAAAAAAAAAATTTATATACAACACCTTTCTCAACTCTCGCTACTCTCCCTCTCTCCAACATGGTATCAGAGCTATTTTCATAGCTTGATAAGCTTCCACAATACAAGACTCTAATAGCCGATAGAGTAATTGTTTTCTTGTTCTGTATTTCAGCATCAGATTTTCATACTTAAGTCACTGATAGTTTCTCCTATCACTTGAACTAATTCCTCCACATGGATTCCCAAGGGAAAGATAGTCCTATCATGGACAAGCTTGATGGAGCCAATTACCATCTGTGGAAATTTAAGATGAAAACTGTACTTATGGCTAAAGAATTGTATGACGTTGTTACAGGTGCAGAAGGGAAACCCAATGCAGACGACGTAGCAATCGCCAGATGGAAGCTGAAGGATGGAAAGGCTTTCGTGCTGATCATCCTCAATATCACAGATACCCATATCGGCCATGTATCTAAGGCTCAGACATCGAAAGAAGTCTGGGACATCTTGAGCATGCTATATGAAGTGCGAAATATAGCTTCCAAGCTATATCTCAGGAAGAAATTCTACTCCCTCAAGCGTATCATGATGCCTTCATGACCAGCCATCAAGGAGCATCTAGCGACAGATCTTGGTTCCTAGATTTCAGAGCCACTCAACATATGACTAGCCTCATTGGCTGTTTTGAGTCGTATACACCTTACAGTTTCCAGAAATATGTCCACCTTGGTGACAATAGCACACAGGCAATTAAAGGTGAAGGCACTATAACATTAAACTTTGTTAAAAGCTACTCTCTAAAGTCCTTTACGTACCAAATTTATTGACGAATCTGCTCTTTGTAAGCAGAATCACAAATCTAGGACACATAGTAGAATTCGAATGTGATCTATGTAAAGTAGTTGATAGGACAGGCAAGATCCTAGCAATCGGAAAGAGGCATGGATACTTGTACAAATTGAGTCATTGCTTTTCTGCCTCTAGTCAGGCTCTCAGTACTTCAATTCATTCAAATAAAGGTTTACTTTGGCATTATAGACTTGGTCATTTAAATCATGCTGCTTCTTGATCTCGACTATCCTCACGAAAGAGTTGAGTTACCTGTCTGTCAAGACTATCTAGTTGATAAACAGACTAGGAAACCTTTTAAATTAACCCATCAACACATTGCTAGAGGATTGCTGATGTTGTACATTCAGATATTTGTGGCCCGATGAAAAATCATTCGCTGAAGGATGCCAAGTATTTTATAACCTTTATTGATGAATTTTCCAGAAGGACCATGGAAACATGAAATCAGAAGCCTTCAACTGCTTCATAATCTTCAAGGAGCATGCTTGAGAAGGAGATTGGAAGGACAATCAAGGCTTTCAGGTCAGACAACGGTGGAGAGTACATCTCTATCGAGTTTAAGGAGTACCGCCAAAGCCAAGGCATTGAGCAACAATTCATCACTCCTTACAGTCCTCAGTCTAATGGCCTAGCCGAGAGGAAGAACCGTACTCTGGTTGAATCTGCCAAATGTATGCTATTGCATGCATCATTGCCTAAGAGATTCTGGGCTGAAGCTGTCTCCACTGCAGCCTACGTCCAGAATAGATGTTCGACCAAGGCCCTCTCAGACAAGACACCCCACGAGGTGTGGACAAGCTCTAAGACTTCTTTGAAGAACCTAAGAGTGTTTGGGTGCATTGCCTACGCGCAGATCCCAAAAGACACGAGGAAGAAATTGGACTTCCAAGGTCTCAAGACCATCCTGATCAGATATACTTTATCTGATAATACTCATAAGCTGTATGATCCTGATACCCATAAAATCTTGTATAGCTGGGATATGGTCTTCATCGAGGATCAGTTCGTTGACTTCAAAGTCAAGGATGTTGCTCAAGAAGAACCCTCGTCACCTACCATTGACACGATAGTCTGAGCTATTGGCTCAAGCGTGTCTATTGTCGACCCACTTTGAGATAGTAAATCAGACGAAGATGTTGCTGCTACCCAGCAACAACTCCCAGGAGCGGTTCTTCAGTAGAATCCTCTGAGAAGATCAAGCCAAGTGCGCACACAGCCCACAAGGTATACTCCTGAGTCTGTCTGTCTCTTGATATAGGAATCGATGACAGTCGAAGAGGCACTCAGCCAACCAGACTCTGATCTTTGGAGAAAAGCTATGGACAGAGAGTATTCCTCTCTGATCAAGAACCAGACATGGTCATTAGTCGAAGCTCCTATTGGCTGCAATATTATTAATTGCAAATGGATCTTCAAGATCAAATACAATGCTAACGGAACAATTGACCGAAGGAAGGCAAGACTGGTAGTACAAGGATTCACCCAGATCCCGAATGTCGACTACAGTGAGACTTTTAGTCCAGTCGTCAAACATTTGTCAATCCAAATGCTCCTTTCTTATGCTACAGCTGTTGACCTCGAAGTGCATCAAGTCGATGTACAAACAGCCTATCTGAATGGAGTGATACAAGAAGATATCTACATGATCCAGCTCGAAGGATACGTTCTGGAAGGTATGAAAAATCATGTCTGTAAACTCCTTAAAGCACTATACGACTTGAAACAGTTTGCCAGAGCTTGGTTTCATAGGATCAACACATTCCTCATCAAACAAGGATTCCAACCAAGCACTGCTAATTGCAACGTCCATTCCAAGTCAGTACAACAATCCTTCATTATCATCACCTTGTACGTGGATGATACGTTGTTTTTCAGCAACAATACCAATATGGTCAAGGATTCGAAGTAGATGTTGTTTTCAAAGTTTGACATGACTGGTCTGGGCAAAGCTCACTTCTGTCTGGAAATTCAAATCCACAGAGACAGAGCAAATCGACTGATTTACATCACTCAACAAAGGTATCTTCACAATGTTCTTAACAGATACTACTTGATGAATTGTAAATTAGCTCACTCACCAATGGATAAAGGCCTCCATCTGTCAAAGGACCAATATCCGCAGACCAAGCAAGAAGTGGAGCAAATGGGAGAATACCCTTATCAATCGATACTGGGATCTCTCATGTACGCAATGGTCTGTACAAGACCTGATATCTCTTTTGTTGTAAGCTCACTCAGCCAATACATGGCTAATCCTAGCATTACCCATATGAGTCACGAGATATATTCGAGCTACCATGGACCAGTGCATCTGCTATGGAGATGTCAGCAACGACAATATTCATCAGCTCAGTGGTTATTTCTGATGCAAGCTGGAGAGGAGAGGTAGACAATCGTAAATCCACATCTGGATTTACATTCTTCTTCAACGGCGGTCCTATCTCATGGAACAGTCGTAAGCAAACTTCCGTCGCACTTTCTTCTACAAAAGCATAATACATTGCTGCTTTGCAATCTATCAAGGAAGCGTTTTGGTTGAGAAATTTACTGTCAGATGTTAATCTGAATCAGTATAGCCCTATAGTTTTATTTTGTGATAATAAGAGTGTTATTGCCTTATCGGCCAACCCTAGATTTCACTCTAGAAGTAAGCACATTGAAATCCGATAGTTCGTTTCTCATTCGTGTTTCGTGTCTCGTTTGTGTTCGTCTTACCCCTCCGAACTAAAAAAAAAAAAATTTATACAACACCTTTCTCAACTCTCGCTACTCTCCCTCTCTCCAACACGACTTTGCTTGACTTTGATTATCCATGTGTTTATGCAGATTGTTCAACTTTGGTAGTAAAAATACAAACTATCATAGAGAGTGGATATTTACATATTTCAAGAGTACTCATAATAATTCAGGTGAGTAGGAGTAAGATTAAACTCCAACACTCTCCCTTAAGCTTAGCTACCAGGATCTTGAATGAAATTTAACATATTTGCTAAGGCAACATGCTTTTTCCTCGACAATGGCTTCATCAAGATGTCAACCAACTTATTGTCGGTGTGACATTAACTTAATTCGACATCTTTGTTCTTAACGTTCTCTTTAAGAAAATGAAGTTGAACTTCAATATGCTTAGTTCTAGAGTGAGTTCATGGGTTCAGAGATAGACCGATACGGCTCTAATTGTCGCAATAGAGTATAGTCGGCCAGATTTGAGATAAATTTAGATCCTGGAGTAATCTTCTGAGCCAAATGATCTCCTTCACTATAGGGGTGGCCGTGACATATTTGGATTTGATGGAGGACAAAGAAATGCATCTATGATTTCGATTGTTCCATGAAATGGGTTCTTCTGCTAAGAAGCATAGATAGCCGGAGGTGGATTTTCAAGTGTCCACATTTCCAATCCAGTCTTCATAAGCCTTGCTCTAATACCACTATAAGAGAAAGCACCTCAAAATCCTACATACAAGACACACACAAAGGAATCCATTCATGTTTGCTACATATCTACCGTGAAACGTACTCGGCTAGATAATGTTGCTTTCCCTTACGAACCACAATTTGAAAGTCAAATTAAGTCAATAACAGTAACCATCTTGCAATACGCCTAGTATTGCACATCTTGTTTACCAAGTAAAATAACGGTTGGTGATCCGTATGAAATGCAAAAGGTGTTTCCATGAGGTAATGTCAAAATTTTCATATAGAAAAAAAAATGGCTAACGTTTCATGTTCTGTTGTTGAATAGTTCTTCTCTGGATCTATAAGTTGTTTGCTTGCAAATCGTATTGGATAGTCCTTCTTATATTCACTTGGCCATGTCAAAACTAATCCAATTGCATATTTTGAGGCATCAGTGTGAACATGAAAGTCAATCGTCCCATCTGGAGAACACAGTATTGGTGCTGAGGCTAATGTTTTTTTTTAATTTTTCAAAGGCTTCTAATGCTTCTACTGTCCAAATAGGAACAATAGTTAGTTTGTATATAGGTCTTGCTAAATCCGCAAAGAACATAATTAAAATTCGATAATAGTTTGCATAACCCATAAATACATAAACTCCACGAATTGTCAGAAATTGTGAACTCCTGCAACTTTGTCATGAAACGAAGCAAAGCAAATGGCGAACATACCTCGGAAATGCTAAAGCTTGAAACAAAGTGAAGCGACACGAAAGAAAACAATTCACGCTGTCAAATGACAACTCGATGAGCATGGCGTATTGTACTCCACACTTAGCTGAAAGAGTTAGCCAAAACAGAGGATAATTGATTAGTTGATTAGTGTTTACTTGTCTTGTAATTCCCTGTTTACCTATCTTGTAGACTCCACACAGTGGAGAAATATACACAATTTTGATCAACACGAAATAGAGTAGAATAGAAGAAGATAGAGAAACGAAAATAGCTGTGCATGAAAGTCTGCCAACGAGCAGAACACAGCAAAAATTGAGCTGAGTGTTAGGCCGCCAACGAGCGAGACACTGATCATTTCACTCCAAACTCAAAAATTGATAATACAATGCTCTCTTCTCCATCTCCTTGTTTTTCGTTGTCTTGATTGCTAGAATGATTGATGGTCTCTGATCTATAGTCGCATGCCTAGGGTCTTGAAAGTTTCTGCAAAAGAAAACTAAACGAACTAAAAAAAAAGTTCAGTTTGCGACAAATTCGTGAAAGGAATCAGTTCGTGAAACAATTCGTGACATGTTATCAGAGCGCTCAGGTTATCACTACTGATTTTCTAGGCAACGTAATATGGCTACAACGATCCAAACAAGAATAGCAATCAGTCTTGATGGCGAAATCTACAGAGTACGGAAATTCAAAATCAAAATGCTTCTGAAGGGTGAAGGCCTCTAGTCAGTGATTGAACTCACAGAGGTGCAGCCTCTAGAGGGAGACCCGAGGAGAGCTGAGTGGATTAGAAAGGATGAACATGTAATGGTGATCATCGTTTCATCCAAAAATGAAGAACTACTCATGCAGATTGAAGACTATGAAAGTAGCCATGCAGCATGGGAAAGACTTAAGCAGAAGTACGAAGTGAGGACTGCCGCTTCAAGGATGCATCTTCACAATCAGCCGCAATCCATATGATGGGATGGCAACCAGTTGGATCAGCACGTTGAGAAGATCAGAACGATCTTCGCTCAACTCGCTGCATCTGGACAGGAACACCAGGTCCCAACACCACAACAACTGATGTACTTCATGAAAATTTCTACTTGCGTCCTATCAGTCGTTGAGAATGCTCATACTGAGTCTACTAGATATGACATTTGACAAAGCAATCAATCTTGTCGCTGATGAGAGACTGATGAGGGATGAAGGAGAAGGAAGTGATCAGAAAAAAGCTCTTTTCATGAAGGGAAAGAAGAAGAACAAGAACAAGCCCAAATTCAACAAGATGAACACAAAGTCTTTGAGCAGAGGCAATGACAACCAACAATCTTCTTCTTGTATTCACTATCACAAACTAGGACACACAGCCAATAGATGCTGGTTCAATCCAACAATATTTTGCATGCACTACAAGAAGAAGGAGCACTCTACATACGATTGCAGATTCAACCCAAAAAGAAAGAACAAAGCTGGCAAAGAAAATGTTGCAAAGTCATCCAAGGATGTAGACAAAGGTGAAGCCTTTACAATATTTGATGAAGCTTCAACAAGGTACACAGAACAAGACTACGATGTAGTCATTGATTCAGGAGCAACCTCATACATCACTTACAAGAAAAGAATCTTGATCGACTTTAGAGAACTCGAGAACAACAGAACAATGATTCTAGGCAATGGGAGTTGACACAATATCAAGGGCATCGGGACTCTACAGCTGTGAATATTGTTAGATCAAGCAAAGCTGCCAACAACACTCTATGTAAATAATGTCGAACCCACAGAGGACAGCGTTAGAAAGTTATGTATTTGGTACAATTTATGATCTATTTCGAGTGAAGTGGCTTTGGGTGTTATTCTGGTTGTCAACAGACATTAGAAAATAACCAGTATTACTTGTGTTGGGGTGTGTAGTGTTAATAATTCCAGAACAACAGTCTTGCCTCTATCAAATCGAATGAAACGCGTTCTACAGGTGAGATGTTATCAGAGTAGCACATCATGACTACATTCTAACAGATTAAGGTGTCAACAGAGAGTCGAGAAATGTTTGATGTATTCGTGGTTGTGCAGACAATTAATTAATCACATTCGCGAACTGTTCGTTTCTGGACAGAAGTCCTCAACAAGTCCAAGGTCATGGTTAAAAAACACAAATAGTTTTAGAGCACGTTAGAAACTTATGTCAGTTACAATCAGGAATACAGATCAAAGACTCAATTCTTCAGGCAAGGAATCTCAAATGGATACATACAGTTTTATTCAATGAATGTGCTAGACTGTACCAAATCTAGACATTATTCGAGTGCCGAAAAGAAAGTATTTGCGACAGACGAATAAGATGTTTTTAAGACAGTTCCTTAGAGCATATTTACGGATACACAGTAAACGACTGTAATGTCCTAGAGAGTCTGTCTGATCATAGAGTAATTCATGTAATGCGTTAGAGATTGCTAGTAAACTCAGGATCATTCACACTCAACAGTGTGGAGAATAGAGATAAGGGAGAATAACTCTCAGCACTCTATTCACTTCTTCAACCTCTTTCAAATACATATACTCTTCTCTCTCGATGGTCGAGACTGAAGTGTGAGATTAATATATGTTCAATTATACCATAAGAAGTATATTTAACTAAGAGTTAAAATTACTCTAGTTTAACATGTCAACTCATATAGAGTCGTTTCGCATGGATGACCTAATAAAGGCTATCCAAAGCAATGTCTTCCCTTTTAAAGGTCTTGCCCTTAAATACTAGGCAAGTATTTAGGAGATATATTCTCGAAAAATGACTTAGGCCTCTTCATGATTTATATTTATCCAGCTCATGTCTTCATTTTCGAGTATATCATGCCATATTTAGGTTGATATTCAATATTTAACAATTTCGTGGCATCACACAAACTCACCTAGGATTAACACATTAACTTTTAGCAAATCATCATGGTAGCTTAGTGCTATTGCAACAAACCTATAAAAACAAGGTGATGAGAAATATCAATAGTAGCTTTGTCCTACATGTGTGAATCAAGAAAGATTCAAATTGCTGGAAAATGAAAAGAAAAGTTATTACAATTTAATAAAGAAATAAGAATCCATTTTAATACTCAAACTCACTCGAGAGCAATACCTCATCTTTTAGCAAATCATCATGATAGCTTGCCACAACACGACAAAGCTACAAAGACAATGTAATGTGAAATATCATGAGAAGCTTTGTCATACATGTGTGAGTTTAAGAAGGATTCAAATTATTGAAAGATAAAAAAATAGTTGAGAATACAGTTTTAAAACCCAACCGGATCAATCACCACAGCACAACGTCAGGTGCAATAAGACAAGACAATAGAATTGCTCTCACACAAACTGTATATACAACACTAATAAGCAAGTACAAAGATAAAGTTGCTTAAAAGCACTCAAAGGGTTCGTAAAAGAAAGACGACCCGATAATTCTAGAACTGAGCGCACATGGTGCCGTCGAAATAAGAAAGCACTATATAAGTCAATCATTGCTATTTTAACTCTCTCCCTCAATGATCAATGTCTCTCTTTATTTTAAAGTTTACTCTATTCATGGAACATACCTCCATGATAGTATTACAAGTAAAGGCTTTTTACATAACCAGATCTAAGCCAAGTTTGGCTCTAAAAGTTTCAAACTTCCCTTTACTTAAAGCTTTCGTAAATATATCAGCAACTTGTAACAACGTAGAACAGTGTACAATACTTATATCTTTAGATTGTAGCTTTTCACGCACAAAGTGATATTTTGCCTCAATACATTTTGTCCTCGCATGAAAGACAAGATTCTTAGCCAATTGTATTCCACTTTGGCTGTCACAGAAAATAACAGTAGGATTTACCTGCTTCATGCCAATTTCACATAACAACTTACGTAGCCAAATAGCTTCCTGGGTGGCAGAACTTAATGCTTTATATTCGGCTTCTGTAGAAGAAAGAGAAATAGTGTCTTGCTTCTTGCTAGACCATAAAAAACAACCACTACTAAAATTGAAGGCATAATCTGTTGTTGACTTTCTATCATCTACATTTCCTGCCCAATCAGCGTCAACATAACCTTGCAACTTAGGTAAAGCACTTTGTCTTTTATAGACCAGGCCAAGTTAGGTGTACCTTTCACATACCTCAAAATCCTTTTCGCAGCTTTCCAATGGTCCATAGTGGGTGATGACATGAATTGGCTAATCAGACTTACAACATAGCAGATATCAGATTGTGTAGTCATAAGATATATCAAACTCTCAACTAGTTGACGAAACAAAGTAGCATCAACATATACCTCTCTAAGGATGACATTGAAGGCATATATAATCAGCTTGAAAATGAGAAAATCGGTTGAACATCAAATTGGATTGTCAATTAGTTGAGTGTCAACCTGAGCTAAGCATAGCGTTGCTAAATCCAACGTCCAACAAGTCCGCTAGTAAGTGAGACAAACTGATACTATTCATGAGAGGCATATTATCTCTCACGCCAACGCATTGTGTGGGTTTGTCACAACAACGCTCTTACAAAAGAGATCACTGATAATATAGTGGCTTGAATGCACATGTTAAATGATTTCAAATGCTTGATTGTCTAATTGTTGTCTTTACATGTTCAGCCATTAATTCTTAATTCCGCACAGTGGTTTCATCTTCTTGAACGATAAAAAGTGTTGTGTTGAATGACCTGGGTAGGGCTCGAAGAAAATAACTAAGCTGTTTTTTCTTTCAGATTGCATTTTCCATGCCGAAATTTTGCAAAGAAAGAAATAGATCCTTTATCTTTTGTACGAAAGTGGTCAGGTCTTTGTAGGTAAGTTAATTGGTCTTCCAAGAACATGATTTGATTACGAGATCGAGTCTCATTCTTGGTTTGTAATTCTTCCCATAATTCTTTCGCGTTCGAAGTTGATGAAAGGATCTAGCATATGTTGTGATTCACTGAAGACGCAATAATTGCTATAGCTTTGTCATTTTTCAAACTCCATTCTCGAAGTTCTTTTCCAGGAGTGATTGGCTTCTCTTCTATTGGTTCTACCCATTGCCAAAGTCCTTTGCCCTTCAGTATGAGTGAAGTCTTTAACTTTCAAATTAAATAATTCGAACCTTCTGTATCCAAGATCGTACTGATCTTAGACTGAATGTTGTTGATCGAAGACATCTTCTAATCTTCCGAATAAGCTCCAGATACGGCTTCTGATGGATGTGTGTAGGAGGCTGTGAGAGGAGCTTTGATACCACTATAGGAAAAATACTAAGAATTCTCCTTCAGGAAACACAATGAAAGTTTGAATAAATCAAACTAATATTAGTGTCTTCAATCGGGTCTGATTCTGGTCTATGTATTAATAGAGCACTTTTTACCTTGATTGAATAAAGCATGCAGATTTAAGAGATATATTGCGTGAATGTGATAGACAATTTTAGATAATCAAAACAATTGAGAAAAATCATCTGTTGAGAAACTTTGATCAGTTGAATTTTTATAATTTTGATTCTGATTCTTCAATATACATCTCTTGCTGCCTTGTTGGTTTCTCTATTGTTTTTACAACGAGTAGTGCACATGTATATATATTATTACAGGATAGGTCTTTTGGCCTTCTTCCTTCTGTAACAAACAATCTAACCGTCAAGATGGTTGATATTCAACAAACGTTCTGCTTCCAGACTCAAGAAAACTTCTGTTTTCATACTTGAATAGTTTTTGTTCGCAAATTGTTCGCGATTGTCAATTAAACTATGCACTTTGTTGGTAGAACCGAGATTTGTTTGTTGAGGTGTTATAGAGTTGTGGCACAAAAGGTTAGGCTATCCTAACTACAAAGCTATGGAGTCTATGATTTCCAAGGAGCTAGCACTCGGGCTTCCCAAATCCATATCCAAGTGTGGCAAGCTTTGTGAAGCTTGTGGTCTAACCAAGGCACATAATCAACCATTTAAGAGATCTATGAATAGATCTTCCTCTCCTCTTGATCTTATACATCCGGATGTACACTCGTTTTAGCTTCTTTGTATGACTTTATTCCAAATACTTCACCACATTTTTTATTAGTCTCCAAATTGCTAGTAAAAGAGGAGCACGATTCACGGGTTTATTTCTTCCCACATGTGGATGTTAGGCTTGCATGCATTCAATTTGATTAGATAAAAAAAAGCTTGATCTACATATGTGTGAACTAGTAAAAAACTAGTCAAGTTGAAAATTGCCATTGGCAATGTTTTACTAGTTGATCAAGCATACCCTTGTGAATAATGATGAGTTCCCACATCTGAGAGGCTATTCTAATGTGTGTACATATCTTATGTAGGTTCCTATAAATTGTCTAGATCTCAAATAGACAAGTTTGGCAAGCTTTTTTCTAAGTTTTTGGATCAAACAAGCAAGATATGGATCAAACCCAAAGTGTCCATATAGGTCTAGGTGCCCTACCTACCCTCATTCAAAAGGCTATAGCTTTCTATTGGCACATCCAATTGGTTTGAAACAAATTGTCAAAAACTAAACTTTTCTAGCTTTCTAACAAGCTATCTAGCATAGATTTTGGATCTAACTTGGAGGAGAACCAACCCTCATTCAAAAGGCTATAGCTTTCTATTGGCACATCCAATTGGTTTGAAACAAACTGTCAAAAACTAAACTTTTCTAGCTTTCTAACAAGCTATCTAGCATAGATTTTGGATCTAACTTGGAGGAGAACCAAACCATCAAAGTTGGTTGTTGTACCTCACACATGTTTGAGCATTGAATTATGTATAGTGCTAGATCATGTCCATTCATAATGATCATGACCCTTCTTGATCCTAAAAATCACAAAGATAGACAAGGAGATGCATCTACACTCACAAAATCTTGATTTTCAGGCAAATTTTCACATCAAACTTGACATATGCATGGATATTCTAGTCTAGCTTTGATATCATGTTGAATTTTACATGTGTGGGAGTGCCCAAAAGTGTGTTATCATGGATTTCTTTTGAACCCATCCATCTGCAACATATTCAATCCATTTTATATCTATTTGAATTTCCAATCAATAAATACTAAATAAAAAAATACACCAAGTACATGTAAATACCTAACAATGATTGATAGTTTGTATATGGTCTCACAAATATCTTTTGACAAGCACCCACGAATTGACAATGGATAGATGAATTGAATCATCTTTAGCCAATCATGAGATTTGAGACCTTGCAACTTTCCATCCACTGTGAATGATGACCGTAGAGAATGGGCAAAACCAGTTGGTGTTCTAATGTCATGAATAATGGAGCGCACATGGTTAAGCTCCTCCTTAGTGAATGTCCAAGGTACTTTTGGAGCATGATCTTCACCATCCTTTATCCAATATTCTTTTTTGGTGTTTGATTCTTTTAGATCGTGCCTTGCAGCAATGGTATCTTTTTCACCAATCAAGTGTTTCCAAATAGATTCACCCACATTTTTAAATATGTGCATGGGATCAAGTAGGTGATTAATCAAAAGGTTATTCCAATATTCCAAACGATAAAATATAGATAATCTTTTCATACCATCGATTGGCTTTGCTTGAGATTTCCCCCATAGTTTTCGCCAATCTTCCACAGACATCCTCATTGGAGGCATCTCTCTCTCAACTCTTCATCCAAAACTTCTTCTATGAGTGTCTCTGAATGGATGGCCTTCATGCAAGTATTTACGATGATTTTCATAAACCACTTTTTTGAGACTATAAGAGTATCTTCCCACAAGATTTGGCCCGCACAAAAAACAAGCATTTTTTCCAGCCGTTTGAAAGCCTGCCCAACAAATGGATACTATCAATCACTATTAAAAAAAATATATGTCAAAGAATGATTATAGCCATTGTAGTATATCATGTAAATGTCAAGAATTACTAGTTGTATGTAACTGTAAACAAACTCCTATTTACACAAGATAGACATTGTTTGAATGATTACCTGAGCATTCACCTAATCCTGGATAGTCATGCATTGTCCACATTACATGAATGGCATGTAGTGTAAACTCCCTCTCATGTAAGGGGCACGAAATGTCATATGCATTTATCCACTTCCACAAATCTTCCAACTCGTCAATAAGCGGCTCAAGATACACATGATCCATGTTCTTAACCTTGTGTTGGCCATGAATTAGAAGTGCCAACATAATGTGTCCCTTTTTTGTACTCAACCAAAGAGGAATATTATAATTTACCAAGCAAACAGGCCAAATGGACCACGTAGTTGCTCGTACACTAAAGGGGTTCACACCATCTGTTGCAAGACCAAATCTCACATTTCTTGACTCATTGGCAAAGCTTGGATACTCTTTGTTGATGTGTTTCCATGCAGGTGAGTCTGAAGGTACCCTCATCATCCCATCCGTAGAGGTATGGTGTGCATGCCAGTCCATAAGTTGTGCAAGAGATTTATAACGAAATAAACGTTGCAATCGTGGAATTACTGGAAAATGTCGTAAAACTTTGCACGGAATGGTTGCCCCTTGCAAATCATCTCTATATCGAGGAGTATCACAAATGGGACATTTCTTGAGTGATTCGTACCTTCCTCCATATAAAATACAATCTTTTGGACATGCATGATATTGCTTGTAGTCCATCCCGATGTTAGACAACATCTTTCGTGCCTCATCTCTTGTCTCAGACATGACATTCCCTTCTGGGAGAATTTTGTTTTTCAATAGTCTGTACATGACAAAAGAAGTCATTGTAAAAGAATTATCACTGGATGTCCAAATTGTAAATTTTGTTTCAAAGCAAAAATGACAAGTAGATGAAAAAAAATTCACTCAAATAATGATGTGAGGCTTTGGTCACTCCATCTATATTTGGTTTGAAGATTTAATAGAAGTAGAGAAGTCGCCAAACGAGATGTCAATTGCTTGAAGACAAAAATAAAATAAGAGAGACTTTATATTCTGAATTCCCTCAAATGCTTTTAGTAGGACTTGGGCCTTGAATACAATGTGCCTTTGGATTCGAAACAAAAGGCAATTGATGAGAAGAGCCATGAGGAATCTCAAGAATCAAAATGAAATGCATTTGTTAACACTTTATTATGGGCCACTCAAATAATGTATCAAAGCCTAGAGCCATACTAATCATTTCTAAAACCTTAAATAAAAACCTATAATTTAGTTTTTAATAGGCTCATAATGTATAAGTGCTCAAACATGCAGGTTATGAGAACCTCTAAAATTTGTTTTAGTAGGTGATTTAAAAATCTGGTAGGCTTTTTTCAATGGATTATAGGTTTTTGGCACTGCATTGTTGTTGCTATTCTCAGGCTCAATTTTGTAATTATAGCTCAGTGTAGAGTCAGTTTGAATGCCCGGACTTGGATTCTCTCCGTAGGCTATTTCTTTTCTCATCGCCATGACCGCTGCTGGAGTTGTAAGAACATATCAAGTAGAAACATGATATACATGACTTGGTTTGGACTCTCCATTCAGCTAATTCTTAGTGCTCACTCCTGTTTTTTTTAAGGTGAGTTGGTTTGTGCAATTTCTTAGTTCAGTCGGATTTCCTGCTTGCTTCAAGCTTAGTAGATAAAATTTAATATTGGTCGGGTCGGTCGGTCGGTCGGTTGTCACCTCAAATGGATGACGTGGTAGGAAGATATTGATGGATTGTAGACGTTTGTTAATATTCATCCAGATGTTTAATCACCATGGTTCCGTGTCAGTGCTCATGGTATACACATCAGACTCTTTGGTCTTTGCCTTGGTCTCGTCCGACTCTCGAGCTGAAAGCTGCTACTTCTCACCTCAAATAAGAATCAACGGATGACGTGGTAGGAAGATGCAGAGAAGATGATGACGATTGTAAGCTTGTCATTCATTCAGAGGTTTAATCACCACGGTTCCGTGCCAGGACCAAACTGCTCATGCTTCATAGTATATAAGGAGACCATTAGCAAACGTAATTACTTATAGGTTGTTTGCATCTGCTTTGTTCTTGTTGTCTTCAATCATGGCTAGCAAGCCCTCTGGCAGGCCCTCTAGCTCCTCTGGTGATGCCAAGAAAACCCCTCCTCAAATGGTGTACCGTGCCGACTCTCGCCCCCCGTCGGAGATTTTCAAGAACGGCTTTAAACCAAGGGGAGGAGCAAGCGGGGACGATGACTTGCTTGCACATGTGGTTGGAGGCGAGAATCTGCTGAAGACAGGCCTCATTTCCACATCGCAGTCGCTTCGTATCCCACCACTCTTCCTCAAGCCTATTCCTAAGCAGGATGGATCGCTGGACATGTATGGTCCAGATGCGCATACGGTGTATACGAGGCGAGGTGGGTGGGTGTATTACATCAACACCACCAACTTGGACATGGTCTACGTTCCTGACAAGCTGCCCCAGAAGACCAAGTATCTCTACCAGCAAGAGTGGGCAGTCAAAAGCCCCATTCCTGGCAGCAACATCCGATTAGCTCACCATGTGGAAGGCTACATGCGCAGGTATCAGGACTTCAAAGATCCCATACGCGGCCCAGATGCACTCTTTCCAGTCGACAAGCCTGACCCGTTCAAGGAAAAGATTGAAAATCCCAATTATGCCTTTAAGAAGTAGAGCTGTGATGTAAAGTCTGTTAAAATGTAGCAACATGCTGAACAAGGTTTTTGTTCTCGAGTCATGATGCCCCGGGTGAGCAGGCTACAACGAATGCCCGAGAGGAGGAATCAGGATTCCTTGGAGAAGTGGGCATAAAGACACAGAATATGTGACTGATTTGAAGATCAATGAAGGTTTGGGCTGGATTTAGGTTCTTTAGTGCTTTAAAAAAAAAAAGACGAGGTTTTGCCATTAACTGCCGGATTATCTTTTTCCCATCTATGTGCCTCCTTTGCTTTTTACTAATCTTTCTCATGTTCCTCTTTCAAGACCAAATTCCATAGAAAGGAATTTGTGCAAAATTTTCTTCACCAGCTAGCTAGTACCAGAAATGCTACGGCTTTTGCACTAAGAACTAGCTTATTGATATTGTGCACGAGATATCTTCATAAATTATTAAATTATTGAAAGTGTCTTCTGGCGATATGGGAAATCGTTCTTATTTTATGGTGTACTGTCTGTATCTATCAAATCCAATTAAAAAGTTTAAATTCCATCAATGTGAAGATTTTGAATTCTGATGATGTAGTTGTTTTACATTGGGCATCAGTTGAAAATTTCTCAATGTTAAACATTTTTTATGAAGATGGGGAACAATACACTCAAAGGCAACTTTTTCTCAAACTAAGCCAAACCAACCTTCTTGTTGGTTTGGTAAGCAAAACCTCAATAGTAAAGGAGGTACAAATTTGGTAAGTAAAGCCTCCGTACATCCATAGCTGTTCATATCAAGAACATAAATTAAGGTCACCGGACATGACTCGGGTCGTGGCTGTGGTCACGACCCAAATGAAAATCATCTAACAAACCGTATATTATCTTGAAACATTCTACTGTCATGGCATAAGGGAAAGTCAAACTCTGTTCTTGACATATTTTGTGATTGTATGCCATCAATCTCCCTCTCAATCCAAAATCTAGTCTAACTCGTTCTTTCCCCCTTCAATTCTCATCTTGAATCGTAACTCAGAAAACCTGTCCCTACTGAGTCCCTTTGTCATGAGATCAGCCAACATTTCCTTGGTAGCGCAATAAAGCAAATCAATCTCCTGCTTGCACCAAATCCCTGACATAGTGACATTGAAGTTCAATTTGCTTGTTTCTTTCAAGGAAGCCACCATTTTTACATAATGAAATGCATCCCTGGTTATCAATGTTCAATTGATAACTTTTGATTGGTATAGATAGCTCCCTATAAAAACTCATGATCCATACATATTCCCTTGATGCATGGCATGAGGACATGTACTCAGCCTCTGTAAACTTAGCTTTTTATTTTTTAACATAGGTTTTTTGTTTCATCCATCCTCTGTCTTAAGCAGAAGTTATTTCTTTTCTAAGAATTTCTTTTTTTTATTTCAAATTGTTGAAGATATAAAGAATAAAGTCTTTCTAGAGCAGTTTAAAAGACACATCTTAAAGGCGAAGATTGAAAAGAGAGGGTGAGAAAGTTGCAGAAGAAGATTCAATTGAGACATGCCTTCCCAAAAGCGTCGATGATCACCCGTGCTTTTACATTGTGGAAAGGAGAGATTGTAGAGAAATCTCTATTTTTAAAAAAAAAATACGACCTTACACATGATGTATTGTAGACTGTCATGTCCATGACCAATACATAGGATTTAGTATACTCTTAGTCTTGGATATATGGTACTCCAGTGAAACAAGCTGTTAGTTATGCCACATCATACTGGACATGACCCAAAAGTAACTAATATCCTTTTGAGGCCCAGAACACACTAAATGGAGTTAGTACAAGGTTTGGGACAATGTATGCATGTGTAGAGTTATCAATAACAATTTTATGAATAGAGTGTTGAAAATTGTCACTTCTCACTTGACATTGGTTCATGTAAATATTGATCAAACATTAGAATATGTTGATGATATGATTTCACACGTGTGGAGCATGTTCCCATGTGTGAAAGGATGTACTTTTCATGTTTGTATATATCCAAATTGATTTTGTATCATTCTAGTTAGTGTGAACATGAAATGACTAGTTTTTAGTCAAGTTGACTAGTCACCTACAAATTAGCTTTTCCTTGCATGTGCATGAGTAAATGCTCCCACATGGCAAGTGGATGTTCACATGTGTGTATAGAGTACTAGAAGATAAGAGTTGACCATTTTCCTTAGATCCTATTTTGTAGGGAATATTCCTATATTCTAGGAGACTAGCTTTTTGGATTTTAGTCATATTCTAGAAGGTCAACTATTGGATAAGGATCAAGGATGGATCAAATGGATAGATATGAGTGATGTGGCACTCTTCACACGTGTGAAGGCCTGCTGGACTGTACCAGACTCATGGATGTACTTGATCCATAAAAGGATCATCATTTTGCTAAGAAAATTGATGAGACTTTTGCACTCTACACTTTTGTGAGATTTCTAGTCATTTGTCTTGTGATTTTTATGCATGATTGCTATCTAGTATCATTGTACTTGTTGTTTCAGGTGCAGGCCGTACAGTGGACAGTACTCCACACGTGTGAAGCCGCTCTCACTAAAAAAAATGATGTGTTGATCCATTGCTCTTGCTTAAATCCAAGTGTAGTGAATCTAGATCAAGATCTAATGTGTAGAACTTGATAGATTCATTGATTAAGCAACCAATAACTCTCTATGATTGTAAAGTACAATCATTATTGTCCTAAAAACTGTAAAATTTATCATGGTATCAGAGCTAAGTAAGAGAGTGATCATTGAATCATAAATCTTGTAAAGATCATTGGCAAAATTTGTTTTTTGGCCAATACTAGTGAGGGCGAGTTCTTCTAGAGTGATAGCTTGTAATCATTTGGATCAAAACGACTTGGAGGCTGTGTATGTACTTTTCACACGTGTGAAACCGTACAGCAACTTTCAATTCAAGTTACTTTGTGTTTTTTGGTCCCAAAATCACAATACTAGTTCATTTTTGGTGCTTTTTGAAGCATAGTATTGATCTAGATTCATTCTAACTAATGCCTATGACCAAATAGTGTTTTGGATCATTGAAGCATTTCTTTTTAGAGTCTAAGATCAGATCTAAGAGGCTGATTTGTTCAGATCCTTAGTTGAAGTGAAATCTCTAAGAAAAGTGTAAAGCAATTTTTTTTGTGAGAGTGAAAGCTAGAAATTTTTGGTAAGATCTTTGAGTATCATTCAAGCTTGTGTGTTAGTTTGATAGAGACAAGCCTATAGGCATTCAAGTAAGCTTTAGGCCACTTCATAGATCTTTTAAAATTCAAAAATCTTTGTGATTTTTAAAAGAGCATTCATTCTAAAATGTCATCCATGGGTGGATATTTGATGGAACCAAGTGAGAGACTCACTTCCACAAATTATTCCATTTGGAAAGTGAGAATGGAATCACTCCTAGTGATCCATGATCTATATGACATAGTTCAAGGAGTAGAGGAAGAGCCTCAAACTCCCCAAGAACAAGCCAAATACAAGAAGAGAGCAAGATTAGCTCTACATTGCATAAAGTTAAATGTATGCAATGACCTCTTGAAAGAGGTGTCTTCTTGTACCTCATCCAAAGAGGCTTGGGATTCATTAAAGAGCATTTATGAATCCAACAATACTTCAAGAATCCTCATGCTAAGAAATCAAGTTTTCCAAAGCATGAAAGGAAGTGGAGAGAGTGGACAAGAGTATGTTCTTAGGATCAAATCTCTTAACAAGGAGTTAAGTGCAATAGGAGAGAAGATCCAAGATCAAGAACTAGTACAAATCATTTTGAATGGTCTAAGTGATGAGTTTACCAACTTAGTCCAATCATTTGCCATTCAAGACTCTCTTCCATCCATTGAAAAGTTGCACAATGTTCTTGTGGCCGAGGAGAGTAGGCTTCTACACCTCAAGACAAGAATGGATAGCATGTCACTTAATGGAGGAGAGGAGAAAGCTAACTTTACATCTAAAGGCAAGAAAAAGCAAAATCCATTCAAGAAAAATCAAGGCAAGGAGGCCGAGATGAAGAATGGAGGATCTACCTCCAAAGGCGAAGTGAAGAACAAGGCAAAACTAAAGTGTTTCTTTTGTGGAAAGAAAGGACACTTTGCCTCAGAATGCTACTTGAAGAAGAATCAACAAGCCAAAGGAGATCAAGGGAACATTGCTCAAGAGGAAGAATATGAGGATGGATTCAACACATCCTTAATGGTTGCATCTACACCAACTTCAAGTCAAGACACATGGTGGATAGATAGTGGGGCTAGTTCCCACATGTCCTTTAACAAGCATTATTTTTCTACTCTTCTATCTTGTAATGACTCTAAGAAGTCAATATACACTGCTAGTGATCAAGCATGCAAGATAGATGGCATAGGATCTATACCTCTTTGTTTAGGCACATCTAAAAGGATAGATCTAGATAATGTTTTGTATGTTCCTACCATTTCAAGAAACTTGCTTAGTGTAGGACAATTAATGGACAATGGACTAGATGTACATTTCAAGAATGGAGTTTGTTCCATCTTGAAAAATGATAAGTGCATAGCTAGTGGCATTAAGCAAGGTAGACTTTTCAAGTTGGATGCTAATGTTGCAAGTGAAAGTGTGAACTTGGCTAGGGAGGAGCTAACTCAAGTGGAGCTTTGGCATAAGAGATTAGGCCATCCTAATCTTCAATCTATGGAGTCAATGGCAAGCAAGGAACTAGCTCTCGGCCTACCAAGAGCTTTCAAGAAGTGTGGAAAAATGTGTGAGGCATGTGGCCTTGCAAAGTCACACAAATCTTCTTACAAGAAATCTTCATCAAGATCTCTCTCTCCCTTGGATCTCATACATTCTGATGTACATAGTTTTTCACATGCAAGTAATGGAGGTGCCTTGATGTATGTAACTTTTATAGATGATTGTACTAGATTCACATGGATTGAGTTACTATCAAAGAAAAATCTTGTTTATGAAGCTTTCATTAAGTTCAAGTTTCTAGTAGAGAAACAACTTAGTACTTCTATCAAAGCACTAAGATGTGATAATGGAGGAGAGTACACCTCCAATAAAATGAAAGACTTTTGTGAGATCAATGGTATTAAGTTACAATACACTTGTTCCTACACCCCTCAACAAAATGGGGTGGCCGAGAGGAAAAATAGGAGTCTATGTGAGTGTGCAAAGTCCTTGAGGCTTGATGCATCACTTCCCATCTCATTTTGGGGAGAAGCCATAACATGTGCTAATTATTTGTGTAATAGACTTCCTAGTAGTGCTATAGATGGGATCTCACCTTATCAAGCCTTGTTTGATAAGAAACCCAATGTAAAATATTTTAAGATCTTTGGATGTACTTGTTATGTACACATTCCTTTGGAGACTAGAAGGAAAGAAGATGCTACCTCCTTCAAAGGAATCTTTGTTGGCTATGGAGAAAATAGCAAGGGATATAGGATATATGATCCTACATCCAAGAAAGTAAAGGTAAGCAAGGATGTACTTTTTGATGAGTCACAATTTGCTAAGAGCTTGTCAAATGGATCTAACCCATTGTGCATTGAAGATCTTGACAAATCCGAGGAGGATCTTGACAAACCCGAGGAGGATCATGACAAACCCGAGGATGGAGATTTGGATCCAAGTCAAAAGGGGCCAAGAAGATCATCAAGGAGCAAGGCCGAGCCCTCAAGGCTTACCTATGTGGACAAGGGAAAGCAAAAGGAAGGCTCTACATCTTCTACCTCTTACTCTTTTTTAGCTACATTGATTGAAGAACCATCATCTTTTGAAGAAGCATGTAAATCTAAAGTTTGGAGAGATGCAATGCAAGTAGAGTATGATGCATTAGAAGAAAATCATACTTGGAATCTTGTAAATCTTCCAAGAGGAAAGAAACCACTTGCATGTAAGTGGATTTATAGAATTAAGTACAATCAAGATGGATCTATTAGTAAATACAAAGCTAGGCTTGTTGCTAAGGGATTTCTTCAAATAAAAGGATTGGATTATGAAGAAACATTTGCACCTGTAGCTAAGCTTGTAACTATTAGATTAGTCATTTGCATTGCTACTTTGTTCAAATGGGATCTCTACCAAATGGATGTGACAAATGCCTTCTTGAATGGCTTCTTAGAAGAGGAAATCTACATGATGCAACCCGAGGGCTTCATCAAGATTGGTGAGGAGCAAAAGGTGTGCTACTTAAGGAAGAGCCTATATGGCTTGAAGCAAGCACCTAGAGCTTGGTACTCTAGGTTGCATGATTTTCTCTATTCCCTTGGCTTTGTACTAAGTGCTTATGAACCTTCTTTATATTTCAAATGTAATGAAGGAAAGATCATCATTTTGGTTCTTTATGTTGATGACATCATTATGACAGGAAATGATGATGATGGCATAGGCAAAGTAAAAGTTGACTTATCTAGTGAGTTCAAGATGGTAGATCTAGGCTTCCTAAAGTTTATACTTGGGATAGAAGTGTCTAGAAGTAGCAATTGTACTTTCATAAGTCAATCTAAGTATGCTACTTCCATTCTTGAAAGATTTGGTATGAAAGATTGTAAGGGGATTGACACCCCTATGGAGCATGTTGTGAAAGCAACTAATGAAGGTGATGAAGCATCCTTTGAGGACATCACTCTCTTTAGGAAGCTTATAGGCTCTCTAATCTATTTAACCATCACTAGACCTGACTTAAGTTTTTGTGTAAGCAAGTTGAGTCAAAGTATGCAAGCTCCTTTAATTCATCATTGGAAAAGTGCCAAGAGAGTACTTAGATATGTTTCTAGTACTAGATTTTTTGGTATACTTTATGAAGGATCTAACTTGCACTTGAGAGCCTACTCGGATTCAGATTTTGCAGGTGACAAGATGGATAGGAAGTCCATTAGTGCATTTGCAACATTTCTTTGTGGAGGAGTGATATCTTGGCTTTCCAAAAAGCAAGATACAATCTCACTATCTTCTTGTGAAGCCGAGTACAAGGCATTGACTTCAACAACCAAAGAGCTCTTATGGCTAAGAAGACTCTTGATGGAACTACATGTGCTAGAGGCCGAGGAGATCCCTTACATATTTGTGACAATCAAGCTTCTCAACAAATTGCTTCAAATCCTATCTTCCATGCTAGAACAAAGCATATTGAGATAGCTCACCACTTTGTGAGGGAGAAGGTACAATCCAAGGAAGTGCAACTACATCATGTACCATCATCCGAATGCATAGCTGATATCTTAACCAAACCATTGTCCAAAGATCCATTTTTTAAGTTAAGATATGCTCTTGGAATTGTAGATAGATGTACACTAGATTTGCCAAGTTAGAAGTGAGGAGGAGTGTTGAAAATTGTCACTTCTCACTTGACATTGGTTCATGTAAATATTGATCAAACATTAGAATATGTTGATGATATGATTTCACACGTGTGGAGCATGTTCCCATGTGTGAAAGGATGTACTTTTCATGTTTGTATATATCCAAATTGATTTTGTATCATTCTAGTTAGTGTGAACATGAAATGACTAGTTTTTAGTCAAGTTGACTAGTCACCTACAAATTAGCTTTTCCTTGCATGTGCATGAGTAAATGCTCCCACATGGCAAGTGGATGTTCACATGTGTGTATAGAGTACTAGAAGATAAGAGTTGACCATTTTCCTTAGATCCTATTTTGTAGGGAATATTCCTATATTCTAGGAGACTAGCTTTTTGGATTTTAGTCATATTCTAGAAGGTCAACTATTGGATAAGGATCAAGGATGGATCAAATGGATAGATATGAGTGATGTGGCACTCTTCACACGTGTGAAGGCCTGCTGGACTGTACCAGACTCATGGATGTACTTGATCCATAAAAGGATCATCATTTTGCTAAGAAAATTGATGAGACTTTTGCACTCTACACTTTTGTGAGATTTCTAGTCATTTGTCTTGTGATTTTTATGCATGATTGCTATCTAGTATCATTGTACTTGTTGTTTCAGGTGCAGGCCGTACAGTGGACAGTACTCCACACGTGTGAAGCCGCTCTCACTAAAAAAATGATGTGTTGATCCATTGCTCTTGCTTAAATCCAAGTGTAGTGAATCTAGATCAAGATCTAATGTGTAGAACTTGATAGATTCATTGATTAAGCAACCAATAACTCTCTATGATTGTAAAGTACAATCATTATTGTCCTAAAAACTGTAAAATTTATCATAGAGGATCCATTCTAGATGAATCTTATGTATAGGGGAGTTAGGACCTTGCATGACTAAGTGCACAGGTGGTTCTAAGCTCTATATAAGAAGGCCAAACTCGCCCTACTACCTCATCTTGTGGTTGATTCATGGCCGGGCTCTCACTCTACTTTCATGCTTTCTATTCCTTGGCTTGGGGGTGAAGCTTCTAGAGGTTCTTCTGCATTTTAGTGAGGTGATACATACTTGTACTGTACATTCCAATTTGTTCATGAAACGTGTGGTTCTGGAATGCTAATAAGAGAATTGAAAGAACAAGTGCAAGTAGCCTAAGCTACAAGCCCCCACTGCCTTGGCAATACAGTAATAATTGGTCCTTGAGCAATAGAGTATTAATTGGTGGTCTGCAAACTAAATTGCATCTTATGAAAAATTCATCTGGACAAAAGCAATGGCATGACTAGTATTTGTTGTTTGAAGGTCTCTTGTAAACATTGTTTGTTGTTAACGTATTATGGAATGAGCCAGGCGGAGGCCATTTTGCCCGGTAAGGATTTCCAAAAAGATTTGCCCAAATTTTTTTGGAAATCCTCACCGGGCAAAATGGCCTTTGCCTGGCTCTTTCCATTGTGTAATAAAAACCTGAAATTGTTTTAGAAGCACATTACAAAGCATAATAAGCAAGTTTGACTTTGACTAACCACATGGCAGTTGTACGGACGAGCACAGACTAGCAGAACAAAAAAGTGCAAAATCTGCCTTTCAAAATAACACACATATTTTTTGCTTTTTAATTTATCTAAAAATGGGCATAATATGCATGAGGTATCCATTACATGATTAATTAATCGACAATAACAGTCCTACTATATCATAAAATTGCATGTATCTCTGAAATGATTAAACAATGATCAATTGCGTACTCAAAAAGACATAACAATCAACGCATAAATGACCTTCGAACAAAAAGGTCCTTGTTCATCACATAGAAACCAATACATATACAAGATCCTAGTGTCATATCAAAAAAGCTTAAAGCTTTACACATCAAGAACTGGCATATGTCGTAATATACCAACACCGAATTGCTATATTTATGTAGTATTTAGATCATTCCCCAAGAAAATAGCTCTTAAAAGCTGTTAAGTTAATACATTATTGACTTATTTCGAATGAAATGGAGTCGAGAGAAAATCTGGTTGTCAACAGACATTTTGTAAGCAGCCAGTTCCACTTTTAAGAAAGTTGAATACAAGTAATGAATGCCAAACAACAGCCTTTCTCTATCAAACCGAAGATAAAAAATGCTGTATGTAAAATGACATAAGAGTAACTCAAATGAATTGCACTCTAACTGACTAAGTTGTCAACAAGGATCTATGATATGTTCGATGCAGTCACATACGAACAAACAAAAAGTTAATCTTATTCATGAACTCATGTGTTCTAGACAGAATTCCTCAATAACTAAAGTTCGGTCATGGTTAAAGAACTCAAGCAGTTCACAAATATGTTAGAAACAAATATCTTCGTTACTAACACGACTACAGATCAATAACTCAGTTTCTCAGTCAGGGACTAGCATTTCACAACATACATACTTTTAAATTAGCAACTATGGAAAACTGTACCAAAGGTATATTTACTCGAATGTCGAACACAAAGTATTCGCATAGACATATAAATAAGTTTAAAGACAGTTCTTTAATTCAACTTCACAAAAACACAGCAAACGACTTTAATGAAATATCGTACTGTCTGACCAAAGAATGATTCAAGTAATGCATACGAGATTGCAAGTAGATTCAAAATCACTCACACTCAACAGTGCGAAGAACAGAGATAAAAGAAAATAGCCTTGAGCACTCTATTCACTTCTTCAATTTGAAACATACAATAACTCTCTCTCTCTCTCTCTCTCTCTCTCTCTCTCTCTCTCTCTCTCTCTCTCTCTCTCTCTCTCTCTCTCTCTCTCTCTCTCTCTCTCTCTCTCTCTCTCTCAGTAATGTGAGAATGAAGAGTGTCTAGTTTTATAACCTACAGAGCAAATAAACACACCGATATGAATTCCTGGTGCGTCACTCCATTTGCAAATTCTAAGTATCATATAAGTTACAAGTGTCATGTACTTCTAGTACATCAGTGCTTTTCGAGGCAATATAATATCCATTGTAAGCTTTGTAGGCCCAAAAGGAGCCATTAGCCTTAAGAACAAGGCGGTTCCCTCCTTAGGCACTCCAAAGTAATTAATAAGGATAATAGGCCAACAAGGCCCCAATATAGTTTAAATAATACTTAACAAGGACTAACTATCTCTCAAGATAGTTAAGTTTAGTGAGAGCATCATCTATAACTAGGCAAGAGACATCAATTTGTGAATCTTTTGGCTCATTTGCAAGTGAGAGCTTCTAACTTCCTTGTGAATGTGAGCCATAGGGATCTCCATTGCTAGGTCTCATGTGCCCTATCCACATGAATCAATGCTCATGTACATATCTTGTACTCTTCTTTCCATTGCTAATGTGATTCTATGGTGTTCTCCATATTTCTAGCTTTCTATGGATATGCTATCATGATGGTCTTGTACTTTTCTTGCTATTAGCTTTACTTCATTGTAATTGCTATTAGTTTGGGATTTGGCACATGACATAGCTTAGTATCATAGCATAGATCCACGATTAATGATGATTCTATGTAAATTTCATTAGATTTGATAAGTTTATTGCACTTGTAGTTTTCTTTTTGCTAATTTTTAAGTTTGAAATTTTTAGGTTTGCTCAGACCAATTTCGACATTCAATTTCATGTTTCATTTCTAATTTGATTCAATATATTTTTAGAGCTTTGTTTTAGCTTTAATTTGCATCAATTTGCAAGGCATTTGGATAAAAGATGCAAAAGTTATTGCACTTTTCCCAAAGATAGGTGACTAGGATTTTGCTTTCACTTGATTTGAATTTTTTAGATTTGATCTGAATTTTTATTTCAAGTTTCTTTACATAAGATTTTAGAGCATTGTTTTAGCTTTAATCTGATCCATATGGCAGGTCATTTGGATTAGTATCCAAGGAGTTATGACAATTCTTGATTCCTCGCTCTAGTTTTGTTAGTTTTTCTTTTTTCAAAATTTTCAGACCTGTTCTGCGATTAATTTGACCTATCAAATCACCTTCAATTATTGATCTGATCCATAGGCTAATAAAGCTTGTTGTAGCTTTTCAGAGGTACTGAGTTTGTGTGATTTGGATCAATATTGAGAGAGTTATGATCAATTTAGTGGAGATGGGCTAAGTTGGCCAGAATTCTGAAATTTTTCTTGTGGATTTTTCCAAGTAAGAGAGAAGCACTTCAACACTTCAACTATGAAGTTTTGCTTCCATTGCAAATTTTTTTCAAATTTTTCATTTTGAAGTTTAATTTCTTAAAAAGAAAACTTATCTAACTCTACCTACCTACAACCCTAGCCCTAAGCCCCTGTGCCCTAAAATTTGAATCCTAGTCCAGACCTAACCCTAACCCTAAGAATAAACCAAATTAAAAAAAAAGGGCCTCCCTAAGAATTTGTGACTTCAGGGGCGATTTCCAGTGACTTCTCCTCCACAAATCCCACACGAGTTCACATGCGAATCTCCTGCATTGTACTTTCCCTCCCCCTTCATCGCGAATCCTCGCGAATCCTCTCACCTCTCCCTCACGAATTCTCCATGTGACTTCTCCGTGCGAATTCTCCTTGTGAGTTTCTTCCCTCTCTGCGAATCCACCTCGCATGACTTCTTGGCGATTTCAACTGCGAGTTCCTACGATTTCTCTTTCACTCACTAATTCTCCACGACTGTTTCCACGATTCACACAACTTCATCCAACGATTCCTTCACACACACACACCCTCCCCCCCTCCACACAATTAAATTCATACAATATCCTAAAAGAATATTAATCATTGATAATTCTATATCATCAAAGTCTATCTGAGTTTGAAACTGGGAAAGTCTTTATTACTTAGGAGCAATTTGTCTCTACAAATTACATGTGCCTTCCAATTATTGAACGGCTTGCCACTCTTTTTTAAGTTTGAATAGTTAGGGAGGGAGAAATGTGCCAATAGGATTTTGAGGCCAAGGCCCTTCTCTCCACTATAAATAGGGGCAAACTCGAGTTGCTTCTCATGTTCAAATCTTCATTTTAATATAAGCATATTGGCTCTCTTATGGAATGGAGTTGTGAATGTCCTTGCTCTCTATCCTTTTTTCTCCGTCTCTCATGCTTTGTTGTATTTTTGCTAATTGTTAGATCTGAATATTATTGAAATTGTTATTTCTTATGCTTTTCGTGAGAGAGCAAAAGAGAGAGAGAAAGAGAAGCAAATTGTGGATCGTAGGGTTAATGGATGTAGTGTTAATTGAGTCGTGTTAATGCTTAGGGTTAATGGATGTTAGAGTTAGATGTGGATCTTCCATACATGCTGAATTCTGAGATAAGCTATTGCTCTCATCGGATCGAACCTACGCGTGACAACTAACTTCATCTCCTTGATGCTAGATTGCTTGGATCTTGGGTTGAGGATAGGATAAGAAATAATTTTGCTACACATGGATAGTACCTTACTATATTTTTTTTCTTATGATCAAATATTAGTGATTTATGCAATTCTAGCATGCCAAAATTGATGATCTTGTTGGAGAGAGGGAGAGTAGCGAGAGTTGAGAAAGGTGTCGTATGTTAGAAACAAATTTTTTTTTTTTTAGCTCAGAGGGGTAAGACGAACACGAACGAGAAACGAAACGCGAATGAGAAACGAACTCAAACGAGAAACAAACTCGAACAAAAATTGTTCGTGCGCAGCGAAACGAGCTATGCGACTCTCTTTGAAAGCATGACTACGCTTATCAGAACGAACAGAACGTTAGTGATGGAATCACGGTCGTTCTTGATTACGTAGCCAAACATTAATAAACGAAGCGCCAGAAGAATAATTAGACAAATTATGTGCCGCGAATGATTCACAAAGAGCTAGACAGTGCTCGACTGATAATTAGTCGCAAAACATTTGCGAAAGACAAGACTAAATGTTAGTCGTCTATTATCAGAGAGAGCAACTAGAAAGATCAGACAGAATGAATAATAAGCATAGCAATATTAACACAAATCTGAACGCAAAACAAAGAACTGTATCATATTAAGTATATCAAGTATACATGTCAATAATGCGGTAGAGCACAAGACTGTAGCGGACGAAGCTGCGTGCCCTACGAAGCTTATTCAAATTGCAAAGGATTGAAACCTTATTGCTGACAAATTAAAGAATCAATGCATAGAGCATCTACTTCTGTCTATCTTTGATAAGCTTCTCTTCTTCATTCTCTCTCGCTTACTAACTTCTTAATGAATACACAAATGGTATTCAATATATACATAATGCTACAGGTGTGCAGATGAAGAAAGTACATGGTGGATGTGTTGTCTATAGGAGATCGTGGGTGTGCAGTTGTCGTCCAGTCTGTTAGCACAGCTGCATGAGCGTGAAGAGGGTGTGACGTCAGCCTTTGCTTTTCGTCTTTTCATCGCTTGTGAGAATTTGCATGTGAATATGCAGACTGCGCAACAACGTGAGTAAATATGCAGCATGAATGGAGGCAGATCAAAAATGGGATTTAGGTGACTAGAGGAAATAGATTCAACACCCCCTCTTAATCTGGATCCGTGAATGCCTTGATCTTCAGACTAAGCAATGCACAAAATTTATTGTGTGCATTAACACTGAGTGCTTTCGTGAATATGTCTACAACCATGTCCTGCGTTCTGCAATACGTTAAGCTTACTTCCTTGTTGAGAACCTTGCCTCTGATGTAGTGATATCTGATTTCAATGTGCTTACTCCTAGAGTAAAATCTAGGGTTGGCCATAAAGCAATAACACTTTGATTATCACAAAATAAAACTGTAGGGCTATACTGATTCAGATTAACATCTGACAGTAAATTTCTCAACCAAAACGCTTCCTTGATAGATTGAGAAGCAGCAATGTATTCTGCTTCTGTAGAAGAAAGTGCGACAGAAGTTTGCTTACGACTGTTCCATGAGATAGGACCGTCGTTGAAGAAGAATGTAAATCTAGATGTGGATTTACGATTGTTTACATCTCCTCCCTAGCTTGCATCAGAATAACCACTGAGCTGATGAAGATTGTCGTTGCTGACTATTAGCAGATTTCACAGAATCCCCAGATGTCGAGCCAAGCTGAAGACACAAGTTATCTCTCACCCATGACCGAGGAGTTCTCAGAAGGAGGAGAGCAAAAGAAGCTGAGAGCCGAGGAAGAACTAGCTAGGAAGACAGTGAGCTATCTATGTGACCCTACATGGTGTATCCCAAAGAAGGAATGACCAAGTAGGAGCTAGTCATATTTCGTAGGCTTTGTAAATAAATTTAGACTCCCTTTAAATTAGTTAGAGTGAGCCACCTTTTGATGGTGACCTTTAGTGGAAGGGCAAATTCCACATGTAATTTCTAATTTGATGAAATTGCCACTTGGGCTCCACATGGGCAGCCTTCTTACTTATTTAAGGTCCCCTCTCTCTTGTGAGGGAGCTTTGAATGTATTGTCAAGTTCTCTTGAGCAAATAAAGAGGATCCTCCATGAGTTCTTGATGATTGCTAAGCTCTTTGTTCATGGCAATGTTCTTGAGTGAAATTTCTATGAGCATGCTTGAATTCCTTGCATTGTGGATTAACTAGCTTCTTGTTTTTGTCAAAGCTTATGTCGAGAAGCAATTCTCATTCAAGATTGAAGCTCTTAGAAGTGATGGAGGTGGCGAATATATCTCCAATAAATTTCATGATTTTTGTGAGCTTGAAGGCATCAAAAGAGAGTTCTCTTGTGCCTACTCTCCATCTCAAAATCGAGTGGCCGAGAGAAAGAATAGATCTCTATGTGAATGTTCAAAATCTATGAGAATTGAGGCATCTTTGCCCAAAGATTCTTGGGGAGAAGCCATTAATTGTGCAAATTATCTTTGCAATAGGCTCCCACATATAGCTCTTGGAGGAAAGTCACCATATGAAATCTTATATTTGAAGAAGCCTAAGGTTGATCACCTTAGAGTTTTTGGATGCATATGCTTTGCCCATATTCCCTTGGAAACAAGGAAGAAGGAAGATCCTAGTGCATGCAAAGGGATCATGGTTGGATACTCATCCACCAAGAAGGCCTATAGAGTCTTTATGCTCTCTACTTCTCAAGTTATTGAAAGTAGAGATGATGTCTTTCATGAAGATCAACACTCATCTTTTGAAGAGGCCGAGATCAAGAAGTCTATGGATGCATCACCAATTATTGATCTTGAAGACAATCATGATGTGATGGGGTCGAGATTTGAAGAAGACTCTCCTCAGATTTTCTCACCAAGAAGATCCATGAGAGATAGATCCAAGCCTAAGAGGCTCTCATATGTTGAGAAAGGCAAACAAGTGGATCTTGATTCCACTAATTATGTTTTTTATGTCTCTCATGAAGAGCCAAAGAATGTACAAGAGGCACTCAATACCAAGGAGTGGTATGATGCCATGAACCAAGAGTATGATACATTGATCACCAACAATACTTGGGAGCTTGTGGATCCTCCATCCAACAAGCATGTGATTGGTTGCAAGTGGATATTTCGGATCAAGTTCAATCATGATGGCACCATCAACAAGTATAAAGCAAGATTATGTGCCAAAGGATTTGCTCAAATCCATGGCCTTGATTATGAGGAGACCTTTGCACCCGTTGCAAAGATGGTGACAATAAGAATTCTTATTTCTCTTGCTTGTTTCTTTAGGTGGAAGGTGTTCCAATCAGATGTATCCAATGCTTTTCTAAACGGTTATCTTGAGGAGGAGATCTATATGGAACAACCTCAAGGATTCATCAAGGATGAGTCCAAAGTGTGCTTGCTCTTCAAAATCCTTTATGGACTCAAGCACGCACCAAGATCATGGTATTCAAGACTTAATTCTTTCCTTATCTCACTAGGATTTACTCTTAGTGACTATGATCCTTCCATGTATCTAAAATTTGTTGATAGTAATATTGTCATTCTTCTAATTTATGTTGATGACATTACTCTTTGTGGAAGTTGTATCAAGCTAGTTGATGAAACTAAGCTAGCACTTGGATGTGAGTTTAAAATGCAAAATCTATGAGAAATACATTACATCCTAGGCCTAGAGATTAATTTTTGTGAAGATCATGTTTTTATATGCCAATCTAGATATGCTGACTCTATGTTGAAAAAATTCCATATGGAAAATTCTAAGAGCATAGATATTCCAATGGAGCAAATTGTAAAAGATCCTAATAAAGGTGATGAAAGATCCTTCAAGGACATCACACTTTCTAGGAGTCTTGTAGGCTCCTTGATTTGGCTTACCATTACTAGGCTCGATCTAAGTTTTTGTGTGCACAAATTGAGTCAATTTATGCAAGATCCTAAGATTCATCATTGGAAGATGGCCAAGAGGATTCTAAGATATGAATCTTCATCTTGTAATTATGGTCTACTTTATAAAAGTGAAGATCTATCCATTGTTAGCTACTCGGATTTTGCAAGTGACAAGATGGATCGAAAGTCTATTAGTGCATACACTATCTTTTTTGGAGGCAATCTAATATCTTGGCTTTTCCAAAAAGCAAGATACTATATCTCTCTCTTCATGTGAGGATGAGTACAAAGAACTCACTACAACTACCAAAGAGGTGCTTTGGATCAAGAGGTTATTAATGGAGCTAAAGTGCATCAAGGAAGATGATCTACCAATGCTCAAGTGTGATAACATCTCGGCCCAGGCTCTTGCCAATAATCCCATATTTCATGCAAGAATAATAATCGGGTTTTACATGCCGGTATTTTAGTTATTGGGAACTTAAGCTTCAATATTAGCCTGATTTTCCATGCAGAAATATCGGCTAACATTGGCGACTACCACTAGGTAGTATGTCGGACCCAATCTCAGGTTGACACTCAACTTGATATTCATCTTGATATCCAACTTGATAATTGACAATCCAACTTGATATTCATCTGATTCTCTCATCTTCAATCTGATTATATAGATGGAGAGAGAAAGGGTTTAATATAATCTGAGATTACAAGAACAATTGATTAAGCACGTTCCAATGGTATTCAGATTGCCTTCAATATCATCCATAGAGGAGTACGTCCCCCTGGTACTTTCTTGGTATTTCTTTGTACTTGGAGCATGAAGATCCGCTGCCTCTCGGTCTTCGAGTCTTCTTTGCCTTCGTGTATTCTTCGGCCTTCAGCTTCGCTATTGAGCTTCTTTGGTTCCACGAACATTTTATCTTTGTGTTCGGGTGTCCTTCAGTCCACAAACATTTGACCTTCGTCTTCGAGCATCCTTCAGTCCTCGAAGCTTTGGTCTTCGCGTTCAAGAAGTTCCCTTGCGTTTGTGTAGACATGAGCTCGAAAGCTAGCCAAGGTTTGTGGCTCGAAACATTTTGTTTCTTTAGCTCCCTCTCAAAGCGTGGCAGCTTTATGTCTCCTAGACTCTTCCTCTGCCTCTCGAACAATCCTCTGTCTAAGGGCTTAATGAAGATGTCCGCCACCATTTGCTTTGTTCCAATGAAACTGGTCTTCAATTCGTTTCTTGTGACTAGGTCCCTTATCGAATGATATTTGATTGCAATGTGTTTTGTTCTTGAGTGAAACACAGGATCCTTCATCAATTGTATGGCAAAAGTGTTATCCATTTGCAAAATCAAAGGCTCTCTAGTCGTTTCACCTAGTCCGTTGAGGAACTGTCTGAGCCATGTGATTTCATTGGCCATTTTTATGGCTACAACATATTCTGCTTCATAGATGACTGAGCTATGATGGTCTGCTTCTTGCTGACCCAGAGAATTGTTGTGCTCGCTACAATGGTGTATCCTCCTGAGACACTTTTATGGTCGTCCTTGACTGATGCCCAACTTGCATCGTTGTAGGAGTGCATCTAGCTCTTTCTTCGTCTGATTCATCGCTCAACTGATGTGGAATTCAAACATCTTTATCTAGTGGTCAGGTTCTACTCCCTCTGTCATGGTTGGCAGATCGTAGTACTACTTCTCTAAGACCTTATAGCTAGCTTACATTGGCCATTGTTCTGGTCTCATCGAACTTGACATCTTTGACTGTCTTCACTTGATTCATCTCTGGCATGTAGATCATGTAGTATGATGAATGGTTGTGACGAATGGTTGTCATACCTGACAAGGTATCCTTGTTCGACTTTCTCATCAAGATTCGTTCGAAGCTTGTTTGAAACATGTGCATAGGCTGCATAGCCAAATATCTGAACGTGTGCCAGATTGGGCTTTCTACCCCACCATAGTTCGTGTGGTGTCATGTGAATAAAACCTGATTTGGCTATCCTGTTCTAGATATAAGAGGCTGTAGCTACTGCTTTAGCCCATAACACTCTTGGTGCCTTTGAATAGGCCATCATGCACCTTGCGACTTCCATGAGTGTCATATTCTTTCTTTCAGCTACACTTTTATGTTGTGGTGTATAGGATGCAGTCCTTTTGTGAAGGATTTATCAATCATTGCAAAAGTCAGCGAAGTGGTTCGAGATGTATTCTCCACCATGATCAGTTCTGATCTGCTTCCCTTTGCTTCTTGTGCATCTTTCTGCCCAGTTCACGTATTATATGAACTTGTCGAGTGCTTCTGATTTGTTGTGTATGAAGTAGACTCTGGCGAACTTGTTGTAGTTGTCAATGAAGGTGATGTAATATTTCAAGCCTCCCACTGAGATGACATTGAAAGGTCCGCAGATGTCCGAATGTACCAGCTCCCGTTGTATTTGTGAGGCTTACCCTTGTGATAGCTCCATGTTGGCTTGATTGATACAATGCCATTGGGTTCATGTGGCATAGTCTTCTATGCCATAGAACATCTGTAGATTCGTGAGCTCGGTGTACTTGATCTGTCGGTAGGTGTACCTTCAGATGATACAAGCTGCCCTTTCGTCTACCTTGTGCAATCAGTGTGTTAGTGTTGGCATCAACGACATTTTATGTTTCGTTTGAAAATGTCACACGCATCCCAGTTTCTTTTATTTTTGCAATTGAGAGCAAGTCTTGTTGTAGTGTGGCCACGAATAGAATATTGTCTAATCATCGGTCTTTGCTGTCTGTGAGCCATATCGAACCAATACCATTCACTTGATGTCTTGATCCATCTCCAAGAACTATGTATCTGGATGGGTCTGTGTTTCGGAAGTCAGACATTATTCGTCTCGATGTAGCGTAGTGAGAGGTTGCTCCTGAATCAAGGATCACCTCTTGTGAGTCAGATGTCGAGGCTGCAAACACATCTGTACATAGATAGGCTGTCGAATTTCCATTGTTCGACCTTTCTTCGCCCATCTTCGAGCTTTCTGGATCTTCGATGTAGGATGAACTATTGTGGTTCACCCATTTGTCTTGAGGTTGTTTGTTCCTCGGATTCTGGTAACATTCCATGGCTGCATGATCTTTCTTGTGGCAATGAATGCATTCGATCTTTGGGTTCAGCCAACATGAATCGACTATGTGTCCTTCGCGTCTGCATCTCACGCATGTCTTCTTTTCATTGTCTTGTTGTCTCGGCTTTTCTTTGTTCTTCCATTTTCCTTTGTTGGCTCCTTCTATTTGCTGGACTCAATCCTGCATTCGGTCAGACTCCCTCTTAGGCTTGAACTTCTTTGACTTCTCCTTGTTGTTGTAGAGAGCTTGATTAGATTTGTCCTTGTGATCAGGGTGCTCACGAGCTTTGACTTCTTCTCAAATCTCGATCATTGCCTTTTTGAGAGTCATCTCTGGATCTTTTGCTAGCAACGTTTGGGTCATTTGGAAGGATTTTGGTAAGGCTCGTAGCAATTAGGTGAGGTGCTTCTCAGTTGATACTGTATTGTCTGTTCCGGTGTTGTGTAATGAGAGGAACAGATCCTTCATGTTACAACAAATGCGAGTAAAATCAGCTCCTCAGACTCAGTGGACTTCCCAAGACTCACTTGTCGATCACACTCTTCCATCCACTCTTTCCTGGGTGGGTCTACCCGTAACTCGCTCTGGGTTAGCGTCAGTACTCTCTCCCAAGTCCCCTCAAGGGTGAGTGTTCCTATTGAGTCGCGTGGGGGTCCTTTGTCATTGGTCTTTGTAGTGGGGTTTTCTTCCCTTTCCTAACCTCAACCCAAGATCCAAGCAATCAAAGAGCAGAAGTTAGTTGTCACGCGTAGGTTCATTCCCAAGGAAGCGATAGCATATTTCAGATTATAGCATGAATGGAAGATCCACATCTAACTCTAACATCCGTTAACTCTACCAGTTAACACTATAGCCACTAACACTACAATCCTCAACAAAGGTAAGCTACTCTTTCTCTCTCTCTCCCTTTCTCTCTCACAAGAAGTATAAGAAATGACAATACCAATAACACTCAGATCCAACAATTAGCAAACACAATAAAAGCATGAGAGATGGGTTGGCTAACACATTTGATAGGTATTCATGCCCAAAAACCCCCAAAAAATACACTAATTTTTGACTTTTTGAGCCCCCTAATAGTGTCCAATCCTAACCAAACTTCATGACAACCTTAGAAAAACTTCATTACACCTTTGAAAATGTGCATGCAAAATATTGGCTATGAATTTTGAGTTTGACCAATTTTGACCAAAATTTGTGGGTCAAATTCACAAATAAGTGCAATTTGATCCTAATCATTGTAAATCCATAGCATGCAAGCATTACAAGTTCTAATTTCAGTCCAAAAACTCCAACTTTTGGTCCAAAATCACTATCTAATCATTCTTTTGACTATTCAACCAACATGCAATCATTAGATCCAATCATTAATGACTGTAAAACAGCAAGTACAATACAATATCAATCTGGATAGTGTGTTCATATTGGTTTTATTAAGTTCAATATGGCCATGCATGAGCCATGTGTTATGATAGGTGTTAAGACTTAGTCCCCATAATAGCAACATTGCCATGTAGGACTTCTCCACACGATATTTGATATTGTATAAATTTCACTTTTGGAGCATGAAGAAAATATAATGTGTTTTTTCCTTGGAGAGATTTAAGTTGCTTATCTAAGTGTTGAAGTTGGTATACTACTTACACAATAACATATCGTGCAAATTCCAACGTCCGCGATGTATGATCGAAAATTTCATGATCCGTCGCAATCCGACACATCGAAGTCCGACGTCCTAGTAAAAAGTCCGAAAATTAGAGTCCGACGGGAAATATGGGCAACAACCAATTTTTCAAAGGCACGTCGGAGTCCGACATGTCGGATTCCGACTTGCAGACGTGGATATGACCTGTCATAGATTTTTTAAAAAAAAAATACGTGTAATCCGACGTCCACGTCGGCAAGCCAAAAAACCCGTCCACGACATCTAGCACATTTGTCCGGGCCTGAATGGGCACAGACGTCGGATTCTAATGTGTTTGGAGGCCGTCGGATTTCGACGTCTATTTAAATCTTCCAATTCGCACGATCCAGCGCCTTCTCTTTCACTTTGTCTTTTGTAGATTTGAGCATCTTTGGAGCGATTGAGGGCGATTGAGGATGATCAGTGCTTGAG